>CM074181.1:22004649-22679513 GCA_037179385.1 Holothuria scabra
AAAAGGGTCAGAACTTCTCAGTTCCTTTTATATCTGAAGCAGGCAAATCCCGCGCCCCGCAGTATGAGACAAGTAAGAATTCCTAGGGCAAGTACACTGCTCAGAGTCTCATAGCCCGTCGGGCAAGTATTGTTTGAAAGTCTCCGCCACAAAGGCACACTAAAAGTGGACAAATAGATATGCATGCGGACAAAGATGCCTAAAGAACTGCCAGTCCGATAGACAAGTAACGACAAAAGAATTTGTGGAAACCTGTCTGAAGTTAAATAACCTCTTTCCCCTTCACTCTTCTCCTTTTCCCTTTCTCTTTGTTTCTCCCTTTCTTCTTTCCTTAATTTTTCTTTTTTTTTTTGAACGCGGTGGATTGAGCTCATTTTCCCGTCAAACCAATCGGAAGGGAGGCTCTTTGCTCCCTGACCCACCCCTGGCCGATAAGCTATTGCTTCTCACTATGTAAGAGACATTGAGAAGTATTCGGTAAATTTCCTGCCCAAAAATGCGAAATTCCAAATAAGTTAGAAAATAATTGCGAGCATGTCAGTATAAATGTAATAACGGTTTGCAAATTGCCAAAGCTAAATTTGGAATACTTCAGTTATTTGTTTAATTAAAACATTAGTAAATGAAAGCCTTCTTCTATAAAATAGCTAGCTCGAAAAGTTCCCGTGACAAAAAACAATTGACGACAATACTCTTGCCAAATCCAGTAAAATAAATAACAAATCTAGTACACTTTCAAATAATTTTGTTTTCGTTTTTGTTTTTGGATTTTTTTTTGAGGGGTGGGGGGCTTCACTTTAAACGGACTGAAGGGATAAACGTCGACGAATGACTTGTACTTCTTTCAAGTGTGTATGGGTAATGCGTATTTGATTGATCCCTTGGCCCCTGGCTATGGTAGAATAAATTTAAGAGATTTCTTGGGTAAACATTTTACCAAAGGTCAAATGTAGGTATTAGTAATATGGACAACACCAAGATAAGGCTAGAAACGCACACAGCGCGCAAAACATTGACATTTTTAGAAAGATTTATAAAAGGGCATAATCAAAATAAACCATTGACTCTGACGAAGAAATTTCTCAGCCATGGAGGTATTTAATGACACTTTTAACACGTCTTTTGGGGAAATTAAAAATCAATGGCACGCGAACCCATTTCCCCATGCAAGTTGGCCTCACTGAGGAATGAAGTGTAAACCATAGCAAGAAAAACGGGATAGAGTTATCAATAATATATAAAAGAAAAAGTCAAAACAAACAAAGATTAAAGTGCGCGAAACGCACACAAAGTTGGCCATTAATAAGCATGACAACATTATTTTGGTTGGTTTCTTACGATCACATGACGATATTTGTCTCGTTCCGTTTATCAGCCGATTCCCATTAAGAAACAAACCGATGTTTTAGGAAAAGTTTCGTACAGCAGAAGAGACTAGTAAGTGACAAGATTGGTTGGAAAAATCGCCATTTACGAAATGTGGGACATTTTTCCTCAAATGCGCGGCATTAAGTAGGTCAATTAGGTTTATTATTATATAAAGTAAGCTCATTATAATATTAAGCAGATTGATTACAATATTAAGTGGGCCAATACGCAAGATGCTTATCATATGACATGGTCATGAAAGAGGGATGCTGTCCTACGTTGGTCCGTTTTTCTACTCTCTTTCCAGATCGCATGGTGTTTGCTATTGTTTTATGTGTATTTATACCATCAATTTATTTAGAACCCTTTGGTCACCAAATTTGTGATTGTTACATTCGTTTCATAAATTGATCATGACGGCACCTGTATACATTTAAAAACGTGCGTTTAATGTTTCTCCAATTTCCTGGAATTTCGACAGAGCAATATGCTTCGATTTCTCTCTACGTTTGAACTGCCTTTAGTTTAAGAATGTACAATATGCTGATATGTGTATATCAGTAGCATGCACGTATATTTCGTGCTGGGCCCGGGGGTTCGGAGCATGCATCGTAGAAAGCCAGCATGTATACGGCCCATTGAGATCCGTGTAAAAGCGATGTGACCGATTGAACAAAGTTTTCTAACGTGTCTAAGGTTAATATTACTAATCAACAAACGTACAGAAGGCAAGAGCGATCTAACCCCAAGTCAGAATTTTTGATGCAAATCTCGTATTTTACCAGATGTTTTGACCATTTGATTTTCAATTGGCATATTCTAAATTAGAACAAAGGTTATTAAACACTTGCTGCACTCCATGCTTGGACAGTGACGTCAATCCTGGAAGGGGGAGGGGCAGGTAGGCAATTGCCACTCCAATGAAAATATGGGGGTAAACACGTTTTTTGCCCCTCCAATAATTCAAATAGATTTAAAATAACAAGAAAAACAACAAGCAGAAGAGACAAAATTTAACATTGTGGGATAGGAAGCGCTTCCACAAAACGTCAATTTGAGTGCATGAGCGTATCACTGTGAGTGTGTATGTAAATTTGGTCTTTTGAGTATGTTCGTGTGCGCTTGCCTTCGTACGGGTACATTGCTCCTAGATAAATCCGGTCCTGGACACGATCCAGGGCTTACCTGGTTAAAGGCTGTACGGCATGTTCCCTTTTTAGTCATATCCCTAACGTTTTGAAAGGCTGAGAAGGCCACGGTCCGCTACTCGAGGTACTCGACAGGCTTTTGGAAAATCTTATGTGGAATATATCCCCATCCCCTGCCATATACACCACGGTGATGCTGCGTGCTGAGTTGTCACATCCTAATGAAAGTCTTTTGAGATACTTAAGGGATAGGTGATGATCGCCACTTCCTTTTTTGATTCTTACCATTGTCGGAAAATCATTAGTTTGTGGCTACAGGAATGTGAAGAAATGTTATCTGAACACCTTCTATTTAGGTTAATTAGAGTTTGGTGGTTTCATCCTTTTCAACACATTGAATCAAAGGGGAAAGTCCTTCCAGATGAACCCACATTGGGAAATTACTGTTTTTCATGCAGTGTTACGGTACATATTTCTGGAAAAGACACACGTCAAGTTTCCACGGCATGTGATTTCTACTTTAGAAGACATTATCTTTCGTCGAAATCCGGGCTGTCTGAAAATAGTATTGCATTACAATGGAATTAATTAGCCTCATCGTGATATTAAAGACATTTATAATGTGGTTCAACTCACCTTGACTGCTGTCACGGGATAAAGTAACCCGTCTTCAGTTGCGTCGGGCACGTGACAGTAGGATTTGACTACGCCACTGACTGTCGGGAAAATGTATCTTAGCTACCGTTTACAGTTTAATGTATCGCAAATGAGGGCTAGAATCGTGAGTTTTTACAACCTTAGTTTGATTTAGCAAACCGTTCGTTGTAGCAAAGACATGTAAAAATGGATGGTTAGCTTTTCAGGAGTTGAGGAAAGTTACCGTATACTCAGTGTACAAACCGCAAAACAATAATAGAATTTTTTTCTTGCAATGTTGCAGAAAATGTCACCAAACTGCATATTAGCACCCAATAACGAGAAATGTTTCAGCTCACAAATTGGGAAGGGAATACGGATACCTTACAAATTACGACGGCAACCGTAACATATACTGTTTGGCGTTTTGGTCCTGGCATGCTGGAGTATCAGACAGAGGACTGTGAATATGTTGATAAGCAGAATTGCGTGAAGGGTATGAAATAGGCGCTGGTTGTCCATTTCGTGAAGCTTATTTTAAAAATAAATATGATAATAAAATAAGCAAATTTCAGCATGATCAGAGAAATTATATGGATATCTTTAATAGTCTATTATAATTTAACTTTGACAAATGTTCGATAATGTTAAACACGATTATCTAATTCAAAATGTCAAGAACTTTCATTCCTACAGAAAGCTTACTTATAAAAAATTTTGTCTACTGCAGCATTGTAAAATTACTTTCAAAATATTTCAGTATATTACGCTTTCTAGTATTGTTATTGAACCTTTAAAATAAGCGGTGATTGCAAGCAATGACGTGTGTCCTTAGTTATATGCACCGTGGTCTTTGCAAGGAAAATCTCCAACTTCAAACTATTTTCGGGATAGGATACTGCAATTGTAACTTTTCGGCTAAGACGTGATACACGAATGTGTGCGTATTAAAGTTTGGTGAAACTGTTCCCTTCTTACTTCCTGCAGGTTAGTTAATTAGTAAGATGGAGTTTTTCGGCCCAGTCTCCAAGCTATTGTTGCAAGTTGAGTCGGCCTCGTCCTCGTCTTTTTCAAGTAGTGGCTTACTGACTTGTTTACCCTACTCCAATGTTTATGCGGAGCACAGCGGCAGTATATTCCAATTTTTAGAGTCCTTGGTATGACTGGACCTGGGAACTGAGATCGGGCCTTCCGCGTGAGAAGCGAACGCGGCCCTACTTCCTGTAGGACAGCTCACTCAATCAACTCAATCAGACTTCACCAAACCTCTTGTTGTTTCCAGTCCCCATACACTACTATCATCCTCAGCATGGGTGACGATCCTGGGGGGATGGAGGGATATATCCCCCATGAAATTGGATGGGGGATGCTGTGCACTATATCCTCCCCATGAAAGCCAACCTTCATATTCGGAACTACGTTAAAAATATGCTATTATGAAAACTTCTTTAATAGAACGGAAAATTAAAAGATTACAAAATCCACGCTTTAAAATATAACATTAAACCGTTTCTCTAAAAATAGAAGGCAACGTATGAATGTGGCTTGACACCCTTCCATGGAGGTTCTTACAGTGATTTTTACTTTAAAAAATACAAATCTTCTATTGATTGCACAACTATAAAGAGCACGAGGAGTGTCTACAAGAAACTTGAAATACTGTGATATGCACCAACACCCCTTGGATAAGTAAAAAAGTACTATGGGAATGGAAGATATGCAATATAAAGAAATAAATGATACTCAATGACAGTGGCGAAGCTACAGAGGACAGGGGCAATTGCCCCCTGGCTCTATATGAAGGGAAAAATTCGGAAATTTGGTATTTGTGACATCAGTCAACTATAGTGTGTTTTTTTTTACTTTTTCTTCAATCTTATTCTCTTCAATAAAAGCTAAGTGTATGTAATTATTTGTGAAAGACTGCCCGCGCGCTTTGCTCCTTGCAGTCGTGTTCAGTCATAAATCAGTTTGGTAACACTTTCTGAACTCTGGAAATGACAAAATTACCAGATCATCAAGTGATATCGACAAATAAAGTGCTATTTTTATGAATTTTCTGTCATTAAATTCCCAATTTTCCCATATATAAGCTCTTGACCCTTAAAATGTCGATTTACAGCCTCAATTTGAAGGTCTTAGATAACACTGTGTTTCTAAAACAATCTTTGGTAGCTGTGCAATCTCAACAGATTCTTCAGTTACACCGAACTTTTCACATTTCCTTGTATAGAGAACCAAGAATCCAAAATTTTCTCCCATACAAGTTCCACATTTTCAAAACTTTGCTGAATAGAGCTTCGCGCGCCCCAAATCACGACCCCAGAGCAATGACGTTCACGATGAAAAAAAAATCGGTAAATGTGGGTGCTTGCCCCCGACCCGTACCCGACCGGAAAAGTATAGCTACGTCGCTGCTTGGTGATGGTGTTCTTTTCACTCGATTCAGAAAATTAATCCCCCTTTATGGCAATCAGAAAAATTTAACTTTAATATTCTTTTTACGATAGTCCATTTTACCTGTTTATAAAATACGCTTCTGACAGTTGCTATGATATCACGTTAGATAACCCGGAAAGGGCCACTTTCGGTGATCTCGTGCGCATTTTTGGCAGAAATTATCCTTTTACGTTCCGCGCCAAGTAATGGTGGCGTTCCGCTTAGATAGTATGACACCAACTATATTCCCCACTTTCAAAGACAGATCGCCGCCTATGATCCTCAGCAAATTGACTGATGTTTATACGAACTTAAATTTGTAATCATTATGTATTATGAAAAAATGTTTCATTCGCTGGAGTAAGCATAATTTCCCCAAAAGATGGCCATGAATTACACCGAATCAATGGCATGTTAAAGACAAATAGCTTGAAGAGATAATGAGTCCCCCGATGCTTTGGCTATAAGCGATTCATCCGCTAGGCCGGGGTTAAAAATTCCCCAGTCAATTTCTCTGGTAGCAGTCACCATTGAAAATTACCCCCTTCCCCGCCATTTGCACTTGCGATGCCTTTGGTTACGTCCACTTAAAAATCGGCACAAAACATTTAATTATTTTTTTTTTCAAAATCGTACACTTCGCAACCTTCAAAACTACACTACCGTATTCTTCACACTGAGTTGTAGGGGCTTGTCCCAGAACATCTGCAAAAGTCAAACTTGACATGGAAAACCATAAAACAGAATGAAGTGTTCTATATCATGTCCTCTATGGAAAGAACAGGCACTTGGGAAAGTGGGACTCTTTGGTTTCTCGAAAGGAAATACCTCTATGGTCGTGCGGGCATGACTTGTGTTGGCGCAGGGAGGTGTGTCATCCTGGTTGGCGTATAATACGGAGGGTCCGCTCTATAGTCCACCGTCTCATTAGTTTCGGCCCATTTAACGTAATTCGTCTCATTAGTCCCCCGGTTAGGGTTAAGGGTTTAGGGATAAGGGTTAGGGGTTAGGGGTTAGGGTTAGGGTTAAGGAACTAATGAGACGGGGGACTAATGAAACGGGGGACTAATGAGATGGGGGAATATAATCATAATCCCCATAGGTACTCCTAAATTACTGAAGAACAACACAGAGCTATTACTTTTGTTCACTGTCTGAAGCCATTACCGAGCTTAACTGATTGAAATTGGATTTGTTGAATCAAACCTTTAAAGAGACAAATTTTCACGTGAACACTGTGCCTCAAAAGATAGCATTGTTTGGAATGAAAAAAAAGATATTGTAACTATTTGTTTCACAATGTATTGAACGTAATGAATGGATTTTTTTACTACATTTTTGAAACCTTGAGGAACGATAACTTTTGCTGTGAGAAGTTTTTTTACATTCGTTTGAAATGTATCTAACCTTTTTGAGCATTTAGTGACCTAGTAACGTATACGTTTTAAAATTTTAGAATCCAAACTAAATTGTGGAATGTTTCCTTAATGCCAACGTTAGAGAAGTCAACTAACCATAGTGAAGGCCATTACTAAAATGCACAAACCTACACTAGTTTGGGAAAAGGTCTTGTATTCGCGACTACATACGAATCCCTTTCGGGAAATGAAAACTACAGGCTTAAACGCTGTCCCAACAGGGAGTTGCTAGAGATTGTCTAGCAACTCTCTGGTCTCAGCGTGGTTTTTCTTCGCGCTCACCACTTTTAAATATACTGCCTCATGAATCAGGTTTAATTTACTTCTCGTAGATCATCTCGCATATCATATAAATCTATACTATATCACTGTAAACCAGTAATGCCGCATGCAGCGGAGGCAACGGTCCCCATCCCCAAACATTTTCAAAGTTTTTTATCATCTTAATTCACCTGTATAAAATGACAGCTATTTTTCCAACTTTTGTAAGATGAACTTTAGCGGTGGGTGTCATTATAAAATGGGAAAAGAGCTTAGCGAAAGGAGATGCAGACTCTCTTTTACGACACTTTTTTGGCAGTTGTAGTGCTCATTTCGCTAGATATTCAAACCAAGAGATTTTTATCATGCATTTATATTCCGGAAATTTCATTCTTAAAATCATTGTTCCAAAAAGCCCTTTGAAAATCTGCGAATAATCCAAATCCCCCTATTTCTCCAATCCCAATTTGCATTGATAATCTCAGCCTTCTGTTTGGTTTGGTTTTGGTTGCTGGAGTTTGAAGCCTCAACATCTAACCTTTCATCTAGGGCACCTTTAAGTGTTGGGCACTTGATTTTTTCTCCTTTATTACTTGCGGAGTCATTCGGGAGGAGAGTATAGTTAAACAAGTAAATGTGACCTGGTGAAAATGCCCGCCGAAAGCGTGGTATAGATAAACCACATGTTGAGTGAAATAAAATTACTAAGTTTGAGTACCCTCTTTCAGGAGGCTGATGTGTACTGTCAAACAAGAAATTCCCTAACTGTTTAACGATAACCCTAGTCACTAACCTTATCCCTAACCCGAACATAGAATACAGTTGATACAATACAATGACAAAGGCCAATCAAAAAACACCTTGTTAAACAGTGCGCATCTACCCCTTACAGGAAGCTGTTCACCGGCCCTCTAGAAGGGTCCATCGTCGTTCTTGAACATTTGTAACTTGAAGGGTGAAGAACATCTCTCATCCATCAGAAGGAAAAAAAGGACATGCGAACTACTCACTCTACTTTAATGTATTGCACTCGGCTTATGAGGAAGCCATTACTTTGAAAGGGCTAGAATGTTCGGACTCGTACTAGTCCGTTAACTTCACATTTAATACAAAATGGAACAAAGGGGCATTTAAGGGAGTTGATGGAGGCTTTTTTCTGTTTTTAAAATATGAAATATATCTTATCCCCTAAATTAGCAAGGATTCCCTCGTACCCTTACTGTTGGTTCGCCGAGGCTTGCACCGAATGTGTGCAAAGTCATGCTTGACTACTCACAGTGCATCTTAGATTTCTTATCGTTGCTCACCACCACTTCGGTAAATTCTGAATCCGTTTTTTCATTGAAATATCCTACTCAAAATCGTGTTGACCGGTATTTTTTCATTCACATATTACCGCTCTACATAAAACTGTGATGACTGCAAGGGTAACAACGGCCCGGTTTGCCAATCGTCGGGGTCATATATTGTCTGCATATTCATTGTCCGGGTTGGCAATTGTCCGGAGTGGGAATTGTCCGGGTGCGAATTGTCCGAATTGCCAATTGTCCGGGTTGGCAATTGTCCGGGTGCGAGTTGTCCGGCAACCTATTCTTCTGCTAACACTATAATTCGTTTTTTGACCCTATCTAATTTGCGCAATAATATGAAAATTAATATTTCCCATTATTTTTCAGTAGACATCCCTTTACAGCATAAAAGGGCCAAATCTCACATCAGTCAATGCCTGATGTGAGATTTGGCGTAAATGTTTGGAGAAAACAAGATTTTTGACATATAGAGAGCGCCCTTCGAACTTTAAATGTCAAAATGGCGCAGGAAAGCCCGAATATGGCCACTATACTCTCGATTTTCAGAATTAGCGACCCAAAATTGACCAAATCCACTTGGTCTCACAAATTTTACTTTCGGGTAACGACACCTTCCCCCTTCTCCACATGGTCTATGGCGGCCATTTTGGATTTGACCAGTTTAACACCTTTTCCGAGGTCAAATTTTGATAGAATTTTTTCTTTTAAAGTACACCTCAAAGAACTAAAAACAGTGGAAAACCTTTTTTTTTTTTTTGTTATGGCAGGCACACAATTTCATCAATATTTATTGAACTTAGCTAAGAGTCGCAATAGCGTAAAATTTATTAGCATGTTTTCAATTCCATTTTATAGTTTTCCCACGAAAATATGGAAGACCATTTCATCCATTGGTAGTGATACATTTCATCTGGTAATTTTCTGATCGAATAGAGACTGCTTACATCCCCTTATAAGCTTGGGAAATATCATTTTCGGAAGTCTGAGGGGTCCGATTTTCCAAAATTTCTTTCCTGGCAAAGTGTTAGTTTTAAGTGAATCAAATATCATTTGTCCCAAAACTGAAATGTTCGGCTACGCCTACGGAAAAATAACTTAGTCAATAGTGCACTGAAACAGCTACTTGCAACATTTAGTAGGATTTGCAATCCTAGGATCCATAGTCCAGTGGAATGAACTGAGGTAATCAGTACTTAAAAAATGTGTTTGAATCTGAGAAAAATCATAAATTTTTCTCATCAGAATTACAGACAATTATACCTGGCAAATGCCTTTTCTTGCCATCTGGGAGGTGTTAAATTCCAAAACTTTCTTTGTACGCTCCGCACCAACCGATTGTAGCTCTACGCTTTGGTAGTAAACCTCAGCCTCCCACAAAAGTATCCCCCCATACCCCCTAAAAAAACTCTGTTATGTGATGAACGTGCATTGTATCAAATTCGCGTGTTATTTATGGACTCATCATGTCCAACAACCGCTTATAACTTAATGTGAAGTATCCTATTAGATATTCGGATATTAGGGAAGTAGTGGGAACTTTTCAGCTCGAAGACTTCATTTTTCAAATCAGTGCCCCGAAAAACTTGGACAACTGATTTTCAGTCGCATCTTATAAATGTTTGGCGGCTTTCCCCCTCCCCAAGCGAAAGTCGAATGAGACGAAATTGCTACAAAATAACTTACTAGGTAGTATTCATTCTGAAAGATGAGACATGCGCGGATACCCCTGAAATTGGACTCTTTCTCTCAACAGTTACAATAAGGGCCCGAAAGTTGAAACGTGGGTTTTCCCATCCCATACCGTTACACCAATTTGGAAATTTGTTTTCCATTTGTCTCATTAAACGGCCTCCCTTGGCCAAGGATGAGGGGTCATCGAAAAATTTCGTATTTCTTTGAAAAAAAAGTAGGTCTGTGCTACGCCAATACAAGCCAGTCGAAGACACACACACTTTCTTCAGTTCCGGGTTCAAAGCGGTGATGCTTTTCCTTATTCCCAACACCCGATTAGCGACCTTAAATGTAGTTTAGTTGAAAACACGTATGTTAGTTGGTTAGGTCGGTGATTTCAACGACACACGAATGCGTTATATAGTGTCAGTCAACTTGGTAACAAGTTCAAAGTTTAAAATTTATTTCCAGTATTATAGGTTAAAGTTCAATTATTGTTTTCCTTTAGTCTCCTCTTACGACAGACGGGAAATACCGTGGGCATATCCTATAAACGTCAACCCACAGGTGTGAAAACATGTATGACGCAATGCTATAATTTAGTGATTCTTGTACAATTAAATGGAAGTTCTACGCTCATGCATGGAGCGAGCCATGCTTAACCTGCCTAACGTGCGAGCCAAACAGAGAGTCAACGTTACAAAATTTGCGTGAAGGGAAGGGTCTAAGGTCATATAAAGTTTCATTATGTTGGAGATGTACTTGTTCTAAGCATCCTGGTGAGATTTGCATGAAAAACTGATGTGTGGTTCTCAAGATATGAGCAATTAAACCTATCACATTATCAACAAAGAGCGAACTTGAAGCAAGGATACCTTCTGTCGGTCTCTTGTTTTTCTTTAAACTTTACAGCCATATTTTCTCCTCAACATTGCTTTTCTTTAAACTTTACAGCCATATTTTCTCCTCAACAACCATTTTTTTCAAAATGTGATTGCATAAGTGACATGAAAATTTCACAAAGTTTGATATCCCACATGGAGGCCATCTTCCTTTTATCTTCAATGTAAACCCAACAGTCTGTAAAACATATGAGTACATGGTACAACATTTTACTTTACCTCTTACTTTTTTTACTGCGTATAAACCTCCCTCCATCATTCATTGCTATTCGTTCGCCCTCAAACACCCCTCCAGATGGTGTGCTTGAACAGCTACTTGTTAATGACTTTGTGCACAATAAGTAAAACCCCTCTGTGGTCAGCAACTACACGTCCCTATACATGAATGAATTAAACACCTACGAAAAGTTCTTACCACCCCCTCCCCAACTCTGCACCTTTCCAAATCTGTGTTATAACAACTGCAGCCGTAGATGGAACTGATACAGTAAGTCAGTCTTGAATTTGACAATACCAGGGCAGTGCTATTTACTGTTTGCCAAAATGTTTCCTGGTACCAACGTGGATAAATTTCCTACATGGTATAGGCCTACATTTGCATTTGTTATGGTTATAACATGGTCTTTATTTTTTTGATGGAGTTCAAAGATGAAAAAATTCCATTTGTCTGTGTTACAGTTAAAGGATAAATTTTTGGTGAAGATCATACGTCATGTAGAGCTGTAAGAGGGCAAACTCATTCTGTAGATCGTCATCTGGGATCATGACTGTCAAAAGTCAAAAATCCAGTTTACTTGAAAACGCTAAAGCCTTTTCTACATTAGCAAACCTCAATCAAGGCATCCCCAATAGCAAATACCGAATGGACACAGGACTATTTTTCCAACTTTTAAATGGAACACCGAGATTGTAATAAAGAAATACTTCAACTTTTAAAATTCATGATAGCAAGATAGTCACAAACCTGAAGCTTGTAACTGTTTAAGAGGTTCTAACATACTTAGAAGGACAGTCTAAGCTTTTTTTTTGAGAGCAATCTTTGTCCGAATTGCAATTATTGAATTTGGTTTGCCAATTGAAATTCGAGTTATTTCCTGTAATGGGCCCATCAGGCAGGACCATGAACAAATGAAAGCATGTTTTTTATGATAATTCAGGAATAAACAACTGTAGGTGTCACGCGTACGATATGCTCAACTGAAAGTGAAATGAATATACGCATGTAAACAGCGCATAGCGTTTGTTTGTATCTTCGGATAGCCTATACACAAACAACCTATACTCACGTTAGTGCAACGTTTGGATTAGGCCTATAATTGTTGGAAGAAACGTTACCTACGACATGGAAATCGTTTCCCAATAACGTGCAAAAAGAAGGAAAAAACTCACCCTAAAGTTTAAGTGGAATGGGCTGGGGGTGGTGAAGAGTTGCCTGACAGTTTTCGTACAGCGAGCACTTCCTATCCTATTATTCGTCTTGATTAGTGAAATGAAAATATGGTGCGCAATTGCGTACCTATAGCATCAGTATACACTGGTTGCATCTTGACGGTGTGGTCGATGCGATCTCGAAAGCAGCTGATACATGAATATTCATAAAGTGCCAATAACTGTCTGCACAAGAAACGAATTGCATATTTTACACTCGATTGAGTAGCTGTGACTGTTTTTGCAGTATACCCTATTAATAGTTCTTTTCCGCCAGAAAACCTCGTTACATTTTTGTGTGAAGAACGTGAAGCAAAGCTTGCTCTTTGCCGTTGGAAGTTGTCATAGACTCGTAGTTCCACTTTAAATTATCACTTCACAAGTGGCTGAAAGGTATATGGGACTCAATGCCTATTTTTGGAGCAGAGGGATTATTGCATCAGTATCATCAAAACTTAAATGCATTTTTCATTTGGTTTAAACATTTGGAAACTAAGGTTTCCTTTTCAGATAAATCTGGGTTGCTTTATCAAAACTGGAAGAAAAATTGGGGATTGGACCCGCCATAGGATCCATTTTACGGACTATCATTTGCGTTCTATGTCTATATGTTTTATGCTATGCGAACTATGCCTTTTTCCACTTTTTTCTCAAGAATAAAGGGAACAAAACAAAAAATTTAAACATAAGACCTATTATGTCTTCTACCAGGTTTTTCTAAAACCCAAAAGGAACCAAAAATTGAAATATCCTCACCAGGGCGAGGACGCCACGCACTTTCAACACCTCTTTGGTTTTATGGTTTTAAAAGATAAAAAGGGATTGGTTAGAATAAGGAGCTTTTAAATATATTATTTGTAAAACCGTTTACGGCACCATAAACGCAATTTTAATTCCAGTTAGATGTAACTAAAAGAATTCAAAACTTAGATAAGCCTTTAGAACGTTCATAAAAACAGAAAATAACTTGGGCCCAGTAAAACTGCACCTTTATGATGCTGGGGTATGCTGAAAGCACAATCACCAGAACAAAAACGCAACTCAAAAGCAAAGCGTTACACAATGTACTCCAGAGAAACTTCATGTCAACTAAATCTTAGACTACCTAGACTTTTAAATATCTTTAGGCTTCCAGCTCGGGGAGACCGGCTTGCATATCATGTGCAAGCTCGTTCGATGTGACGTCACATCCTTTGACGACAAAGTGTTGGAGGAACAAAATGTACTGCGCTTATTGAGAATGTAATGTAGATCCTTGATTGACTTGTCACTCCAGGGCATGATTTTACTAACATCAGTTTCAAGATTCATTGCTAATTCTTTCGCTAACTGGAAATCATCTATATCAGCGACAAAGATGAAAAACTGTTTGTCAGTAAAGCCATCATTATTAGCGTTGTTAAGAAATTCCCAAAGAAACATTTTCAGTGACCCGACACTTATTGATATTAACTTCATTAGCAAGCACAGGTAACGTATAAGCAAACAATGTTTTGGTAATTGTTAAGAAAGTGAGTAGAAAACATTGCGTCGATTTAAGGGGAACAGGATTACATATCCCCCATTTTTGTGTGGAGGAGACACTAATGTGAAAGTTCCCTCCCCCATTTTCGTCCTGAAATTTAACAACAAAAGAAACTGTACATGTAGGTCCTAAGCTGTATTCTACAGGTTGCGATCGATTTTCTGTACTAATAATGGCGCCGACCAATACTTGTGCTTGACATTCTTTCCAGCATGTTCACTTTGCAAATCACCAACATTTTTGTGCGTTCCACGCGCTTGCAGTCTCATTGATGTTCTTCTATTCAGTTCCATCTCACAATATTCATCGGTATCCAAGATTATGTCGATTGTTCGTGTGGATAGACCAAAAGGCGTGGTAACAAAGGAACACAACATTCAGGAATTTTAAGAAGAAGAAAAGTCGATCACTGTGTTTCAATTAAATCTGTTATCTTTAGTGAATGATCAGGCACAAGGCAAACAAAGTTTTTATGCAACTTTTTCGGGAAAATGAATGATTTCTAATACAAAATTGTGAAAGGCGCACATTCGAATTCGTATAACGATTCGACCATTGCGTGTATATACCATTATCAGAGGAGTAAAATCTCAGGGACGTTTTCTAGATAAAAATCTTCAATCTGGAATAAGGGGTACACCTTCATCTTTGCCATTCCTGACACTAGAGTCAACCATAGTGTGGTTTCAAATCTCCTGTCATGAAATTCCGAATTTTCCCAATAGAAGTTCAGCATTCGTCATTATTTGTTACAAAAAAGCAAAATTTTGCTCACCACAAATTGCAATTTCTAATGCAGTAGTGCCCGCTCATACTTCCAGTTTGGTAAACTTTACCTGGCTCTGGAAGTGACAAAATCGGAAATTTGGCCCATGTGACATCAGACAGCCAGATCATCAACTGACACCGGCAACTCTACAGTGCTATTTTCTTAAATTTACTTTTGCAAAATCCCAAATTTTCTCCAATGTAAAGCTCTTGACTATAATAATTTCGTCGGAGAGCCTCAAATTGTCAGTAGGCGTTGGACAACTATGTAGCAACAACGACCTTTGGGGAAGTTCAATTTAGGATTTGCCCATAGGAAATGCAGATTCGTCAATGATTCTCCAACTTTTCAAATTTCCTCACAGGAAACCTTGAATCCAATGTTATTTGCAATACAAGGTCCATATTTTGGGGTAATGTTTTAAAAATGCATAAAAGAGGGAAAAAAGAACAACAAAAGACGCTCCACACGCCGCAAATTACGTCCCAAGTAGAGTAGCGTTCACTATTAAAAAGGAGGCAAAATTGGATGCTCCCCCCTGGAAAATGTCTAGCTATGCCACTGTAGTCACCTAAGAAAACCGGAGAAAAAAGTAGGTTAGATGTCGCCCTCTCCCTACTTTGAAAATAAAATCGACAACCATGTTAAAGAACAACAATCAAAATGCAAATCAAATGATTACCCCCGGAGTTCTGCCGTTCCAGAAAAATAACGCGTAATGTGTTTCAAATTTTTTTATTATGCTGCAGTCAGTTGTTGTTCTATCCCACTTATAGGTATACTGCCTGTTCCACAAAAAGGGAACTAGCCGTACAATTTTCATGGATGTAACCATTACGTATCTGACCATGACAGTCAGATTATAAACTCCCTAAACCAAGCCTTTCTAAGTAGAAATGAATATTCATTGTGCCATACGAGCTATGTACCGAAATACAGTGTATTTATTTGGTTTGCGTAGGCGGACCTCTCCAAATCAAATCAGAAAGGTGTGTCTTTCTAGGATGCACAACAGCACACATGGTGTTCAGTCAAAAAGGAAATTCATACACTTGTGCAGCACCAGCTCCGCTTGAAAAACGGCCCTTCCATATCATTAAGCCCGTGTGTAGCCCAAATTTCAGTTATAAGCAGGGGAGCTTCATGCACATAACATGCCTACATAACCCTCCTTTAAAAGGGCACTAATGCCTGAATTATGGCGCTCTGAACCAACGGTCAAGTCTCTCATTTGAACGATACACATTCCAGATTGATTCATTTAGAATCAAGAGTTCCATGACTGTTTTTCACATCGAGTTTTCATTAGGTTTTCCAAGTTCCAAGGTTGGAGAGTCAAGGCAACAAACGTTAAACGTAAATAGGCAACATAGTACAAAAGCGGAGGGGCGGTACCGTGTTCGCCCTAAAATCATTAGATTCAAAATATTGGAGACTATATCTAAAAGATTGGAATTAGGGACCGATCGGACGGTCAATTCGTTACTAATCACAACTGATTATTTTGATTTATTTTAACCCTATCGTACTAATTTTAATTATTTTAAAAATTATTGTACTAAATTTTAAGTAAAAGCTGCAGTAAAGTTCGACAATAATTTGCCTTGCCTGAAACGGGATTAGAGCTTAGAATTAGACATAGGGGTCACCGACAGGAGTTTAGAAAAGGTCAAACTCCCATTGGTAAGGATTTTAAGGTGTGTAAAAATTTCTAATTAATAGGTTTCGAAAAGCTACGTAACAATAACAAGAAAACTAGGGAGGAGGTAGAATTGAAATGGTTTTACCGGTTGAATACTCTTGCTCCTTGCCTCTTGCCTAAATAGGGCATTGCCTAATGGCTAGTAGATTTTCCATTACTGTTATTTCTAAGCACGTGAGCAAGGGGAGTAGTGCGTCTTTAACAACTGAGTTTTGCCATTTTAAAACTTTTAAACTTTGAACTCTTTACCGTTTTTAACATCTTGTTGCCTCAGAAGATTTGACACGATCTTTGTCTTCAGTATTTTATTAAAATTTCAGATCGTTTTAACAGTATGCGGTGTGTTTTGTTCATGTTTCTTGTTATCGTTCATATTTTACCTATTAGAAGCAGCACCAGTATCAGTTTTGATCCACCGGAATCCTGTTTGTCACGGAATCTCGGTAACATGGTAAATTGGGAAGGCAAGCTCTATAAAACATTGGCCAAATTATTACTAGCTGAATCACATGTTTCCTTTTTAAGAACATGTTTGAGGAACAACATCATTCCATCAGGCTTCTCCATTAAGCATAAACACGTTTTCCATAGCCGAGACCGGTTTTCGGAGTCCTGGGACAGCCATATTCGTAATACTTCGTTTCATCTTATGAAGGAGACTATTTCTTTTTATAAACAAAGAATTACTGATTTGAGGAAGGAAATTTTGAACATTTGGAGGAAACTCAAACTACTTTTCTCACCAGATGACGTAAGTAACCTAACACTGCTTATTAAACGCCACAAATTTAGAGTCAGAACTAAACTATTGACTAAGAAACAACACAAAAGTAAGAGACTTTCGGAACTTTTTCTAGGTACCTTGTCGTACAAACATAAAGGAAGGAGGAAAAGACGTAGGGTAATCGAAAGAGATATCTAAATCAATAATTCTAACATCCCAAGTACCACGAGCAAGGTTTTCAATGTTTCGGACAGACTTTTGACCCCAGATGAAGAGTCTCTCCTCAGCAAAGGTATTAAATTTTGCCCAACTCCTTTAAGGTTAGACACACTGCAGTGTCAAAGAGACCTAGAAGCCTTTAAACGTAGATTACGTCTTTTTGAGTATTTTAATTCTGCAGACGAACACAGTGAGTCTTCATTTTCAGAAATCCATCGCTTTAGGAACAAAAGTAATTGGTCGCCGCCTGAAGGAAGAGATCGCTTCTTGGATTGTTTTTTGGAAGCCGTCCAAAATGATGTGGACAGTTATACACCCCTAAGTTTGTTTATGACAATCTTTCCAAGACTGAAAGGCAGGCCCTGGTCTCACAAGTAAGTGATTACCACTGGTACTCGCTGGTTGTTTTGCTTTGGTCTGTAGGTGAGTAGATCATCCTTACAAAGTTGCTGTGCATTATGAATTTGATCTTCTACCATTTGTCCATTAACACAAAAATGTTCAAAAATATTGACTGATTCACCAGAACTTAAATCAGTTTTTAAAGAACCCCCCATGGTTGCTTTTCGCCGTCCTCGGTCTCTGAGAGATCTTCTCGTGCGGGCTAGGGACCCCTCACCTAATGACATTCCAAACACAGATTCAACCGAACGAGGTTTTTTTGCATGCAAATCCAACCGCTGTATGCTCCATAAATATATTAAACAGACAGATAAATTTTCTAGCACTAAAACGGGACAAACTTTTCCCATCACATCTCACATTGATTGCAAATCAGAATGGATCATTTACTTAATTACTTGAACAGCCTGCAATAAACAATACGTAGGCAAAACAGAAACTACTCTTTACACACGATTTAGTAATACGAGATCAGAAATCATTAATTTTAATAAAACAAGCTCAAAACAACTACCTTACACAATACACTTTAATTCCCCGTCGAATTCCATAGACAATGTCACACTTACTGGCATTGAACTCATCACAGAAAGATCACACACTACAATTCTACACAGAGAATCGTTCTGGATTGAAAAACTAAAAACCCTAAGCCCGAATGGTATCAACGTAGATAAATAAATTCAAATGACACACTGCGTCACCAATCGCAACAGCGGTTTCACCAATTTACACTTCGCACTTCCGTAAATTACCAATTCTCTTTGTTTAAGTTAAGCCGATTGTTTTAATGTTCGTTGTGTTACTGTAGCATCACTTTGAACACTGAATACCTATAATGTATACGTAGAAAGGTTTTTTTGCATAGTAGCCTCTTAAATTAGTAATCTGGTTTGGTTAGTTAAGTGTAATATAATTTGTTCACAAATACTACCCGCTTTTTAGTCATTTTTGCGAGAGAGTAATGTACTCTCGAGCTTAGTTGTGGGTCCCAGCTCAAGTGGAGACAAAATTTCGTGTCGTTTGGTTAGTTTGTTGTAGACTACACCAGTCTTTTAGTATACTTTATGTGAATATATGGGTGTAATATTTAATAATTGTATAATAAATATCACTTTTTGTATATTGCTAACGTAGATTAACGATTGCTTGTCAAAAGAAATTGACCACCGAAAATTAAATGACTGGCAATTTGTTATGGCTTTCTCTATATCAAGACTACGGCCTAGACGTCACGCGAAAAGATTAGGAATGCACATCGGTAACAGACAAGTAAAGCCAGTAGGGGGCGCACCACCATTACCTAAAATTGCACTTTGTGCAAAAGGTGAACCCTCTGGCCGTAGTCCCTAAAAGTTTTGTTTGGGTTAATTTTTCAACGTGTTTAAAGAAAGCTGTGAATGGTTTGTTGCATGTTTTTGGTAGTGGTTGAGTTGGAGATTATTTTGTGAGAAAATGGTTGAAATTGGTTACACCTGAGCTGACTGAGAGGCTTCGGAATGTCAGCGGACCTATCTCATATGCTGGGTAGTGACAAGGGGGGTGAATCACTACTTTTTTATTCATACGCCTGTAGCTCAAAAAGTCAATGGTCATGCTATGGGAATTCTTATGTGCCATTAATAAACAACTCGTCAGCTTCGCTTTGATGGTACACACACTGGCATTGAAAACTTTGACAAGGAATTAGAGGCAGAATAACCAAGCATGTTAAGTGTGTAAGTCAATGGCAACAATTAATGGTGGTGCGCCACCAGTATAGTAGCATACTGGGCTACTGTAGCTTGCGGCATAGCTAGATGCAGTGCTAGCTAAGCAGTACGCCACAACGTAGCCTAATTGCTCGTTGCAATATTGCCACAAGATCTTGAAGTCGGAGATATGGTAGAAATATTTTTCTGTTCTTATACATTTGGAACATTTTTCAGTCATTGGATCATGTCCCGTTCACGCCATGACGATAACCGCGTTGACTGTTCCACTCTAAAATAGGTGCAATGAATAAACGCTGGGCGAACGAAAGGGAAGAGGGTGTATAGACATAACATTAGCTTCCACAGGAATGAAAATTTCAGCCTGATCGATGACTACGGAAGCCTTTAATGCTCCGAATTGAAGGAGAAGTTCAATCGTAATTGCGAGCAAGTCACTGGCGCGAATCGCAGCGAGGTATGAATATATATATATGTAGTCAAAGATTTGTGGGGATTGTGTGGGAAAGAAAGATTATATCATGTGTTTTTTAAATGTGAGTATCGCGTCCCGAACCAACGAAATAGCAATGTATGTGTACTGCATGCAGTTTTCTCTCTTTTCATGTAACGAACTATGTTCAATGTTGGGTAACACATGCTAGTGATCGAATTCGAGTTTGTATGTAATACTGACGATATTGTAAATAAGTGTTTATTTTATTTACTCGTTAATTCATCATAATTATGTCATGCAAAGGAAACAAAAAGTTGCAGTCCAATGAGCTTATATATTTCGTACGAGTTCTAACGTATATTAAGTAAGAAGTAAGGAAACACTCAATTTATTGCCGGATATTCAACGTTCAAACAGCTTCGTACGAAGATGTAGGCGCACTTACAAATTGGATGTGATGTCTTGAGCGATTAACTGCGTTCATGATTGAGATATCCCACGAAACAAGCTCAAATTAAAGGCTGACTTTAACGTGGGATTTGCTTTGCACTCAACAAACAAATAAATATACAAAAGGCGGAGCATTTGGGGGAACAAACATTCCAACACTTCAGTTGAGTTTTATTTCGTACGAAGCAGTAAGACAAACTGCAATATGTTACAAACTTGAACCTCTAAAATAAATATTAGACATGCACACAACTTCGTACGAAAACGCACAAAGTATTCATTTTGGTATATTGAGGCTAAAATTGAACAGTAAGTTGCTGTATTTTTATGTGAGATAACACAAAAGCAACATAAAACATAAAAAAAAACTTGTAATAGGCTATTGGACACTTCAGCCTGGTTGCGGGGTCGCACCCTACTGGAAAGTGTTGGTTACCGAATGTATTAAAACCCAATGTATATCGCGTCCAGCAACGATTTAAATTCTTTTCGTAAAAAGTACATAACAATAATGCATCTATATCTCGCTAAAAAAACTGCTTAAATCATTTACTCAAAATAGTTACACAAACATTTGTGGGGGGGGGGGGGGGTAGCGTAGGTAGAGTATCCCCTACCGGAAACTTGACCAACTTTTGCCTGCATACGGAGGCAAGTCGAAAATAGACTTCAAGATTAGTAATACCTTAAAAAATTACTGTAACGGCATATCAAGAAAATGACGACACTTTTCCAAGGTCCCTTCCATTTGGCCTCGGTGGGCCTTTAGACGAGACTAAGGGCTAGTCCATGGTTTTAGGCAAACAAACATTCATTAAGACCTAAAACTTGGGGACAGGTTATTTATTGTTTTTTTTTTAACAAATAGATCCAGTAAGACCAACGCACTCTGTCGGTTCCGGCTGAAGGCGAAGAATTAAAGCCTTCGTTTCGTACGAAGTTAAACTAACATTTGTTTGCTAGCTCCTCAACTTAATAGTTATCCATGTTTGGGCTTCTTACGAAACTGTGCGAAATATTGCTAAGTGATAAATGCCTTCAATTTAGCGATAGTTGCCTTCAGTTTTCGTGATGTTGCACAAGGAAAAGGGGAAAAGGGAAAATTTCACGTAGCGGCTTTTCGCTTGATTTGTTTGTTGTACAAATAGATCGGGTAAGATCAATGTACTGTGTCGATTCCGTCATAAAGCGGACGCATTACAGTTTATGTTTTGTACGAAGTTGTAGGCTACTAAAAACAGCTTTTACAGAGTACTAAAATAATTATGACGAATTCATACAGTTTCGTACGAAAACGTGCGGAGTATGGTGCTTACGTTATATACTTTTAAAAAGCGAGTTAGAAGCTCCTCCATTCTTAAGTTTGGTTGCTTACGAGAGAAAGTCCAAACAAATGACATTTCAACGTGCGGGGTAGCTTTTCACTCGATTTATTTGGTCAGCAAATGGATCCAGTGAGATTAAAGCAACTTGTCTGCACCGGCTTAAAGACCGGCGACAACAATTTGATATTATTTCTTACGAAGTGCAAGCACGAATACATCTTACTACAAAATATACGAACTATTGTTTGTGGTTATTGACCTTACAATTTGAGCGATTGAAGTTCCCTTTAATTGGTGTAATGACGAACTCGGGAGTGAGTCAAAGTAATAAAAGACATATTAATGTAGCAGCTTTTCACTAGATTGGTTTGTTTTATAAATAGATCGAGTAAGATCAATGCACCATGTCGATTCCAGCTAAAGGCGAAATACTTGAAGTTTATGTTTCGTGCGAAGTAGAAGTGAATGTTTACAAAGTGCTCCAATTATAATTACGCATTTATACAGTTTGTACGGAATCGTACGAAGTTAATTGTTTATGATATACATTGAAAAACTGAGTGATTATTTTCTTCATTTCAAGTGAAGTTGCTTACAAGAGAAAGTTTAAAGAAATGATATTTCAACTTGCGGGATATCTTCTCACTCGATTGTTCATCCGTCAGCAGATGGATCCAGTAAGATACAACATTTTGTTTTTCCAGGCTTAAACGCGACAACAGTTTAATATTATTTCGCATTAAGAGTAACAAAGATATGTTTACCAGCTACTCAATCATTAAATCATTATTTTTAATGCATGCAGTTTCGTACTAACATGTGCGAAATGTTGATTTGATGATACAGATCTAAATTTGAGCGACAGGTTGTCCTCAATTATCCACTTATGGAGTTATTCACAGAAGAAATTTGGCAAAAGAAATGACATTTCAACGTGAAAAGTAGCTTTTCAATCGATTGGTTTCGTAAACAAGTAGATTTTGTAAGATAAGGTGTTTATTCTGCCCATGTTTGAAAGGGGCAACAACTTATTTCGGGTTCGTACGAAGTTGAACTTATTTTTGTCTACAAGATACTCAACCTATTATTATCATATATGAATGCAGCTTGGTATGAAACTGTCCGATATATTTCTAAGTCACAAAGACCTTAAATTGATCGAAACGTTTCCTTCAATTATTGTGATCTTGCACCCGGTGAGAGAAAGTAAAAGAAAAGGATATATTTATGTAGTAGCTTTTCACTTAATTGGTTTGTTAAACAAGTAGATCCAGTAAGACCAACGCACTCTGTAGGTTCCGGCTGAAGGCGAAGAATTAAAGCCTTCGTTTCGTACGAAGTTAAACTAACATTTGTTTGCTAGCTCCTCAACTTAATAGTTATCCATGTTTGGGCTTCTTACGAAACTGTGCGAAATATTGCTAAGTGATAAATGCCTTCAATTTAGCGATAGTTGCCTTCAATTTTCGTGATGTTGCAAAAGGAAAAGGGGAAAAGGGAAATTTTCACGTAGCGGCTTTTCGCTTGATTTGTTTGTTGTACAAATAGATCGGGTAAGATCAATGTACTGTGTCGATTCCGTCATAAAGCGGAAGAATTACAGTTTTTGTTTTGTACGAAGTTGTAGGCTACTAAAAACAGCTTTTACAGAGTACTTAAATAATTATGACGAATTCATACAGTTTCGTACGAAAACGTGCGGAGTATAGTGCTCACGTTATATACTTTTAAAAAGTGAGTGAGAAGCTCTTCCATTCTTAAGTTTAGTTGCTTACGAGAGAAAGTCCAACGATATGACACTTCAACGTGAGGGGTAGCAAACATTGAAAAACTGAGTGATAAATTATTTCCTTATTAGTTAATTTGTGTACAAGGGGAAGTCAAAAGAAATGAGATTTCAACTTGTTTGCTGGCTTCTCACTCGATCCGTCAGCACATGGATCCAGTAAGATACGACATTTTGTTTTTCCAGGCTTTCGCCTAACCAGGCGGACCAAAATCGTCTTTCGGCGCCCTTTTTTGGTTTTTAACATACTTTACACCTGCATCATTATTGGCAAAAGAAATAATTTAATAGCGTTGTTTTAAGGCTCACATAACAAAATGATCAAAGAGCCACTAGTAACTGTGCTATCTGCACTTTATTCTGATGAAAAGGGCCATCTTCTGTGATATAGGGATAGGTTTTGCCGAAACGTATCTTCATGCTTCATACGAACTAATGAATGTCGTCGCTGTGCTAAGTTAATTGCTTCAACAACCAGCGTGATTATAAGCTTACAAAATTAACAGACTGACATTTAATTTACCCTCCCGTCCACTAAAAGATATTGCAAAGGGTGTAACAATAATTGTAGCGCAAATAGCCCTCTTGTTGTCGGGGATGATTGTCAACATTGACAATAAAAAGAGTTTATAAAGAATCAAAATTAGTTTCCACAACATTTTTCAAACTCATTGGAATAGAACATTCATGTTAAAATAAAATAAAACTGTTACAGTTGTAGTGGGTTAAGAGTTTTAATGAGCAGTTTCCATTTCGCTTTCGTCAATTGACCATTCTCATGTTAAATGGCTATTTCTGACACTGCACGATAATCCAATGAAAATGCTTATTTCTATACTTTCATGGCCGCAAAAGCCAGAAAATTGCAACTAATAAGCCTAGGTTTAGGCCCCTTCTATTTATTATGAATTCGGTATCGAGAGAGCCAAGCAGACCTTTTTCTTGGCTATTTCTTGCAATGTACTTAATGTACTTTATTAATGGCTCTTTTAGAGTTTTCACATGATGTAAATTACGTCAATTAATATTGATCAGAAACCAAAAATTTACACCTAACGATGATTAAATTCCATAACTTTTTCCCTCTGTATAATTACGTTATTTGGCTCTAGCAGGTTTAATCTTTATCTTCACAAAGTAGCTCATTAGTACATTAAAATCTTAATTGTAGACCTGACAATAACACAAAATATAATGACAAGCTTCATGCTAGAATGTGAAAGAGACGGATAAAAAATGGGCGTCCGCAGGTACGGGCAAGGGGAACTTGCCCTCCAAATGAAAATAAGAAACCTGAAAAAACGAAGAAAACATAAAGAAAAAGACGAAGAAAAATTAACATCAATATTTCTTAACAGTTCACTCAGTGTTTTCCCTATTTATATGCAGTAAATAGACTTTAAAAATGCCATTTCCGGCAATCTGAGAGAGGCATTTTTGGCCAAAATTTTCTTGTGCTGCGTGCCAATTCATGGTGGCCCGAAGCTTTCCCCTAAGAGAAATTGCCCCCCCCCCCCATTTTCTCCTGCAGAGTCCTATGGATAGAAATTTAAACATGTTTTAATGGAAAAACTTGCTGAGGCAGTTGAGGAGAAATGGCAAAGTATAGTCTTCTACCAGGTGCAGAAAATCAAATGGAAAGTCTGAAAAGCCGTGGCTCCGATCGGGCTGAGACTCAGGGTATTTACTTCTTCGAAGCGCCCTGTAGACCATTTTCGCCCCCTCTGACTGAAATCCCTAGCTCCGCCACTACTGGCTACGCCTCTGATTTCGGTCGAGGTTGTTTTAACATAATGTCAGAAAGTTGACGAAACACTGAATTTCATATTGGATACCTCATATGAAACGAGACAGACTCATTATAAAGTCTGTCTACAACTTGGGGTTAGCTTTTTCACTAGAAAGGTGTTTACCACTACAAATAGGTGCACAAAAGATCACAGAAGAGTCTAGCAGAGCATAATGGGGATCACAAAATTCATTTCCGTTTCATTCCGTACGAGGAAGTACAAGAAAATGAAGCAAACTACTCAAATTACAACACTAAAAAATAACGCATAACACGTACTTAGCACTTGAAATGGCTGATTTTTTGCAGTTATGGTATGGGACTTATTGCTTTATTAACACATGAACGAGTTATCAGTGAGACAATTAACATGACTGTTGAGGTAGTATTGATGTGAACACATTCATGTGTGTGCCCCATGCTTTAACATCACCTGACGTTAGAAACATTTGCACTTCAGCGTGTTAATTGCCTGCCGATAACGCGTTAATGTATAAATAAACTAACAAGTTCTATACTTCCACTTAAGGCATACAAAAATTAGCTATCACGGTACGCGTTATATTTCAAAGTGCAACAGTCATTAATACTGATTCTTACGAAGGAACGGTACAAAGTATTGATTCACGAGTTTTCGTACAAAGCCTTATGTATGCGTGATAATAGTTTGAGTACTTTGTTACAAAAATTAGTACAACTTCGTTCAAAAAAAAACTTAAAATTTTGTTGCCTTTCAGCCGAGACCGACACAATGCGTTGCTCTTCCTACATTTCTTTTTTTCTTTTTAACTAAACCAATAGAATGAAAATTGTTAGGTAGGTAGTTAGTTAGATATAGTTTAACGACACACCAACACGAATGTGTTATATAAACACGAATGTGTTACAAAGTGTCATACTGTTCAAGTACTGTTCAATTCCTCTTCTTCAGTCGCCTGGTAAGACATGCGGGGAATACCGGGGGCATATTCTATAGCCCCAGCCCACACGGGACAATGGAATGAAAAGATATCACGCAAAATGTCTGCTACTGTGACTTTCTCCGGAGTGCATCATCAGAAAAGTTAAAGGCAACGTGTTGCTCAATTTTAGGTCTAATACACCAAGCAATATTCCGTACAGTTTCGTACGAAAGTTAATGCATTTGTGATAATAGTTTTCGTAGCTCAAAAACATATATCAAAAATACATTGAAGGAAACATACCTACATTCTCGTCGCCTTCAGAGCGGGAAAGACAAAATAACTAAATTTAGCCGGATATATGTATTGAACAACCCAATCAAGTGAAAGCTGTATCCCACTTTCAAATGTCATTTCTTTTGACTTTTTTTCCTGTGCAACCCAGAAAAGGGAAAAGGGAATATTTATGTAATTTGTCGCTTAATTTTAGGTTTACACCACAAAGCAATATTTCGTACACTTGCATACGGAACTGTTTGAATGTAAAATGAGTTTCCCTTTCACGTAAACATATATTAGGTGTATTTCGTACGACACAAACTTAAATTATTGTCGCCCTTCAGCCGTAACAGACAGAATGCCTTAATCTACACTAGAACTATTTGCTGACTGAACCAATCCAGTGTAAAGATAACTTGCACGTTAAGATTTCATTTCTGCTGACTTTATACCGTGTACAACTTAAGAAAAGAAATTAGAAACAACTTGTCTCTTTTCTTTTCTCTCTATCACTCAATATATATTAGATCTACTTTGTAAGAAACAAACTTGAATTGTTTTCACCTTTAAGCTGGGACAGACAGAATGCCTTAATCTATACTGCAACTATCTGTTGACTAACATAATCGAGTGAAATGCAACCTCGCACATTGAGATATTACTTATCTTCATTTTCTCTCGTTAATGTGTTCAATTTCGATATGTAGCTTAGTTTAAGATACATGCATACATCTTCGTACGCAAGAGTATGATCACATATACACACCCACGCACACACAAACACACACACACACACACATATATATATATATAAATATATATAAATATATATATATATATATATATATATATATATATATATATATATATATATATATATATATATATATATATATATATATATATATATATATATATATATATATATATATATATATATATATATATATATATATATATATATATATATATATATATATATATAACCGTAATAGTAAAAATTAATAATGTCAACCAGGCAATGGTAAAGTGCTCAGCCCTGTGAAGGGAGCTGTAATATTGAAAAGGTTACAATAGGTTTTAACAACATAGCTTTACAGAACTGTTTCGTAAGGGCCAATAATGTAGGTCCTCACTCCTCAGAAGCCTGAAGTAGAGTGATGTCAATAACGTTGAATACGTATGTGTTCGCTGCTTTTCGAACGTGTCTGTTTTAAAGCACGTGTTCGTTCCGTGTTCGTTGTGAACAGGCAAGGACGGTGTACAGCGAGCCAAGATACATTACCTATTAGAATAATTACACAACAGAAGTTTGTTCCTGTGTCTACAAGAGCTTATCAGTTCGTTACTTTTATTTAGAGTTGCTAAGGAAGGTTTGAGTATAATGAAGAACTTTTCTTCCAGCCAGAGATAACAAGTCTTAGATGATGTGGAGTATGCTCGAGCTTTTTTCATGAGTTTCCATTTTACGGAGTGTTCTACATTTGAATCCTTTATATTTATCAGATGTATTCACTGAGTGCAGTTGCGTTTCTTTTGTTTGTGTTTGAAGCTAGACTTGTGGGCGGTGTATCTTGTTTTGAATGTGTTTTCTGTTAGACCAATGTATGTTTCTCCGTTGTCGTGCTTTTGACATTTGTAAGTTTTACCCCTTAATTACTGCCGACCTCCTCAACCAGGCTTTAGACTTTGCATCAAACTACACAGACATACCAGCATACCAGCACATTCGTGCAGTGAAAAGCGCTACTATTAATGAGTACTATTCGTGAGTTTTACTTCAAAGTATTTTACAACACACTGACCGAAATGGTCAGATATCCAATTTTTTTTAAGCATTTGGCCGAAAAATAGAAAAGTATTATTGCCAGGGTAACATATTTACGAAAAATTAAAGAGATACAAAATTCGCGACTGTTGGGGAAGACTGCCGCTAAAAAAAAAAAAACAATTATTTGTTCAGCATGTTTTTGTTTTTAAATCTTGTGCTTCATAGTTCCAGATTATTTTATTACCTTGCCTGGAAAAAAAGGAAAATTTTCTTGAACATAAAAATAATAAATAAGATTTGCTACACATTCGGATAGCCTGCGAAAAATTTTTCCTCCGCCTCACTTCATACTGTAGCTTGGCAAAATTTTTGCCCCCTCGGGTAGATGCGCACTGTTCAACCAGGTGTTTCTTGATTGGCTATGGCCATTGTATTGTATCGATTGTATTCTTTGTTCTGGTTAGGGATTAGGTTAGGGTTATAGGGTTATCGCCAGCCAGTTAGGAAATTCTTGTAAAATAGTGCGCATCGCCTCAAATTTTTACGTCGTAAAACTGTAAAATACCCAGAAGAAGGGTGAAAAATTGCACGATGTTTTCCTTTGCCAAAATTAATTTTACTGACGGAAGGGCGTCCAGTTGCAGTGTCTACTAGCTGACTAGTTTGACATAGATCTATCCTAACCATATAGACGAAACTCGGGCAACGGTAATGAAAATCAGGTAGACGGGTTGTTTTCAATTACATAATGATAAAGTGCAAGAATGTCCCAGCATAAGTCGACCTGCCAATGCACTTAAACCTATCTCGTAGAGTGACATCTTTTCAGGTGTCACTGATAGAAGCAGTCGCATAGCTACAGGAAGCGATTGCCCACTGGCTTCAAAATTGGAAAAATCGGAAATTTGCCATTTGTTAATGTTTATGCTGTCTAGTTTGTAAAGTATATTAATACCTTTTCGAAGGAAACATTAACTTTACTTTTTTTTTTGGCAAATAGCCGGAGCAGGAACTGACATATTGCGTTGGTCTTACTGGATCTATTTGTTAAACAAACCAATCCAGTGAAAAGCTACTACATTAAAATGTCCTTTTTGACTTTCCCTTGGGAACAACATCACGAAAATGAGTGAAACTTATCGCTCAATTTAAGGTCTTTGTCACTACGCAATATTTTGTCGCCTGCAAACATGGGCACCCAAAATGCCTTAATTTTACGAGATGTATTTGTTGAGGAAACCAATTGATTGGAAAGCTATATCGCATGTCGAAATGTCGTTTCTCTGGACTTTCTCGCGCGGACAATCGAATAAAAGTTGAAGACAACTTGTCGCTCAACTCTAGGTCTATATCAGTAAACATCATGTCGTACAGTTTCATGGGAAGCCTTAATTGTACGTAATCATAGTTTGAGTCGCTCGTTAACATATATTACTTCTATTTCGTGCAAAATTACAATGATTTTTTGTCGCCTGTAAGCCTGGACAGACAAGGTGCCTCATCTTACTGGATCCATCTGCTGACGAAAGCAATCGAATGAGAAGCTATCTCGCAAGTTGAAATTCCACTTCTTTTGACTTCTTTCAGAGGTTTTACTAACATGTGTTTACAAAGTACTCAAAAATTGTACAGCATTTAGAAAGATTCATTAAAAAATTCACGAATTGCTTATTATGTATATATGCACGTAAAAAGCCGAGTGGTTTGCTTCTTCCTTCTTTTTGAAGTTGATTGCGTTCGTTATGTTTCGTACGAAGTTATGAGCTACTCGACATATTTTTACACATGCCCACAACTTCGTACCAAACCGTGCGAAATATTTCACATTGACACAGAACCAAAAATGGAGCGATAAGTTTTATTCATCGTTCTTTTTTCAAAGTTAATTGTACACAATCGAAAGTCCACAGAAATGACATTTCAGTATGCTATGTAGCTAACCACTGGAATGGTTCAGTCAACAAATAATTCCAGTGTAGATAAAGTATGTTCCGGTTGCAATGTGACAACAATGAAGTTTGTGCCGTACAAAATAGTAGTAATATATATTTAAGAGCATATGAGCAATTGAAACTCATTTTTAATGCATACTCTTCGTACGCAAGAGTATGAAATATTGCGTTGTGATAAAAATCTAAAATAAAACTACAGATTGAAATTGAAAATTGAAATGAATTCATTAACGAAAGAAAATGAAGATAAGTAATATCTCAATATGCGATGTTGCATTTCACTCGATTATGTTGGTCAACAAATAGTTGCAGTATAGATTAAGGCATTCTGTCTGTCCCATCTTATAGGCTGAAAACAATTTATGTTGATTACTTTCAAAGTAGATCTTATATAAGTTTATGGGCCACTCAAACTGTTTACACGCAATCATACAGCTTCGTACCGAGTATTGCTTCAAATGGAGCGATAGAGTGCGTATAAGTTCCGTATTGTTACACACGATAAAAGAGAAGAGGCGAGTTGGTTTGATTTTTTTTTAAGTTGTACCCGGATAAAGTCAGGTGGCATGGAATTACATTAATTTTCCCTTTCCCCTTTTCTGGTTGTACAGGTTTAAAGGCGTCAAAAACTAAAGTTTATGTTTCTTACGAAGTTGTACTAATTTTGGTAACAAAGTACTACACAGTCATACACCTTCGTAAGAAATATTGCTTCAAATTGTGCGATAAAGTGCGAATAGTTCTTGTGATGTTATACACGAGAGAGGAGGAGAGCCCCCATCCCCCCAGAAGGTCTGGATGATTCAGCAATATTTAGTACATTTTCGTGCAAAGCTGCATGCATGGATTCTAGTTACTAATAGCTCGTAAACATACATTTATAAGTTCTATTTCGTACGAAACATACTTAAACTGCTGTCGACCTAGACCTGGACAGACAAAATGCCTTCTTCCTAAGAGATCTATTTATTGACGAAACCAATCGAGCGAAAAGCTACCTGTCAAGTTAAAATATCATTTGTTTTGACTTTCTCTTGTAAGCAACTTTACTTAAAAATCAAGGAACTTTTCACTCATTTATTCAATTTTAAGCTACATGCATGTATACTAGTTACTGGAAGCTCGTGAACATATTAGTTCTACTTCGTACGAAACACACTTAAACTGCTGTTGCCCTAAACCTGGACAGACAAAATGCCTTCTTCCAAAGACATCTATTTATTGACGAAATCAATCGAGTAAAAAGCTACCTGTAAAGTTAAAATATCATTCTTTTTACTTTCTCTTGTAAGCAACTTTACTTAAAAATCAAGGAACTTTTCACTCATTTTTTCAATTTATGTCTTAAAAGAATAAACTTTGTACATTTCCGTACGAAAATGTATAGATGCGTAATAATAATGAAAGTACTTTGTTAACGTATTACTACTACACCGTACTAAATATAAACTTTAATAGTTCGCCTTTAGCCATACCTGACATAATGCGTTGGCTTTTACAATATTTATTTATTTAACAAGCCTATCGAGTGCAAAGCCTCAACATTAATGTGTCCTCCTTTGTTACTTTCCCTCGGTTGCACCATCACAAAAATGAAGGAGTCTCATTGCAATATTTGAGATCTGTATCACTAAGCAATATTTAGTACATTCACCTACGAAGCTGCATGCATGGATAATGTTTTGAGTAGCTGGTGAACATATCTTTGTTTAACTTTGCAAGAAGTAGTATTAAAGGGATGCCGCCTTTAAGCCTGGGCAAACAAAATGTAGTAACTTATACTGGATCCATTTGCTCACGAAACCAATTAAGTGAAAAGGTACCAGTTAAGTTGAAATCTCATTTTCTTTCGACTTTCTCTTGTAAGCAACTTTACTTAAAAATCACGAAACTTATTACTCAGTTTTCAATATATATTAATATGTCTGAAAAGAATAAATTTTGTACATTTCCGTACGAAACTGTATAAATGCGTAATAATAATGAAAGTCTTTGTTAACGTATAACTACTACTCCGTACGAAATATAAACTTTAATAATTCGCCTTTAGCCAGACCTGACATAATGCGTTGGCTTTAACAATATTTATTTATTTAACAAACCTATCGGGTATAAAGCTTCGACATTAAAATGTCCTCATCTTTTACTTTCCCTCGGTTGCACCATCACAAAAAAGTGAAGGAGTCTTATTGCAAAATTTAAGGTCTGAATCTTTTAGCAATATTAAGTACATTTCCGTGCGAAGCTGCATGCATGGATACTAGTTACTGGTAGCTCGTGAACATACATATATTAGTTCTACTTCGTACGGAACACACTTTACTTGCTGTCGCCCTAAACCTTGACAGAAAAAATGCCTACTTCCAAAGAGATCTATTTATTGACGAAATCAATCGAGTGAAAAGCTACCTGTCAAGTTAAAATATCATTTGTTTTGACTTTCTCTTGTGAGCAACTTTAATTCAAAATCAAGGAACTTATCACTAATTTTTTTTTATTATATGTCTTAAAAGAATATACTCTGTACATTTCCGTACGAAACTGTATAAATACGTTATAATAATGAGAGTACTTTGTAAGTGTATTACTACTACTCCGTACGAAATATAAACTTTAATAATTCGCCTTTAGCCAGACCTGACATAATGCGTTGGCTTTTACATATATATATATATCTAACAAGCCTGTCGAGTGTTAAGCTTCGATATTAAAACGTTCTTCTTTTTTGACTCAGTCAGTTGCACCATCACAAAAAATGAAGGAGTCTAATTGTCAAATTTAAGGACTGTATCACTAAGCAATATTTAGCACCTTTTCGTGCGAAGATGCATGCATGGTTACTAGTTACTGGTAGCTCGTAAGCATACATATATTAGTTCTACTTCGTACGAAACACACTTAAATTGCTGTCGCCCTAAACCTGGACAGAAAAAATGCCTTCTTCCAAAGAGATCTATTTATCGACGAAACCAATCGAGTGAAAAGCTATCTCTAAAATTATAATGTCGTTTCTTTGGACTTTCTCGCGTTATCAGTTCAGTCTCATAAAAAATTAGGGCAACTTTAATTGTTGCTCAACTTGAGGTCATATCCCCAAACATCATTTCGTACAGTTTTGTACCTAGCCGCATTCCTGCGTAATAAAAATTTTAGGCGCTCGTAATCATAGATTAATGAACTTCATACGAAACAGAATTGAATTGTCGCATTTTAGAATGGACAGACAAAATGCCTTATCTTACTGGATCTATTTGCTAAACAAGCCATTCGAGTGAAAAGCTACTACAATAGAATATTTTTTATTTTAACTTTCTCCCGGGTGCAACATCACACAAACTGAAGGGAAATTATCGCCGAATTTAGGACTATATCAATAAAATACTTCATACACTTTCGTACGAAGAAGCTGTGTCCATGCGTAATAATAATTTGGGTAGCTCGTAAACATTTATAGTTCCCTTTTGTGCAAACCAAACTAAAAATCCAGTCGTCTTTAAGCCGGGACAGACGAAAACGTTTAATCTTACTGAATCTTCTTAACCGACGGTTTTGGTGAAAGCAACCATGGACTGACCCTAATCCTCTTTTAAAGGCCCATCGAGGCCAAATAGAAAGGACCTTGGAAAAGATTCCTCTGCTTTTTATAGAGGACACATGTGCGGATACCCCAAAGTGGGTGTTGCGGTATGAACCTGCCCACTCCTTACAGACAGTACCCAAAAGTTAATAAGCGCGTTTTCTTCATAATACGTAGCACAATTGTTTTTTAAAACAAAACTTATTTTTTGGTCACATACGCGGATACCCGCGAGTATTTGTGAAATATTTTTGGAGTGAATGAATTCAACAGTTTATTTTTAGCAAGATATAGGTCCATATTTGTAATATAATTTTTACGAAGATAATTTAAATCGTTGTCGGTCGCGATATGCATTGGTCTTACGTGATCTTTCTTGATTTGGTAACCATTATTTTTTAATAAAGCTCTACCCCTCAAACTGAAGTGTCCAATAGCTTATTATAAATTTGTTTATTGCGTTACTTCATCGTAAATCGGGACAACTGAGTAGCCGGTAAACATATCTTTGTTTTACTTCGCACGAAGTAGTATTAAACTGTTGTCGTCGCCTTTAAACTTGGGCACACAAAATGTATCTTATACTGGATCCATTTGCTGACGAAACTAGTCGAGTGAAAAACTTCCCCTCAAGCTGAAATCTCATTTCTTTTGACTTTCTATTGTAAGCAACTTTACTTAAAATTAAGAAATTTATCACTCAGTTTTTCAATATATATAATAAACAATTTACTTCGTATACGTTTCCGTACAAAGCTGTATATATGCGTACTAATGATTTGAGCGCTTTGTAAACATACATTACTACAACTTCGTACGAAACATAATAATCTTTAAGTTTCTCGCCTCTGCAATCTTGGACAAAACTCCTTGGGACACCCCCGCTCCCCTTCGCAATGTTGACCACAGTTAGCCTATTCACGGCATAAAGCCACTCTTTCAGCGCAACATTGAAAGGGGAGCGGGGGTGGGGCATTCATGCAAGCCTTTGAGCTGAAATTCAAGAATATTATGGCAAAGTGTCCAAACAGTTTTGTCCAAGATTGTAGCCGTGATCGACAAAGTGCATAGATAGTTCTCGATCTATTTCTTAAACAAAACAATCGAGACTCGAGTGAAAAGCTACTACATTGAAATGTCTTCTATTATTTTGACTTTTCCTCGGGTGCATTATTTCACAAATTAAAGGGAACTTCAATCGCTAGGTTTATATCACCAAACAATACTTCGTACATTTTGTAAAAAGATGTATTCATGCGCAATAGCGATATGAGTAGCTCGTACACACGTTCAAGTTCTACTTCGTGCGAAATAATATTAAATTGTTCTTGACTTAAAGCCGGAACAGAAAAGGTTCTTTAACCTCACTATGGATCTTTTTGCTATGGCCAAAACAATCGAGTGAAAAGCTATACCCCGCGCATGGATTTCTTTGAACTTTCTTTCGTAAGCAATTTAACTTAAAAATGAAGTAACTGCACTCTGTTTTTAGATATATACATATCGCAAGCAACATACTCCGTATATTTTCGCACGAAACTGTCTTAGGTGAATTCGTAATTATCATCTTAGTTCTTCGTAGAAAATATTAGTACTTCTTCGTACGAAACATAAACTTTAATTCTTCCGCCTTTAGCCGGAAACGATATAGTGAGTCGGTCTTACTTGATCTATATTTGTTAAACAAACCAATAAATAACTTGTCACTCAGCTTTAGGTCTGAATGGATGTTTGTTTGCTAAAGAGCCATGGTCTCATCCTAAGGCTCCTCTAATTAAGGGCCCACGGAGGCCAAAGAGAAGGGACCTTGGAAAAGAGTCGCCATTTTCTTTATCGAGAACACTAGCGGGAATACTCCCAAATCGATGTTGTGATATTACCCCCCCCCCTTCCCACAAGATGCATAAGAGCCCAAGAGTCTAAAAGCGGTTTTTAACCCACCGCAGTAATGCCGTAACAGTAATTTCCTTTACCGTAACACCAATTTTGAGGTCCATTTTCGACCGCCTCCCTATGAAGGCTACCATGGCCCATTGGAAGGAGAAAAGGCAAAGTTTGGTCAAGTTTCCAGTACTGGGATACTCTAGGTTCGCTAACTTTAACAAGATATAGATCATAATTGTTATATACTTTTTACGGAAAGAATTTAAATCGTTGCTGGACTAGGGAGTTGCAACTCCCTGGCTGGACGATATGCATTGGTCTTTGATATATGTATATATTTGATAACCAACATTTTCCAGTAGAGCGTGACCCCGCTAGCAAGCTTAAGTGTCCAATCGCCTTTTAAAAGCTTGTTGTTTTTATGTGGTATCACACATAAAAATAAAGCAACTTGTTCAATTTTAGATCAATATATCACAATCAATAGTTTGTGCGGTTTCGTACGAAGTTGCACGCTAATTATTTCAGCTGTTTGTAACATATTCTAGTGACGACTTCGTACGAAATGAAACTCAACGTTGTAGTCGCCCTTTAATTTGAGTTTTTTCGTATGATATCTCAATCATGAGCGCAAGTTATCGCTTATTTTTGGACCTAGACATCACATGCAATGTGTAAGTACATTTTCGTACGAAGCTGTTTAAATGTCCGGTAATAAATTGAGTGTTTCTAAAACTTTCGATATATATGTTAGAACTTGTACGAAATATATAAGCTCATTGCACTGCAACTTTTTGTTTCCCTCGCATGACATAATTATATGAATGAACGAGTAAAAAAATAAACAGTTATTTACAGTAACGTCGGTTTTACATACAAACTAGAATTCAATTACTTTATGATGTATCACCAAACATTGAACATAGTTCGCTACGTACATGAAAAGATCCACACACAACTTTGACTATGATTTATACTACGCTGTGCGATTTGCGCCAGTCACTTGCTCGCAATTCATTACGATTTAACTTTTGCTTCAAATCAGAACTTTCGAGGCTTCCGTAGACATCGAGTACGCTGAATGTTATACTCCTGTGGAAGCCAATGTTATGTCTGTACACCCTCTTCCATTGCGTTCACACAGCGTTCATTCCACGCACCTATTTTAGAGTGGTACAGTCAACGCGGTTATCGTCATGGCGTGAACGGGACATGATCCCATTCCTTTAGTCATGAAGTTAAAGGATCAACGGACAATACACGAAAGGCATGTAGTGGAACCTCTCTGAATAGCCTATGATTAGCCGCTGGAACAGGAGACAAGGAAAAATATTCAGGGCCTATGACTATGGCCTAGCTGCTAGGCCTAACTAACAGTGGTAAACGTTACAAGCCTTGGGCCTAACAAGGCCAGGCCTTATGGCAAGCCATTTTAACATTTACCTCCCAATTTCACTTAAGTAAAATGAATTTCACTTAAGTAGAATTCAGTTCCACTTAAGTAAAATTAAAATTTACTTAAGTCGAATACAATTCCACTTAAGCATAATGCTGAATGGTTTGAACGTATTCTACTTAAGCTCAATTCAATTTAACTTAAGTAAAATACAAATAAACTTAAGTAAAATTTTATTCAGCTCAAGTAAAATTCAATTCAGCTTAAGTAAAATAGGTTTACAATTTCACTTAAGCCTAATTCTTTTTTACTTAAGCTTAATACTATTTTACTTAAGCTTAATTCTATTCCACTTAAGCTTAATTCTATTTTACTTAAGCTTAATTCTATTTTACTTAAGCTTAATTCTATTCAGCTTAAGTGGAATTGAATTCCACTTAAGTAAAATTGAATTCCACTTAAGTGGAATTAAATTCCACTTAAGCTTAAATCGAATTCCACTTAAGCTTAATTCTATTCAGCTTAAGTGGAATTGAATTCCACTTAAGTAGAATTGAATTCTACTTAAGCTTAATGTTGCCTGTGTGAGAGCAATCTACTTAAGCTAAATTCAAATCAATTTAAGTAAAATACAAATATACTTAAGAGAAATTGAATTCAGCTTAAGTAAAATTCAATCCAGCTTAAGTAAAATAGGTTTACAATTTCACTTAAGCTTAATTGTATTTTTCTTAAGCTAAATTATATTCTGCTTAAGTAAAAATATGACTAGCCAAGTTAACTGCTATTTACTTAAGTAAAATGAATTTCACTTAAGTGGAATTCAATTCTACTTAAGCTTAATTATGATCACTTAAGTGGAATTGAATTCCACTTAAGTTAAATGTAGTCCACTTAAGTTAAATGTTTTCCGCTTAAGTGAAATTGTGAGGTAAATGTTAAAATGGCTTGCCATAAGGCCTTGAGTACTACTCAGTAAGGTTTGTGAACGTTCGCTACCAAGGCTTAGTTAACTTAGCTATACACAGCCCTTGCCTGACTATATGACTAGCCTATTCAAAACAGCAGTGTGATCGGTTGTTAATTGTTGTGATTCCTGAAATTGACTTTTTTCAAAAAGCAAATTTTTGATAGCCTAGGCTAGGCAAGGCCTAAAAACCTGATAGCCTAGGGCCTAGGCTAGGCCACTGATCTATATTACTGGATTGGGTAAGTATTGTTTCGAAAGTGAAGCGACCGGAAGTGCACTGTCGGCCATATTAGTTATTACTAGGACCCAAAACTTACCTGCTTGTTTACGTTATGTGCCGCGTAGTGTGCAAAGAGCGTAGGGAGCGAAAGATTCGTTGGATTAATTTTGCAGCACTGGCGAGTTCATTCAAGACAATGAATTGACAACGATTTAAGAGCCTTATTTTCATTTCCAAAACGTCAATTTTGAGGCTTTAGTTAGCCAAGTTGTCAGTTTGATTTTGTTCGGTAAAGGGAAGGCGTAACACTGTTACACAATTTTATACATTGGCCTACTGTAGCCTAGGCCTACTGCTGTATGTTAGGCTTAATTAGATTTTACTGTACTGTACTGTACTGTACTGTACTGTACTAGTGGAGCACCGCTAGTGGAGCAGTTACAGTAAGGCCCAATGTTACATGTTTTGAGGGACAGTCATGTACAGTATCAACCTGTATAGGCATTAGGCAAGCTTAAAAATGATGACTATTGTGCACTCGAAAGGAAGGCTTAAAGAGATCTACAAGTGCCATTCACTGAAAAATCAACCTCACTTTTCACTGTTTTGCCCTGAAGGTAGGCTAAACCATATACACTGAAAAAACTGAAAACTGAAAAACAACTACTCTCAGTCATCAACAAATTAGTAGGCCTACAGTAACAATGGCGTTTATTTTTCGGTAGTTAAAACTTGAGAACTATTTTTACAGTTTATCTACCTGGGACTACTCCAATTTAAAGGGACAAGTTTGCAAAGTTTTTTCAGATCTTTGCCCCTGACAATTTCTGCATGGTTTCTTTCCCCATGATATACCTGGATCTTGCACTGAACATTTGGCAACATGAAATTTATCGACAGCGGGTCCACCATATGTGGGTACTTGCAAGCTCTTGAAACACTGGAGATAGATTGAAGTTGGCCAGGACTGAAGTTGCTATGGCAGCAGGGACACCTCAGTGTTGAAATCTGAAATAAACTTGTGTCAAGGAGAAAAAGCTCCTAATACCAAGTCAGTATCATGTAAAAGAGTCAAGCCTTGGTAACATCAGGAGGCTGCTTCAACTAGCTGACCCACTTCAAGATAGGGAATTGGATGGATAAGGAGACAGACTAGGCTACCAGTGTTTGCCTTTAGGCTATACTGTTATACAGAGAGCGTTGTTTGAATCTGCTCTCTGTGTAGCAGAGACATTGTTAGCCCTAGTCAACATACATCACTTAAAGGTTTCCTGCCATTTATGTAGTGACAGTTGTTTCAGTTCAATCTTCTTGGACGACATCTTTCACATGACTAGTGAATTTGTAACATCATCGTAGGCATCATCAAAGGACTTGGCATGCTGAACTTTAACCAAATGATTGGAAACTGGGCCGTAAAAGGTCTGTTTATTTAACTCCACTAACATCATCATAGCCAACGGACAGCTGAACGAGACCTGTTTTTTTTTCTTGAAGTTGCATACAGCATTCTTTCTCATGAACTTTAGTACTTCACTTTGTAGTTGTCATTAATTAATCACCAGTAAGTTGTTAATGCACTTTGGCCATTTGGGGAGTCCTGTCACAGTTTTTATCTCACAAGTACAAGAATGATTTTCTTATTATGTTGCCCAGTAATCCACAAATATTCTGTAACAATCAGTCTTGTGTCAAGACTTGCACCCTCCATCTTTGTGACATAACACTACAACTATGGAAGTCATATGTAACATACCCCACCCCCTCTCTGGGTATGCCATCTGGTTAAACTATTTTCTGTATTATAGTGATGACAACATAACTTTAACCAATATTTCATCGTAATTGCAAGGAGAGCTTTACAAATCAATCCAAAACAACTTAAGGAGTATACAACCAGCTCAAAAGTTTACATTATGGGCTCAAATTATTTTTTACTTATAGTGCATAAAATTGCAGTTTTGGGTTAACCTGAAGAGTGTGGGCATAAGTGTACAGGGGTAATATTCTGTTAGAGGGCAAGAACATTTTTTGCATGAATAATGTCACCGTTAATCATGTTTTGCCAGAATGGACCAACTCCTTTGGCCTGAATTGGAAGGGCCAGTGCCCCCCTGCACCCCCACCCCATATGCCCATGAGTGTGGGAGGTGTCCTCCAGTAGATGCTTCTTCTCATACTCTCATTTCACTAGGCTGAGTTGGTTTGAAGAGTCTCTCTTTGAAAGCAGGGAATTATTTTGATGTAGCAAGATGATTTTAAGAGCCTAGTGCATTGCAATATTGCATACACAGGAGCTGCATGCTTCTCTGCCATTTTAGGCAACAAATCCAGCGATATCAGAGATGACAGCCAATTGTACTTAGAAAGGTGGAAAATATAGGAGCATCAGTCATCAATAGAGAGGTAGGGATTATCAGGGCTGGCTGCAGTCTGGGCAAAAACTCGGGGTGGGGGATATGGGGGGTGGGAGTTCACACACCGCCATCATTTAGCATATAGTGTATGTATGGTTTGGAAGTCTCGGGGAGGTTGGCGGTTGCCCCCTGTTCACCCGGCCCTCAGGGGACCTACGGCCATGGTTATGCCTACAACCAAAAGTATTGAGTCTGGTTGCAATATTTTGAGTAAATTTTGTTTGAATACTCTCAGTGGCATCTTCTCTTGATTGTGGGATGATTCAATTGGTTTTTTATCCTAATAATTTTGACGTCTAATCTAGTTAATCATTATAATGGGCATATGCTTGTACTAGTACTATGTTACACTAATTGAATGGCCTATAGGAATCTTCGGCCAAAATCCACTCACAAATGGAAGGTTCTGTGAATATTTTTTCTGTTTTATGCTGTCTCAACATAGCTCTCCTCTCTCTTTCACTTTAGTCTCATTTTTTCACTCTTTTTTTCACAACCCCGGGCACAACACTGCGTTGGTCAATCAACAATTGCTTACAGTACAAGGTTTCTTTTTTGGTAGTGCTATATGCATCCCAGCAATATGGCGCCGACGGACAACCGTGAGCTTCAAAAACGTAGTGGCTGATACAATGGGTTACCCAATCCAGTAATATAGATCAGTGGGCTAGGCTAGACCTAAGAAAAGTTATAATGGTCTAGCCTAGCAGATTTTAGGCCATAGGCTACGTTTCACTAGGCTATGCAAAGAAAAACCATCTAGGCCTAGGCCTATGTAGGCCTACCATAGTTTGAATTAGAAAAAAGAGTGACTTTTTTTCAAAAAAGCAAATTTTGGACAAAAACCTGAAAAGAAAAGTTATGATAGTAGATTTTAAGCCATAACTTTTGCTATACGAAGAAAAACAATTTCGACCGTCTTTGTACCAGAGTTTGAATTAGGCCTAGAAAACAAAAATTAGTTTGTCCGCACTTATTGCACTGATTGCATTTTTCAAAGTTAATTTGTAGTAACGTTTCCATGTTACTTTAATTTTTATATTTAATGAAAATGTACTCAAATTACTCAAGACAAATCATGTTCCTTACCAGACCATGATCAATATTCTTGCATTCTTGGAAAGGTTAGGCCCTATACTATTTAAAAAAGGTAATTTCACCATGTTTGAATTGCTTCGCCACGTTTTTAACGTATTTGCTAGTATGACAATTAACATGGTAAACTTGACTTTACAAAAGTCTTAAAAGCAATGTGCTATTGCGAATCAGCTGTAAAAGTGCTCACCAAATAAGATAGAAAGATATACTACTTAATTATTCAGACAACATGTACCAAAGTTAAGTTACTGAAAACTGACAACTCTCCACTGAAGGTTATGTATTTCATGTCCAAAGTTTGCTCTGTGGTTTATCATATCAACTATTGTTAGCAAAAACCTCTTTCTTGTAAAAGATTGTACTGTTGATTCTTTCTCTCTTGTAATTGACTTAAACATCATTTCTGTTACACATCCACATTTATTGATGTAGACATCAATAAATCTTTCCCAAAACTCTTATTTCATCTGCTTCTTGTCTTTAATGGAAATTTTTCATGTAATAGTTTTTATTTATTATTACCAAACATATTGTTTAAGCCATATTCTACCTCCAAGTTACTACACATTTCGCAACAATGTAACACTTTTTGATGGGATCCACAGAGCTCTACGAACGAGTGGGAATACGTAGTATTCTGGTGTCTATTTTTGCTACTGTAAATACTAAGTTTTCCCTTCTCCCTTCTCTCCTATGTAGTATCCTGAAGAAGGCCGATACATACTGACCGAAAGCTTGATTAAATCTTAATATTTGAGTAACGCGAAGCTACGTCTGACGAGTTTTTATTTTTCTGTTGTCTCACTATATCTCACATATATATATACATACATATATATATATATAAATATATATATATATATATATATATATATATATATATATATATATATATATATATATATATATAAATACTATATATATAAATACTGTAGGTCTGTAGGTACGGCAATAATGAACAAAAACTAGGACCAGTAGCTGACTCTTTTACGAGAATTGAATTCTTTTCTCTTGTTTAGACCAAAAGGGTGCACAGTACATTGTTGTGCCATCCAATAAGCTTCCCGTTTCGTTAAAATGGTGTTTACATTAGAGGTACTGCTAATTTTTGTCAATAATAATAAAACGAATATGGTAGAGATTGTGAGACTTAGAGTTAAAGTGTACTGATAACTCACACCTCGATTTGTTATTAACGAGGTCCGATTTGTGGTTTCGAAACCGGACCTTAAAGGGGGTGGCAGTTGATCCAACATATTGTAAGTTACATAGTGAACAGGTGGCTAAATAAATAACATTACAGCTAGTACAAGAAACGCTTTCAGAAATCGAGTACCTTTTACCGGTGCAAGAACTTGAAAAATATTTCCCCTCTAATAGGAAGTTCAAGCACAGGTCGCAACGCTTTCTTGCACATTTATTACACCCAGTGTTGTCAACGAAGTTTGTGACTGATTTACGCTTCGAAGCCTGCAGGTGTTCCTTTAAAGTTTTACATCTCCGAAAGGCGGGAAAAATGGATTTCTCTGGGAAAATATCTTTCATTTTCGGCGAACTATAAAGCAGATGAATATAAATATATATATATATATATATATATATATATATATATATGTGTGTGTGTGTGTGTGTGTGTATGTTTATTGATATATTTATATATACATTTATCTAGATTCCACCTTTGGCACCTCATCTACAACAGGCACTCATTTTGGTGGCTCTATTGTTTGAGGGCCTATGAAACCCCTTCCTGTGTATGTTTTAGTAAAGTAGTACTATATAAAATACCTTTATGACTCCGGCTTTAGTGGGCCTTTATATGGGGACTGTAACGCTTGTTATACATTTTTGTATGGGAAAAGGTGGGTGTTATATCGGCTATCGGCGTGTACATTAAAGGCACAGTATCGTGGCGCGAAACGAGGGCGACATTTGGACAGCCTTCAAAAAAATTGTTATCCCACCGAAAATCCCGGATGTAGCCCATAGACGCTGTATGATAACAGTACATACGATTGCGTGGGATAGCGTGCTCCTACATATGCTTGTACGTGTGAGCGTTAAAAGGCCTAGTAGTAGTATTGTGTACATTTGTATGTAGCAGGGAGTTGTTTTCCTGATACAAGTGAGTGCCTTGCTCAGTGACAACAGAGAGACCTTGGGACTTTTCCCAATATCTTGGGAATTGTGAAACGGCTCGATCATTCTTTTCCATCCCACTTTGAAAAAAGAGATATTGTGGGATTGTTTCTATTTTTTACTTTTTAAGTGACTTGTTAATTAGTTATGATATATGTGAATAAGTTCTAATAAGAATGCCAAGGTGGCTTATTTGTATTAAATTTCCGGCTTAATTGTTTTTGTGTTTTAATCATCAGTTTGACTTCGATGCTCTTATAGGCTATCGTTACTGTAGTTCAACATTGAGGGGCTATACGTTGTTATTCGGGACTTGATCTTGGGAATTTCTGAAAAGACGAACTTGCTTAGGAAACTGCATTAACTTGAGAGATTGGTCGAAGCGAAGGGGCTAGTCTTAGTCTTACGACTGCAAAATGTCTTCCAGTTCAGAAAAAAGAAAATCGAAGGACAGCGTTTGCACCAGGCTATAGCAATGGCGCCGGAGGACCATTAAATGTTGTCAAGAGAAGGAGAAATCAAACGAGAAAATACAGTAGCAAACGAAAGTCGGAGTTCCCTTTCCCATTCTCACGCGGAATAGGCCCTACCTAGGCCTAGATCGCCGCAGAAAAAGCAGGTTGATTGATTGTGAATGGCAAGTCTCCTGTTTATAACGGCGATTTTGCGAAACATCTTCTCACAGATCATGCCCAAAGGTAAGTGAAATGTGTTTGTTCAGTTACTGATGGTAAAAAGTAGACAGGATTGCCGTCTCGTTAGTGATCCACATACCCATCCCACACGCGTGTTTAGCATATGTACATGCATAGGCCTAACATTAGGACACAATTGTAGTAGTAGCTCTAGTCTATGCCTATAGTAAAACTTTTGACGAGCTAGCACAGATTTCAGCAGAAGTGATCAGCACTTCATTTGCCAATTCATCAAAATCGTAACCTCAGAATAAGCCGCACTACTCATGAAAATCTGACTATGTCCTCGGTTTGCTCATATACATGCCCCATCTTAGTTTACACTTTGATCTCTCAGAAGGCCTGACACGGAGTTTGCACTTTCCCCAATATTGTCTTCACAAAACTTTCTAATCAATCATAGGCCTACAATAAGCTATCACTTAGATAATCCTATAGCTGTTTCATTAGCCTACAGTCCGCTTGACAATGAGTAAGCTTTGCTGGATCAGTAATTTGCCAAAAAGACTTGATGAGAACAACAGTTCTGTAAGCCTGTGAATGTCGGATTTGTAATATAAATGAAGATTATCAGGTGCAACCAGGTGGGCAGGATCAAGGCGCCATTAGCCTATATCTAGTAATTGATTTCTGTAACTTAAATGAGCATATAACTCACTGACTGCTTAATTTAGGCCTTCGAATGATAAAAGATGCATTCAGAGGGCATGAATGCTTATTGAATGCTATAGAAGCATTCATTCATAGTAATTAAGGGTCCCCATCCAAATGCCAGTGGTTTGCCAGGTATGTGGTTAAAATTTGTCTTCCTAATGTAAGGTGATGCCCCATATATAGGCCTCTAGCTTTCAAGTATGTACATCATATTGCCCCCACGTGTGGAACAATGCTATAGTATACAAAGTTAGCTAGGCCTATACATCAGTCACCTGAAAGAAGACCTGGATCTGCAGATTTGGGGCTCAGTCGCAGATCCAGGATTTTGAGAAAGAGGGGAAGAATTAACACACCGTCAACAAACCATACACCGGGGCATTGGGGGTCACCTCCAATAAAATTTGAATTTTGCTTACAGGTATATGCACATATATATACAATTTGCCATCAACTGAGAAGCATATTTTCTGCATATTTTCCTTGGAAAAAAAATAGTTCGTCATTGAAAAACTTAGGGGAATTACCCTGAGCAACACCAATGCCCCCTCCTGGTTAGGGCGTATAGGTAATTGTCAAGATATTCAAGTCTAAGCTTGTCTCTGTGCACACTGTTTAATCCTGCACATTGCAGACTATACGTACCTTTTTAGCCAAAGTTTTAAAATACTCAGTTAATGACATTTGAAATGTTACGTACATCCATTTCACCTTCATACTTTGTAAAAATTATTAAGAGATAACTACCAGCATATTCAACAATTGGTTGTACCTGTATGCAATGAAAACTAATGCTGATCTCCCTCTCCTCAATCACCACCACCCCACAACCCCCCTCCTCACAAGGGAAATAAGAAATCTGCATTCTAAATTCAGTTCATTCCAATTAAGTACTGTAGGCCTACTACCAGTAACCAGTTGGCCGGGCTACAGGAATCAATTTTTATGGTTGTCCGAATATCTGGGACAACAAAAATTCCATACGGACAACCAATAAATTAAAGGTTGGTTGTCCCATGGACAACCACTTTCCTCTCGGATTGAAAAGGTATACTGCTGATTGATAAACTCTTTCAACTTTTTCCATAATAGTTTCATAACCATATTTCAGACTTGGAGTGTTTCTGTCTCTCAAACATCACATCTTTTTATTCTTCAAGACCAATAACACAAGAACATAATTAGCCTTCTGTTTTTTTAATTGTGTGAAAAATATCTGGGACAACCAAATTTTCTTCTGGACAACTAAAATGAGTGAAATGGTTGCCCCAAGACAACCCTAAACTTTTTAAAAATCAATGCGTGGGCTATGAAGGTACTGTAAGGTAGGCTAAGCATAGCTGTACCTGTACATACAGTATAAAAAGTTGTTTACCCCAAGATCCAGGCAGGAACGACATATAAATGCTTTTACTGGGTAAGGTTTCCGTATGTTAGATGTGCTGTATTTTTATGGCCCAGTTTCCAACCAAGTAGTTCAAGTCAAGCTAGCCTTGACCTTTTTTCCTGTTTTGGCTCACAGGCTTTTTTTCCCCTACGTACTCCATTGCTTTTGCTGAGCATTAAGCACAATGGCAGTAGATTCCATTTTTTTAAGTCTTCAGTGAGACCGGGCCGGGAATCTGTATGTCGAGTGTACATGAAATGCCGAATGCAATAAAAATTAGTGCCTAAGCAAAATTTATGTCCTCCCAGTTATTGACAGTGGCATTACCAGACTTTTTCATTGGGAGAGGGAAAGTGCTGAAGTGGTGGGGCAAACGAAAATGCTCCTACCTGTACTGTATTTGGAGTGCCACTATTGACCAGCACATTGCATACCTTCAGAGAACACTTTGCATAAAACGGTACTTCCCAGCTGGTGTTTTTACTATACTAAAGAGTGCCGTTTTCAAGAGGTGTTTGTGAAGTTCTTACACATTTTGCCCAATTACTTTTTACATGGGAAGGGGGGGGGGTGGTGGTGGTATACCAGAGCCACTTCTGATGCCACTGGTAATTGGTAGGTTGATTTAAAATTCCCTTTAGACAGAATAGATTGCAATCCCACCCCCCCTCGTCCCTTTCTGTTTTAATGGGGCCTAGGGTTCACATCATCATCAATCATCATTATTATGACTCTTATAACAACCAATTTAGACAACACCCCTTAATCATTGAGGGACATGTGATTTGAAATCATGGAAGTCTGATATACTTGCACTCTTCCCTAAAATTAAATACTGTTTAATTGCAAATAGTCTTGGTTTACTCTTCAGGTGTTCTTCAAAGTACTGTACATGCAGTGGGTCACACAGACAGAGCCAAGTGAATGACCAACCTCACGACAGTTGCTAGCTGTTACACGTCCATAGTTGAGTGAAAATAACTGCAGGATATATTGAAACAAGTCTTTCAATTTCCAAAAGCATGTTTTCCCAGCTAACTTCCAGGTAGTACTTCCATGGTTTCACAACACTATATAGCACAGAACAGTCTACCTTGTGCTGTTCAGAATTGCACATAACGTTTTAGCAGTTTTAATAAGTACCATGAGTGGTGGCTCTATGTTGAGGCAAGAGGGGGCATTTGCCCTCCCTAGATTTTGTCCTTGGCCCCCCTCTCTCCCCCCTTCTCCCAAATGTTAGCTGGTCAGAAAGGAGTTGGGTTTGGGTTTACTGAAAAGAATTTAAAAAGATACCTCTCCAGAGACTACATTTTTCATTCAGAGATACAGTATCTATGCTAAAACCTCAGAGTTTCCAGGGGTGAAGCCTGCCTGTTTCCTGCCTAATGTAAGAGGTGCGCATGACTGAAGGGAAAACTAACTTGCACTTGAACTGTACTTGAAAGTAAATTTAAACTTCGAACATACTTTTTATTGAGGTGACTGACACAATTATACTGTATGACATGTTCATGTTGGGTATAGTTAAATCTTATTCTTTACTATCTAGAAAGTTTATATCTACTATCTACTAAAATATTGCACAGTTTATGAGCATTGCTAGCTGGCCTTTATCCAGTATAATGATATAGAGTTGCAGTATCAATTAGTTGTCCACAAAGCCTGAGTGAATATTATTTTCTCCCAATAGCACAGTGTTAGATAGTATACCTACTGTGGTAATGTTTTGACATTGCCAACATTTTCCGAATTAAAAGGTTGAATGTCATGTGCTTGAATAGTTTACATTTACAAATTGGGCTACAGTAGCTGCTATGTTGATATGATGTGCTTCCTTCCTTGAAGACAAGAGCAGTCACCCCAGTATAAAGTACAGTAGTGTGCAGTAGTTAGACTGCCCTGTTTCATGATTGGCTATATAGGTGACAATATTCATTCCTTAAATGTGAAATTTACTTGCTTGGTTTGCCTGAACATCCAGTATTATGGAATGAGAAGAAAATTGTGAGATACCAATCCTTGCCTAATTGCCCTATTATCAAGTTACCAGTAGTTAGAAGTGTGGTTAAAATGATTGAAAATCTGATCCATCGATTGCATCCATATTCATCCTGTGCTGCAAACTTGCAACACCAGCTGTACAGTAAATATGATATTCCATTGAATTGCAGCATTAACATCTTCTCCTGTCAAGGGCCACTATGACAGTATTTAGAGCCAGTTTGTCCCTCATCAGCATTTACAGGTAAATATGGAAGCCAAACACAGGGAGGATTGCAAATGGCTGTTCAACTTCAAACCAATAGTTATTGCCCAAGACTAGCTGCACTTTCATTGAGTTCAGACAAACATCATACACTTTATGCACGATTCCCTTATACAACATGTATTACACAGACAGTGTGTTTGGTCTAACGGTAGCTGAGCATGCATCCACCTCTCACGAGAAAGGCCCGGGTTCAGTTCCCAGGTCGAGTCATACCAAAGACTCTAAAAAAGGAACCTACTGCCATTTTGCGTGATGGCGATGCTCGGTAAAAGCAGTGGGGTAGGGATAAATCCAGCGAGCCACAACTGGAAAAAAGGCTGTGGCCCCTTCGACTTGAACCAGTACGTTGGAAACTGGGCCGTAAAACCCCATGTAACTAACTACAACATGTATTACAGCCAGGGCTGGAAAAAATTTTTATTTCTCAGGAAGAAAGGTGCATTATTCCCAGGAAGAGAGTAAAATTTCCCACAATTCTCCCTGCATTTTCATGTACAGAAAAGGGAAATTTCCCTCCAGATATCCAAGTTTCTTGGGAAGCTTCACAACTCTTTTCACCCATGATTATAGCATTGTAGTACATGCTGTAAGAAGTTACAACATCCTGCATGGTGCCATGCAGTCTCTTTCCAAGGGAATTATGAAATCCTTAGAGGCACAATTACAAGCAACCCAAATCTATGGCCAAACCCAGAGATTTGTCTGGGAATTATTTTGAATAAAATGTTATGAAAGAAAGTTGAAAATTTGGATTTTAAGTTTTGTTGTTGATTCGGATTTGAAAATTAAATTTCAAGTTTTGTGGCTTTTATTAAAAGACAATTGCATTTCCTTCAAGAATTAGAAGGAAGCTAGTACACCACTGGAGTTGCTTGTAAGTTGTCACTTTCTGGACAATAAATAACATACCCATCTATTCTCCCTTGAAAAGAATGGAAAATGTTTCCTATATACAGTGGGGTCGACCAACCCATCCATCATAGCTGGGAGATGCATCCCCTGTCCCACCTCGCTCACCTCTCTGGCACCCCAGGTTTTACTGAACACTTATGGCAAAATAAATTGCCAAAACACAAAGGGTCATTCAAGATTTTAGCATGGAATTGTTTTGCCCTTTACCTAAACAAAAAGGGATGGGGGTATTGGATGCCAGTCTTCCCATGTCTTTCTGCAGTGAAAGTGTGATTTCTTTGTCACAGTGTGAGAGGAGGATGCTATACTTACTGTAATTGTTCATAAAGTTCTAAAACTTTGACTTTTTTCATGACAGTAAGCATTTCGTCTGAAGTACAGTACAGTAGCTTGACTTTTAGATACATGCATCTCTCTTCTACTCACAGTAGTTATATTTCCTTTTATTTTGTAACCTAGCTAGGCTACGTACTCTAATCATTTCAAAATGGATTCATGAGGTCCTATGTTTTTGTATTATTACTTATTTTATCTGTTATTCCAACAAGATACTACCCAATCTGTTTCTTTGGATGTTAACTCTGAAAATGCAAGTTTTTTCAAGTGATAACTGATTGACCATTTTCAAATGCAGTCACATGCTTGCAAAACATAGTAACATCTAAAAGCTGACCAGGAAAGAAGGAAACCTTTCTTAAACAGAATTTTTTTTGTAATTTTTTAATGTGGTGTATAGGCTCAGTCCTGGCAGATGCAATCACTGGGTCTTCCCATTTTAACCATACTACTCCAAGGTACATGACTGTTGTTGTCAGTTTTCCACATTGAAAGGCAAGAACAGTCATCCCAAACTTACTGTATTTTGAAGCAAAGGCTAAAGCTCACAATTTTCTTTTCGATTCTCTTAATTTCTTAAAAGTATCATTAATAATTTTTTAGGACTTACATATTACATATTCTAGGAAAACCAAGCAGTGACTCCCCCCAAAATGGCACATGACCGTGAAGAGCCAATCATGAAACAGGGAAGGTGTGCTACACTACTTCAAGTTGGGGAGACTGCTCTTGCCCTTTAAGCTTTTCATTAATCATGATTTGATATCAAAGGGCAGAGAAGAGTATCTGAGATTTCTCTAGATTGAAACAGTATAATGAAACTGCATGGTAGGAACATTCACCATTTGCATTTGGCATGAACATATCCATGGATAAAAAATACCTTTACACAAGTTGCAAATTTTTTGGCCATTTGTCAGTTTGTTAGTTTGTTTCTTCATTCATTTATCTTCAAAATATGATATAAAGGATAAAATGTAGTTTCCAAACTTTGCTAATTGCTCCATTATTGTTGCCTGCTTGGACAAGAGGTGACTTGAAGTACAGGTCTAAGTGCAGTACAATTTATTTTGTCAACAATTCAGTTGAAGATTTCCTGGATTGCCAAAATGAAAATGAAACTGATGAGGCAGAAGCAGACAATATAATGTGGGAGGAAGCAGTCAAGTCTAAACATGAAAGTAGACTATCTAGGTAAATTCACTATGCATTGGCTCCAGTTTCTTTGAAAAGGAGACCTTATACCTCATGGAAAAATATCAAGTTTTTGTTACATCTTTTGAATTTCCATTTTGATCTGGATTCTGCTCAAAATATTTCCTGAATGGAAGTATGCCTATCCCCAGTTCCAAGACCTACTGACAGTAATACCAACCTCACCTCTGAAGCTCTGGCCTTGTCCAGTTAAGCAAGTTTTGGCACCACAAGTTTGAAAGAAATTTTTTATGAGTAGCTCTCTCTTAGAGAAAGTGAGAAATATGAGAAAAATTTCATCTTTTTGGAATTTGTGACAAGGAGAATAAAGAAAAAAAAAATTATAAGTGTTTTTCATACATTTCTAGTTCCAGCTGAGCCTGCTTATTACATTTAATTTGGAGAAGTACCAATCCAGAAAAAAATTTCAAGTAAGCAAGGAAACAAAACTCAAGACAGAGCAAAAATATTTCTGTGGGTATTTCATATATAATTCTGATTTTTTTTTAACACAGGAGGACCAGCCCAAGGATCCACCCAAAGTTGTCAAGTTCACCTTTGCATATGCCAGTCATGTACAGTGTCACGGTCAACTGGACTGAAGATTCAAAATCTCAGCTTCAGTTGGGGTGTAAAAGGCACCTGGTTGATCCTTTCCAACCAAGGATGGATTTATGCATGATTTTGAGTATATCCTGGCAGAACCCAGAAAACCCCCTCAATTCTGGAAAGATTGCTTGCCTTGCTCACCCTTTTTATGGTTTACATCACAAAAATAATTTTTACAGGCCAAATGTGTTTTGTGTATGAAGTTTGGTGAATAGGAAGATGGTGTGATACCTGAACAGTGTTGCCAACCAGCTTGTAACTGTATTGAAGCCTTTCATTTATATGTTATAACATCAGCTATACCTGAAACTTTAGGTCTGAATTTTATTCCAGTTTCTAAACAGCATGAAAGAACTAATGGGACTATCATATCACACACAATAAAGACAACAAGAATATAGGAACAATTTTGGGTGCACTCAGTGGAGCATATGTGTCTTTTGTAAGCTTCAAATGAATCGTAAGTAATTGAAGCGGGGTTCCCACATTTCTGGAAACCAAATTTTCACTTTTCCAGGACCAAATATTAAACGAATTTGCACGACTTTTTTTTTGGGGGGGGGGGGGGGGGCTTTTACATCAAATTATGAAAATTTTATGAAAATTTGTGAAAATTTCCATGAATTTTTCATGACTTAGTTAACACAATTTTTTGAATTGGAAAACTTTACCAGGCCCTGAAAAATATTTTTCCAAATTTCATGCCTTTTCAGCTTTTCAATGATGGCAGGAACCCTTCTAAATGTGTTTAAGTCATTTGTTTAATAGAGACATTGGTATGCCAAAGGAAGTGGAAGTTTGACACTGCATGTTCAGGATATTCAGATTGATAACTATAGTTTATTTATTTGTAGTAACTGCACTGTGTAAGAAATACCTATGCATCATCCTGATCTGTGATATCAAATTCAAGAATGCAGAGTGGCTCATATTCCAACAGAGAGTGCAGTCTGATTCAACAGGGTTTTTGTATGCTCACTATGATGATATACCCTTCAAACAGTACACCAGGATTGTGTCTGCACAAAGAAAAGTTTTAAACAGCTGTGGGTGGCTAGAGTTAAACAGGTTGGGAGAATGTATGAAGTAGTGAGAGGACTTGGCCTAGCTTGAATATTCTACCTCCAGAAGTAGACCCTAATTCTTATTAAGGAGATATCCTGTAAAAGAATGTTTCAAATAAATTTCTGTTTAAATACGGTAAAGTAGAATGTTGCGCATAAAATTCTTAACTCAATTCTTTGGATGCTCAAAATATATGCAAGTAAAGTTATCAGATTTTTAATTCAATTTTTGTGAACTTGGAGCAAGCTTGTGTAACATATCCTACACTTGCACTGATCAAATGTGTTTTCTAAAACTTCTTTTAAAAATTCAAAACTTTTAAAATCTTTTAAAAATTTCAAAATATTTCTTTTCTTAGATTTGAATATGCCATGAGCACTGAAGGGTGGAAAAACCAGCAAAATTGGAAGCTCCTTGCCAAGAACTGTTGAAAATTTGGAAGAATTTTTTTGTTTTTTTATAGACGAACATCTAATTTCCAGTGTAGATTTTATTTGTGCTGAAAATACACATTTCCTAGCTATCGTCATGTTTGGAGCCCTCGCCATGGTTAGTGGGACGCAGAAAAATTTTCATTCTTGACATTTTCTATTAACGGGTTAAACCAAATCCCTGTGTTTCATTTTGAATGAGCAGGACTTGCTACTGTGAGCATTGCCCATCTGTGCTGAAACATTGACATCACTCCTTGATCAGTACTTCCTTCAGGTTCACTGGTGCTATGGCCGAGTGGATAAAGGCAGTGGCATTTAAAGCGATGAAGCTTAGTAACGGGGAGGTCTGGAGCTCGATCCCTGGCCGGGTAAAAGTAAGGTGGGCTTTTCATCCAAGAGCAATCTACGGTTTTCCCATCTGAACTGGCCTTTCAAAAATACTAAATTTGATCCAAATTGTTGAGTTGGTTGCCACCCTACGTGAAGTTGTAATTAGCCAATGGTTCTTCCCACATTGGTGGTCGCTTAGCGTCGTAAAACAACAGACTGCCCTTCAAGGCCAAATATTATTATTTTTATCATTATAGGTTCAGTCATGACATGCTTTGGGTCCGTGTTGCCACATTCATGTACATTATGCCAACGTCCCAAGGACCAAATATGACTTGATTAAAAATTTGGATTACATTTAACTCTAGCATTGAGCATTCCATGAGAACTCTTTTATCAGCTCTCTTCCACTAATTTGGTTTAATCCTACACCCTCCACAAATTTGTTTATTTGTGATATTGTGCAGTACTTTATACTGTATGTCCCCACCTGAGTGCCATTTAGAAACCAGCCTGGTAAAGGTGCATGCTGGCCAGCAGGTTTTGACAAATCCCCCGCCCAACAGCCCGGGACAAGTAAAAAATCACTCGGGCAACTACCATGCTCAATGTTGCAGCCCGCCTGGCAAGTACCCCCAGCCTTAAATTTTTTAGTTGTCGGTGCAAAATATGGCATTTGTATTTTTAGACTTATTTAAAAATTATATGTACTCAACAGATTTCAATTGGGCAAGAAGATATTTATGCTGACAAGTAGACTGAGAAAACAGCTAGCCCGTTGGACAAGTACAAAAGAAAAAATTTGTTGAAGCCTGATGCTGGTGCATGGTGCCTCTTTAATTGGAGACTGTGGTACTGCTTCGATGGTTCTCATATATGTTCTAGTATCCATCATTGTTTGCTGCTAGTTATGGAGGGACTTGTATACATTTAGATGTAGGATGATTTTGCTATGATGCAGAATTAAGTTATATATAGCACTTTATACATTGGAATCAGTGCCAATTGGTTAAATTTTGATATGAGTTGAAACAATAACTAATAACTATAATAATAAAGGTATAGGAAACATGTAATTCACTCATACCTCATAGTAATATTAAATGATTTTTGACAAAATTATCATAATTACTGGCATTCCTAAACAGTCAGTTGACAGAAATATTACATGAAAGAAAAGATGAAAATCAGGTAGAGTACCATATTCTTACTGGAATCTCCTACCAGCTTTTACACTTTATTGTTTTACACTTAAAATTTCCCATCAACATGCCATAATACATTTCTTGATCAACAAACATGACAGTGGAAAGCTCTTATTTTTTTTTATAATAATAGACACTATGATATAATTCCCAAACAAAACATAAACTCTTCTATTTTGCATGCAGTTATGAATTCACTTCAAAAATGGTGCAAAAACTTGTGTTTTTCTAAAAAAAAGGTCGATATGAAAACTACTACCATCTTTGTAAATGAAGTTTTTAAAATGTAGGAATTCGAGGCTTACATGCACTTTCATGATATATCTTGCAGGATAGTTTGGGTCTACAAGTACATTTTTTGTCACTGATATCATGATATGCAATTCCTGTCTCAATGTACTTCTGGGTGGCCTTTCCACCCCTATACTTGCACTCCTGTCACTGTATCCAAACATGATGACATTGGCTGTCCTCCCCATTCTCGGAATATTGCATTAAGTTAGTATGTCATACGGAGCAAGTTTCAATGGTTGAATTTTCAAGGCAATCAGCTGCAGTGCAGTGGTGATGTAGTTCTCAAAGCCACCATACAGATGGCCTGCACTTTCTTCTTTAAAGAGAAGACATTTTCCTTCCAGCTAACAAGAAGATAATGGTAGGTTCCCATGCATGAGTTCTGCCATATAGTAGGTATTGTAGGTGATTCTTTTTCCAGAAAAGTTGATGCAGTTCCGGTAGTGCTAGTGCCTTAAAGGATACAAAGAAGAGCATAATATAAATAAATTATGTCACATAGTACTAACAACCTTTTAGTTTTAGTAGACTGTTTAAGGAAAATGTACACTTGAAGATTAGTTTACTCTGGTATGGTACTTTAAAGGCATATTTTCATCATCCCAAACAGTTCCAATTTTCCCAACCTACTTACTTCTAGCCCCTCCCACATTTATCTAAAACTCATCTTTATCCAGACAAAATCCTGGTTTACTGCTTCATGGCTTGTCCCAGTGGCCATACAAGTCCATAATGTGTAATCAAGACACTTTCAGTGCCCATGCTGTGTAATTTAGCTATGATGCATTGTTTGAATGTGATGCCAATCACAGAACTGTACCAATTGAGAGTTTTGATATATGTATGCTGAAACTGTAGTTTAGGGTGACGAATGACTGCCTTTAATTTACATCATGCTCTGTACATATAGCCATGTTGAACTTGTGACAGGCAGAGGCTACTGAGCTGTTACATGATCGAGTGACACATAGGCCTCGATTCATATGATGTTAATTTCATATGATGTTAATTAAAATGCAAAATAGTTAGCACATGAAACATGAGAGATGTACGCTAGCTTGTGAAGGGAATCAGTTTCAAAAAATATGGACACTCATCACCAAGTCGATTAGTTATGAGAGACGTAACCTTTGCAATAAGTGACTGCACTTCCATTGACAAATTCAGAAGATGCAGTAGGCAGCAAATGCTTTCATTACAACATGCATTTGCATTCACTGCAATTGTTCTGATTTATTTAACATGACAGCTACTTGACAGGGTTAGTCTATTAGCAACAAAAGTTTGTCTGCTTTTTCAGGAGCTAAAGGTTTTAGCTATCTTAGCCAATTACTAGAAGTGGCAGGAACCATCTGGAATGAAGAGATTCACCATTTAAGAAGCCTAGCAGTGGCAAACATAGCTTGACAAGAAACTTTGTCATGTGGGGTAGCTAGAACCTTTTTTTTCCTAATTGGGAGGGTAAGGGATTGATAGACTTATATTCAGTTACACTTCGGGTATCAGTTGGGCAAAGTTCTCATTGCCCCTTCCTCATCCTCCAGTCCTTATCCCAACTCTGAAGCCAATACAGTTTAATACCTAGCTAACAGGGCTGCATGTGTATTCTGTTACGTGTACAGCATTTCATTAGGCCATTTAACTGACGACATAGCCCTGCTTGAGGGCTAGTTATTACCCTGACATTTTAAAATGAGGTTAGGTTATGGATTATGGCAATTGCACCCTGAAAAGTCTTAAAATATTTGGTCTAGCTAGTAAACTACGTTCTCCTGCAGGGGTCGGGTGTGGAAGAATTGTTTCAGACAACCATCCTGGCCAGACTATCCCTAGATGCAATTTGCTGTCACATGTCAATTAAGTATTCAGTGGAAATTGTTGGCAATATTATTACAACAGTACTGAGCTGGTTGGATAGCATTCTTATCCTTTGAACATGGTCAGTTCAATTTATTTCTAATCATATGGTATATAATGCTTTCATCTATAGCAAACCCTTCCTAAACGTTTGTGCATCACACAGCAATTCTTTTTTGATTTTGCCCTAATGTAGGGGATCAAAAGCCAATTGTTGAGCTAGCTAGGCCATCATATGTGATCAGAGTGTAGTCTGAAATCGGTCAACTCACATAAGTCTTTCTAATTGTGGGATATATTTTACTAAAACACTATGTAACTCAATTTTAGGACAAAGAGTGGTGTGTTTGAAGTAATTCATACTGCCAATGACTAACGTTTTGTCACTTTTCACAGCTGTGTATGATATGTCAGCCTTAATTTGAAGGTGTATCCTGGTAGAAACTACTGTGGCATTAATTATACACTCAATAAAATAACAAGGATCCACATGCAACGTGATGGCAGTTAAATTTGTTTTTTGCTGTATTGTATCGGACCTTGGGAATTTGTGCCCATAATCTTGGGAAAATTGCTCCCTTGTTCAATTTTATATGGCATATATACACGTACGTATTACTACACATCGCCAAGGAACGACTTTTCGCAGAATTACTGCCAATGTCTACTAATTGCCATCGTATTTGTTCTTATCTATTTTCCTTACCTTCTCGCAGCTTTAACCATCACACAAGTTATCGTTAATTAGCGTCCATAAAGCGGTTCCATGGAAGCCGGACCGTCAATGTCTTGTTAATTTTGGGAAAAGTTGTCCTCGCCGACTTTTCTTGTTATTGCCGACGGTTGTTCGTTGTATGTGGTATTTGCAAATGTCTTGCAGAAATCTACGTCAGCACGAATGAGTACCGTCTAGTACTTCCATGCTTCAACTTCCCTCGATTGTTTTTCACGGCCAAGGAGGGTGATGGCGCTGTAACAGTTTTTGATGCGCGAAGGAGAAAAGAACAATTTTAAAAACATGGTGCCGCCCCGTTTCGCGCCACGATACAGTGTCTTTAAGTAGACACTAAATTTTTGCGTAACTACCTTATATAGTTAATAAATAATTTTGCATATGAACCTATGTGCATATATATATATATATATACATATATATATATATATATATATATATATAAATATATATATATATATATATATATATATATATATATATATATATATATATATATATATATATATATGCACATAGGTTCATAAGTAATAAGTTCATAAGTATTTATTAACTATATAAGGTAGTTGCGCAAAAATTTAGTGTCTACTTAAAGACACTTCAATTTCCCATGAAGAAGGTATTCGAGCATGTACGGAAGCCCTTGCGGAACGCTCTTCTGTGCCTCCCTCTGCAGACACTCTCATCAAAATGCTTGAGCTCACGCTTACTTCCAACGTATTCTCGTTTAATGATGAGTATTTTTTACAAGTCTCCGGTACGGCTATCGGTGCTAAATTTGCCCCACCATACGCTATTATCTTTATGGGATGGCTGGAAAAAGAGCTTTTAAGGGGTGCGGAGTGTCGTCTTTTAGTCTGGTACCGCTATATCGATGATATTTTTATGATTTGGACTCATTCTCATGAGGACCTAGACAAATTTTCCGATCATGCTAATAATTTGCATTCACATATTAAATTCACCAGTGAAGTATCCCGTAAGGAAATTAATTTTCTGGACGTTAAAGTTATAATTACTGACCAGCAAAACATCGTTACTGATTTGTTTACTAAACCTACCGATTCTCATTTGTATTTGCACCCTTCAAGTTGTCACCCTAGGCATTGTACTAGGAATATCCCTTACAGCCAGGCTCTACGACTCCGCAGAATTTGTTCGAATGATGAGTCCTTTAGATTTAGGGGCAGTCAACTGGCGGACCATTTCGTCAAAAGGGGTTATGATCCGACTGCGGTAGAACGGAGTATTAAACAGGCAGCAAGGGTGCCTAGACGAGATGCTCTAAAATATTCAAGTAAGGAAAAACCCAGTCGGGTTCCCCTGGTTACCGTTTACCACCCTAACCTTCCTCCTCTGCAAAAAATTATTCTTAAGCATTGGTCCATCATTGAATCTCATAATCGTTTGGCGAAAATCTTCCCAAATCCCCCAGTTTTATCCTTCAAACGCCCACCTAACCTTAAGGATATTTTAGTCAGGGCTGTACTTCCCCGGGACCACAATGCTCCTACTCAAAATGTTCAGTCTACGAGGGGGTGTGTGAAATGTAGTAACAGTACATGCCGAACATGCCGCCATATAGAGATAACTTCCTCCTTCACTAGCCATGTTACGGGAAAATCGTTTGAAATTCGTCAGCTCACCAGTTGTAGGTCGGTTAATGCTATTTATTTAATTCAGTGTAAAAGATGTGGTTTGCAATATGTTGGTGAAACTGGGAATGACGTAAGGCAGAGGATGAATAACCACCGCTCCACTATTAAACACTTTCGAAGGCATAGCGACAAGCCTGTTGCAGTCCACTTTTCTTCTGAAGGCCATTCAGTTATGGACTTCGGGCTCGTTGTTATTGAGGAATTGGGCAAACAGTCCAAATTTCGACGCCAACTTAAAGAGCGTTTTTGGATCAAGACCCTCCAGACTGACCGCCCTCTAGACCTTAATATCCCCCTTAATTAGGGATTGTCCCCTTTTGCTATGCTGCCCTCTCTTATTTTGGATGTTTCTGTTATTATTTGCTTACTGTATAGCCTTGAAAAAGGACTCGTGTAGAGTTTGAAAGCTGGGCGAAGTAGTTTTTGCTGTATTTTGTTTGCATCTATATATATATATATAAATCAAATTGGTAAAGCTGGAAAATCTGGCTGAGGTGAAAAAACGATGTTGACTCCACCGGGATTCGAACTCGGGACCTCCCGCTTTCTAGTGCGGACGCTCTAACCACTGAGCCATGAAGCCAAGTTGGTTTGGCCTTTGTTCAAATGACAGATGAAGCAACTCGCAATTCACCTCCTGAGCAGGCGCCTAATTTTTTGGAACAGCACTAGTTCTCGTTTGACGCAAGCCCAACCAAAGATCAAAGTTGATGCTATCCAGCTGAACACAATTGTTTATTCACCAGCGGATCTCCGAAGAGATACAGAAACCTGTGAAAGCAGAGATGAAGTGAAAATAAACGCTGGCGACAACTGCGTGGAATATATAAATCAAATTGGTAAAGCTGGAAAATCTGGCTGAGGTGAAAAAACGATGTTGACTCCACCGGGATTCGAACTCGGGACCTCCCGCTTTCTAGTGCGGACGCTCTAACCACTGAGCCATGAAGCCAAGTTGGTTTGGCCTTTGTTCAAATGACAGATGAAGCAACTCGCAATTCACCTCCTGAGCAGGCGCCTAATTTTTTGGAACAGCACTAGTTCTCGTTTGACGCAAGCCCAACCAAAGATCAAAGTTGATGCTATCCAGCTGAACACAATTGTTTATTCACCAGCGGATCTCCGAAGAGATACAGAAACCTGAAACCTGAAACCTGAACCTGAGAAAATATATATATATATATATATATATATATATATATATATATATATATATATATATATATATATATATATATATATATATATATATATATATATATCACTAATTCGACACTTAGGGGGAAAGTTGTTGTTGAAAAGTCTACCTTAAGGGGAAAAATTTTTTTGGGCGAAATACAAGTTTCGTCGTAACGTTTCTACACACTTTTTCTATACGAATACTTACACGGACAAGGGCGGCCTCCTAGATTTACAAATAAGATACAATTTCTTGGAAGTTGTCAAATTAACGGACACCTAGCTGTTAACAGGAACGGATGGCTGGCCATTGAAATAATGTTGTTTATATGCTTAGACGTTAGGGCGAACACTTTTTCTTATGTATTTCATTGTTATTTTTCGCCCTATGTACGCGCAGATATAACAATTTCTCCCAAAGGTGAGAATAAGCATTATATATATATATATATTTATATATAACACTAATTCACACCTTAAGGGGAAATTGATATATCTGATAGTAAAAAGGGCGAAAAACAACAATAAAATACATAAGAAAAAGAATTCGCCCTTACGTCTTAATATATACCTACGTTATTTCAAAGGCCAGCAATTCGTTCGTGGTAACAGCTACGTGTCCGTAAATTTCACAACTTTGAAGTTATTGTGTCTACTTTGTAAAGCTAGGGGGGGGGGGGGGTCTTTGTCCGTTAACGTATGAATATATATATATATATATATATAATTCCGTTTGTTGGACGTAATAAATAAGGAAAAATGGAAAACAGAGTGTGCATATAGATCCAACGAATGATTTATTGAAACAGAAATTTTCGTAACCAGTACGAAATTTAGATTGAGATTCAATAATCATAAACAAAGCATTCGTAACGCGAATCCCAACGGATTCCCAGTTGCGGAACATTTCCAGAGTAGCGGGCACACAGGTGACGACTTGAGGTTTACCATTGCCCTCGGTAGGTTCCGATGCAGTGAAGACCGTAAGCGCCACGAACTCAAACTAATTTTACGTCTTAATAGCCACAGGCAAGGTCTTAATAGAGATTTTTCTTATTTATCAGGATACAGTTTCTTCAAGTAATTCAGTAATTCTGTTTCCTTCTTTTGTACAACTGTGCTACCTTGTCATTTACTCCCGCTTCTTCAATTTTTTACTATTTAATATAGCATCTCACATTCTTTTTTTTTTTTTTTTTTTTTTTTTAAACTCGGATGCTTTGTTATTTAATATTACTTTATTTTTTAAGTAGATATGAACAGTTTTTATTTGTCAGTAAGACAGTTTTGTTATTTGAAAATATCTCACGCACTCGCATCTTGTCGCTTTGATAAACTGTTTAGTTACCATGGAGTTTTGAATATGTACATACGCTTCCATTCAAACAACGAAATGAGGTACGCACACTACAATTTTAGATTGTCTCGTCACTTTACATTATTTTGGCTTATCAAGCTTGCCATGGTTATGATGTTCGCGCTTTGTATTAATTTCTATGTGAGAACGTGCGTTCTTTGTAACTACGTACTTTTCGATCATCATCATTATGACGTCACTTTACAACTTTTCAAACTTATTTTAATATTACGCGGTTTTGTACGCATTCAACTCTATCTTGTTTGTATGTAACGGTTGATTTCCATAACACAGTTGACAAAGCCGCCAGGAGGCGGCGAAAATTTCTGTTTCAATAAATCATTCGTTGGATCTATATGCACACTCTGTTCTCCATTTTTCCTTATATATATATATATATATATCAGCAAATATTACTTGCCCCCATATCACGGTGAGAGTGCTTCCAATACCAACATAATACAAACACGTAGTCTAATATTTCGAGGTCCTTACTCTCTTCGTAGACTTGAGTAATAAAGCAAATTACATATATTTTACTAAGTAAACTCGTTCAAAATGCCCAAATCTTTGTTCAGACCCCTGGTATATGTCTTTCAAGGTTACGATTAGTTTAATGTCTTCAGCCTTTTTTTGATCGTCGTCCCGAAAGTTACCTTTGCAGATGAATAGCTTTAGAATATGTAGTTTGTGTTCGGGAGAGGAAAAATGCTCTGCAACAGAAATCCAGTAAGCCGCTGTAAAATGGTGTGTTTATAATTGTTAAAACGAAGACGGAATTTTGTCTTCGTCTCTCCTAGTTGCCAAAGTTGTCATCAGTGCATTTATTGCAAAAGAGTACACAGATAACATTGGCAGAATCACATTTAAGTTACCTGGATAAAGTTTGCATGAGGTGCCGGGAAGGGGGGGGGGGTTATAAGGGATAAAGTACAGACATACTTACATATTTGGCATCTTGGTTAGTTACATGGAGAATTCTCTGTAGGGGTAAAAGGTCGAGGAATTTTGCTACTTACAAGAACCTTTCTAAGGTTGGGGGACTGTCTGAAAAACAGGAGAGGTGCATCATTGAAAGCGCGATCAAATTCGACGTCATTTTGGAGAATTCTACACAGGGACCTAAAGTTTTGAAAAAGATCCCTCACAGTAAGATGTGAGGTATTGATTTGGGGAAGTATAATCTTATGGGCGACTTTAAAACAATTGGATTAAAACTGGGCCGTAAGATCTCATCTACTTACCTTTAAAAGGTGACTGAAAGTTTTGATTAACAAGATTTTTCAATGAAAGCATGCAATCATAATGCGTTGTATATCAAGATAGCAAGAATAACTTTAATCTTCTAGAAAATGAATGGAAGACATGCTAAGATGATTTCACAGACCTGACGGTCATTAGAGTTGGCAATGAATTGGGGGATTTGTCCTTCACTACCAATTCATTTTATAGACTTTTCTAGGTTGCCTAAACTGGGTGTATTTTTGATACAGAGTTTTCCTCAAAACGATCCAGTTACCAATAATTTTATCAATAAATTCGGATTCTATGGAAATTTTACACTTTTTATGTAAATTTTGTCAAATTTAAGTTTCATGAACATTTTAAATAGAAGAGGAAGGGCAGGAAAAAAGACAATCACTGTATACCTGGTGAATTCCATTTGTGACAAGATATTTAGACAGTTCGACTGTGTATTCTGTGGGATCAACCTCTCATGGATCTTTTCTCTTCAAACAGTTTACGAACCGAAAACCAATAGTTTTGGTAACATCCTCCGGAACAATCCAGTAACCAATGATCATGCTTTTACGAAACAACATTTGCTGAAGGAGAACGAATTCGTACTACCGTGAGTTGAATACATTGTAATGATACTCTTGCCTCACTGTGAGAAAAATTGAAAAAAAAAAACCAAATTGTTGAAATTCCCTCTTGCTATATTTTTCTTCTGCTACTTAAAGCTATGGGTTGAACTCAACATCATTCGTAACGAAAGTAACGAACTTTCCGATCTACATCTGCCTCGATCTTCGTTAATATGTAAGTTACGGCATTACATTTATGCAGTTTATATATATATATATATATATATATATATATATATATATATATATATATATATATATATATATATATATATATATATCACTCATTCGGCACTTGGGGCGAAAGTTGTTGTTGAAAAGTCGACCTTAGGGGGAAAAAAATTTGGGGGCGAAGTATAAGTTTCGCCTTAACGTTTCTACACACATTTTCTATAGGAATACGTAAACGGACGAGGGGGCTCTCCTAGATTTACAAAGTAGATGCAATTACTTCAAAGTTGTCAAATTTACGGGCACCTACAATCTTGGACAAAAGTAGATGGAACACCCCGCTCCCCGTGCATTGTTGGGGATAATAAAGCCAATTCGGGACGCACCATTTTGTTTGGGACCCAACACTGCACGGGAGGACGGGGGTTTCGTAGGTCGCTATTTTCTGTAGGACACAACTTTTCAAAGGGGGATAGAGGTCTTGGAAGAATATTCGGCACCATAAACAACACAATGACGTGAGGTGTTCCAACAGTTTTGTCCAAGATTGTAGCTGTTAACGCGAACGGCTGGCCATTGAAATTACGTTGTTTATATGTTTAGACGTTAGGGCGAATTGTTTTTCGTATGTATTTTATTGTTATTTTTGCGCCCTATGTACAAGCAGATATAACAATTCCCCCCTAAGGTGAGAATTAGCGTTTTTTCATTTCAGCGAGTTAGTTATTTAGTTAATTAGATGATATTTTACGACACACTATCATGACTATGTATTATAGTGTCATCTTGATTAATCGGTTAAAGACAATCCCTTCATTCGACTTTCGCGGCATGCCTTGATTCCCATTAGGCATTTCGTACACCCTCAGCCCACAAGGGGACAACCATAAAGGGATTTCTTCGGTTTTGTAGCACCAAAAACCCACCAGTCGTGGAATAAGTAATTATGCTCTTTTGTGCTCATTTTTATAGGCGGCAGTCGGGATCAAACTAATCGCCACACACGACCTCTGCACACCTAGTGGATTAGGTTTGCTTCATATCCAGGACGAATATTTCTGTGAAGTCCTTGACTTCTTCAAAGGAATTCCCGAGGTCGGCATGTATTTTATTTATTCACCTTCTCAAACGTTTAGTTTGCTCTCCGGTTGACACATCTGAATTTAAAACTTTTCTCACAGACCATTGGTTCTTTGTACAAGATGCATATCATTTTGCACCCCCACCCGTAAAAATACAGTTTCCAGTTGTCGTTAACTAAATACGTTTCACATTTTTCCCCTGAAAAATCCCTCTGAAAGTCGTCCCGCACTATTGAATATACCTTGTCTGGTTACGGGACTGAATTCGAAACGCCTAAATTTTGCAATCACATGAGAAGGTGTTCTGCACAATTGAATCAGCATGATAATTTTCAAATTAATAAATTGAAGGGTTGATGTAACACCTTCGAGTTTCACCTGATCACATAATACCTGTGCATTTCAGCTTCGAAATTGAGTGCGGTGCATTTAAGACTACGTCATGAACAAAACAAATTAAAAAACAATCTATAAATTAAACAATAATAATAATAAAATAATGAAAAGAGTGTATGTTATGAGAGTAGTAATTGTAAGTTTTCATTACTCTATTAGTTTATTTAATATGTGGCTAAATTTCATATTAAACAGGAATATCCTTTACTGCTTTATACCACAATAAGTGCAAAACCAAAACTTAAAAGGGAGTACGCTCAAAAACTAAATATAAGGGTAGGAGTTTCAAAATGCTTACCAGCACATTAACATGTTACCATTTCGATTCATTTGAAACGCGCATTTGCAATGGTGTTATCTATTACCAAATTTTTGACAAACAATGCACAGATGAAAACAAAAAACCAAAAGATTAGTTAGTGATTTCTTTTCTCTGAAAGGAATGACTGGTTTTCTCTTTCAAATTGGCAGCACTATCTTTACAATGTTGATAGAGAAATTCTAGGGTCCAAAAGTATTGATGAAACATACCCATACCACGTTGATAACCTACAGACTGCCCTAAAATGACCTTATATCTACAGCACAAAGCAATGAATAATTTACAATGTTTTATCAAACATGTACATATAATATCCATCAAAATTTGCTTGCTTAATATTTTATCTAAAGGTCAAGAGCCGCCCCAAGCTTATTTTGAAGCAACACCTTTCTCTCACAATTTTCCTGTTATTTCTCTTCAGAGTATCCTTTATTATATTTATAGTTTCGGTTTTGCATATTCAATGTAAACGAGCAGTTACTTCGAGTAATGTTCACATTTGATGAGAGAATTTTTTGTCACATAACTTTGAACAGCCAATCATGAAACAGGGCAGTCTACTTTTCTTCTTTAAGTTGGGGTGACTGCTCTTGCCCTGCAAAGGACAAGAGCTCATCTCTAATGACCATTAATTACCAGTTTTCTTCGCCAAAATTATGTGAATAGTTATATTGAAGGTATGTATGTGGAAGATTCATCAAACCTCCTCTATATTCACATATTAAGTATTGGAAAGTGCCTTTCTGTATTGACATCATTTTACAGTGTTTAACCCTTCACTTGCGATGGATTCCAAGTGACCTTCGACCTACACCGAAAATTTTGAGTTAGATGGGGTTTTACTGATCAGTTTCCAACCGATTGGTTCAAGTCGGGCCAGTCACTGCCTTTTCCAGTTGTGGCCTGCCGACTTGACAAACATTTTAACCCACATGTCATGTATAAGATTTTTCTCTGCTGAAAGGGCGTGACAAGTTTAGACCTCGTAAGTCCCGAATGACCTTTAACCCCCCAAGGAAAAATGATTTGCACTATGAATGGAATAACGGGCATGTACTTGCTAAGGGCCTGACAAAAGGTCCTCTCAGCAAAACTACAATTTTTATAGTAATCTATAGAAATTGTCAATTGGTACAGCTCTTTGACTGACAGTTAGTTCAAAAAATGCCGAGTACCTGAACACATATTACACAGAATGTACTGTGCAGGGAGTTTTTATTACACATTGGGGTCTTGTATACTTACCCAGGATGCATTGAACCGAGATTGTGTCTGGATCATTAGGATGAATTTTAGACAGTTGTGGGAGCGACGTAAGTAATCTAAGAGAATTGGAACCTTTTGACCAATGGTTACTCCAGGTGACCTTTGAGCTCCGCGTTAAACGATGGGAATTAGCTTTACCATATGTTAGGAATGAGATTCTTCAATGTTGAACAGCTTGAGTACATATGACCCCAAATGCCCTTTGACCTTCAGTTACAGTGTACCTCAAGTCATACAATTCAAAAGGATATATTAAACAGCATTAAAAATATATTCTTACAGTCAAACTCCCATCTTCGTATCACATTCGTGAGCCGATATATAAAATGTTGAAATTTATTCACTCAAATATAAAATGATGTCATTGCTTTACTCAAAGTATAATCTGTGTATTTCTTTTTTTCCAGAAAGTTATTACAACTTTTACCAAGGTGTGATAGCAATCTTACCATTATGGGGCGATTCAACTTATTAAGCCCTCTCAGTGGAACATGCTACGCAAGCAAACAAGAAGTGTTCAAGGTCAAAAAACATTTTTAATTTTAAAGGAAAACAAAGCAGGCAGAGTTGTACAACATACTAAGTTACAAAGTATTGTGCAATGGACTATTTGTGTTTAGAAAATAAATTTCAACATTTATACCAACGCTCAAAAATGTCCTATGAAGATGAGAATTGGATGGACTGTTAAAATTCGCTTTTCGTGATGCTTAGTATATATTTTTGAATTTCTGGACTTGAGGTACACTTTAACAACATATCATAGATTCATAGATAATTTGCAATCTTTGCAATCTTTAAAGTATTTGTACTTTGATACATGGTAACCTAGCATGACCTTGTACCTTCATCCAACTTGCAGAGATTACAAGACTCCATTCGAACATACAGATCCTTCCCTTAATTTGAAATTTCTGATGGAAACTGAACTTTAGGGTAATTTTTAACACGACTCTCACTTTTGCATAGATTTTAGTAGAATATGACCCGATTCTTCTCTTACTCTAGTTGATTTGCCGCTTTATGCTTCCAATTTCAATTAATTTGTGACAACACTTTGTAGCGAAGAAACTAAGATATTAATTAAATTACATGAAATCTTTCTAACTCTAGGGATAGGTTATCTACAAACTATTTATATAATCCGTTAAAGTACCTGTCTTGAGATATAATGTTTACAAAACTTTAAACTTTTTGACCTATTTTGACCCAGGTGGCCTTCACCTAAAGCAATGCGGATCATGTATTTAATAACTTAGGAATATCTACATGCAAAGTATGTTATCTCTCAAAACGACTCATCTGTAGACAGTCTTTACTAGCACAACATAAACGCAAAAACATACCCTCCACACTATCATCATTGGAAAACTTCCTCTAATGAAAGGGATCATTGAATCCTTAGAGAGCAAGTACCTTAAGGGCACAACATTATCGAAAACTGCGAGAAGTGTACAGAACATGTTTGCCGAAAAAATAACTTGCAGGAAAAAGTGACAACTTTTGCAACTTCTTTGTCCGAAACTGGATCACGCTTCAAACCATCTTGGGGACAACTGGTGCCAGAAGCGGTTATAGAGATTGCAGGGCATAAAACAAGATCCCTTGAAGTTTAGTTTGAGCAAGGGACTCGCTGGGAGACTATTCTACCATGGCCTCCCGGGGTAATCACCTCGGCATGACTGAAGTCTGTCACATGGATTAGTTAAGGTTATGCGTTCTGTCTCATTAGCGAATTCGGCCCATAGAATGGTGAACATTCATAGTTTGACTTTGACTTCGAGATCAAGCAATTAAGTGACGTAATATGTGCTTACCCTTAACATACTGAGCATCCACCTTCAACTAATTTCTAAGGTTTAATCTGTATTTATAGCAACAACGTGACCAGAATCGAAATCAGAGATTGCTAAATAAGTTACCAAATGAGTCATGAACCATAAACATCGGTTGATATTTAATGAAGCAATGCATGAAAATAAAATTAAAAATGTTGGAATAGAATTGCGTTCCTTTCACGTACACAGAAGCGGCCCGACAGGCTGACTTCCAAAACGCATATGCATCGCATGCTCCTACTTGATTTTTCGAGTACGCCGCCCGTGTTTTAACCCTCAAGAAATTCAAACAAATCAAAGTTGGAAACATGAAATGTAACGTACCATAATTAAATAGCCCGAAATATAAAGAGCATTATTATGACAGCCAGTGTAAAATTTTCATGAAAAAAAAAAGATTGTAGAATGGGCATGATTAAACCTGAATTTGTATTCAGTGGCACTGTACTTCTCATTTGGCAATTTTTGTGTTCATTTGCAGTTTGCCCATTTCCATTGGAGTGAAAATTTCATTGCAATTTTATTGCAATAGCGACTGTTTAGCACTGGTGTAGCTACAAAGGGGCAGGCGGCGGTCTTTCCCTAGCCCGAAAAAAAGAATAATTCGGAAATTTGCCATTTGTGACACTGAGTCATCGATAGTGTGATTTTCCCTATTATTTTTTCCGAATCCTCTCCAATACAAGCTCCATATTTGTAATGTTATCAAAGAGGCAAAACTTTTGTCACCTGTCGCGCCCCGCAATGTGTTACGCAGTAGTGGTCACTTATAAATCAGTTTGGTAAACTTTTCTCTGGAGGTGAAAAAAACAAGTATTTACCATGTGTGACATCAGACCATCAATAGACACCGGCAACTACATTGTTATTTTCATAAATTATCTGTCATAGAAATACAAATTTCCTCAAACGTGAGCTCTTGATCTTGAAATATGTTGTTGGAAAGGGTAGCAAAGTTTGGGAAACTTTTGAAATGTCATCGGAGAGCCTCATTTAGTAGGCCTTAGATAACATTTTGTAGTAACAACGATGTTTAATCGTCTTGCAATCATTCCCAGACTTGCCAATAAAGGAAGATTCTTCAGTAGTCCTAATTTTTTTTTTTTAAATTTTCTGACAGGAAACCCTGAATCCAAACCTTTCTGCAAAACAAGCTCCGTATCTACAAATGTTTCAAATTAAGTCCCTTATACAGTGGCCCATATTTGAAAGAAAAAATCGGAAAATTTGGGTGCTTGCCCATTTCCCTAAAAAATCTATTTAACCATCTACTGCTTAGCTTCTACTAACAAGCCTGAGAAATGCCATTGACGGCTGTCTGAGGGGTTGCGATTTTTCAACCTTTCTGTACGCTTCGCGCCAACTGAAGGTGGCGTCCCTGATATATTGCTTGTGTTCAGTGTAGCATGACTGGCAGCAGACAAAGGTTTCCACCTCTTCACTTAGTTTCATTTGAAAAATGATTTATGGCATGCACTAAGAAATAACGTTTTTCTTGGAATGAAAAGCTAAAAATTAGGCATAAACAATGTACCTGTTGGTCAATGTGGCATGGGGAGGTGCATAACTAAAAATACTCCGCTCCCGCTTCATTTTGCTTATACGTCACTGATTTAAAGTCCATCCTAACGGGAGAAGACTTACTCTCCAACTCGCAAAATCTGAATTTCGGCCAGATGCTAAAAACGTTTGACAGCCATTTAAGTCTTAAGCTTCAATCTGTCATGCTTTTAATCACTCAAAACTGTTATGCCTCAATTCTTTCCAGAATTAGCTCGAAAAATAAAAAAGCATCCTAGTCACAGCCACGTTTTCATGAGATATCCCAAAAAAAGATGAAATTTGATTCGATATTCTGGCAGCCTACAAAAATCAATTATACATACCTCATACAGTTTTATTTCATCGGTGGGCCCGATTTTGCCATATATGGTAGAATATTGTTCAGTCGTAAGCTGCAAAACAGTGTGGGATGATTTTGACCAGGGAGGTGTAACAACTGCCTGTTTTAATATTAAACAGGCAGTTGAGTACCCAGGAGAGTACCCAGGTGTATAAAGAACTTAAAGTTTTTGCCGGAAAAACTGAAGTGGCACAGTTTTATCTGACAATTTTCGTATAACAATTTGTTCGTTTCTTATTGCAAACGATATTTAAAAGTGACGACTGCTTGGGTTTGCCTTGCAGAATTCTAAGAGATCGCGATTTTTCAAAATTTGGTACGCTCCACGCCAACTAGCGTAGTGCTCTGCTTAGATTTTCAAGGCAATGATTGGTTATTTTCTGCAGAAAATCCTCTGCTCACAACCTGCAGGGTAGCTGACTGTTGATGTTCTCACCTTTGTTGCCGCGAAAACGCAATAAGATGATTATTAGCGGTAATAACTATTCTCGACCAGTAAACACTACAAGTATTCTCTTTTTCGTCAAAGTCAATAGTTCATTATAATCCCACTCCTTAAAAAGTCAAAGTGAATTTACCTGTTGAGGTAGGGTTTTTTCAAAAATAGCAACTGTAAAATGAAAAAATAACTGAGGGGCTCGTTCGTCATACTACTTTTCGTCATTTTTTAAGAAGAAATGTATTTCATCACATGCTTTCTACCCTTGAAGTTTGCAATATTTCACCAAAAAGGGTGTCCTACACAAACCTGGAAAATGCCATTTCCGGCTGTCTGAGGGTCGCGATTTTTCAAAATTGCCTGCTCACTTCATGGCAACTGATGTGGCGCTCCGCTTAGTTAGACTTCAGCCTCGTCTCTTAAGACTTATCCCACTAGGCTCAGATTTGTAATGTTTCACGTGTTCCTCTGGCTAAAAGTGTCTGTGTAGGTCTTGCTTATGGAAGCCTGGGAAATTAAATTTCCGGTGACAGTGTCATTTGGGGAAGTCGTCCTAGGACAGAACATCCTGGTTATTCACTAAACTTTTTGATCTCATGTTATCTGAAGTTGTCCGTGACGCAAACGAGCACTGTACATGCACGTAAGTGCAGAGACATATCAGGTTTTGATGAGTTCAAGATTTGTTAAACAAACGGAAACCATACACGCACGTAAGTGCAGAGAGTTGATACTCCGGTGACTTTACATGCAAGTTAGTGCAGAGACGCGTGGAATTTGGAACGTAAGTATTTCGGTGTAACAGCACGCCTATCGTACAGATGTGCGTAAAAGTTCAATGCTTTCGAGGCTTGGCAGTTAATTTATCATCTGGAAAAACGACAACATCGCATGCATGATTGTGCTTTTACGTGGCAGGTGTTGTAAAATTACACTTGTTTTCAATTTAAGTTGTTCATGATTTTAACATGGGTGATTTTTCGAATGACAGACAGATCGGCAATACAATGGATACTGAGTTTCGCGCGGTAAACAGACTTGGCGTGAGCATTCGATCGTCCCAGAGTCCGATAAGTAACGACGGGCTTGGTGGCGATAATGTACATGATCGCTTCTACGTATTCAATCGACAATGGTGGCGCTACGGGGAGGGGGTGGGGCGGGAATTTGTTTCTCCCTCAAATTTTGGCCTTGCCCCAACTTAGGTAGGTTAGGAGTTGGGTTAACCGAAAAAATGAATACTATGCCTCTCCAATTTTCACCCACAGATATTCTGGAACCTTCGAGATTCCGGGGCTCCCACTCTCGGACCTCGGTCCCACAGGAACGGGGGCTTTGGACTCGGTTTTGCGTTGCGTCAGAAAATTTTTGCACCAACATTATTTTGTGCCTCTACTTTGCCCCGTCCCACATTATGGCGCCGCCACCGGCAATCCCTTGTTACGCAAATTTTGAATTTTTATGTTTCGTAACTGTAATACTGTCTAGCAATTAGGTAGGTTTCATCTTTAGGTGCTGTGGGGTATGAATAAAGATCGTAGACACTTTGAAGAACTGATCTGATAGGTTTCTAAAACTTTAAACTAGTAAAGGCTACATGTTACATGCTCCTGGTTAGTAAGTTGAGCGTCATGTATAAGCTGAGCTTCATGTTACTGGACACGTACTGCAGCCCCTGTCCACCATACGCTACGTATACACGCCATTTTGCTAATTGGGATAATCCCTCACATAGACAAATGTAGTTCGACCTTCTCATACAAAACAAGTTTTGTTTCATTCTTAGCCAACAACTTGAGAGTATGACAAAATGTCATGTATGCAATGCACTTGTTCTTTTTCTTGTTGCATGAACTGCCTCCTATAGATTTCACCCCAGCACTCAACCATTGCCTAGAATACAACGCTACCGTAACACATTACGCTCCGAATACACGGAGCAAAGTGCGTGTAGCGTGTATGGGCCTGATTGAGGACTACTTTCGCCCATGCTACGGCCTGAAAAATTCAAACCTGTTGATTAAGTTCAGTCTGTTTCACCCGTCCTTACGATAATTTCGCACATTCATGACTTTGCCTGAATCACCCCGTGCTGCTTTTTCATTTGGTTCCAATGAAGCGGACCAAAAAATTTAGTAAAGCACTAGTTTTTTGGTCCAAGAAGATGGGACCCCAAAAATATAACCGGAACAAAACATCCAGATTTTTTGTCCTACCCAAGACCCACCAAGTAAGCTTTTATGTCCTGTGACCACAAAAACTAGTTTTTATGTCCTAGGACTAAAAAACTAGAAACTTTCAGTCCTTTGGTCTGGTCAGACAGGTACCGAAAATTGTCACACCGGCTGTTTGTGGGTCACGATTTTTCCATATCAACTTGTAATTGAAAACACTTCCCTGCTTAACTAGTATGTAATGTCCATTTAAAATTCACACAGACGTGTGAATGGTCTGAGGACCGAGAGGTTGGGTACCTGTTGTCCTTCAGTGGACGTATAAGCTTCTTCGGGAAGCAGTGAAAGTTTTGGTTTCGCCAAACGGCCCTTTGCCAGGGGGTTGGAAGGACTTTTGAAAAAGAAGACGCTCATTCCGTAAATCTGATCGGCTGGTGCGCGTGATCATGTGTTCTGTTCTCAATTTATAGCTTCAGAGTATACAGGAGCCGATGTGTAATCAACACTCTAAGTACAGTATGTGCAATTTTACCAGTGGCGTAGCCAATATGGGTTTTTAGGGGGCCTAGGTAGCAAGTGGGGCTCTGAGAATCAGGCGAGTCAAGACTATCTACGCGGAGCGCCAATATTGGTTGGCGCGGAGCGAGAAAGAAAATTTTGGGCTTTACAGATCTTCATGATGGCCGGAAACGACATTTCCTACGTGCTTTAGGCTGCATGTACCCATCCTTGAAATACGAATCTCAAGTTTGCCACTTCTCAAATAACGAAAATAAAAAATTAACCTATGAAAAAAATGGTAAAACATACACCTTTTAGGGACCCCAATACTGGGCATTTCTGATCTGTGCCTTGGGGGATGAAACTAAAGGGAACCGGTACCTCCCTTTCCCTTGGGAAAAAATTGTAAACTCAGGAGGACGTAGATCGCAAATGCGGCAATATTTGAATGGATTTCAGCTTTAACCCTTATATAGCAGTCATTTTAGAGTAAAAGTTTGTATATTTGCAATGTTCAATTGTTTTATTGCTAGACTTAGAAGAATAATCTGTTAAAACTCTGTACTAATAAGAAAGAACATAGATCGGAAATTTGAATGAATATTTTTTAAATTTTTTGAGTTCATTATGTATGCAAATTTGCACATTAGATAAAACTGAGTTTTTTCTCAATTTTTACCCATAAAACACTACCGGTTTATTTCATTTTTTGTGAAGAACATTGTTCAGGACATATTCCCCTTTCATTGGACACAGATTTGTGAAATCGTCCATGAGTGGCTCAGCTATGGCACTTTTTAACTTTGTTTGAAAATCTCTTGTTTACATTTGTAACACGCATTAATGTACGTGTATTTCAAGGGGAAAGACGCGTCACTTGACCTTATGTTGAAATCTCTTTCTGTCTGTGAGTAGTCTTGGTCAAGACGTTAGTATAATACTTATTTTCCACGCTATTTGGACTCTGGATCCAAAATGAGGGCGCTTGTCAACTGGACTGTACGTGCTCGAGTATCTCTTTCAATACTAACGTCTTGGACAATTTGCACATGAAGGGGCGTGACATTATGCAAATATTATTCATACGTATTAGAAACGTCAGGAAAACGTCAGTTATATTATTATTATATCAGCTGATTCAACCATGGAATCGTATTCGATATTGCTGTACCTTACGTGGTTGAAAACAAAACAAAAATTGTAGCCTACGGTTGAAAACAAGATAGAACAAAACAGGACTTTAGTTCAAACAATTCGGCAGCGTTCCGTAATTGCTTTCGGTAGCTTTATGGTTTGATTAGGTTGAGGAATAAGAAGTTGCGAGACATTTTGCAAAAGGCCTATAAGGCACTACTCGGCTATATTGCACTTGGTGTTGCGTTGGTTTAAACGTTAGATGTAGTCCGGGATTGAACTGCAGTTCTTTCGTAGACCATGGTCTTTGTACACCACGGTCTCATAGAGGGGTATACCGAATGAAAAATGCGAAGGTTGCATCATGTCATTTAAACGCAAATTTAAGTATAGAAGCATTCCTCAGAAACCTCTCTATAGAATCACGAGTTCCCAGAAACATATATGAGAACTCATTCAAACAAAAGGGGGGGGGGGGTGAGGTTGCGGGGAAATCTGGAGGCCGGGGGGAAGGATGTACGACAGATAGGCCTACAGTTGTCATTTTGACGAGAATATACAAAGTAATTCAGGGACCGTGGAGACCCGGGGTGGGGGGGGGGGGGGGCTTTAGCCAACGCACTTTTTTTTGCTGTGGGCATTTGGGGCCGCCTTGAACTGTATTTTGGGACCCCTTAAACTGCATTTATTTTATAGGACCTCAGGAGAAAAATCTTCATACACAGTTTGGAAGTGCGCTTGTGCCCCCGCCCCAAACTGTGTTTTACATGCAGTGGTATAATTGGGCTGGGAAAGTCCATATACAAGACCATGGATCTCCCTCCTATCTTTCCTATGAAAAGTTTTCTGTTGTATGAATAGTCTATTGTAAAAGGAAGAAAAAATCAAGATTTCCCTGTAATCTTCCTTCCCATTAGCCTCAGCTGAGCAGGATGATTGTTTGCTTCAGTTAGCAGAACAATTGATTTCCTTATCTTTGCTTATGCTTGGGTGGGGTAACTTCCAAGTGCATTTTGTAATCGGTACTAAATCAAGGGTCCCTGTTCAAATGCCTGATTTGCTGGGGAGACTATGTGATTAATCGAGTTTTAAAGCAATAAATATGTATTCATAATGAGCTGAAAAGGTTTGTGACCCCTGGAGTTCATAAGCTTAAAAATCCTGGCTATGCTAAGTGGCCAAGGGCTTTGTGCCTTGGCATTTATGGAACCCCCTAAAGATCACACACCTTATCTCTCCCAACACTTGGACTACATGTAGGCCTACTGATATCCTTGTCCAAAGCTCCCAAAATGTAATTGCTGATTTTATTTTGCCTCACAGCCAGCTGGAAAATTATTTCTGGTAAAGGCCATGACATATAATGATCTAAAAGTTCTTGTGTAATACTCGAGTTACAGTGCTGTACAAATTGCTACAGAGTCATCCCTAGTCACCATATAGGCACTTGGTGAAGAATACATGCTCCCAATACACTGAAAGCAGTAAGCCTGCTGTGTCATCTGGAAACAATGGTTACCTTGATTCAGCAGTCAAGGCTCATTAATTCTAACACACTTCAGTCCTGTACTACTACTAGTTGGACAGCCCCTGCTCCATCCAAATTGAATCTAAAGGCCAAATTCCCTCACCCCAAACAGAACCAATTCTACTACCCTTTTGCGCTTATGCCCCTCACAAAAATTGTTAGAAATTCACCCTCATCCAGATTACACAATCTCTGTTTATATTGCTTCAGGGTGAATATAGAAAACTCAATGGATATAATCAAAAACACTCTCAGTTCAGTTCATGCTGTTTAATGAAAGCTTTGGTACTCTGCATTGTTTGAATTAGAAGTCAATCAAGAAGCTGACCCAATTGAGAGTTTCTGTTTTCCCCTGCAGGAAGTGTAGTTTGGGGTGAGAGGTTTGCCCTTTTAAGAATTATGGTCCAAGGCATTAGGCGTATATGTCATGGTCTAGTGTAGTTGCCAGTTAACTACTTGTTGTGAGATCATGAACAGAGGTTTGCAGCAATCCTATAACCCCTTTATGAAGCTCTTGCATTCATCAAGCATTTCAACTTACATGATCCTGAGGAAAAATTAGTAATTTTGGTAAAAAGTTTAAAAAAGAAAACCCTGATTACTCAGTCCTTTTTTCCTTCCCTTATAATGACACATGCTTATGCACATGAAGATGCTCTTCAGAATTTTTCATGGACTGTAATCACCATGACTCCTTCAGATCTAATTTTTCTCGAGCTGTTTGGGATCCAAACATAATGGACCCCACTTGGTAACATTATGATTTTGTAATAATGTCTTCCCTCAAGTGCATCAATCACTTTGCCTAACTAGACAAAAATTATTTTATAAACTTTCATCATGACAGCATACTCCTGAAGGGTAGCCACAGATGACAGCAAGTCTATTTTATCTTGCTAAAAGTTAAGGTGGACAATTACACCATAATTTCACTTTACAGAAAGTATGGTATAGTCCTTTGTAAAGTATACCTTGGTTTCCATTTAAATTAACCCTTTGTATCTTGTTAAAAGTGGATTGCTCACAAAGTTCTTACTCATCACATCCTTACCATAATTAATATTCCAGGGTAGTGAAGTGGAGGGAAGGAGAGGGGTAGGAGGTAAATAGAAGAGCCAGATCGGGGGGGGGGGGGTTGTAAATGTATACAAAAACTATTTTGGAAAAAACAATAACTTTTATAACCAGAATTTTTATGTCCAAGCCCATGAAAATTTTTCTTCACAAGAAATAATAGCAAGATTGCACACTTTTTTGCAACTCTGAGTGTGTCCATCAGGACTGAGGATATATATATATATATATATATATATATATATATATATATATTTATATATATATATATATAAATATATATATATATATATATAAATGTATATATATATATGTATATATATATATATATAAATATATATATATATATATATATATATATATATATATATATATATATATATATATATATATATATATATTGGACCACCTTTGGAACACAATAAGCGTGAAGTTTGTAACCAGTGAAATCATGACTTACCCGCGAATGTTTGGGACATTTCACAACTGCCATTAGGACTGGAAAGAGCCCAGAGAGAAGAAGGAGGTATGTTTATCCTTACGACATTAATTTACATGCTAAATCTTTCACCGCAGTCGCGAGAGTGACTAGGGAGATTATAAGACTAAAACTGGTCTCTTCAATGTTATGATATTCAAACTCAATCACGTTTCATCCACCAGTGAAGTTGTCAAGCGTTCCACATTCCTGTGTTGCTTAAATAGTTACATTGGGTTTCATAAGTGTCTCTTTGGCACTTATTATAATTACGTGATATTCATGCGCACGCAGATGAGCCACTAACTTTGTCTATGCATCCTAGGGGACTCGTTGGTCTGGAATTTCACTGACCACTAAAACCTCAATCAAGTAAACCGTGTATAGATTAAAACGATTCCCAGCCTAAACCATCCGACCACGGAACATGGTGGTAGCGGTTAACATATCTCACAAATGAAGAGCATCGATGATAATTTCAAAACTAAATTCTTGTCTGTGAGCAGTCGTTTTAGTTTAGAGCAAAAGCAAAGTCATTCTTTTCAACACTTAAAGGTCGAGTAGTTTCAATACACAAAGAGTCGCATGAGGCTAAACACATGTACACTACTGCAACGCAGACAGCGAGACCGCCGAGACCATCGATGTAAACGTAAGTGTAGCCGCAGCATGACAAGCTCGTCTAGTAACGAACATGATAACCTCTTTTATCTAAAGTCCTCTCCACCCTCTGCAAACGTCCGTTCGGCGAAACCAAACAATAACTGCTTCTCGACGAAGCCACTATGCCCACTGAAGGAAAACACATGATCAATCCCACGGACCTCAGACCATTTACATCACTTGCCTGTAATGTATCACTCCGTTCTAGACTGGATGAAAAGAACAGATGCTACACATGATCTTAGCGAAATGGCCAAGAAATGGTCTTTTTTCTAAAAGTCCCCACGACTCTCTGGCGAAGAGCCAAGGGGCGAAAACCAAACGATTACTCTAGTTCTGCTCCCTTAAGGAGCTTAAGGTCCCAAATGGATAAGTACGCCCTCCAAAGGGCAAACACTGAGTGGTCCTGCTCTAGACTGGCTGAATAGAAGAGAAGCCACAACCTGGATGCCGTTTAACGTCATGCCCAGGACGTGAGGAGCTTTCGACGAAACCCTAAGAGTTTCGGATAGCTGTTCTCAACAGACTTTTGATGAAACCTGAAAATCTTTGGGATATCTGTGCTAGCTCATCCAAGAAAATCGTCTTCCAACAAGCAAGACAGGCGGAGGCACAAGAGTGGACATTATTCAGTGAAAGTTTTGAATGCTATGGCATTAAATAGAACCCAAATTTATAAACATGATGCAGTATACCAAAGAGGTAGGTAGGCAGGCCTATTCTTTCACTAGGGCAAGTGGTTGTGAAGATCTGAAAAAGTCTGACATTTACTGACGATGAAGAAGGATGTGATATGAAAATTACCATGACTAAGCCTTACACATATATCATACGAGTCATTTGAGTTTTACAAATGAGATTAGCAAACTGGAGAGACTGTTAATGCATACACGGCTAACTGGCGTTTGCTAGACATAACTTGCCAATTTTGGTGGGCCTGAATAATCACTTATAAAGAACAGACTCATTCTGGGAAAAACTGGCCTTGAAACCAGGGAAACATTTTTGCAAAAAGAAAATTAACACTCCAAAATGCAGTAGATATTTAGAAGACTGATGAGGCTACAAGAAATTTCAAATGCATTGATACCGACACTACAACCAATTTGTATCACAAAAGAGGTAACGGAGATTGAAGAAAGGTACAAAAACCCCAAAACAAACATTCAAGCAAACATTCAAGCGAACAAACAAACAAACAAACAAACAAACACAGTATCCCCATAGTGCACCATTGGAAGTTTTGTGGGCGCTCTCACCCAAAAAGAAAGACGATTACCTTGCCCAGGGGTAACCCATGCAAAAGTTTTGGAAGAAAGAATCACTTTGCAGCACAGTGTAAAAGTACCTCAAGAAGCAAAAACCTAGTAAACATACAAAACAAGTGATGCAAGTGCAGGACATTCAGAGTGATGATAATGAGTAGATGGACATCCACACAGAAAAAAGAAATCTCGGATGCAAACGGTAGTCAATAGAAGAGAGGTTAATTTTCAGGTTAACACATGGAAACGGTTATTATTCTACCTGCAAAATATACTAATGACAGTTTCACCGCACTAGAGACAAATACACCAAAATATGGAATGGTAGTCAGGTTGAAAAGAATCAGTTGGATTTTGGGTAACTGTTGAATTATCTTTAACCCCGAACTCGGCCTCCGAGAAGCACAACAAATGGATGTGACCAAAGTAAATGTTGAAAACGCGGAAAGAACCATGGGAGTGAAAGAGGCCGAAATGTACCCACAAGTATTTGATGACAAAGTTGGTAAACTTTCAAGATTGGTTTATCTTGGTTAAAGTTGATTTCAATATCTAACCACCAGTTATGGCTACCAAAAGAGTTCTTTTAGTAACACGGACTAAGCTAAAAGAGGAACTAGATAGGGTAGTAAAAGTGACGTCATTGCTGTAGTATGAGAATCTACTCTATGGGTGAGTGAGTGCCCTGACATGGGAATTTGTACCCCATGGAAAAAACGGAACACAGTACTTATAAGAGAACACTACACCTTACTCAATCTCGAAGAAACACCCCATTAGCTACAGTCATGTTTGTTTTCATTAACCGACATATCTTCCGGCTTTTGGCACATTCAACTGGACGATGAGACAGGCGTACTCATTACAATTTGCAACAACACATGGATGTTTTTGGCCTTACTGTACCTTCTGAGATATTCCAAAAAGAAACTGACAGAAGTTCTGAGTGGATTGAAATGAGTTGTCGGCATCTCTAATGACGTCGTCATGCATGGAACAGATGCAAAAGCCATGATGAATGACTCTACGGATTCTTGAAGAGATGGCAGGAAAAGATCATGGTGTACGGCCTATCCAAATAGACTCGATTTAAGGCTATAGGAGGTCATTTTCATGAAACAGAGACGTAAATGTGGGTTGCAATCAGACGCGGAAAAGTTGGAGGCATTCATATCAATGAAATTACCGTCAACTGTCAAAAAATTAATGAGATACCTGCTAAAGGATAACTACCTGACCAAATTCATTCCCTATTTCTATGAAACAATGAAACCATTACAAGAAATTACCAAGAAATATGAGCCTCTGGTCTGATCAAAGGTCTTCAATGAAATTCAGGGAAAAGTCAAAAGTTCCCCAAGCTTACATATTACGATCAAGGGAAGCAACTTGGGATAGAAAAGTGAGTACCACCTGGAGTCATCAACATTTCAAGATGGCAAATATTTGCATTTATCAGAAGAAGGCCTTCCGACACAGAGCGCAGATATGCTCAAATGGAAGGAAGAAATTATTTCAGTGTGTTATGGACTAACAAAGCTCCCCCACTACACATATGGCCGACATGTACAAATCAACACAGATCACAAACCCCTGGTTGTGATGGAAAAAATCTCTAGAAAAGACACCAAGAAGACAACCGCCTTATTTCGTAAGGAGAGTGAGGTAGAACGGACAACCATTTCGTAGCTTCACTTCCACTTAAAAGTACACATATGTGTGTGGCAAAATGAAAGCTAGGAAGAAATACTGCAGAAGGTGAATGATGTTCATTAGCAGGAGAAGCAGAGGTCAAAATTGCCAAACGTTTATTTCAGAAGTGTCAATTATCTTCTCAAGATCCCTGTATCGGTCTTCTCAATGAAAGGAGCAAACCAACAGAAGGTGTCAATTTCTTTATAGCACATTGCCTTTTGAATTGGCGCACAACCAAACACTGATTCCAGGCAAGCAATGTGCTCAGGCAAGTAAAAGGAAATCGATGCTGAGAATACCGAAGCAGCTCAAAGACACCCGCAAAACAAAACAACGAGTCCACTAAATATTGATGAAACAGATCGCATCCATCCTACCTAGCCAGACAAAAAGAGTGGGGGCAAAGAACCCTTAAACGACAGCTTGATGCTGATTCCTATGAAGTTCAAACAGACAGTAGCGAAACATACCACAGAGGAAGAGGATTCCCGCACCGGTGTGCGAAGTCACGTGAGGAACAACAGCCACACTTTCCAGAACCTCTGATGACATGAAACTTACCATCACCTAGGAAATATCCAAATCTACCAATTCCACTCAAACTGCCAAAGACTACACCAGGGCAAAGGCCAATTTAAAATATAAACCAAAGTAGCCATATCACGCTAATGAGTATCCTTACTAGCCTTTAGCGTTTCTGTAAATAAACTTCCAGGAAGAGATCCCTCTACCCGTGAGTGTTTTCCTGGACCGCCCAATACGGCCTTTAGAAGTAAGAAAAACATCTAAAGACATTTGGTTCGGGCCTCACATCCCCAACCCTTTATGATACATCCGACAGGGACGTTTGCTTGTAATCGTAGTAGGCGTAATACTCGTCAACTTGTAAGCAAAGACCGGCTTCTGTCTGTGGTAAGTCTCAACAACAATTTCTTCGACGATAAACATCATTTTACATGTAGGTCCATTAATATAGTGTATATCCTAGCTGGTAAGCGTTGTGCCATGATGTATGTGGGTGAAACTAAATGTCGCCTAGCTGATCGGGTAACTGGACGCTTGAGGTCCATTAGGCAAAACCTTCCAGGGTACTCGGTTAACAATCGTTTTAAACCCCATCGGCCTGTTCTATACAGGATCTGATGGTCACGACGGCCATGCAGAGGTTGCAGAGGCTCAAACCGTGATCTTCGTATAGTCGAAAATCGACTGATAGTAAGGCTAGGAACTGTAGCTCCTAACGGGCTGAACGTCAAACTCGAACCGTTATAGATCGTGTTCATTTTTCACAACGGACTGTGCGCCGAAATTTAAGTTGAAGGTCGTGTGACATGAAAAAGACAAAATTGGGTATTTGAAGAAAAAAGCATAAAAAACCAAGAAAACAGCCACAATTCCCATCCAAATCTGTTTAAAATTGACCATTTTACAGGTAACTGTAACATTTTGATTCCTCAATGGTTATACCCACACGTCAGCCCCCATTATACGTAGTATGCTAGTTAGAAGCAAGTTATCTATTCCCAGCCCCCAACCTATCGGCAATATCCTTTGCTGCAAAAGTAGATGCCAGGTTTGTTTTTACTTGTCAAAGATTTTCGCTAAAGCAGGAAGCTGTTATTTGGAAGAAGATGTAACGGAAATTTTAATTTATGCTAATAATTTAAGGCCCACTAAAGGAAATGAAGATAAGCTGTAAAATTGTCGCAAAGGTATTTCCCTCCTTTACTCGCGGCGCCGCTTCAATATCATTCCTAGGACACCATCTCATTCAAGGCAACTAATCCTTAGACAAGTGGCTCATGCAGAACAATGCTTTCTTAGGTAGGTTAGTACCGCCACCAGTTTTAAAACAGATAAAATCTCACTCGAAACGACTGGTCAACTGAAAACAAATGAATTCAATTGGCCCTTCCATCTAGATGGCATCATATGCACATACGTTGTAGGGGGAAAAGTCTAATTTTTGGACAACAATATCAGACGTTTCCTGAGGTTTCCAGAAATAGCCAGATGTAAATTCTTGTTCAGATTTGGACATATGGCCAAGTTGATATTTTTTCATAAGCGTCTTCGAGATCCGAAAGACCGAATTTTACCTTTATTTACCTGACGACTGGCAATGCTGTGGCAGTGCAAAAAACCTGCCGGCCCTACTCTAACAGTAGCAGACGACAAATGCCTTTTCGTGTATTCTTAATAATCTCGTACAAGCATAATAGAAATGGCAATAGAAATTTTCATTTGAAAGTTGCTCTTCTTACAGTAACCCTTCCTGAAACAGATGTATGAACCGAAAAGTTGAGATTTGTGAAAAATTTTACGAAAAACTTACGGAAACTTTAAACGCGATGAACGTGAGAGAGAAGACGTAATAGCACGATTATTTGCAATTTTTCTCAACCATGCATGGCACGTGACCCTTCTTTAGCCTATGAATTTAGGCCCGCGTTTCCATTAGCATACTTCTACATCGTAAGCTTGGGGTTTCCGTGAATTCCATCTATGAGTATTATTAAATACTTGTAGTATCTCACATTGAAGTGACCGTTCAGTGTACAGAACTTATTCATTGGCGGAATAAAATTGTATACGTGGCTGTTCCCCTCACCTTTGTGTAGCACATATGTAGATTGAGGGTAGCACGCAGTAAAATTCGCCCCACATGTTTGCAATTTTAAGCACATTTTCGAAGGGTTGACCAATTAGTTGCCTGTAACTTTTCACGTTTGTTTGTTGTTCCAGGCAAGCATAACTCCCTGGTTATCCCTAAATAGAAGGTAGCCCTCTGGCATTGTAACATTACATGCATTGTGTCTTTTGGTGGTTTTGTGTCTAGGTGCACTAAGTTCAGCAAGTCTATTCATACCCTCATGATAAAGTTTAAACACATGTTGCTTATGTGGCAACAATTGCGTCCATATTTTAAAAAATAGCCGTCATTTATATTCTGAGATTGCAGGTAAACTGAAAGTAAACTGGCATTGCATCTGGGATCGGTAGGTTTCTGGAGTCGGTCAATGATTGAATACAACACAGTTAATGTTCGGTTTGTTTAATGACTCATCATACTACTTTGCCATCAAAATGCCTCCACGATACTACTTCAGCTGCAGCAACCAGTCTCTCCGAATACATCACGCAGTTCGAAGAGCATATAGCCTACCACAGAAACGATACGAATATGGTCTAGAAATTAGTAAGTCAGTCCATATTTCATTATTAATGAGGTACGCTGACCTATATACATGGACTAAACAGATGCGACATGCATCTAATATTGGCGTCGTTTATGCTTCTCGATAGTGGCAGCTCCCTGCGTAGGCTGCGTGATTACATAGTTCATCCTAGTATTCGTAAAGAAGCATGTAAGGAAAGTACAAAAGTGGTTATGTGGTTGAAAGAGATTTCTAGTACAATTAAAGTTGTCGGTGAATGTATGAAAAAATTGGTGAGCTGTACTGCAAAAGTGGTTGTTACCACATGCCCAATGGTCTATTATTCTTTTTTATTCTTCTTTCTTAAATTTTCCACTTACCAGTTTCTACAATGAGTTTTACATTTCTGGTTACCAAGGACTGTTATCATGTGGACGAAACCTGATACAGGATAAACAATGTACAGGCGCTTAATATTTCAAATCACTTAAGTTGACTAGTCAATAGGAGAAAATCTCAGTCCACAATACACAGTTGGAGAATTCAGCACTGCCATGATTAATTTCCTACGTACCCAGAAAACGTTTATAACCTGATCTTTATTGTCTTCAGTACATGAAGGCCATTGAATTTACAACCGTCACGGAGACTCAAGGTACATTTCACGTAAAAGTATTGCTCATAAACATTTACCAATAATTACACGCGCTGGAAATTCCCCGAGTTCTAGAATATCCGTATACTAGGAACTGGGACATCTCTGACATGTCAGATGATGTAAATCCTTACCAATGTTATACAAGGATACAGCCCAAAAATCATCAACTCTCAAGTTAGTGTTTCAACGCATTTCTTGAAAGAAAGCACTGTTTGATAAAGTGCCTGACGTCTATGTTCTGAAAACTGTTTGCTGTGATTGGACAGGACAAGTATCAGCATATTGGCCTATGAACTATGTTATCGATTACACTGCTGCGAAAACATGGCATATGATTACATCCAGGGATGAATCATAGCGACGCAATATGTGATAAGAACAATCAACGAGCACCAACGACTCCGCCATTGCAAACTCTGTGATGTTCTGAACAAGTCACGCTGATGCTGGCACAAAGAACCTGAATTGCATTAAATATGTTCCAGGTATTTCATCGTCTTTTGTTACATATTAAACTGGTTTTTATCTAGGACTGTAATCAAAGGGATCATTCTAGTGTCATGCGCTGTACACCTTTTCGTATTTATATGTTTAAAAAAGACCAAGTAAGGCCAATTGGCATTCAATGAATGTAGTGTTCAATGGGTGGTCACACGGTTGGCATTTTGGTAACATCTACCAAGCATTGACCACACGTAAAGCAGAATGTATTTCTTATGTAAGTAAAAAGTCCAGACATCGGTTAATACCTGCATTTATCCAGTTAAAAATGCCCTACAACTCTTCTGTGGCCACATCAAGCCGAATATCTTACAAGATTTAGGTGTCTTGCTATTATTATATTATTAAGTTATGTACGGCCATATCAGTCCAGATATAACTTGATAGAGAAATTCCAGAAATGAAGAGAAAGTTTTATATGGAAATCAAAAACAAGATGTAACATGATGAAATTCCAGTCGAGATACAGTCATATCAAGCCAGATGTTCATTGACGAAATGTTTTTTCTAAATATGCAAATAGCACTTTATATAATAACTGCAATATCTATATCAGAGAACCAAATTTTTGTCTGATCTGATACATATCTGGTGTAGATATGGGTCATTATGTGGAAAAATATTCTGCTAATTCAACGGTATAATAAACGAATTGCCTTTCCAGAAATGTAAATAAAGTTTTACACGGTCATAACAAGTCAGATATGTATTGAATCGCTAGATATGAACATTTGGTTAACTTCATTTTTGTTGGGGGGGGGGGGGGGTTGTTCTTTGATCAAGCTTGTTACAAATTACTTGCTTTGGACACATCATTTCTTTCCCAAACATTGCAGTAATCTGTTACTAATTAAACGTTTCAATTTCAACCCAATATACTTTCTTATTAGTGCCTTTATATATTATTGTTATAATTAATTATTTCATGGACAATGAAGACTTTACATATTTTCTACTGGTTTTCAATGTCTCTTTGAGCAGTTCTACCTATGACTCATAACTACCGCCGATATGTTCCGGATTAATGTTTACATGGGCTACATAAATACTTCATCAAGATAGAACTTTGATGAGACCATATTTGTTTAAATTTGGTTGTGGTTCAGATTTCTGTTATATCTGCCCAGATTTTTTGTCTGATCTGATATAAAGTACATATATGTTGCAGATGTGGGTCATATGTGGAAATATATTCTGTTCATACAGAGATCATTTCTCGTCAAAATGAAATTTTTGTCTGTTTTATATAATGATATGATCCAGGCAAAAGTATATCTATACACGGCTTAGACCTGGTCCTGGCGTTGGTCTGGGTTATATCTTCCACTTTTTTATTTTATCTGGTCCAGATATAAACCCCACATCTGCATCCGATATAGCCCACATATGAAAACCATAGCTGGACCATATATGGAATTTCATTGGTGGGCCCATATATGGGTTTGGTGTAAGGGCTTCTGGTCACAAGTTGGTCAAACCAACATCAATTCAGCCAAAATGCTCTCCAGTCAACTTAAAAACAAGTGTCTGTCTGAATAAACATTCATCTATCGTTTCAGCTGATTGCACATGTTTAATTACTATGTAGCGAATATTAGTGTTGGAATGTTTATACCTTGGTATAATTATTGAGTACATACGCTTCTTTTTCAAGTACAGATACTAACCCAGTGGGTTAGTTTCAATACCATGAAAGAACTTAGAACAATGCATGCACGGAAATCGTTTGCTCCTGGTAATTCAATAAAGGCTTATGTTTACCACGTACATACAGGCACTGACGTCTGGTAATGCATGATCCACCCTTTTTAGAAATACTATCCAACGGTGCTTATTGCCTTCCCTCACAACTAAATGAGTAAGCCAGTAACTAGTTAATTCTGAATTTATTTCATATTTTCAGCACACTGTTATTGGTTATCGACCTCCATCAGCATTCTTCAACACAATGGTGCCACCAAAACCGTGTTTGTCTGTCACTCTGATTTTGCTGCTGTTTGGTACAACTTTACACCGGGGTGAGCTATATCTTTTTCTACATTTTATGTTAATTAGTCATTGGCTTCCATCTGTAACTTATTGACGAGTCTAGTCAGTAAGGCAGACGCAGTGCAGTTGAAGGAAATTACTTTTATATTAAATGGACTGTTCTGCAAATTAAGAATGCCCACTGGTAGTGTTTTTAAGAGCTGATGTCAACTATACTTCAAGTGAAAACCCGGGTCGGTCCGGAATGTTCTGCAATAAATAAGAATACCCGGTTGAAAACAGCGACCATTTCAGTAGCCTACGAATTTTGCTAATTGATTTTCGTAAGTTTCCTTACAGCCCAAAAGATATTTTGATGAATGTGAGCTCAGTAGAAAAGGCTGGTAACACCGCAGACAAGGTGGGTGACTATAAATGTCCCTGGATTATTTTCGATAGTTGGGTTTCGGTCATGATTATATGTTTATGTTAATGAAAAAAATTCAGGATGTATTATCCATGTGAATGAACAAGCTAAAAGTGAACAGCCAGCTTTTTGCCATGTTTGATAAATCTGTTATTTTAGGTTTGGGCAATGTTATATAGTATTATGTGATGGCAGTCTTGAAAAAAGATAAGCAACGTGTTAATCCAATGATAAATAAGATAAGTTGGGTAAAGTCTATCAAGTATGATCAAAAATACTTAAAACATAAAATAAAATTAAAAAAACACTCTTCTGGGTCAAATTCGAATCAATTTTTGTAGCTGTGTTCATCTGACTCGTTCATATCTTGATAGGGTAGTGGTCACTCTAATCGGTAGGATGTGGCTAATGTGAATTTGCACAACTAGCTAGGCTCGTCATTAATCCCTTAATGTATGAAACTTCACAATTTGACTGCAAATGTTTTCCACACTTTAATATTTTGATCTGTTAACCCATTCTTTATTCTTTTTAAACTCTTTGACAGTTTAGCCTTTTGTATGTTAATGCACATTCTTCTACCTTTTTAATTAAAATTGTGCATTATTGACTGTTTTACCATTTCATGCAAGCATTCAGTAACCCCAATGAGATTTAATAAAGTTCACCTTACCTCATCTAACATTTTCTTGGCTCCCTTTGAGGAGGAATTCTCAGACGTACACCTTAAAAAGTTGTTGAAAAAGGTCTAACCTCTTTGCTGTAACCTTTTCATTATTGAACGGGGCTACAGTATGTTCTACTAATTGGCATAAAGTCCATGGAGGAGGGCGAAATATTCCTTTCCATCATAGCAGTGGAGAACATCATTACAAATGACCCCTAACCTTTTGCATGAAGGCAAATGTATGTAACTTACTAATCCCAGTGGCGTAACCAGACCGGACTGTCGGGAGGGGGGGGGGGGGGGACAATAGTACAGAGGTTTCCCGATAACGTACTAGTTGAGCTGTTCAGTTGGTGTACACTTTGGTAGTTTGCGGATGTCTAAGGGCCTTAAGGTAAGTGTTGTGTTCAGTGACGTAGGAAGCAATATGAAAGTTGGAGGTGGGGACGCTTTTGGACTATGCAACGCACCCCAACCCATTGACCAAAAGGTACATTTTTATGTTAAATTTGTTCTTGCAAGCAAAAAAAAAAAAAAAAAAAAATTAAATAAATTTGATTCTTTTCCTAAGTGTGAACATTACTGTATTAGGTACGTACCGAAAATTTGTAAATATGAAGCTTGTATTGCAGAAAATAGAGAAAATAGATTAGATTCAGGGTTTCCTGTAAGGAAATTTGCATATTTCGTGGACCATCGAAGAATCTGCTTTTCCTATTAGCATTTGTCTGAGATACCATGTCGACTGAAGATCCCGCTATCTAAGGAGTGCCGAGTAAGGCTTTTCGGCGAAAAATATTTAGGGAAACGACACTATAGCGGCTGGAAAAGTTTTCCATTGACTGCTTTATGAGCGATCACTTACTACTTTAAGGGTTGCAAAATAAGGCGCGCGATTTTGCCCTTTTTAAAACTAATAATTTCAAATATGGAATTAGGAAGAATTTGGAATTTTATGAAGGAAAACTTGAGAAAACCGCACTGCATTTGACTGGTGTCTAAAATGGCAAATTTTCGAATTTTTCACTTTTTCGAGCAAGGGCGCAATCGCCCTGCCGCCTGTAGCTACGCCACTGCTCTGCAACATTGAACATTAATAAAATTTGACATTTAAATAAATAAAGAATCCATTTAAACAGACTACACAACTGACAGGGCTGAAAGCTATATCTGATGACCGGTTCGTATGAGAGCATTTGAGCACTGTAGGACAATGGTTCCCCTGAATATGAAGTCTTGCTGGAAAGACGATCTCAGGTTTTCGCGGAGCGTACAGAAAATTTTGAAAAATCGTGACCCCTCAGTAGTAGCTAAGTTTTCCAATTTTCCTTGGAAATGTGAACACCACTGTACTAGGGGTTTATTACGGCCCACGAAACGCGCCGAAATTTCTGCCCTTATGTTGATATGGTCAGGAGCTTGAATTGCAGAAAGCCTTGAATTCTGGGTTTCCAGTGAGGAAGTTGAAAGAGTTCGGGGATTACCGAAGAGTGTGCATTTCCTTCAAATATTAGTGGCAAATCTGTGAATGATTGCTTTTCTAAAGTCTTCCAGACTGTCTGGCAAAGAGCGTTCGGCGAAACCAAATTATACACTGCTTCCCGAAGAAGCTACATTGCACGACGACTTAACGGTTGGTGTTAAATGGTAATGTTATCTAAGACTTTCAAACTGACACTTCACGAAGCGTCGGCCATTTCAAAAGTTTTCTTAATTGTTTAGAAAAAATATTTCAAAATCAATTAGAGCTTTCATTGAAGAAAATTTGGAATTCTATGTAGGACGGTATAAAAAAATGGCACTAGCTGCCGGTGTCTCTTGATGATGTGGTGTCACATATGGTAAATATCCGATTTTGTCATTTCCCGAGCTCGGAAAGATTCGCCAAACTGATATATTTGCGGGAATAAATGCACTTCACATCCTTTTGAGATTTTATTTTAAATAATGAAAAAGGGTTTTTGACCGGGAAGGGGGTGGGGCGGGAGCATGCTTCCGCCCCTCATAACCCCGGGGGACTGGGTTGTCGCCGCCCCACTACCCCGCTTTCTCAGCCTATGGTTGTGTTGTGGACCGCTCCACCTCCTCAAATACCACCATCTAAATATAATTATGATAACTTTTCACCTCCCGGCCCTTTGCTAGCTGCAGAGAGTCGGAGGGACTTTAGAAAAAGATTATTTTTCCCATCCCAAGTGCGAGCACATTTTATGCAATATGGTCAACACTTACATGACTCGGTGTCTCCAGGTAAAATTCAAAATTTACAAGAACTCGAGTCTAACAATTCATATGTCAACATGAAAATATAGCTGATATTATATCATCCGAAGAAACATTTTTAAACGTTTAGCTATAATTAAGTTCCATTCACCAGATGGTCATTTAACTGAATGTGTTGATGACTGGATCAAAGTCAATACTCGCAGATATGTCGTTTTCTATAATGAGGATAGTAAGAGAGGAGAGTCTTTCCTCCGATGAAGTGGACCTCAGATATTATTTTGTTAACGTTAGGCGACTAAATGATTGTTCATATCTTTTTCTAAATGAAAGTTCATAATTGACCAAAACAGTGCTCTGTGAATGCAGATCAATCTTGCTTTTGATGTTATTGTTGGTCCACTTTCTTTCTTTTCCCATTTTTCTCTTTTTTCCTTTCCCCTTCTTTTTCCGTTTTCCTTTTTTCTTCTCCCTTTCTTAACTTTCCTTCCCTCCTTTTTCTCTTTTTCTCTTCTTCCCTCTGTTTTCCTCTTTTTCCTTTCTTTCCTTCCCTTCCCGTTTTTTCTTCCCATCCCGTTTTTTGCGTCGGGGGGGGGGGGGGGGGGTTTTCCCCCTGTTCCCGCTGGTTACGCCACTCATTTCTTTTTGCTCCCAGCCTAGGAGCTGGGAGACAACTGGTCCAGCCTTGTAGTAGCTATCACGAAATAGGGTAAGGAGGAGTGGCCGAAACGAAACAACAGCCCCTTTTCTCACCATGAGCAACCTCTGAAGCTCAAATTAAAACTGGCATACTGTACTAACTGCAAGGACATGTCGAACACCCACAGCAATTCTGCGCATTTGCAGCCAACCACTTTGGGGCCAACCACTCTTGGTGTGGTGTTGGTGCCCTCTATATCAATGGTAAAAGGCTAGCCATGAATGGATCTTTTGTTAGTCCAGAAGTTCCCGTCCAATATGAGAAACAGATCACCGTCTTTGATTCCTTGGATGGCCGGTTTGTTTTCAAAACGATGGGAGCGATGATCAGCACCCTCGCCTAAATAATTTCTTACCGTAAATGACTGAAAGAGAGGGTACCTGGAGTTTCTGTTGCTGTTTTTTTTTTGCGTTCAGCTATCTATTTACGGTCTACAAATGTAAAACGTATGAGAATCGCCTTTAGTAGTTGTCACCGTACAATTTACATTGAGGATAGCAACCAAAAGCTACAAGAGATATACATAGCATTTGGTCGGCCACACACATATGCCATTGGTTGGACGTTTTATTGGTGTATCGTAATTAATAGAACTAGTATTAATCACTATTTCTATCTGACTAATATCGTCAATATAGGGTCTCAAAAAAATCGATACATAGTAATATCAATTTAGAATTAAAGTCGATTTTAAACCTTTGCGAGTGCCCAATAACTTGAGCGAAAAAACGTTTCATTTTCGCCTTTTGTACAACTTCGATGTGGGTACACCCAACAGCATGCTAACACTGTACATGTCTATGCAGGTTTAGCACGGTGTTTCCTTCCTTAACGCGCATATCATGTTGTAAATGCTAACAAAAATGTACGCCACATACGAGCATTAGCAAACATGCAAAAAAATTGTCGAACAGACTTTGCTTTTTAGCACGTAAACGTTGACTAGATCTGCTCACTTTGGTAGAGAGGATTTGCGAAATATATTTAGATAAATAATTTGTTTGTTTGGTCGAATATGTCAAGTAGTTTTGTCTGCCGTATTGTTCGATGACGTTTAAAAATATCATTATTACTAGGACTGTAGACTAACAGCAATTCCTGGATATCTCAACATCATATAGTACCTTCATATTGGTGGCATTACGAGACATGATTTGAATTAGTTTTAAAAGTGAAATCTTTTGGTGACCTGGTAGACGCCTGCTCATTTCAATTGGGAGAATTTACACTATTTGCCCCCACCAGTGAGCCAACTGGAAAAAGGCCGTGGCAGGCTCGATTTGAACCAATTGTTTGGAAACTGGGCCGTTAAAATACATCCAACCTTACCTAACCTATCCCAGCTTAAATTCCTGCGCTAGGTGAAGGTGCTGCAGAATGGTAGCACTATAACCTAAATCCCAACCTAACTCTAACAACGAAGAAGTAGCACCCGATCAAGTATAGAACTCCTACAATCCAAGCCCTGAGCTTCCATTAAGTACGCAACTATCTAATCGTAACGGGTCGGGCAGTAAAACATTACATTCAATTAAGGCATCATATGGTTCTTTCAGATAGATATAAATGTCTCTGTATATTTTTAGCTTTTCTTATCCGCTTATTTAACAAGATTCTGCAAATGAAATGTACTTAATTTTATTAACCGAAAAATTCCCATAGTAAGAGACAAGTGTTGCCGATCTTTGGTTAATTTAGCACGGAGCTCGCCCGGTGGCTCCACGATTAGAGCATGGAAAGTGTGATCATAAAACAAACTCAAGGGGAAAATTCGTTGCGAGGCCTGGAAATTTTACATGCTACAGATATCGCACTGACGATGGCACGAGTTGTATGAGATGTGTTTATATAAATTATATGAAATTTAAATTTTGCAATAGGTGGTATTCATATGATGTCACCGAGTAAGGGATGATCCTTCGTTTGGCTGTAAAAACAGGTATGCGCGTAAGTCTAATGCACATGCGGGGCCAAGAGCACTGCAGGAGATCACGTGCATCATCATTTTTTTTGTTCAAAATGACGTCGCTTGGCTTCATTGCGTAAATCGAAATTTACGAAAGTAAATGTTGCTAATGGTTAATTATGCCTAATAATAACCGTGTAACTTCATAAGCGTCTCTAATACTTGAGCAATGGGATTCTAGAGGTTTATCACGCAATATGATATACAAAGCCGCATTTTTGTTGTATTGACACGATTTCGTCAAATATTTCCCTTTTGCTTGGTATTATCGTTGTTTGACGAGAAAGGGAAATAATTTTGAATGTTTCTAAAATTCTAGGTAGTGAAGTATGATATGCCTTATAGTCCAGCCAATCTAGATGAATATTCTGTTGAACCTGGAAAAATTGCAACAGAAATGATTTCAACTGCATTGGGTTCAGAAAAAAACCTCTCTATAACATATTCAAAATCCGCAAAATTCGTAGTAGGGGAAAATTGCCAAATTTGCATAATTATGCAAATTAGCATCCGCCATAAGCTAATAATAGAAAATTAAGGATAACTTTGCATGGAATTGTCCTGTTGTGTCAAAAGTGATGTCTATACCCATCTTTTGATGGTCAAGGAATGATAATAATATGACCTCACCATGGGTATTATGTAACATGAATTATGCAAATTAGTATCGGCCATTAGCGAAAAATACTGTAGAAAATTAAGGATAACTTACAAATGGTGTCTATACCCTTGTTTTGATTGTCAGGTAATTCAAAAATTCGATGATGATAATATGATGACAAAGGGTATTACGCAACATGGATTTATGTACATAAGTATCCGCCATAAGCCCAAAATAGAAAATGTAAGGATAACTTCGAGTCAAATTGTGTTGCTATATCAAGTGGTCATTCAATGAGATAATGTGGACCTACCATTTGTATTTTGTAACACAAATTATGTCAATTAGCATACGCCGTTGCCTGTAAGTTAAAATGTTTAAAGACACTGTATCGTGGAGCCAAACGGGGGCGGCAGCATGTTTTTAGAATTGTTCTTTTCTCCTTCGCGCATCAAAAACTGTTACAGCGCCATCACCCTCCTTGGCCGTGAAAAATGTTCGTGCAATCGACGGAGGGAAGTTGAAGCATGGAAGTAGTAGACGGTACTCATTCGGGTGATGTGGATTTCTGCAAGACATTTGCAAATACCACACACAACGAACAATCGTCGGCAATAGCAAGAGAAGTCGGCGAGGGCAACTTTTCCCAAAATTAACATGAGATTGACGGCACGACATCCAGGGAACGCTTTATCAGCTTTAATTAACGAGTAATTTGTGATGTTTAAAGCTGCGAGAAGGTAAGGAAAAGAGATGAGAACAAATACGATGACAATAAGTTGACCTTGACAGTAATTCTGCGAAAAATCCCACGCTTGGCGATGTGTAGTATTACTTACGTGTATATGCCATACAAAATTGAACAAGGGAGAAATTTTCCCAAGATTATGGGCACAAATTCCCAAGGTCCGATACACTACAGCAAGAAACAAATTTAACTTCCATCACGTTGCATGTGGATCCTTGTTATTTTATTGAGTGTATAATTAATGCTAGAGTAGTTTCTACTACACCTTCAAATTAAGGCTGATATATCTTAAACAGCTGTGAAAGGGACAAAACTTAAGTCATTGCCAGTATGAAATTACTTCAAGCACAACACTCTTTGTCCTACAATTGAGTTACATACTGTTTTAGTAAAATATATCCCACAATTAGAAAGACTTGTGTGAATTGACAGATTTCAGACTACACTCTGATCACATATGATGGCCTAGCTAGCTCGACAATTGGCTTTTCACCCCCTAAATTAGGGCAAAATCAAAAAAGACTAGTGTGATGCACAAAAGTTTAGGAAGGGTTTGCTTGATGAAAGCATTATATACAGTATGATTAGAAATAAATTGGACTGACCATGTTCAAAGGATAAGAATACTATCCAACCAGATCAATACTGTGGTAATAATGACAACAATTTCCACTGAATGCTTAATTGACATGTGACAGCAAATTGCATCTAGGGATAGTCTGGCCATGATTGTTGTCTGAAACAGTTCTTCCACACCCAACCTCTGGAGAACTTAGTTTACTAGACCAAAGATTTTAAGACTTTTCAGGGTGCTTGCTATAATCCATTACCTAACCTCATTTTAAAACATCAGGGTATTAAATAGCCCTCAAACGGGTCTATGTCGTCAGTTAAATAGCCTAATGAAATGCTCTACATGTAACAGAATACACATGATGCAGCCCTGTTAACTAGGTAATGGGGGGGGGGGATGGCAATTAGAACTTCTCTCCACAGATACCCGAAGTGTAACTGAATATAAGTCTATCAATCATTTAAAGCCCCCCCCCCCTTACCCTCCAAATTAGGAAAAAAAGGTTCTAGCTACCCCACGTGACAAAGTTTTTTTTTGTCAAACTATGTTTGCCACTGCTAGGCTTCTTTAAAGGGTGAATCTCTTCATTCCAGATGGTTCTAGACAGTTCTGGTAAAAGGGCTAACTTCTTTAGCTTCTCAAAAAGCACACAAACTTTTGTTGCCAAGAGACTAACCCTGTCAAGTAGCTGTAATGTTTAATAAATCAGAACAATTAGCAATAGCTCCCTTCTGCATCTTCTGAATTGGTCAATGGAAGAGCAGTCACTTATTACAAAGGTTACTCTCTCATAACTAATCCACATGAGTATCCATATTTTTTGAAACAGATTCCCTTCACAAGCTAGCGTACATCTCTCATGTTTCACATGCGAACTATTTTGCATTTTAATTAATATCATATGAAATAAACATCATATTAATCCAGGCTATGTGTCATTCATGTAAGTTACAGCTCAGTTGCCTCTGCATAAGCATGCAGTAAATTAAAATATCATACCAGAGTAATCTAACCTTCAAGAATACAACATTTTCAAGAGTTTACTCAAACTAAAAGGTTGTTACTACATGTGACATATTACTTATTTATATTATGCTCTTCTTTGTATCCTTGAAGGCACTAGCACTACAGGAACTGCATCAACTTTTCTGGAAAAAAAATCACCTACAATACCTACTATATGGCAGAACTCATGCATGGGAACCTACCATTATCTTCTTGTTAGGCTGGAAGGAAAATTGATGTCTGCTCCTTAAAGAAGAAAGTGCAGGCCTTGTCTGTATGATGATGGCTTTGAGAACTACATCTCCACTGCAAGCTGATTGCCTAGAGAATTCATAGTGTCTACTATTGTAAAAAACAAGAGCTTTCCACTGTCATGCTTGTTGATAAAGAAATGTATTATGGCATGTTGATGGGAAATTTTAAGTGTAAAACAATAAAGTGAAACAGCTGGTACAAGATTCCAGTAAGATTATGGTACTCTACCTGATTTTAATCTTTTCTTTTATGTAATATTTCTGTCAATTGACTTTTTAGGAATTCCAGTAATTATTATAATTTTGTCAAAAATTATTTAATATTACTATGAGATATGAGTGAATTACATATCTCCTATACCTTTACATATGTCTTGAAGACTAGTTGGGTCAGGCTATTCACTTACAGAGGTAGATCAGAAAAATGATGGGGTATTTACAGGATGTAGAGGAATCTATTTCCAGTGGTTTACAGCAGTTATGGTAGTGTTGTAAATTGCATTCACTGGAGCAAGGACCTGTAGCACAGATGTATAGCCTACCTACCATTTCTTTTGAATGAGAATAACAGGGGCTGTTTTGATGATTTTGAGTTTGCAATTAATGAGCTGTTCATTCTCAGATAGAATCAAGCATGCACCTAGCATATTTCATTAGCAATCTGGACCAAAGTAAGGGGGGGGGGAGGGGAAGGGGAGAAAAGAGGAGGAGGTGATACTTACCATGCACACTGTCCTGCAGGTTGAGAGGCTGACAAGAACTAGTCCACCTCCTTTTTGAAGTTTACAAATCCATCCCTAGAAAATGTATGGTCAAACTTTCAATAGATCACATTCCACTTTTTTCTGAAGGGCAGCAAGTTTTCAGACTTCAAAAAGGATCACAATGAAGCCCTATTTTAAAAGCTGTGTTCTACACACGCTAGTACCTTCTCTGATTTGAACAAGAACACCAATCTAGTGCACCTTTGCAGTTGAAGTTCAGCAAAGCTGAATTGAGTTTCAAAAGTCTACAATTACATACAACTTCATTCTTATTGAGGACTTCTAGGTAGCAGTATGGTGGACCTGGGTGGACAATGCACAGGGGTCCATGGAGAATTCAAACACCTCAAAGCTTGTGTGTAGAAGGTTTCATTCCTATCCCATACCCCCACCCCCCACCCCACCCATGAATATTGGAGCTAGAGGCTTTTAGAAAATGAATTTGGGTACCCCCTTGCTGTCTAGCTTCCCTTTGCATCTAGAAGGCTTTTTTATGCCATTGATTGAGTACACAACTTCCAGTACCCCAAAAAACATTGATCAATAAGAGTGGAGTAATTGTTTCAATTCATATCAAAATTTAACCAATTGGTACTGATCCTCATGTATATAAAGGTGCTATATATTCCTAACTATCTTTGTGGATATGCTCAGTACATTCCCTTCAAGTGTAGCGGTGCTGTTTGTACAGTAAGCAAGTGCACATACTGTATGCATGCAATTTGCACAAATATATTTTCTCCTGCTTATGGCAACAACTTAATTTTGCATCATCCCTCCATAACTAAGAGCAAACAATGATGGATGCTAGGACATATATTGGACCCATCGAAGCTGTGCCACAGTCTCCCAGGCTGGTTTCTAAATGGCACTCAGGTGACACATAGGTAGGAAATGTGTATTTTCAGCACAAATAAAATTTGCACTGGAAATTAAATGTTCGTCTATAAAAAAAAAATATATATTCTTCCAAATTTTCAACAATTCTTGGCAAGGAGCTTCCCATTTTGCTGGTTTTTCCACTGGCACCCTTGCTTATGGCATATTCAAATCTAAGAAATGAAATATTTCGATCATTTGCACAAGAAGTTTAAGAAAACACATTTGATCAGTGCAAGTGTAGGATATGTAACACAAGCTTGCTCCAAGTTCACAAAAATTGAATTAAAATCTGGTAACTTTAATTGCATATATTTTGAGCATCTGAAGAATTGAGTTAAGAATTTTATCACAACATTCTACTTCACCATATTAAACATAAATTTATTTGAAACATTTTTTTACAGGATATCTTTTAAATGTGAATTGGGGTCTACTTCTGGAGGTAGAATATTCAAGCTAGGCCAAGTCCTCTCACTATTTCATACATTCTCCCAACCTTTTTAATTCTAGCCACCCACAGCTGTTTAAAACTTTTCATTGCGCAGACACAATCCTGGTCTACTGTTTGAAGGGTATATCATCAAAGTGAGCACACAAAACCCTGTTGAATCAGACTGCACTCTCTGTCCGAATATGAGCCACTCTGCATTCTTGAATTTGATATCACAGATCAGGATGATGCATGGGTATTTCTTACACAGTACAGTTACTACCAATAAATAATCTATAATTATCAATCTGAATATCCTGAACATGCAGTTTCAAACTTCCACTTCCTTTGGCATACCAATGTCTCTATTAAACAAATGACTTAAACACCTTTAGAAGGGTTCCTGCCATCATTGAAAACCTAAAAAGTCATGAAATTTGAAAAAAATATTTTCCAGGGCCTGGTAAAGTTTTCCAATTCAAAAAATTGTGTTAACCAAGTCATGAAAAATTCATGAAAATTTCACAAATTTTCATAATTTGATGTAACAGCTCCCCCCCCCCAAAAAAAAAAAAGTTCTGCAAATTCTTTTAATATTTGGTCCTGGAAAAGTGAAAATTTAGTTTCCAGAAATGTAGGAACCCTGCTTCAACTTATGATTCATTTGAAGCTTACAAAAGACACATGCACCAAAAATTGTTCCTATATTCTTGTTGTCTTTATTGTGCATGATATGATAGTCCCATTATTTCTTTCATGCTTTTTAGTAACTGGAATAAAATTCAGACCTAAAGTTTCAGGTATAGCTGATGTTATAACATATAAATGAAAGGCTTCAATACAGTTACAAGCTGGTTGGCAATACTGTTCAGGTATCACACCATCTTCCTATTCACAAAACTTCATACACAAAACACATTTGGCCAATAAAAATTGCTTTTGTGATGTAAACCATTAAATGGCAAGCAAGGCAAGCAATCTTTCCAGTACTGATGTGGTTTTCTGGGTTCTGCCAGGTTACTCAAAATCATGCATAAATCCATCCTGGTTGGGAAGCATCAACCAGGTGCCTTTTACACCCCAATTGTAGCTGAGATTTTGAATCTTCAGTCCAGTTGACCATGACACTGTAAATGACTAGCATATGCAAAGGTGAACTTGACAACTTTGGGTGGATCCTTGGGCTGGTCCTCCTGTGCCAAAAAAAAAACAGAATAATATATGAAATGCCCACAGAAATATTTTTGCTCTGTCTGAGTTTTGTTTCCTTGCTTACTTGAAATTTTTCTGGATTGCTTAGTAATCTGCATTGGTACTTCTTCAAATTAAATATAATAAGCAGGCTCAGCTGTAACTAGAAATGTATAAAAAACACTTATAATTTTTTTCTTTATTCTCCTTGTCACAAATTCCAAAGAGATGAAATTGTTCTCATATTTCTCACTTTTTTGAAGAGAGAGCTACTCATAAAAGATTTCTTTCAAACTTGGGGTGCCAAAACTTGATTAACTGGACAAGGCCAGAGCTTCAGAGGTGAGGTTGGTATTACTGTCAGTAGGTCTTGGAACTGGGGATAGGCAATACTACCATTCCGGAAATATTTTGAGCAGAATCCAGATCAAAATGGAAATTCAAAAGATTAACAAAAACTTGATATTTTTCCATCATGTACAAGGATTCTCTTTTCAAAGAAACTGAAACCAATGCATAGTGAATTTACCTAGATAGTCTACTTTCATGTTTAGACTTGACTGCGTCCTCCCACATTATATTGTCTGCCTCTGCCTCATCAGTGTCATTTTCATTGTGGCAACCCCGGAAATCTTCAACTGAACTGTTGACATAATAGATTGTACTGCACTTAGACCTGTACTTCAAGTCACCTCTTGTCCAAGCAGGCAATAATAATGGAGCAATTAGCAAAGTTTGAAAACTACATTTCATCCTTTATATCATGTTTTGAAGATAAATGAATGAAGAAAAAAACTAACAAACTGACAAATGGCAAAAAATTTGCAACTTGGGTAAAGGTATTTTTTATCCGTGGATGTGTTCATGCCAAATGCAAATGGTGAATGTTCCTACCATGCAGTTTCATGATACTGTTTCAATCTAGGGAAATCTCAGATCTTCTTTTCTGCCCTTTAATATCAAAGCATGATTAATGAAAAGCTTAAAGGGCAAGAGCAGTCTCCCCAACTTGAAGTAGTGTAGCACACCGTTCCTGTTTCATGATTGGCTCTTAACGGTCATATGCCATTTTGGGGGGAGTGACTGCTTGGTTTTCCTAGAATATGTAATATTGAAGTCCTAAAAAATTATTAAAGACACTTTTAAGAAATTAAGAAAAGTGAAAAGAAAATTGTGAGCTTTAGCCTTTCCTTCGAAATACAGTAAGTTTGGTATGACTGTTTTTGCCTTTCAATGTGGAAAAATGACAACAGCAGTCATGTACCTTGGAGTAGTATGGTTAAAATGGGAAGACCCAGTGATTGCAGATCTGCCAGGACTGAGCCTATACAGCACATTAAAAAATTACAAAACAAATTCTGTTTGACAAAGGATTTTTTTTCTTTCCTGGTCAGCTTTTTGATGTTAATATCCGACATTTCAAAAGCATGTTGGAAAGCAGGTATATATGTTTTGCAAGCATGTGACTGCATTTGAAAATGGTCAATCAGTTATCACTAGAAAAAAAACTTGCATTTTCAGAATTAACACTCAAAGAAACAGATTGGGTAGTATATATTGTTGGAATAATAGATAAAATAAGTAATAATAAAAAACATAGGACTTCTGACTTCATAAATCCATTTTGAAATGATGGGAGTAGCCTAGCTAGGTTAAAAAATAAAAGGAAATACAACTACTGTGAGTAGAAGAGAGATGCATATCTGACAGTCAAGCTACGGTACTGTACTCCAGAAGAAATGCTTACTGTCATGAAAATAGTCAAAGCTTTAGAACTTTATGAACAATTACAGTAAATATAGCACCCTCCTCCCACACTGTGACAAAGACATCACACTTCCACTGCAGAAAGACAAGGGAAGACTGGCATCCAATACCGTCATCCCTTTTTGTTTAGGTAGAGGGCAAAACAACTCCATGCTTAAATCTTGAATGACCCTTTGTGTTTTGGCAATTTATTTTGCCATAAGTGTTCAGTAAATCAGGAGTGCCAGAGAGGTGCTAAGGGGAGTGAGGTGGGACAGGGGATTCATCTCCCAGTTATGATGGATGGTCCCCACTGTATATGGGAAACATTTTAGGAAACATTTTCCATTCTTTTCAAGGGAGCATAGGTGGGTATGTTATTTGTCCAGAAAGTGACAAGTAACATTCCAATTGTGTACTTCCTTCTAATTCTTGAAGGAAATGCAATTGTCCTTTAAATATCACAAAACTTGAAATTTAATATTCAAACCCAAATCAACATTGAATTTAAAATCCAAATTTTCAATTTTTCTTTCATAACATTTTATTCAAAACAATTCCCGGACAAATCTCTAAGTTTTGGCCACAGATTTGGGTTGCTTGTGCCTACAGTATTATGAAGGATTTCATCATTCCCTTGGAAAGAGACTGCATGGCACCATGCCGGATGTTGCGACTTATTACAGCACGTACTACATTGCTATAATCATGGGTGAAAAGAGTTGTGAAGCTGAGAAGCTCCTTCCCAGAAAATTTGGACATCTGGAGGAAAATTTCCCTTTTCATGAAAATGCATGGAGAATTGTGGAAACTTTTACTCTCTTCCTGGGAAATAATGCAACTCCCTTCCTGGAAAATAAATATTTTTTCCAGCCCTGGCTGTAATACATGTTGTACTTAGATGGAGTTTTACGGCCCAGTTTCGAACCTATTGGTTCAAGTCGAACCGGCCACTGCCTTTTTTCCAGTTGTGGCTCACTGGCCTGTTTTCCCTACCCCACTGCTTACAGTGTATACAGAGCAGCGATCATGCAAAATGGCAGTAGGTTCCTTTACAGAGTCTTTGGTATGACTCGACCTAGGAAGTGAGCCTTCTGCGTGAGAGGTGGATGCTCTACCGTAGTACCGTTAGACCAAACACACCGTCTGTGTAATACATGTTGTATAAGGAAATATCGTGCATATAGGACATGTATGATGTTTGTCTGAACTCAATGAAAGTTCAGCTAGTCTTGGGCAATAACTATTGGTTTAAAGTTAAACAGCCATTTGCAATCCTCCCTGTGTTTGGCTTCCATAATTACCTGTAGTTGCTGATGAGGGACAAACTGGCTCTAATATACTGTCATAGTGGCCCTTGACAGGAGTAGATGTTGTAATGCTGCAATTCAATGGAATATCATATTTACAGCTGGTGATGCAAGTTTACAGCACAGGATGAACTATATGGATGATTTTCAATTATTATAACCACACTTCTAACTACTGTAAATTTGATAATAGGGCAAGGCTTGTTTTTAAGGAGGTATGTCACAATTTTCTTCTCATTCCATAATACTGGATATTAAGGCAAACCAAGCAATTAAGTAAATTGCACATTTCAGGAAAGAATATTGTCACTTGACTCTATAGCCAATCATGAAACAGGGCAGTTTAACTATGTACACTTCTGTACTGTATACTGGGGTGCATGCTCTTGTCTTCAAGGAAGAGAGCACATCACATCTATATAGCAACTAGCCCAATTTGTAAAGGTAAACTAATCAAGCACATTACAATTATAATTCTGAAAATGTTGGCAACGTCAAAACATTACCATAGTGGGTATATTGTTCAATTGGGAGAAAATAATATTCACTCAGGCTTTGTGGACAATTAATTGATACTGCAACTCGATCTGCATCATTATCAAACAAGATATTGGATAAAGGCCTAACAATGCTCATAATTAACTGCAATATTTTAGAAAATATAGATATAAAGTTTCTAGATAGCAAAGATGAGATTTAACTATACCCAACATGAACATGTCATGTACAGTATTGTGTCAGTCAACTCAATATTAAGTTCAAAGTTTAAATTTACTTTCAAGTACAGTTCAAGTACAAGTTAGTTTTCCCTTTAGTCACCTCTTACAGTAGGCTGGATCAATCAGGCTTCGCCCCTGGAAGCTCTGAGGTTTTAGCATACTGTATCTCTGAATGAAAAATGTAGTCTCTGGAGAGGTATGTTATTTAAATTCTTTTCAGTAAACCCAAACCCAACTCCTTTCTGACCAGCTAACATTTACGCAGGGGGAGGGGGAGTGAGGGGGGCCAAGGACAAAATCTATGGAGGGCAAATTCCCCCTCTTGCCCCAACATAGAGCCACCACTCATGGTGCTAATTAAAGCAGCGAAAACGTTACAAGCAATTCTGAACAGCACAAGTTAGACTGTTCTGTGCTATAGTGTTGTGAACCATGGAATTACTACCTGGAAGTTAGCTGGGAAAACATGCTTTTGGAAATTGAAAGACTTGTTTTAATACATCCTGCAGTTATTTTCACTCACCTATGGGTGTAACAGCTAGCAGCTGAGGTGAGGTTGGTAATACACTTGGCTCTGTCTGTGTGGCCCACTGCATGAACAGTACTTTGAAGAACACCTGAAAAGTAAATTAAGACTATTTCCAATGAAACAGTATTTTATCTTAGGGAAGAGTGCATATATAAGACTTCCATGATTTCAAATCACATGTCCCTCAATGATTAAGGGGTGGTGTCAAAATTAAGAGTCATAATAATGATGATTGATGATGATGTGAACACTAGGCCCCATTTAAACAGAAAGGGACAAGGAGGGGGGGGGGGATTGCAATCTATTGTGTCTAAAGGAATTTTAAATCAACCTATACCGATTACCAGGGACATCAGCAGTGGCTCTATACCCCCCTTATGTAAAAAGTATATTGGGCAAAATGTGTAAGAACTTCACAAACACCTCTTGAAAGCAGCACTTTTTAGTAGTAAAAACAACAGCTGGGAAGTACCATTTTATGCAATCTGAAGCACATTTCAGGCAGTGTTCTCTGTACGCAATGTGCTGGTCAATAGTGGCACTCGATATACAGTAGGAGCATTTTCGTTTGCCCCACCACTTCAGCACTTTCCCTCTACCAATGAAAAAGTTTAGCAATGCCACTGTCAATAACCGAGGACATAAATTTTGCTCAGGCACTAATTTTTATTGCATTTGGCATTTCATGTACACTCAACGTACAGATTCCCAGCCCGATCTCACTGAAGACTTTAAAAATGGAACCTACTGCCATTGTGCTTGCAAAAGCAATGGAGTAGGGAAAACAAGCCTGTGAACCAAAACAGAAAAAAAGGTCAAGACTAGCTTGACTTGAACTACTTGGTTGGAAACTTAACCCAGAAATAGCATTTATATGCCATTCCTGCCTAGATCTTGGGGAAAACAACTTTTAATACTGTATGTACAGGTACAGCAGCTATACTATATGCTTAGCCTACCTTACAGTACCCCTCATAGCCCAGGCCTCCATTTTTAAAACATTTAGTGTTGTCTTGGGGCAACCATTTCACTCATTTTGGTTCAGAAGGAAATTTGGTTGTCCAAAATATTTTTCACTTAATTACAAAACAGAAGGCTATAATTACGTTCATCAAGGGCGGATCCAGGGGGGGGGGGGCAACTAGGGTCAACTGCCCCCCCCCATGACCAGTCTAGTGCCCCTCAATACAAGAAAAATGCGCCCCCTGAGTCCTTAAAGTAAAGTAAAAACTGCCCGAAAAGTAAAAAAAAAAAAAAAAAATAAAGGTCCCCAGAATTTCGAACCGTATAGCTATATATAACTGCGACAATGGGAGTTGGTCTGAGAAATGAGGTTGGTCAAATTTAAGAGTATGCAGCCCCTGTATGATATGTTGGCGCCCCCCTCTTTCAAACTGCCCCTCCTTCAGCTAGGGGCTGGATCCGCCCTTGATGATGCATGTATTATTGGTCTTGAAGAATAAAAAGATGTGATGTTTGAGAGACAGGAACACTCCAAGTCTGAAATATGGTTATGAAACTATTATGGAAAAAGGTGAAAGAATTTATCAATCAGCAGTATACTTTTTCAGTCCGAGAGGAAAATGGTTGTCCATGGGACAACCAACCTGGTTGTCCGTATGGAATTTTTGTTGTCCCAGATATTCTGACAACCATGAAAATTGATTCCTGTAGCCCAACTGGTTACTGGTAGTAGGCCAACAGTACTTTGGCTTGAACTGAATTTAGAATGCAGATTTCTTATTTCCCTTGTGAGGAGGGGGTTGTGGGGTGGTGCATGGTGATTGAGGGGAAGGAGATCAGCATCAGTTTTCAGTTGCATACAGGTACAACCAATTGTTGAATATTTGGTAATTATTTATGCCAAATTGTATGTGAGCATATAAGCAGAATTCAAATTTTTGTCCCGGTGTATGGTTTGTTGATGGTGTGTTAATTCCCCTCTTTCTCAAAATCCTGGATCTGCGACTGAGCCCAAAATCTGCAGATCCAGGTCTTCTTAGGCCATTGATGAAGGCCTACTGTAGTTAACTTAATACTATGAATTGTTCCACTCATGGGGGGAAATTTATGATGTACGTACTTGAAAGCCTAGGCCTATATATGAGGCCTTACCTTACATTAGGAGGGCAGTTGCCTAATTACAACTCTTTTTTACCACATACCTGGCGAACCACTACTGGCATTTGGATGGGGACCCTCATATCACCCTTATTGAATGCTTTCAATAAGCATTCATTATGCCTTCTGAATGTATCATTTAGCATTCGAAGGACTGTCAGTGAGTTGGAATGCTTATTTTCTTCCTCAAATGAAGTCTTCCTTTCATTCTGAATTAGCCTTCATAATTTCCTTTGAAGTCTACCAAGCCTTCAGTTACTGTTTGAATGCATTCATTAGTTTTTTAATGTGTTGGAATGCATTCACACATGAATGATATATGAATGCTTATCAAAGCCAATTCATTTCCTTTTTTTTGCAATTCATATAACTAGTATCAATTACTATGCAGCTGGATGTCACTCAAGCATAAGCAAAGTTACAGAAATCAATTACTGGATAATGGCGCCTTGATCCTGCTCACCTGATTGCACCAGATAATCTTCATTTATATTATACTGTACAGTAAATCCAACATGCTCAGGCTTAGTACAGAACTGTTGTTCTCATCAAGTCTCTTTGGCAAATTACTGATCCAGCAAAGCTGAGCACTTACTCATTGTCAAGTGGACTGTAGGCTAATGAAACACCTAGGATTATCTAAGTGATAGCATATTGTAGTTCTATGCTTGATGAGAAAGTTTTGAGAAGACAATATTGGGGAAAGTGCAAACTCCGCGCCAGGCCCTCTGAGAGATCATAAGTGTAAACTATTTGGGGCATGTATATGAGCAAACCGAGGACATAGGCTAGTCAGATTTTTCAAGAGTAGTGCGGCTTATTCTGGGGTTACGATTTTGATGAAGTGGTAAATGTAGTGCTGATCACTTCTGCTGTAACCTGTGCTAGCTCGTCAAAAGCTTTACTAGGCATATAGCTACTAATAAAATTGTCCTAACGTTAGGCCTGTGCATACTCTGTACTGTACATAAGCTAAACACGCGTGTGGGATGAGTATGTGGATCACTAAGGAGACGGGAATCCTGTTTCCTTTTTACTATCAGTAACTGAACAAACACATTTCACTTACCTTTGGGCATGATCTGTGAGATGATGTTTCGCAAAATCGCCGTTATAAACAAGAGACTTGCCATTCCCCAAACAATCAACCTGCTTTTTCTGCGGCTGTCTAACGTTAGGTAGGCCTAGGGCCTATATTCCGCGCGAGAATGAGAAAGGGAACTCCGTCTTTCGTTTGCTACTGTATTTTTCTCGTTTGATTTCTCCTTCTCGTGACAACGTGTGCAAACGCTGTCCTTCGATTTTTTCTTTCTGAAGTTCTGAACAGGAAGACATTTTGCTGTCGTAAGACTAAGACTAGCCCCTTCGCTTCGACCAATATCTCAAGTTCAATGCAGGTTTCCTAGGCCAGTTCGTCTTTTTAGAAATTCCCAAGATCACGTCTCGAATAACAACGTATAGCCTCTCAACGTTGAACTACAGTAATAATAGCATATAAGAGCATGGAAGTCAAACTGATGATTAAAACTCAAAACAATTAAGCCAGAAATTTAATACAAATTGGCCACCTTGGCATTCTTATTAGAACTTATTCACATATTTCAAAACTAATTAATAAGTGATTTAAAAAAAAGGTAGAAAAAAGAAACAATCACACAATATTTCTTTTTTCAAAGTGAGAAGGAAAAGAATGATCGAGACGGTTCAAAATTCCCAAGATATTGGGAAAATTCCCAAGGGTCTCTCTGTTGTCACTGAGCAAGGTACTCACTTGTATATGGAAAACAACTCCCTGCCACATACAAATTAACACAGATACTACGCATGTTAACGCTCACACAAACAAGCATATGTAGCAGCACTCTATCCCACGCAATCGTATGAACTGTTATCATGCGGTGTCTATGGGCTACATCCGGGATTTTGGGTGGGATAACAATTTTTTTGAAGGCTGTCCAAATGTCGCCCCCCGTTTCGCGCCACGATACTGTGTCTTTAAATAACTTGGACTTTGTATATACCCAAGTGGATTTAATTTCTATCTTTCTCTATGTATTGAAAGTCAAGGAATTCAATGGCCACTACATATCACTCATATCACCCAAGCCTGAAAAGGTTACACTGCCAATCCACTCCTGACAGTTTAGTCCATGAAGGGAGGTGAATAACTGCAGCTCAGTCCTTTACCTTAAAAGCAACTCACTGCAATCAAGTCAATGTTTCTAGAATGAGTATCTCAATGATTTGTGTCTTTGAAATAGGCAGAATGGATCATAATGAGCCCCTGACATGACCGTTCTCACTACGATGATCCTGTTTACAATGCAAAAAACCGATGCACCTGTACATTTGGTAGTAAACATGCAGAATGTTAATCTATGGTAAAGATGAAGGGTATGTTCAATGCTTCCACAGGTTTAGAGCTTCAAATGAGACTTTTTGTGGATCGGTTGCACCATAGCTTACCAAGATCACTGTTTGACTCTATCTCCATTATAAAGATAAGAGCCTTTTTAACAGCATGTCAGCATGTAATGATGTCATATTTGGTAGCATTATTTTGCATGAAGACATTGGATGCATTTCCAGAACACAGACGCTTTTATCATGAATCTTTGAAAGGCCTGGCGGTTTGCCTGGTATGCCGTAGGCCCATATCCTAGGCATAGTGTCACCAATGGCAGCTTCCTGTTGTTGTCACAACCTATGATTACAATTGCAAACAAACGGTTAGAGCAAGTCTCTTTGTCAAGTTTTACAGTTGATATCTAAAGGATATTCCAAACATGTTTCTTCCTAGAAATTCCAGTTCCAAGTGGCCAGGGCATCCAACTTGTAGCCAGAGGTCTGGATCATCACTACTGGTCATATCATTCCGAAGACTTTAAAGAAGAAACCTATAACTAATGTGTTCAGCCTGCGCAATAAGGTACTGGTTACCTAGTAAAAAGCCAGTGTGCCACAACTGAAAAAACACTAAATTGCAGCTTGTATTTCCTGTTGGAAATATACTGTGTGTCTGTTATTTTCTTGCCAACAAGGGAATCTAAAATCCATTGACTAAAAGCCTTTGTTTTACCTAGTTTTTATAACGCCCCCATCAGTATTTTTGATCACTAAGATCACTAAGTTCTGCCCACTTGAAATACCTTTGACGAATGACATGATTTGCTGCTTAACAGTTCTTCAGATACTTCCGGATTTGTTTCAGAAAACTGAATCATTCATTACGCGTACGCCTGGGTTACATAACAATTCCCCGACGCTCCTAACTATGCGCACGAGTGAGCATCCTTCTGTCCGCACAGTCTTGCATAGGACATTTACTGTGTAACCCTTACTTCTCATTGCTATAACTCCTAAACCACACAACCGATTGTCTTGTATAAACTGAATTCTGAAAGCTTATTCCGTTATCTTTACTGTGATGTTTATCTTTTCCTGTTTCGAGATTTCTTTGAACCGTCATTTTTTACTTAAAGATGATGCCTTCCGACTTTTTTTACTTCGAACAGGCCCCATAGGTTTTACACAGTGAAATGCGAATTGTAAGTCTCATCCTAACTCCTTTTATAAAGACGTTGATTTCTCCCCTTTAATGCACTTTGTTCAACTTGTATAAAACGGATTATGCAAGAGGACACTTTTATCTTCCCGGAAATGCTAAAATCAATACTATTCAGTACATTTTAGCCCCGTCAAAACAAGGATGAAGTTCATGACCCTAACAAAGCCGGGGTACTTGGAAGTATCAAAATTTCACCCACACAGATTACGTGTGTTTATCACAGCCACAAGAGCGGCAAGATTTTCGAAACACTAAGTTTCTTTGCTCAGTTGGGATTAAAAAAAATCGGAAAATACCGAAGGAGAGTCGAAAACATAGGACACTTTGTAAGTAAACACTGTGTCATTTTATTTCTTGCCAAAAATAATTCTTTCGGCCTTTAAAAGTCAAGAAAACTTATATCACATTCGTCCATGGCAAGTGGTATAGCAGCAATCTAGAGGAATGGGCACAACTCATTTCATACGAGGGGGGATTTTTCTTACAGCGCCAGGAAGCGAAATGAGTCGAGTGTACTCCTACGTTTGTTTAGGCCTAAACACGTACGTATATTATCCTTTAAAATTTATTTCTAATAATTTGAACTTAATACTTTACAGTATATGGAACTTTATAGAAAAGCAAAGAATCATGTTATTTCCAGTTCATATCCAAAATATTGTAATTTTCTGTTTGAAAATCGGTTAACAGTGTAGGTAATATCCTAACCGACTATAACTTCAGTTCTGCTAAACATGCAGATACCCATGCAGTTTTAAAATATGATTCAGCTAATGAATACTTTTTGTTATTAATTATGGCTGTGCTTTTTGAGTACAGAATAATAGTTATAGCTTGTGTAAATTGAAAAAAAAAAATCGATCTCCACAGGAATATTTCATAATTATTTTGAAATAACATGAACGACTGTCGTTTCTCACTTTCTTCTAGTAGCTATTTCCAATCAAAAAGTCCACTGTCATTTTTGCATGTTGAGTGAAAGTATTAAATGTGCCCAACCATGTTTGCTGTCGCATAATTTGCCTCCAAACATGTGTTAAATACAGTAAATACTTAGAGAGTTAGGTGACTGTCATGGTGATGCTAATCATCACAGCGTACGTTTGTGTTTAACTTCATTTCTTAGTGTTTCTTCTAATCATTCTTGTTTTTTTTTCTTTTCTTTTATTTATATATCTATTTGTTTAAGAGAAATTTTGTAAGTTTTTTTTTAACTCAGTTTAGTTCAGTACGCACCAGCTTATAATCAGATAATCCGTCCTTGTGCACACCTCTTTCTTCAGTTCAAGTACCTTTCCATGTGCTTTTGAAAACTGTACAGGTGGAAGTAAATAATATACCCTGTTGTACTGAAGAAAAATAATAATATAAACAGTGGTTTTCGTTCTGCCGTTTGCATTTTTTGAACAAAATTGCATGGAAAGAGACAAAGCATGCACTGTTTATTTCGTTAGGTGCAACGCCCTGGTACGTTTAAAGAATTTAGCAATCCACTGTTTAATTTACCCCCTTCACGAATGGTCTAGACCGTACACAGGTTTACGGGAATCTCCGCGAGGTGTGAATAAGTCATCATGGTCCAGTATTTTAGCTGCTGAAAAACGATCATAATTCCCTTGAAGGAATTGTTATGCGTTCTCGCGGTGTCCACCCGGAAAGTAAAAAGAGATTCCGGGTATCACGTGATGTACGCCGAACCGCAAGCTGCCTTCGTTATCTAGAAGTTAACACCTTCAGTTACCACAATGATAAACACGTCCGCTCCCATAAGCAAGTTCTCAACGTGAAGCAGCTGCAAGAAATAAACTTCTTATTTCTAGGAGTGATGTTCATCCTCCTTGTTATCCGGCTCTGGCATGACTTTCTTTAACTTTTTTTCTCGTACAGATTCCTACTTATTTGAACAAAATATTTCCAAAGATACTGTTTTTGCTAAATAAGCCACTGGTTGATAAAAAACTGTCCTACATTCGTATTTTTTTTGTTATTTTTGGGGTACTAATTTTCTTTGTGTGTACTAACATTAGTTTTTATTGAGTAAAAAAAAGTACGCACACCTATGTAGTTTTGTGTATAGTGTTTTATGGCAGCACACACCCGCAACTGTGTGCAGGCGTCTTGGCCTATACGAATATAGTACGTAAGTCCGCGAGTGCACACATTGTGCGCTCAGAGAAAGTTGGTACGGTACGGTGAGCTCGATCGAGCAACGAAAGTTTCAGGGTGGCGTGAACGGAGCCATTCCGTGAACTTTTCAAATTTATCCTAATTTTTTCCCTTTTCGTATGGATTGCTAAGTAAAGAAAGTTGTAACAGGCATGGAATTTTCAGTTGGCGTGAAGGTACAGGCAGCAGACGAGCTTGGGCGATGGGAGAAAGGGACGGTCACGGATATTGGAGAAGAATTATGGACGGTGTCTTTTGATGGATGGGATTCCGAGTACGATAGGGATGTCGAAATCGGCGAAATACGACACCCTATTCACCCATTTTTGCACAGCGTTGGTAAGTCTTGTGCCCGTCTGGGGCCGTTTCCGAAGGCTAATGTCGACCAATGTTTTTCACATAGGCCTTTTCTGAGTTGTTTACGTTTAGCCTAAACAGTAAAATTGGGTCCAAACGTTAGGTTGACCTACAGTGGATGTTACTTGTTAGGCCTAGCCTACAGTACAATACATGTACCACTAGGCTACTCACTAACGTCAATACTAGCCCACAGGCGCTCGGTACTAGTAATATAGGCGGGCCCAACACTATACATAGGGCCTAGGCCTATAGGCCTAACACGGATTGTGTATGACTTAGTGTTTGGGCCTAGGCTAGGCCTATACTAGTAGTAGTAGGTTACAGTTAGTTTCCGCCCTCGCTTCTTTCTGCCCCTCAAAAACGTTGTTTTCCGCCACTTTTATTTTTAGCAGAAAACATCTTTTTGGCAGGCAGAAAGAAATGGAATCAAATGTGATATCAGTGCTACTTTTGTCAAATGAATATTCCATCAACTTTTCCCTAAAATTTCAAGCTTCATCGATGTCTTTTACTATTCAATGCGACACTCGTTACTGCCATGTTGACGTCTTTCCAAGCAACATTCTCACGGTTACAGTTAGTTTCCGCCCTCGCTATTTTCCGCCCCTCAAAAACGGTGTTTTCCGCCCCTTTTATTTTTAGCAGAAAACATCTCTTTGGGAGGGCGGAAAGTAATGGAATGGAATATGATATCAGTGGTACTTTTGTCAAATGAAGATTCCATCAACTTTTCCTTAAAGTTTCAAACTCCATTGATGTCTTTTACTATTCAATGCGACACCCGTTACAGCCATGTAGACGTCTCTTCAAGCAACATTCTCACTGTAGACTTCAGTATACACCTATACGTGCTTACGTACAGGTATATGGTATTAAGTGCTGTGAACAACTGCTCACACATTCAGCATAAGTCTACCTATAGACAAGTGGACTACTTATACGAAAAAAAATACAAGTCCGTGACTAGACTTGACGTTTAGAAAAAAAGGTTGTAAAATTCATTCTTTCCGATGATTTTTGATGAAGATACTGAAAAACTTTTAGGCCCTGTCACAAATTTTTAACGTTTCCTTGTACTTGGATTTGAAATTTGAAGTTAACAGTCATTTTTATCACATGTTAGTTCAAACATTACTCTCCGCCCCAAGATTTTTAGGGGCGGAAAGTAACGGGTGGAAACTACCGAGGGCAGAAACTAACGGACCCCATTCTCACTGTAGACTTCAGTATACTAATACGTACTTACGTACAGGTCTACGGTATTCAATGTTGTGAACAGTTGTTCACACAATCAGTATAAGCCTACCTATAGACAAGCAAACCGTTATACTTAAAAAAAAATACGAGCTTGTGACTAGATTTGCCGTTTGGAAAAAAGGTCATACAATTTGTTCTTTTCGATGAGGATACTGAAAGAGTTTTAGGCCTCTCCACAAATTTCATTGCTGTCTTTTACTTAGGTTTGAAATTTGAAGGTAACAGTTATTTTTAACACATGTAAGTTCAAACATTACTTTCCGCCCTAAGATATTTAGGGGCGGAAAGTAAGGGGCGGAAACAAACGGACCCCGTAGTAGTAACATTAGTACCGAGCGCCTATGTACAGTACTAATGTTAGCCTAGCTATCCTGAAACCTAACGTTAGGCTAGTAGTAGCCTAGCCTAAGTGTTTTCACTGACACTAGAGTAGGCCTATCTTAGTTAAGTTAGGCAAGGCATAGTAACATTTGCGAGCATATTTCAGTGCTCTACTATTTACTTGGTATGCAATTAGCGGTTACAGTTAGTTTCCGCCCTTGCTACTTTCCGCCCTTCAAAAACAGTTTTTTTTTGCCCCATTTATTTTTAGCAGAAAACATCTTTTTGGGAGGCAAAAAGTAATGGAATGGAATATGATTTCAGTGATACTTTTGTCAAATGAAGATTCCATCAACTTTTCCTTAAAGTTTCAAACTTCATCGATGTTTTTTACTATTCAATGTGACTCCCGTTACTGCCATGTTGACGTCTTAATACTGTTTCTGATGTGAACATGATGCTTGCCTTTACCTGGTCAGTTCAGGAGATTTCAGGAAGCACTCCAAATTTTAGTGACAAAAATTTCTACTCCGGCCTGCTTCTGCAGCTCATTTGCATTAGGTTCTCTCTTTAGGAAGGGACAGACCTCATTGAAGTATTGCAGTTAGTAGCACACAGTTGTTTCTAGTTTTGTAGCACCTGCCCCTAAATTCATGGCTATGTCAACCTCCTAATCAAAGCATTGTTTTAAGTATTCCCTTTGTAAAAGGATTATCTATGTGAAATTTGTTGTTAGAATATTGATTCTTAATTGAAGGAAAAGAATAAAAGAAAGCAAATCTGTCAGCCAAATAAGCAGATTAACATGGATTATCTTCTCAGAAAAAGTAGGCTTCCGACTTAGTTTTAGCATAAATTAAAAGTATTCTTTCAACCTTTTCCATATAACAGCTCCTTACTTCAATGTAGGTGCAGCCAATAAAAGCCCTGGTTTTGTAATTTGGACACTCTGGTATTCGGTTGAAGAGTCTGGTCTGAAAATTACTTAAATGGACAAACAGTGCATACAATAAGTATGCAGTATACAAAAGTTCAGGACTGTATTGATGGGGTATTGTAAATGGGGGATTGTTTTTTTATTACTCCAGCTACCCCTTGTCCTTTTGTTATCCCATCTTACTATAACCAGGCTTCAAAGTTCATGATGGCCATCTGGCCATGGCCGTCATAAAGTTTGTTTTGGGCTTCCGACCGGCATTTTACACACACTTATCAAAGGCCACTCTTTGCCGACTATGTTTCAGTCAAGCTGCTCCGTACCTATTGTGCACTTCCTTCATTTCTTTTTACATAAGCTTTCACGATGCACCACCAATATTTACCGTTCTGTTGATATTTGATTTGCACGCTATGCGAACCAATTGTTCATGTCTGTTGGAAAAGACAGTATTTCTGCAATATACCTGTACACAAATTTGCACCCACCAGATCAGGTGTACATATTTTTTGCTCATTGCTCAGGAAGAGCTAGGAGGCCTTATGGCGAATACTGTATCCCTATATGCTACACAGATCACTTTCACGACAATGCTGAGCACTTCAAAGTGCCTCTTTCAATACAGATTTTCACACAAACGATTTACTAATAGAAATACGCAGATGTGTAAAGCAGCACTTGCTGCAGTTGGCACTACTTGTTTATATGTATGGACATATTTCATATGCACGGTACACACATCCACTCTATGGTAGATTAGAACCATAGCAGGATACCGTATTGTGCTAATGTTACGCTCACGCTTAGGCCTGTCTGCGTAGAATCTTTACATTAAAATGCATGCTTTGAATTGTCTACGCATCGTACTGTAAGTTGTGCAGCATGTTGTTCTTCTTTCCAGTGTATAACATTTTGGCCTTGGATGAGAGGATGTTCGCCTTCGTTTAACACAGAAATTGTTGGTTATGAAGAACATATGTTTGGCCTTAGAATAGGAAAATGAATTTTGGGGCCTGCATGTGGGTAACAGGAGCCTGTAATGGGAGCAGTTAGCCAACATGCTCAAGTAAGCTATTCTGGTAAGGTATCTAGATAGGACTTCGAGAATGGTGGGAAAATCTGAAATCTATTATGCTGCATTGAATGAAATTTGCTTATAGCTTTCTAAAATTTTTAACATCTGAGAAAGTAATGATTATATACACCCAGATAAATTATTTTAGGTATCAATATGTAGCATGTACTGTACAAGAGTTTACATGAATGAGGTAATTTTGGTGGTTTGGAGCACTTTTACCATGTTCACTCAACTAAGTCAACTTAATCCAATCTGGTAAGAAATTGATACTTAAAGCCCTTACTAACTAACTAACCAAACATATAGGCTGTTGAAAGTAACAAAAGATATACTGTAGTGTATTGAGAATCTGTATTGCAGATGTATAGAAACACTCTTGAGAATAGTGCAAAGATTAAACCACACTCCTGCAGTACATTATACCTTTCATTGGATCCTACAGATGTGAGTCACACTTTGGGACATGCTCCTTCCTGGGTTATAAAGATAGGATTTAGATTAAATCCTGAAGGTTACAACAGTACTTCATTATATTGGGTGTGTTCAACTTCCTGCTAAAGTTTCTCTCACTTCTACTTTCTTTTGTTATAGGGAAAGCTATGACTAAGTCATATCAGTATCAAGTAAGAGTTGATGTGTCACAAATTACTGTAACTCCCTTTTATGGTTGGCTTAGAGTCCAGTCACTGATAAACAAGCCTGAACTGTCAGCTGACCTGCAATAGAAATGAGGCTCACTATTTAATTTATTATCCCTGTCCGTGTTATTTTGTATTATTCATTCATTCATTCATTCATTCATTCATTGGATCCATCCATTTTATCTACTTACTAATTTATCAATGCCTATTAAGTCATTTTTTTCACTTATCTACTTATGGGGGGGGGGGGGGGGTACCAGGGTTCGATTTACACGGGTGCATGCATGCACTGGTGCACACAGAATTTCCTCTGTACATGTAAACTATGGAAGCTTACATTCACTTGTGCATGTAGACCCCAGACCTTGTCAGGCTAGGCCTGTAACTTCATGGTTCAAGTTACAGTACAAAGTAGGCCTAAAATATTAATGCCAATTGTCCTTTGCATTGTAATTCTTGCATACTGTAAGTTAAACCGGCAGTCATTTCACAATTACTTCAATATTAATCCTTGAAATATGTACAAGTCAGGCCTCCCAGAGTGCCATAAAATCATAAAATAAAAGGCCACTTGAAGTCAAGTATTGAGGTGCGAGTTTTAGCATCATCTTATCACTCCAACTAGGTGGTGAACTCCAATCAAACTTGGTTATTGTGTTCAGCAGAGCTGCTGGTTGTATGTTTTTGTTTTCTTGAAAAGTCACTTGATAAACTTATGGATGGCTAACATAATCAATGGATTAAACAACTGCAGCACTGGTGCTCTGGTTTGTTGTCAGTATGTGTCATATACCGTAGTTATATTGGCAGGCTGAAGTGTTTTAGCCAGTGCCTATTTGTGAGTCAATGTTGCATAAACAGCAGCAAATGTGGCACAAAAAGTCTGACAATTCATTCAAATATTGCAGCATTTGCCACCTAGGTGCCTTTCAAATTCCAAACATTTTCCAGAGGGAAGGGGGACACCCCCTCCTATTAAACCCCTCCCCCAGGCCACAGATCAGTAAATGGTGCACTGAGAAAATTTCCAACGGTAGCTACAGTAAAACACTGGCAGGCTGTATTTGCTATTGCTCAGTTGCTGAAGTTCAACTTCAACTAGGCAGGAGAGAATATACAGTACATAAAATCCCCATAGTAGAAGTAAGGTGTAGTACTCTCCAATGTGGAAAAAAAGAAATGAACTGGTAGGCAACACGTGTCCAGTGGAACATGCCACGTAAGAAAAAGGGTAAAAACGTGAGCATTTTTAGAGTGTTTGGTGCATGTAGAAATTTTCCTGTGCATGTAGATTTGTTGACCTTCATGCACCAGTGCATGTCTGGTGCATGTAGAAAAGAAATTATAAATCCAACCCTAGGGGTAACCTTTTTCAAGGTTTGACTCCGATGATAAGGCATTAGGATTAGTCCTTGTTTCTTCTGTCAGGTGTGCTATGTTCTTGAAAACCGGTTACCATAAAGAGAACTTAAGCTGTACAGTACCTCATTGTCTGTAATTTAAAAAGTTCAGCTTGTTTCATAGTATTAAACTTGGATGCCATTTAGGAAACGGCTTACTCTTACCATGGAAGCACTACCTCAGAGGTATTACTTCCATGCTCTTACCATGGATTTGCTAGGGACTTCCTGCTCAGTTACCAGAGAGTCATCCTTACAGGACAACACAAAATGATTGTAGGAATCAATTGTGAAAGCAGGGAGTGGCTCTCTAGCAACTCTCTTCAAGTGAAATCAATGAATTGTGAATGCAATGCAATGATTTTGGACTGCCATTTGTCTTAATATAAATGCCTTCTTTGTTTCAGATGCAGTAAAAGGTCAGAAGAGGAGACACACTAGGGAACAAGATTATTTGCATTTGTTGAGAAAGTTGAAGGCTGGTGATAAAGTTTGGTGCAAGTTATCAGATGAAGAGTGTGAAGTTGAAATTGTGGACAGATTTCAAAGGACAGTAACCTTGGTTGGATGGAAAAATGAAGTGCATGCTGCAGAACTCTTTTTTAAGAAAGGTGAGATAAATTGTAATCTGAAAATTTAACAGGTGTACTGTACTACATACTCCCCTGTTCATGAATCTGTTAAATGATGGTTTCATTTAATAATGCGCCATTCAAATTTCATTGGCTGTTTTAACATGACAGCCTTAATATGCATCACGTAGCAATCGGTTGAGAGATAGTAGACCAATGCTGTTTTCATAATGTCCTTGGTGCACCCTTTCCTATAGTGCAATACGTCATGTTTAGTAGGCATAGTATTGAAGTTAACCATTGAGACGACTTATAATTTTGTACATTTTGAGGAGAGTAAATTGCTCTTTAGAAAGACCCCAGGAAAGCAATTCCTTTGTGCTTTTGTAACATTTGTGGCTAGGACATTAATTTCAGGGCGTCGACAATCCCAGAAGAGCAATTCACTACTCTCCTCAGTGTAGTCAGACTTAAGCCTTTTGGCCTTCTGTTTTTTTGTTTGTTTGTGTGTGTGTGTGTTTTGGGGATTTTTCTTTTTCGGGGGGGGGGGGGCGGGTATCTTTCCATGTAATTGAAACGATGTAGACAGACAATTGATGGCATTGTGTGTGTTGCCCTTTCACAATAAACACATTAGTGAGAGGGTTGGTAATTGGTTTCCCATATTCTGAAATTTGGGGATGGGTTCCATTGCCAGTCCCTGGCATTTAGAGTGGCAGACACATTTGAGAGAAAACTTTTATGCTATTTTACTTTTGAAGGGAAATTATGCTGAATAGTTTACACTGCTTAACACCCCAACATACCATACAACCGAAAAAGCTATAATCATTACTTTTGAACATTTAATCTGAACAACAAATTCTAGTATCTAATCTCTCTCTTCTCAAAATGTAAAGCATCCCCAAGGTATCAGGAACTCCCAATTACTGAAACATTATTTCAAAAAGTACAAATTTTTGTCCCCCCAGTCAAGGTCACAAAATTTAGCCGAGTGGCAAGAAGTATGGGAGGAGAAAAAGAAGAGGTACAAACTTGACTCTACTCCATCCAAAAAGAGTGTATCTTGCCAACCTTCATCATGTCAAAGGATACCATCATATAGAAAGGTCTTAAATTTTTGATAATATGTTGTACTTTTGTTGATATGAGTCAGGGGCAAGGATGAAATTATAGTAGTCAGTAATTCTATGCATATGTGAAGAATATGCTGGGCATGCATTCAGGTGTTCATTTCCAAAACCCAGAAATCATACATCAGTCATGAGTGCAATGAACAATCATCTATGCACTGTTACAAGTCGGTATTTGGTCCAAAAGGTTTCCTTAACTTTTATTTGATAAAGAAGTTCCATTAAAGTTTTCCGCCTTCCCACAATGTGTGTTTGTGTACACACTGCATGGAAAGATTGCATGCAATAGATGGCCCTTACTCCTCTGTGTGAGGGAAAATTTTATACACATTTGGAATTAAGTAAGAGATAATCATTCTACCATAAAGAGGGTCTTGTCCTCTTTTAGAGCCAAGGCTGTTTCCTCTATTGTCTTCTCAACTGGTTCTATGTGCAATTTATCTCCAGTATTAAACAAAATTATTTATCAAGTATTGAATAAACACACTGACCAAAGCTTGTATGGATTTTATATTGGTACTAGAATGAACTTTTTGAACTAATAAGCTTTTGTGTATTCTATAAATATTTTGGTGGGAATATTTTAACCCAATGTGAAAATTGTAATAAAGATGAATTCCACATGTTTATGTGAGAAAATCACATTACAATTTCATACATGTATGTCATCAGCTATGATCAGGGTATTTCAAAATAAGTGTCAGCTGCTGTATTAGAGACTGCTCTTAATTTTAACATTAGTGTGAAAGCAATGTTGAATTCGTTTGATCACTGTTTTTGTATTTGTAGAGAAGAGTTACATAGTATAAGATATGGTATTACTGTATATTTTAAGTTTGTAAAGGAGCAGTTTTAAGTCTTTATGCCAGCTTTATTGAAGCTTGGACTAAACTATTTCATTCCGTTGCCTTCAAGATTGAATCCTAAGTTTTTCACATTGGCTTTTGATTGAGGGTGGCACCTGGTGTGGGGCACAAGAGCCCTGCCCCCCTCAAGCTATTCTTACTATTCTTGTTCCTTTTGATACCATTGTGTCTTTATAGATTGTATAGTTTTTAGTTTTTTGTTTTATTTTTTGTTATTGCACTTCAGTCTTTCTATCATAGTTGTAGGGCAGATTTGGAGGAGGGGGAGTGGGACCCTAACTGCCTGCCACCCCCAAACAATTATAGCTTCTGTGATTGTGCATATTTTTATTGGCTTGAAGTAGTGAAGACAGAAATATGCTCAGAATAGATAAACATAGCCTCCACACCCTTTCTCCAAATTCTGTCCCTACAAACAACTTTGCCTTCACTGTCTTTGTAGTATTCATGAGTTTGTGTACCCTCATGAAAATATTCTTCTGTGTGAGGGAATAAATTGTACACATTTCTGAAAGAAGTAAGAGACAACACTACTGTTAGTAAATTTTAAAAGGGGTATCAGTGCGTTGGGACATGCTATCAAGCATTAAATGAATACATTTAACAAATCTTCTATGGGTTTATTTCTTTACTAGAATGAACTTATTCTTTTCAACTTTCCAGCTTTTCTGTATTCCATGTCAAAATTATTGTGGAAAGAAACTTTTACCATAGTGTGTAGATAGTAATTAGTGATGCATTCCACAGATTTGTTTGAAAAATGTGTGTTATCAGCTGCTATGATCAGGGTATTTCAAAATTAATGTCAGCTGCTGTTTTAGAGACTTCTTGCTCTTAATTTTAACATCATTGTGAAAGTAAAGATGCAATTTGTTTTATCAGTTTACACATAGAGGGGAGTCACATAAAACTGAGTATACAGTACATGGTTACTTTATGATGGCCACCCAATGTAAATTTTTGTCAGCATGAGGAGCAGTACTATATTTTAAGTGTGTGAAGGAGCAAGTTGTTAGTCTTCTTTTAGCCAGCTGTATTGCATTTAGGGGTCAAATATTTTATTTGTGGCTCTTTTGAAACTGAATCTTTTCTTTTTAGCCTTCGCCTTTTGATAAAGGGGGGCTCCCAGTATGGGGAACAAGGCACACTCCTCCCCGTAGCTATGCCATCTTGTTGAAATAAATATTCTTGTTAATACTTTTGATACCCTTTGTGTGTTGTGGTTTAACTATTTGTATGTTATACATGGTTGTTGGGTTTTTTTTTTTTTATTACACTCAAGTCTTTCTGTTATACGATGCATTATTCACATAGTAGTAACATCCCAATAATCAAGTGTGTGCTACTTGTACCATTGACTGCCAAATGTTCTTGATTCCTTGCCATGTTCTGTCCAGAGAGAATTGGTCTTTTTTATGTGTGTTGAAAGTCTTACGGGTATTTCAGTTTGTCTTTTAGAAAAATAAATTAAATATTTCTTAAGAAAATAAAATTCTGTTGTCATTTCCAGTTTGTTGTTTGCATTCAAAATCCAAATACTAAGGTTTTCTGTGAATATGGAAATTCCAACTGAGGTGACTAAAACATCCTTCCTTGAAATCTAGTTCTGGTATCTGAATGCAGTGGGTTTGAGCCAGCTACATACATGCATTTTCCTGCATGGGTAGGCAAACATGAGTATTAGGCTAAGCAGATATGACTATCCCTTTCAATCCTAATTATTGTCCAGCAAAATACTGAAACAACCCAGAATGCATTGGATTGTTTCCTGCTACATGCACATAGGCATCACCTCGAGGAAAGAGGGGGGGGGGGGATGCACGGCTGGGACAAGACCCTCAATCATATATTGATCAAATAAAATAAGTGTACTTGAAAACTTATTTGAGCGACATTTATGTTGAAGGTTTTGGTGAGGTGTAATTAATCAGAAAAATTCAATTCAAAAGGGCTTGAAGACGCCATTTCTGGTGATCTTGTAGGTTTTGTGGGGTAAAAAAAATTTTCGATCCGTTCCAATGATGGTCACGCTCAGCTTAGATGCTACTCTTTGTACAATTCTCAGCCTTCCACTGACTGTAATCCAAGCCCTGGATCCACCACTGTCTATCAAGCTCGTTCGTGTTGGTCAGACGGGTCACAAACTTTTTCTACTTTCACGACTTCTGCCTCCAATGGATGGTGAATCCAGCCTCGAGTACCCAACATCATAACAGAGAAGGCTCGGATGACATGCAATTTCAACTCATGACCTAACTAATGAATTGAAGTCCAGAGCAAGAAAGAGGCAGTACTTTAAATGTAGCATGGATTAGTTCAGTGAACTAATCCATGCTGCATTTAAAGTACTGACTCTTATGATTTTATTAGAATTTGACTTGAAAATTTTCCAGAGGGGATGGGGACCCTCCGCTTGAACCTCTCCCCAAGGATAGCTATCCATGTGTGTCCTCCTCAGAAAATAAATTGGGGTAGCTTTAACCATGGCCCGTAAAAAAGAATCTGGAAAAAGATACACCTATAAGTAGTGCCCATTGAACACCCGAAAAAGAGGAACAAAAATTGACTTTAAATGATGCTAAATGTTGCACCACATTACATCTGTGGGTACCTGAATGTCAAAAGTTTCCAATGGGAGGGGGACACTAGACCCCTCCTCCAGAACAGGGATCAAGCTCTCCCAAACGAAAATCCTGCATACGTCAGTATAGATAGTATATGTTCTACTATAGACATATGACAATATGTGCCCCCCTCCCCCTCTTCCAACCATCAGATCCTGGCGGCATCCCTGATCTGCTGACCTGCCAAGTCTCCCGTTTTATAGCCTTTATGTGTTCACATAACTGCTGACTGGCATGTTATTTTATAGTTATGACAGAAAATTTATGTAATGTATTGCAGGGCTCAAAAATACTAGACTGACGCAAAAGCGTCTGAGACAGCCACAACTGCACAAGAAAACAGAAAAGTGAGTGTTTGTGAGGGGCTAAAAATAGAGGCAGATGCATAAGACTAGAGAATTTATGAACTCCTGCAACTCCCCAACCTCCACATTCAAGGTTTCCTTCATGTCAATCCAAAACTGCCATAGGCTTTATATGCACCCAGTCCCTCCCCTGCCCCCTTCCAGGTTTTTTCAGAGGAGTGACTACACCGATACTGACTGTTATTCCACCAAAAAAAAAAACGGTCTTTGACTTATTTTCTGTCTGTTATTTTGAATTTCTTTTTACTAAATGCACTGATAACATCTGGGAGATGAACAGAGAATGTTACCGGCATGGAATAAGGGAATAGCCAAGGGAGGGGGAGGAGGGTGACACTCTCCTTGGAAATTTTTTGCCCCCTTCAGTATCTTGTCTGAGTATGGGTCCCCCTTCCCCCGGCAGATATGCTACTGCTTTTGTTACGCAGTGCAGTGATCCGTTTCAGATATTGGGAGAAATCTGCAGGAAGTAAGGGTTTGCACAATCGGTCAGAGACCGCCTTGGGACTTGACTTCTGTTTGGGTCCAGGGGCGAGCAGTTTGGTGCACTTTAGGGGACATAGGTGACAAAATGTCTTGTTTTTAAAATTGTTATGCAAAATTTGGGAAAATGAGTAGCAATGCTTCAAAAAGTCTGGGGATGTCATCAGTGTTTATAGATGGTAAAGGATGTTGAAAAGTTTTACAACAGAATTCTGTGATAAAAAGTCAATAAACTTGTAATAAAATCACCGGTAAAGACAAACCTTTATTTACAGACCCAGTAAATTTGTCACTTACTTCAATTAATAATTCCCTAGTGGTGGTACTGAGTCTAAAATTAATATGTGATAGATTAAAAAATATTGAAACGTAATTTCGAGCTACTTTTTATATGGGACAATGTGCATCTAGTGAAACTACATTCACTGTTAAAATTTCTGTAAATTTACAACTTTATTACTTAACCTTTCTGTATTTAACTTTTAACAGAAATTTTCTGTAACTTTACATACACTTCGTATTACTAGTAAAGAAATGTTGTTTACATGTATTTTCTGAATATTTGAAAAACCATTTTGCCTGCTTTTTTCAACCAAATTTTACTGCTCTGTAAATATTTTCTCTAAATATACAGTAAGTTTAACCGTATTTTGTATTTTTCAGATTTCGCATAAATATGCTAGTCATTTAACAAACATTAATTTTGTTTTTAAACAGGAAAAAAAATGAAATAGCCCGAAAATTTTTGGGAAAATTTATGGCCCTATTTGAATATTATGTTAGCTTACATTTATTGTAAAACATGTTTTTTTTTTTATAAATATCACATATCTAATGTTTTGTAACACATTCAGAAAATAAAAAGAAATTGTAATCCCCTATAATTTCAGAGCAGTGGCAATTAGTACTGATGTCAACTCATCGCCACATGCATTTTTACACTTAATCGGAGCAAATTGAAAACCTTTCACAAATTTATTTTAACTGTTTAAAAAGTCTGTTAATTTACCACTTTATAATGCAAATCTGGCATACAGCATGTGTGGACATACTATGTCAAATCCAGGGAACTGAATACTGTAGTGTATAAATCAACAGCTCCACTGCTTTGTCCTGTGCAAATTGAGTTCTGTTTATACCACATCCTGTGTGCCAGCTGGGAGCTACCACTACCTGATACCACATAGCCTACTCAGTTCCCTTGGAATGCTGTGCTTTATTGTGTAAACAATAACAAGTGTTCATCACAAGCCGGAACTACTTTGTGCTGTGAATAATAACCTTCATCCCTTATCAGGCCCATAATTGCTTTTCACACCCATGCTGGGCAGGTCTTGACCAAGATGAAAGATAATCCCCTGCTGGTGAGAACAGTTATCTGATAAGCACACAGCAAATTTCTGTAACCCAGGCGAACACATAATGTTTGAGGTGAATGTAGGTGAATTTTGCATGCAGACTGTGTCCTACAACAAAACATGGTAACTTGGTACAACGAACAAATTAAAGGCGCAGTTTCCTGCCTCCCATTCTCTCTGTTTGGTGGATTTCCTCAAAATCTCCATCATCTTGTATTGGGGCAAAGTTGCACAGCCTTTCTTTCAAACCGCCCTCCTTAGAAGTGAATGCTCCAATCACCGTGGGTTTTTCATTATGCTACCTACAGACAAAAACTCGCACGGGCAGAAATTGTACTACGCGTTCCTGATGAAGGAACACTTTTGCAGAGCATGTCGTGGACAAGGGAAACCCAATTGACTCCGTCTACAAACAGTGTGTCGGATAGGGAGACTTTCTTCAACTAAACGGGTTGTTTGTTCATGTTATCTTAGGTCAGTTTGTTACAGTTGTACGACATGGACATTTCAAAGCGATACTTGTGTAATAAAGACGTGCTGCTGTTTGTGGTTGCTGCAAATGACTAAGTTGCAATAATTCTTTTAAGTGCCTTTTAGTCCCTTGATGAACAAGACTGTTGTACAGTAAGTGGTTCATCCACCTATCATCCACCTGGTAATATATGGCCAATTTAGTATAAGGTTCTCATACTTGAGCTAGCTAGGGGAGGTGAATATACTATGAACATTGAATTCCTTGTCTTTCAAAACATGGAAACCAACATTAATTTCACTTGGTTACCAATGAAGTGAAGAAATGGTTTTGACCAAAAGACAACGGTGTATGCTTATCAGCATCTGTGTCCAGATATGTAGTCATATGGCGACTCGAGTCCCAACCCTCTGACTCTAGGTTACTTGAAAATTTTGGGGTATATTTCTCCTATTGAAATAACACAGGGACTCAATTCGATTACTTGATTCGAGACACTAAGCCATGGTATTTTTCATTAGTTTTACTGAATTCCATGACAAACAAAGCATGGGTGTAGGTTCCACTTTAAATACGACCTCACAATTTAATGCAAAATTATTCATTGTTTTCAATTTTTGGCTTATGGCGGATACCAATTTGCATAATCTGTGTTACATAATACCCATGGTGAGGTCCTATTATCATCATTGAATTCCTTGACCATTAAAACATGGGTATAGATATCATTTTTGACACAATAGCACAATTCGATGCAAAGTTATCCTTATTTTTCTATTTTTTAGCTTATGGCGAATACTACTTTACGTTACGTAATACCCATGATAAGTTCGTATCATCATCATTGAATTCCCTGACCATCAAAATATGGGTATAGACACCACTTTTGATTCAATAGCACCATTTGATGCAAAGTTATCCTTAGTTTTAAGTATTTGTCTAATGGAGGATGCTAATTTGCATAATTATGCAAATTTGACAGTTTTCACCTATTACAATTTTTTCGGAGTTTTAATATGTTATTAAGGGGTCAGTGGCGGATCCAGGGGGGGGTTGGGGGTTATGCATACCCCCCCACCGGGATGGTAAAAAATTTTATACATAGCCTGGCTAATTGTAACCTAGGCCTAATTACTTTTTAAAAATACAGTGATAGTTGTTACATTATTTGATTACAGTATTTTTGTGTCATATTCTTCAATAAAATGAAAAATGTAAATACATATTGCGCAATGACGAATCCTTAATCCACTGTTTGCCACGAACGGCCGTTGGTAGCGCTTTTTGTAACATCGTATATGTGCCTATGTCAATAGATGGGACTACGACTACTGTCGCATAATGGGCCAATCGTTGATACGAAGGCTTGAACGGGGATGTTGCAGAGTGTGTAGGGGATACGAGTTGAGATATGAATAAACAGATGACAAGAAGTTTCATTTTGATTCAAGGTGATTGGCGGTTTTATTCCGTTCGATGAAAAGCCGGCGAAAAAAAAAGAATTATTAAAATTTAACTATGTACAGATTGACGCAGGTGCTCGTCGTCTGAGGCCTGCTGCACCAGTGTTTGAGTGTGACCAAAACATGTCTCGGGGAGATCAGAACATGCAGTCCCCTGGTTGGTTAAAAGTTGTGACGCACCAAATTAGATAAATATTAAGTAATGTGCTGATCTAAATGATCAATGAGGAGGATGTAGAGGGTGAAATTGGCCACATCTTGAAAATATGAGATGTAACATACACGTGGAACTAGGGCGGGGTAGTTTGTCACGTTCACCGGTAACTTGTGGCCGGGAAAAGGAAGGGTCCTGGGAATCTATGAGGATGGGAGAGTTGCTCGAAAAGAACAAGATGACGTTCCTGTTAAAGGTCAAGGAGGGTACACCATACTCCATGATACTACGTACAATTTACACATGACATAGTCTAAAACCGCGTGACGGTAATAGAGTGCACCCGGTATTAAATTAACATTGAACGTGTAGTCCGTTGAAGTAATGATCACCCACACTTTCAAGACTGTGTTTTGAAAGCTTGGGATTTTCATAGTGGCTTAAAATATTGAAACAGTTAGCATCGTGTTGTATCTCGCCCCCTCCCTTTTCTCAGACACCCAGGCGGGGCAGGGGGCTCTGAAAATGAAGAATTCGGAAATTTGCCAATTGTGAGACCAGTCTACTGTGTGGTTTTGACAATTCATGAAATTACGAAATTCCAATCAATATTCTCTAATAAAAGCTCCATATTCGTCATTATTTGATTCAAGAAAGCAAAATTTTCCGCCCGCTGGCGCGCCGCAAATTGCAATTACCAGAAGTGCTTACTTATACCTTCACTTGGGTAAACATTTCCGAGCTCTGCAGCTGGGTCTGACAAAATCGGCAATTTGCTACACTTGTGACACCAGATCACCAAGTGACACCGTTAACTATATACAGTGCTATTTTCATAAGTTTTCTTTCATAAAATTCCATATCTTCTCTAATATAAGCTCAAAAAAATTTCGTCGGAGAGTTTCGTTACGTAGGTTTTGGATAACATTATGTAGCAACAACGATCTTTGTTCGCCGCCCAACCTCAGATTTGCGATAGAAAATGCAAATTCTTCAGCAATTCCCTGTTCAAACTGTTCAAATTTCCTTGCAAGAAACCCAGCATTCAAACTTTTTGCAACACAAGCTCCATATTTTCAAATATTTGAAATGGACGAAAATCTGCAAATTACGCCCTTAGTGCAGTGGTAATCACACTTAAAAATATGGTAAAATTTGGGTGCGTGCCTACTTACCCCATTTCCCATTTCCTGAATTCTTATAGGCATCAGAGAATAAACAACATACATACCTATGGTGGCGCTTGGCTCAGTTTACATTTGATACCCAACCATATGCAGACCCCCCCCCCCCCCCCCACTGAAAATTTCTGGATCCGCCACTGTAAGGGGTGTTTCATGAACCCATTACAGTTGAAATCATTTCTGTTGCAATTTTTCCTAGGTCAAGTCACATATTGACTGGGCTATTATACGTGAAGACACCAATTTTATACTTGATTAACTAAAATAATGTCATGTCCTTTAACTTTTGAAACAAAATGTCCGTGTAAGTTACAAGCTTGGCATGGCACACAATTCTTCTTTTATTTTAAAAATACTGGTGTTAGATTACTTTTGTATGTATTGCCTCATACTTACAGACAATAGTTCAAGTATGGTAAGAATAACGAGTGATATAAGGTATATATAACGCACTAAGAAGGTTGCTTACTTTGTGAATGATAGCAATACTTTCAAATTGAATTGTGGTTTTCAACTCCAAGTTCACATCGGAGTTAACACGGAGGGACAAGCTTTAGAAGAACCGGGCTAAAACGTGAGTGTCAATGGTCGGGGATAGTCCCTTGTGCTCGTGGGAACGCGGTAAGAGGAAACTGACTCGTATGATTGAAAATTTCGTCTATCATCGTATCACGGTTTTTGTAATAACAACCACACTATAGACATTATGCATTGACGAAACACTGACAGACATCATTCATGTGGGCGAAACAATGGAAATGTGTCTCCGAGCATAAGAATTTGCCCAGCACATGTGGCAGACGATGCGCATGTTTGACTGGTGGACAAATCAGCTGTCTGTATTTGTCAGCTCGGGGTTTTTTTTGGTGCCAAGGAGGTCGTACGTTTTGCCCTGTAATACCATTTTCATAGTTTTAGTGTAAGTTTAAGCCTCTACATTAATGCCATTGGCAATGTCCGACATTTAAAGCAACATGGTCCTCGCAGAACGTAACACGAATAAATCACAAATCTCGAAAAGAAGACTTACTCTATTACATAATCCTCACATAATGTGATGTCTCATAAGCACTGCCGTGCGTTTATGCAAATCGAAGTTTAGTGAAATTACATCGTTATCACCAAGTATAGCCAAATTAAACTATGTTACTGTTTTGAAACCTCTCGCTACAGTGTTGCTCTTTAATTTCCGCACAAACTTCCACAATGTTGATGCGTTATGATCTAAGGAAGAACTCTATCAATTGTGGTAGATGTCAAAGGTCATGTGGGGTTACAGAGGCCCAAAATCTGAAAACCTTGTTTGCAAGATATCTCAATGCAGGAAACTTGGATTGATTTCAAACTTGGTATGTCGATGCTGTTTGGTGGGCGATATAACCCTTTCAACTTTGGTAGAGGTCAAAGGTCATCTGGGGTCACACGGAGGTCAACTCCAAAAATTATGTTTGCATGATAACCCAACGTAGGAAGCTTGGATTGATTTTGAACTTGGTATGCAGATGCATTTTAGTGTGAGGGATAACGCTTTTAATTTTGGTAGAGAACAAAGGTAGTCTGGGGTCAAACGGGGATCAAACTCCGAAAACCATGTTTGCATGATATCTCAAAGTAGAACTTGGATTGTTTTCAAACTTGGTTTTCGATGAATTATGGTGCACTGTTATCCATTAGCCGTTTTATTTGGGCGCGCCGCCCGGACAAAATCTGTTGAGCTGCATTAGCGCCTGCCTTTAAATTTACCAGCCCCAGCAAAAACATCGGCCACACGGACAAACATTCGCTTGAACTACCGTATCATGTTAGTACTATTTGTAGCAGTACGTAAATGGACCGTGTAAGGTTTAAACAGATGCATGCTGAAATAGGGCACCCTTGGCGGACGTATTTTGCACAGGAATTGCTATACCACCCACATTTTGCACTATGTAATGATCAAGGGGACAACACACATTCCTTACGTGCTAAGAAGACAACGTGCACTACAAGAGAAAACCTCTGTTAAAAACTGTGTGATTGGTTCCATACACCAATGGTTACACACTTTCAGTCAATCACAACACCCGATACCTTCAACGAAACTTCAGTGTATACAACCAGCTATGGGATCTCCCAAATGTTTTCAATGGAGTCCCGTAAAAAAGCTTGCCGTATTAATTATTAAGGAGTAGTAAAAATAGATTAATTGATGTTATTCAGTGCATCTTGACATTCGGAAAAATTGAAAACACATGCGTATCTAGCTCTCTAAACTGAGAAATTAAAGCAGAAAATATATGGTTCCATTGTGCAAGCTAGCTAGTACTTTCTACCTACGTTTGTGCTAGTCACCAATTCATCCCTTCAGCAAAGCAGGATCGAGTACTGAAAAGGGTCGACAAAATCCATACAGCCAAAATCATCAAAACTATTTACAAGGCATGTGTAAAAAAAAACTCATACAGCATTCTGCAATAAATTTGTAAGCTTTAGGAGTAAAGTTTTTCTCAGTGATGTAATTTTCTTCAGCATGTTTTGGTGCTTTTGCCATAGCCTAACGTGTAGCACATATGTGCATTGAGAACCCATCCTTCACGTTTTTCTGCAATATCCTTAATGGGACAGCTTGGCAGTGGTGAATGTTTTCTTTCATGTTCCTACCAATATATTTTTGTTCTAGAACATGGTATAAAGCTTGCAGCAGTATATTTTACTGTGGTAGTGTGAAATCTGCGGCAGGTGAAACCTTGCAATATTTCCCCTATACTTAGGCCTATGTTAGTGTTACGAGAAGGTGTCAAAAGTTCTCTCATATATTTTAGTGTTACGTGGTGCCATTGCAAAATATTATCATGACCCTACAATCTTTATGGGGTTGGTTCAGACCATGGCACTATAATCAAACTCTCGAACAAGGTAGTTAGTAAACCTTTTTACTGGAACGGATGTGGGGGAGTGGGAGGGGGGAGACTTAATTAAGAGTGTTGTAAACTCTTTTTTTTTTTTTTGCAGATATTTGCACAAAACCGTCCTTTTACCACAGTATATATTTCATAGAGGAAACTCCACAAACCAAATAATAAAAATTGTACCTAAAATAGGGAATCATTAAACATATATTCAGTATAGATCCAGCACTAAATATGGCACCATTTTGCACCTTGTCCCCTCAAAGTGTGCAAAAATTTTCCAAAGTACCCCCTCCCCTTACACCCCCCAGGTTGGCGATCAGAGAATGCCACCCAGACAAAATCTGGACCTGTGGATAACACTTTGATGGGAGGGTGGACCCGATTTTTTTGGTAGAGGTCAAAGTTCACCTGGGGTTATCCAAGGTGAAACCTTGAAAACCTTTTTCAACTTTGCATTTCAAGGTGTGAAAGGGAGTTAGAGTTCAACGAAAGAATGTGGATGTGTAATGTTAGGAAGATGGCATCTGTAAGCCTTGGTGAAGGTCAGAGGTCATTTGGTGTCATGGTAGGTCAAACTATTACAACCCTGTTAATACGATAGGTCAAGGTAAGAACCTGGATGAATTTTTGAATAGTATGTGGATGCGTTACGTTGAGTTGAAGGTCGCCGGTTTTTTTTCGGTTGAGGTCAATGGTTTTCTGGTATCACACGGCACCAAACTCTGAAAACCTTGTTTACAGAATATCTAATAGCACAGCATGAAATTTTCCATTTGATGTAGAAGTGTTATGGCGAACAGAAAAAACAGTTACCTACTGCTGGAGTAAAAGGTCACTTTGGGTCACCAGGTGTTACAATAAATGTAGCATTTTTTTTAAAAGAACATTTACTGTACACATCATCGGAACCTCAATTCATAGTTGCATTCTGGTTATCTGTTCTTTGAAAGAGAAACTTAAGCATATTTAAAACTTCATTGCTGGGAGGACAAAAAAGCAAACCCGGAGGATCATGTTTGGCAGCTCACCACGCACTTTTGAGATATTGAGCAATTTTGCTACGTTCTGTGTCGTAGGCTTAAATTTTCGGCTCGACACAGGTTTGTGTGTGTTTTTGACTGCCTTTACTCCTTTTAGCGCAAGTGATTCCTGCCTGCACCTGTGTTGGTAAATGTTGGTAAATGTCCCTTTTATTTTCGGCCAGTGGTGGTGAACGTATACCTTGAGTTTGAATACCCACATACAATTACAAACTTGTGAAGTTAGTCAATAAGTGACCATAAATGTTCAAGCTAAAAATTTCCCCCGATCGGGTGAATTCTAATTTTCAACCAAAAGCGCTGTTATCGTCCGAACTGGTGAATGGGTCGATACACAAAGATTTTCGAAATGTAAAACATGTGACGTAGAGAACCAAGTTTATTAGCCGAAAGGCTTAGATGTTATGATAAACCTGGTTTATAACATCGATGAACCAGATTTATCTAGTGTTTGCACATTTGTTATCGATAAACCGGATTGTCGGCCGAAACACCAATAAAAAATCAAAGTTTTTGATGCCGAGAGTTCAAAGATATAAAAGTCCAAGTAAATGGAATTGATAATTCAGATTTATCAAATCGAAAGACCAAGGTTACCGACTTTTTACATCACAAACTCGAAAAAGAAAACAAGTTTATCAACCTTCAAGCTAGAAAAGTTTCTTCATACAGGTGCACCCTCAAGCCCATAGTACTTGGGCTACTGCTTATTTGGTCGCAATGACAACTGCACGGTTTACCCATGACCCTATCGCATCCTATTGCTCCCCTTGGCATCGGTCATTATCCCTTAAATTTCTCCACCATCCATTAATGTTGATAGCAGTCGTGGCTATAACAACTGTAGAGGTTTACATGTGTGTTTATCAATAGTAAACCTACCACACTATTCCATCCTCTGCAAGCTACGTATGTTCGAGTGAAATAATAAACAGTGTCCTTTACCCATCTTGGGAGTTTGTATGTAATGATAGCATGAACAGAATGTAAAACATTTTCTTTCAAAGTAAATTTAACCGTGAATGTTTCTTTCAGTCGACAGCGCCAGCAGAGAAGTGCATCTCCAACTTCTCAGAGATCTGTTGGATAATTACGAGAAACCGTTTATGAGACCAGTAAACGATACCACACAAACCGTTGAAGTTGGACTCCGATTTACACCGATATTTTCAAGTTTAGTAAGTTAAATGAAAAAAATTGTTACTTCCTATCACAATGAAACTGCAAACCATTGGCTATAAAAACACCCACAGCTTTTACGTAGGAGCAATGTGTGGAGCTTTTTCAAAAGTGCATCTACTTATGTATTTATAAGGTTGCGAGTCAGCAGTTTTGAAAAGGGTGTCACTTGCAAAATATAGTGGCAAACCTTCTGAAGACTGTTTGATAATTCAGAGAGCGTATTATAACCCGACGTAAAAGTCTTTTCCTGGGTTTTTAGCCTTTCTAAGGACATGTTATACAGTGATGAATATAATCACAAACATATATTTATACCACTAGCTGCAACACAAGACCCAAAATTTATTAACGATTCTTGATTTACAGCGGTCAAGTAGGGGTGGCTTAAACTTGGCATACATTTCTATAGTCATGATAAGTGTTTAGTAGGCCTTCAGTTTCTGAAAGAAGATTTCACCCCAAATCTTTAATAATTCCTACCTCTTCAAGTTACTGAGAACATCTGGGTAGTTCCCCTAAAATGTATGAGATTGATCCCATCGGCTGTGTCTATACCCAAGGCCCACACTCAGGAAAAATCCAACAGACGGTTGATATTGCTCAATCACTTACATGGACCAAAATTGGTCTAAATAAATTAGTGTGACAGGATATTACAAGCAGGGCAAATCTAACAACTATTCAAGTTGGAAAGGTGTTTCAGGGTTTCCAGAAGGGTCAGGTCACCCCATCTAATACGCATAGGGCCAGCCATAGGTCTAAGAGGGCTGGAAAAATGTTACGTGGGCATTTTACAGTACAAACAGTACACTCTGATATATCTAATCTATATGTAAAAGAAACTGATGTTATGGGAACTGTCACTTCTCAAATCATTGTGAGCCATTTGGACCATTTTGGGGCAAAACATGATTTCCATTGGTTTTTGTAAATTTTATATATTAATAAAGTTAGCTATTCCCATTTATATAAATTTTAGTCAACATGATCTTTAGTTGGTAAAAAGTAACAAAGTTAAGTCACTAACAGCCGTTGCCTTAAAGATATTCTAGGGCAAATAATTCCCGGTATCTCGGAATAGTGTTGAATAGTGTTGTGATGGTAAACAGTTTTCTTTAGTATGTTATATTAATTTTATATTTCCTCAAGAGAACGAAGAAACTTAAACATCTAAATATTGACTTAGAGGCGGGACAGTTTCGATTGTTCACAACATACATTTCGATAGAGTAAGCATTTGGACCTTTATTGTACCAATGCCTTCAATTTTACGGCAGAAAAACAGCTAATGGGTTAAACGTTCATAATCTGGTGCATTTGTCCAAAGTTATCTCAAATAACCTTTATATTTTAGAGAAATTTCAAATAATTCGATCGCCTTTTAGATATTTGTAAAATACCAACCAATACAAGTAAGTCATATTTTATGCTTTAGGTTGATTCCATTACACTTTGGTCAGCAATGGTTCATGTAAAATATGAGGTAAATTCAACCAGGGAGTTATGGGGTTCTGGGTCAAGACCCAATCGATGCGTTCAGTTCACATTTTTGTGAATGATTTAAATAGCCTACGTTACTTGAAGAGGTCAAAACTTCTGTACGCTAAAAGGTGATATATTTTATCAACGTCTCATAACTTTCGAGTCTGTTGCTGATTATAATTTGAGATTTAGCAATACAGTAAGTTTGATATTCCCAAATATATTCAATTTGGGTTAACAAATATATAGAGCATAAAATTCTCCCACTATCTGAAACAATCAAGCAGAAGATTTGTCTGCTGCATGGTAAGACCACAGCACTTAACTGTATTCATTTACTTACTTTGGGTAAAATTTTTTCTCATTAAACTTGGGGGCATAGTATACATCAACCAATATTGAGTAAAACATTCAGCCACGTTGATACAATTGCACTACCCAAATATTGGAGAGTTTTGTCCCACTCCTTGAACTCTCTCAACATATCATCAAAGTATTACTGAGACCGGTTTTCTTTAACGGGTTGGCTAGCATTGATGTTTTTTTTTTCACTTGCATATTAAACATACATTATTTATCTGTCTCTTTGATTATGTCGATTGTTCGAATGCATTGGACAACAGGTGTGGTTTTAAAGGAGCACAACCCTTAGGAATTTGAAGAATGGGAATATTCCCATACTAGGCTATGTTTTAATGAAATTTGTAACCTTTCGTGAATGACCAGCCTGTCGGGCTTAACACATTTTAAGGAAAATTTCTCGGCGCAAAGACACAGAAAAATAAATGATTTCAAATGCAAAAGTTCGTTAGAAGCACCTCACACATTCGTATAGCGATTCGACTATTTCGTACTTAGACCATTATTAGAGAAGTAAATTCACACTGCATTTTGCTAGATTAGAGACTTCAATCTGGAATTAGAGGTATACCCCTCAATCCTCTGTCTGCAGATAGTATTATGTAGTATTATGAGGTGTCGTTCCAAACTTCAAAAGCACATATATAAATGGTTTTTTGTTTCAACAATCTTACACCTATGCAACGGTGCCTACGTTACACCAGTGGGTACCATCCCGAATCGATCTGTGATTTCCCTGCGATATATTGAAGTGTGCTTTGATGAATTCATGGATTACCTTCTTTCATCAAAACTGGTTCCCTGCTATAAGAACTTTTGAACAAAACCTTCGCAAACTATAACATTTTCCTTATGATCCTATTTACTTATAGGATATCATACCCGCTATTTCAATTCAAATTGACCGTACAGTCTGTTGAGGTAATTACTCATACTTTCAAGAACTTGTTTTGAAAACTTTGGAGATTCCCCAGTTCCTAGTGACTCAAAATATTGAAACATTTAGCAACATTTTGCATCTGGCGCACCTTTTCTCAGACACCCAGTGGCGTAGCTACAGGGGGAGGCGGCTCTGAAGAAATGAAGAATTCGGAAACTCACCATTTTGTGAAACCAGTGCACAATGTGGTTTTGAATACTTATGAAATTCCGGAATTCCAAATTCTTTCCAATAAGACGTCCACATTCGTCATTAGTTGTTTAAAAAAAAGCGAAATTTTCCGCGCACTTTGCGCAGCGCCAAATGCAATTCCTAAGCAGAGGTGCTCGCTCATACCTTGCATTTGGTAAACTTTACCGAGCTCTGGAGGTGACAAAATCGGGAATTTGCCACCTGTGACACCAGATCATTCATTGACAACAGTAACTATAGTGCTATTTTTTACAAATTTTCTAATTCCAAATTTTCTCCAATAAAAGCTCTTGACTAAAGAAATCCGTCGGAGAGCCTAATTTTTCAGGCGTTGAAAACATGTAGCATCAACGATCTTTCGTCGCCGCTCAATCTCAGATTTGCCAACATGATGTACAAATTCTTCAGCAATCCGCCAACTTTTCAAATTTCCTTTACAGTAAACCCAAAATTTAAACTTTTCTGCAGTACAAGCTCCATATTTTTAAATATTCGAAAAAGGACAAAAGTTTAAGCGCGCTTCGCTCGCCGCAAATTATGATCTTAGTACAGTGGTGTTCATCCTTGAAAATCGTAAAATTTAGATGCTTGCCCAACATCTCCTTAAAGATTTGTAGCTACGCTGCTGTGGACCCCATACCAAGACAGAAGAAAAAAATAAGGACAGATGCCCCTTCCCCCCGACTTTGAAAGTCCCTGCTCATATCTTAAGGGCCATTCAACTTAGGCCAAAAAATGTACCCTGAACAATCTCTGTGCATGTTGTTGATGTAATCCGGGTTCCAATTTTATTACCTTGATGTCACAGCCAAAAGATGCTACCACTATACCTTGGATTCAGCATTGGGATAAGTAAGCATTTCTAAGGACGAAATGCGATTAGCATTGCGTGTTAAATAAGTTTCTGTTAAACGGTAACGAAAAAGAACAAAGAGAAAAAAAGAGAAAGAAAAGAGACTCAAAATCGTCTTTATATCACAATCAAGTCTATACGGGAGCACAATTTCCTTGTTGTGGCATACTAATTACCCTAACATGACCAATACATATGAAGATGGTCTTTATTAGTTTTAACAAGGTGTAACTCAAGGTGTTTTGTAATTTTTGGAAAAAAAAAAAAAACAAGAAAAACGATGAAACAGCAAACAAAATAAACATATTCAATGAAAGCATTTTGAACTTTTGGTCACCGTGTGAATGTACCGCTAGGCAAATTTACCCACAAAACCATCACTGGAGAGCAAGTTCCATGCCCTCTTAATTACCCTACTATTCCATTCCACACATCCGCAGCTAAAAGGGAAAGTAAAAAGAGTGAAATAGAGTTGAGCTTTTACCGCCCGGTACCTAGTCAATTGGTTCGAATCGACCCGACCACGGTCTCTTTTCAGGTATTAGGGGGAAAACCAGAAAAACTGGCAGGCACATGTGATTTTTGGTGGATTAATAAGATTGATATACTGTTGCTTTGGTAATGAGTTTAATGTCTTCCTATTTGCGATCTGGAGGTAGAAACAAATATGAAGAAGAGATTGGTCTATTCTGTCATGTTAGTTCTCTGACGAGTGCCAATACTTGATTTTTTTAATTGAAAAAAGAAAATGTATTTATTTTCAGGATGAAACTGAAGAGGAGCTGAACCTTCGAGGAATGCTAGCGCTGGTAAGTATTTTCAATAGTCGTTCTTTTGGAAAATATAACATCGCTTTCATGATGGTGGAAACGACACTAGACGTTAAAACTAAAAGACGATCATGAAACTAAGGGCCCCCTGTGGACTTGGGGTTGAAGAAAATCCCATGGTATTTTCAGTCTGTCTTAGGCAGACGGGAAACTGACAAACTAACTGACTGACCGACTGACTGACTAGTTGATGGTAACGCCTAATGATGGTAACGCTCTACCATGGCATTGTCTGAGCTGCCCCTTCGATTCTTAAACTCTCTTTTAATAATCATCAAACAACGTTCCGCTCATTAGCGAATATCTGGTTCTTTTCTTGCACAGTTTTTTAGCAAATGCAGTAATGAATGCAGTGATAACAAAGAATATGATATCAACTCATCAGATAATGATCTAAAAATAGCACGAAACAAAAAAGGGGTACATGTTGACCTGGTGTACTCTCAAGTTTAATAGACGGTACAATTTATGCCAAGGCCTGCATTAATCAAGCCATTTAAATATTTTTTCCTTAAATCTTTCAACAAAATGGTCTCCAACAGTGGTAACATTTAATTTACAGGGAACATGTAAAAAGTTTGCATAGTACAGAATTTCTTATTTTGATGAGTCCTTGCTCATAATGAACATCACCCCATAGTAGGTTTTACGGACACACGCATACGCAAATCAATCTTGAAGAGCACGGTGCTGATCTTCTATTATACTGCGCCTCTTATACACAGGCCTCGTAGTTTTGACTGCATTCGGTGAAAGTCGGCAACTATGCTTCACCCTATTGCCGTCCTGCATGTACGGTACGTTAGTTAGTTAGATGGAGTTTTACGGCCCAGTTTCCAACCTATTGGTTCAAGTCCAGCCTGCCCAGGCCCTTTTTGCAGTTGTGGCTCGCTGGCTTGTTTTCCCTACTCCATTGCTTATGCGGAGCATCACGCACAACGGCAGTAGGTTACATTTTTACAGTCTTTTTTTTTACTCGACCTCGGAAGCAAACCCGGGCCTTCCACGTGAGAGGCAAACACGAGGTCAGCATGTACGGTACGAAAATACAAACAGGCTGTTAAATAGCTTACCATCGGTTGATGGCTTCATACAGTGGCATACGAATAGCTACGGGATAGCCCCTGGCTCTGAAAAACGAAAAATCGGAAACATGTCCTTTGCAACGCCTGGTCATTATTGTGACGCCGGTGAACTGCATTGCTGCTTTCCTAACTTTTCTTTCAGAAAATTCAGAATTCCACGTTCATATATGATGACTTTTGTTTTTTGAAAAGTACGATTTTCCGAGCGATGTAAAATGATATCACTTTTGTAGGTGCTTGCTCATACTTTAAAAGTAAATGAGTTGCCGAAACTTTTCAGAAATCTGGACATTACGAATTTGAAAATTTGTCTTTTATGACACGCCAAATCCCCAACAAATTGTCAGAAAAGTGGAAAACAAAACAAGAATAAAAGAGCAAAACAACACTCTACACATTAAAATTCCAGTCTCTCTCCAATATTAGCTCTAGGTTTTCGAAAAAAATATTTATCTTGAAGAGGCAGCTAAGAAATTTGGCCATGTCTCTCTCTGTAAATTAAAAAAAATGCAAAGCTGCCGTTGGACATTACAACGCAACAAAGCAATGTGTGTGTGTGTGTGTGTGTGTGTGTGTGTGTGTGTGTGTGTGAGAGAGAAAGGGGGGGGGGGAGGAGGACAGGCAACTCGTCTTAATACATACCGTTAGTATGTTTCAAGTAAATAAAATAGAAGGAACAAAAATAAAAACAATCATAATGATGATGACGAAGATGACATCGCGGACGATGACGACGAAGACTTAGCCCCTTCCATTTAGTATTGCACAAGCAATATAATTTTAATACGGCTTTATACTGGGTCAAATGACAAGTTTATTACGTGCAGAAAGGACAAATAACGGACGTTTATTAAATAATTTCATTTCAAATATTCAATCAAGGATAAATGTTGTCTAGATGGCAAAATATTTGTTTGAGGTCTTGCTTCACAATTCAATCTAAGGCAGCAGCTTTCAGTATACGCCCTAAGGATTTGGACGTGTACACTCCAGAACTCCAACACACATGTAGAAACATTAGGCGACATCCAAAGGATTAGATTCGCAGCAGGAGATTGGTTTACATGTCTTAAATTTTCAGTTAGACGCGAGTCATTTTAAGCTCGTGTCGGAGTCTATCCAGGTCTTCTTAGATGGTGACTCCAGTCAAGTCAAGCCATTTAGGGTTCCCGGTTCTACAATCCTCGACAAAAATGATGGGACAAAACAAGCAAAACAAGCAATGGACGGAACACCATCCCCCCCATTCCCCCATTCAATGTTGCGGCAGCCTAAGGCGTCCTGAAACTTCAACATTGCTACGGGGGAGCGGGGTTTGTGGCATGTATTTTTGTCGAGGATTGTCGGAAGCCTGTACAAAGGTATAGGAATTTTCAAATTTTCGTTTTAAATGCCCTGAAACGAGTAGGTTGCCTTTTCATTCTTCAAGCTACAGGAAAGTAGTAATAGTTGAATTTGTCCGACCAGTATACTGGCGTGTCAGATCAGCGCTGGGTGCTCGAATAAAGATTTTTCTTCCCCAAGTAGCTCATACGAGGAAGGGGGGGGGGGGGAATAGTACTCTGGGTGGTGAAAAATTTAATTTACTTTAAAAATTGCATGTACTGTAATGGGGAAAAAACAAAGAATTTTTTCCATCTTATTTTTCGTGCTATGGGTTAGGGGTAACATATTTCACGATATACCCAACGGTTAACCACAAAATTCTCTCTTTTTTCGCATAAATAAACATTAAATGATGATTCAAACTACAATCTGGTTAAAGATGAAATTATATGTAAGTATTAGGGGTAGTGAACGTGACAATTTACGGGAAAATTTCTCGAAATTGAAACGGTTAACCATTTTTGCACAATGAAAGTTTCCTATAAATAGAGAGATCTTCTATTTGCACGATTAACCCTGGACAGTCATTGAAATAGTGTGGAGGTCAATGGTTAATCGTGATGAGGTCAACGGTAAACCGTGGCGCTAATTAAATATTCTTAGTAATAGGGAACAGTGTCGAGCTCTACATCGGGATAATGAATAAATTAAGCGTTATAAAGTCCACATTCGGAGCTTTCTGTAGCAGTTCGGTTTCAAAAATTTAAAACGCTGCGTTTGTCCTGTTATTTATCTGGAATATCTGTTCTCCCCCTCCCCTGAAGGTTGTTTTGATCTGCCCCCCACCTCCCCAAGAAATATTTCTCGCTTGAAAGAGACCCCTCCCCCCTTCGGTACTCTGCGGCAACAGGTCTTCTGAATAGGTTAGTGACAAAATTAACGACGTTAAACCACCCACGGGTACCTTATTTTGATCACTTCCCTGTCCTAATTAGAAAGACCGAACATGGACAGAAGTCCGTAATGCGTAATAAGTTACATTTCTTCCCCTTGAAATATTTAAAAGCCGCTTTTATTATCTTTTCATGCAGCAATTGTTCTTCATTATGCTTGAATCGTGACATTTGTCATCGAATCACTCCTTTCAAAGTACACAACTTTTATTCACCAACTGTAATTACGTTGCCCAAGACCGAAAACTTCTTCATATACATTTGTACAGGCTTCCGACAATCCTCGACAAAAATGGTGGGACAAAACGAGCAAAACAAGCAATGGACGGAACACCATCCCCCCATTCAATGTTGCGGCAGCCCAAGGCGTCCTGAAACTTCAACATTGCTACGGGGGAGCGGGGTTTGTGGCATGTATTTTTGTCGAGGATTGTCGGAAGCCTGTACAAAGGTATAGGAATTTTCAAATTTTCGTTTTAAATGCCCTGAAACGAGTAGGTTGCCTTTTCATTCTTCAAGCTACAGGAAAGTAGTAATAGTTGAATTTGTCCGACCAGTATACTGGCGTGTCAGATCAGCGCTGGGTGCTCGAATAAAGATTTTTCTTCCCCAAGTAGCTCATACGAGGAAGAGGGGGGGGGGGGATAGTACTCTGGGTGGTGAAAAATTTAATTTACTTTAAAAATTGCATGTACTGTAATGGGGAAAAAACAAAGAATTTTTTCCATCTTATTTTTCGTGCTATGGGTTAGGGGTAACATATTTCACGATATACCCAACGGTTAACCACAAAATTCTCTCTTTTTTCGCATAAATAAACATTAAATGATGATTCAAACTACAATCTGGTTAAAGATGAAATAATATGTAAGTATTAGGGGTAGTGAACGTGACAATTTACGGGAAAATTTCTCGAAATTGAAACGGTTAACCATTTTTGCACAATGAAAGTTTCCTATAAATAGAGAGATCTTCTATTTGCACGATTAACCCTGGACAGTCATTGAAATAGTGTGGAGGTCAATGGTTAATCGTGATGAGGTCAACGGTAAACCGTGGCGCTAATTAAATATTCTTAGTAATAGGGAACAGTGTCGAGCTCTACATCGGGATAATGAATAAATTAAGCGTTATAAAGTCCACATTCGGAGCTTTCTGTAGCAGTTCGGTTTCAAAAATTTAAAACGCTGCGTTTGTCCTGTTATTTATCTGGAATATCTGTTCTCCCCCTCCCCTGAAGGTTGTTTTGATCTGCCCCCCACCTCCCCAAGAAATATTTCTCGCTTGAAAGAGACCCCTCCCCCCTTCGGTACTCTGCGGCAACAGGTCTTCTGAATAGGTTAGTGACAAAATTAACGACGTTAAACCACCCACGGGTACCTTATTTTGATCACTTCCCTGTCCTAATTAGAAAGACCGAACATGGACAGAAGTCCGTAATGCGTAATAAGTTACATTTCTTCCCCTTGAAATATTTAAAAGCCGCTTTTATTATCTTTTCATGCAGCAATTGTTCTTCATTATGCTTGAATCGTGACATTTGTTATCGAATCACTCCTTTCAAAGTACACAACTTTTATTCACCAACTGTAATTACGTTGCCCAAGACCGAAAACTTCTTCATATACATTTGTACAGGCTTCCGACAATCCTCGACAAAAATGGTGGGACAAAACGAGCAAAACAAGCAATGGACGGAACACCATCCCCCCATTCAATGTTGCGGCAGCCCAAGGCGTCCTGAAACTTCAACATTGAAACGGGGAGCGGGGTTTGTGGCATGTATTTTTGTCGAGGATTGTAGATTCGAGTCAAGTCGTTTTAGTTAAGGACCAAGTTTATCAAAGTCAGATTATGTGGCTCAGTGTACAGAGCTAGTAAACTAAATAAAATTAGCGAGGGTTCTTTTAAGGAAGTAACTCTTACAAAACACCCAGTCCTTGTTTCGAAATAGAGTGTTTGGCCTAATTACGATAAGTGCGGTACCTTATGTGAAAACAAGCCTCACGGGTGAAGTAACAAATGGGATGAGGTGGAAACGTAACTATGATGACTCTATGTGTCCATCATTGCTATTTTGAGATATTGTGTAAATGTTCCATTTAGACCTGAAACTAGGAAAAGAACTGAAGGAGGCAAACGTTTCTCCCTTGAAGGGGAGTCTTTTCAGGGGTAAACTGAACCCCAATCATCGTTATCATCGTCATCATCATAGTTCATCAACATTACCATAATGCATCATCATAGTACAAAAACTTTCTTACGGCTGTAGTCGCTGTCTTCGATGGCGTCGCCAACATCGTCACCGCCTTCACCATCGTCGTCGTCATCATCATAGTACATCGTCATCATCATATTACATCAATGTTATCGTAATACATTTATCATGGTACATCAACTATCCTACGGCTCTGTAATAGAAGATTTTTTTTTTTTACAGGAAGGTCAGTCATGACAGTTTTGTCTCAGGGTACTGCATTACTACATATAAATTTTGAGGCCCTTCACTGAACTTTTCCACAGTGGTTCATATCCCTTTGCTGGCGGGAAGGGGGGGGGGGGGTTCATATATCAGCAGCAAACTTCATTCTTCAGAACAAAGGAGTCCATTTTCTTTTAAAAGGCCTAACATAGCGCCTGTTTAGCCGTTCTTGATAGTTGACCATTTAAAGCTGTCCGAGATGGTGGCATTCACATTGCTGCCCTGTAATTGATGGATAAGCTATTTTTATGGAAAAGATGAATGCTAAATTTGGTCGGGTCCTAGGTTATGAGCATTTCGTTGAGTTAAAAAGCTTTCCCTGTTTTTGCACAAAAGGTTAGGCTTTGTTGATGTTGTTGTAGGGCAATGTGGTCAATTTGAGTCTATATAGGAGACTGTCATCAGCAAAATAACTTACTTGGGAGGAACCAAAATCGGGTAAATCACTTAATGCAGTATAAAAATGGTAGGGACCAAAGGGCTGTCCTCTAGAGGACGTCATGACTCAACAGAGGCATAAACAGAACTTCACCGTCAACGTCGACTCGTATCTCATGTTGTGAGAGGAGTGTTCTTATCCAATTTAACACATTTTTATTGATAACATAAACTTGGATTTTATTTAACAATTTTTTATGTGGGAACGTATCAAAAGCTTTGGAAAAATTAAGTATATGACGATATCTGTTTGAACATTATTGGCATACCGTTTGAGCAAATCATCCATAGAGGCAACCAGTTGGATCCCAAAGAAGAAACATTTCCGAAATCCACGAGTGTTGTGTCCTTTTTGTGGCCTTCGTAGTTCCTTTCAATCAGGGAGCTGGAAGCTCCCTGTTTCAATGAGCAGAACTTCATGGTTAGTAAACTAGATTTGAAAGGAAGGCTACGTTAAATGCTTCTTCAACGCAGAAGAAGGTTTTAAACTCCTGTAAATTTTCATCCATCATAGGAAAGAGAAATTCTAAAAAATTATAAACTTTGTTTTATCGATCAAATTTGTTGCTTTCTGTGTCCTAAGTCTTGCTTATAGGCTCGACACAAATGCAAGATCTGTGCAATATTTTCTACAGGAACTTGTGTGACTTTTAACTGCATATGTATTCGTTAAACACGTTGTTGAAAGCGTCTTGTGATTTCGGTGTGTGGCGGTGAACAATTACCTTGTACTGAAGTACATCCACTGGCACATTTATGAAACAAAGCGACGGCTGTGAAGAAGTACACACTAGGTGCTCATGCTGAAAATTTTCCCCGATCGGGAAGATTCTCATATTCATCCGAAAACGGTTATCTCCCTACCTGTTAAAGTTGCTCTTAAAGCCCTCAATTCTACCTATTTCTTTTTCTGATTTCTACGACTTTAACTTATCACAACGAGATGCGACACACGGAAAGCGGTCGTCAGCCCTTGAACATCATTACACTCCTTTTGTAATTCTGTTAAGTTAAGTCTGAATTAATTGCAGAATTAAACACAAATAAAAACAATCAAAAGTAACAACTGTTGTTTTTCCTACCAGAAATGGACAGACGACCGTCTTAGATGGAATCCAACAGATTACGACGGCATCAATGAGACTAATATTCCTCTTTCAGTAAAAGATGAACAAAAAGTTTGGATTCCAGAGATATTTCTCAACGAATGGTAAGATTTTGATCAATGTAACAGTTATGAGTTCTTGCTATTCTTCTCCACTGGGATGAATGTGAATAGGGCAGTCTCGAGAAAGTTAATGTTTTTGGTACTGCCAGTGTCCTGAATCAGTTCATGTTGCACTACTTTACTCAAACGTTGAAGATTGCTTTGCTTTGTATGTTTAGCCTGGCAGGGTTCTCTATCTCACTTCTGTTAACCTCTGTAATTAATTGAATTTATCTATAACTGCATATTTCATACCAGTGTTCACTGTTTTTGTCATCGTCTCATTAATATAGAAAATGATGCAAGAATTTACTACGCCTCGACTTTTCAAATCTTTTTACCTTTGCTAGTCATATAAACTTGCATTCTTTGCCTAATAATTTATGGATCTATGTACCCTGCACACTCTCCTCATGCATTCCTTCCTCTACTATTCGTTATTATGGCCCTAGCTCTTGGACTTCCTTCGAGCTGAAAGTTGTTTCGTCTAAGTCTCAGTTTAGGTTTAAGATTTATTTAAAGATGAATATTACTTCGAAGCAGTTTTTAGCACTGTACCTTTATCTCCATCCCCCCTTCCTCTTCCGTTCTTCCTCGAAAACTTTCTCAATCTGTCGCATGAATGTAGTATGTAATTGTAGTTTAAGTTGGAATTGTTGTTGTTATTCTTACTTCTGTTGGGTCTCCTTAACATGATCTTTTAAAATTTATCAATTTATCGGATGTTACCATGTTTAGAATCTGAATATGTATCGCGAAATTAAAAACTTCAAACTGCAGTCCGTCAGGTACTGTAGGGATGAGAGTTTTGAAGCTCCTTTTATTAAATCTATATAATTGTTTTTTTTTCTATGTCAACTCTTGCAATAAATATGCACGCCAGTAGTCTTGCAGATTAGTTCAAATAGGGGTGCAAAGCTGGGACATAGCAAGGATTTGGGACAAACTGCCTTACAAATTTTCGAAAGATCTTAAATAAGGGAAAGAATTTGAAAAAATCGGGTTTAAGTTTAAAAAAAGTGGCATGTTTTTTTCTTTTTTAGAGAACTTCTAAGCGTTCCCGGAATCTTAAAAGATATACCCGAAAGAGGAACATTAAAAAAAAAAAAAAAAAAAAAAAATAATAAAACAAAAACATGAAAAGAAAAACATCGTTGGCGGTCAAATTTTCATGAAAAAAAAAATCAAAATCACAAAAATGATAAGGACTATTTTTGAGCTTTACTTCACAGTTTTTCAAAACACAATGCGCTCAAGGATGGAATATCCAAATTCTTCCAAGCATTATAGTAAAGAATCATAGTCAGAGTAGCATATTTACGAAAAATTCGGAAAGATAAAAGTTTGGGACACATTTGGAAAGCATGACACCAAAAAAAGCATTTGTTTTTCAGCCTGTTTTAAAACTATTTGAATAACTTCAAAACAAAGCCCCTAAAAACGGAAAACGCTATATGGAAAGTAACATTTTTATGGAAAATAGAAATCATAGAAGAAATTTGCGACACATTCGAGCACTTGTAAAAAGTTTTTTTTTTCCATAGCCCCACTTCAAACTTTGCCCGGAATGGTAAAATACTCATGCAAAGGTTGAAAAAAGTACTCCTCGGACATTTTCAATTGCAAATTAATTATACAGACAGCCTGGAAAGCGTTCATGTGCACAATAGTTTGCCAGCTATCCTGCTGTTACAGCCGATGCGGGCAAGGGTAATGAAAATTGGGTAATTTGTTTAATGATAAAGTGTGAGAATGTCTTTCTGTAGGAATGCCTTAATGTCAAGAAGAGAGTCACAACCAAGTGTGTTATAGCAGAACCCGCTCCTCCATCATGTCGAGTTAAGAGCCGTTTAAGGCATCGCTCCTTCACCATGTCAGTCGATGCAGTAAGGGGATCCTGCGTAGTAGCCAGAAACAGAAAAAAAAAAAAAAACAGATGGAGAGTTCCAATCGATTTAATGATGATTTACTCGTTGATTGAGTTCCAAAAAAGATGATCAAGTTTTAATCTTTCTGCCGGCAAAAGAGGAATTTATTATCAACAGCTAGGTTACTCAAGTGCTCCTCGTCTGAAGTCTGATGCACGAGTGTCTAGCTCGCATGCTTGGTCTTGGAAACCTCGTACGAGCTCCAAACACCTGCAGTCCCCTGATTGGTCAAAAGTTATGACGCACCAACGTTAATAAGTGTTATGATATAGGTGACCAATGAGAAGGCTGCAAATGGGGAAATTGGCAACACCTTAAAAATATAGGTTACAGTGTGCACGTGGAACTATGGCAACGTGATATGTCACGTCCACCGGTAACACATGACGGGAAACAGTAAGGGCCATGGGAATCTAGAACAAGGGAAGGGCCAGTTGCTCGAAAGCAATAAGATGGCGTCTGGTAAAGGTCATGGAGAGTGCACCATACTGAATAACCTTAAATTCATTAAAACTCGTGCACCTCGAAATTTTATCAAAGGTTAAATAAGTAAAAACATTTACAGCGGGGAGTTTGAGCAGTCACATAGACAATTTAATCAAATAATTCAATGGATCTTTAATTTATCCAAGATTCGCAATAAAATTAAAAATAAGCATTTTCAGTTTCTTTGTATACCGTAGTTTCCCCCTTGACAATAAAAGACAATTTCATAGAATGGTAGTGGTACATTTCACTCTTTGACTACTTTGCCGTATGTAACTCATTTTGCAAAGAACATTCTACTTAAAAAAAAAAATAAACAAAGTTAAAATAGCGACTGGTTGGAGTTCTACTTAAAAGCCTGAGAAATGACATTTCCGGCTGTCTGATGGGTCCGATTTTTCAAAATTTCCTGTACACCCCGCGTTAAATGTGAGGAGCGCTCCGCTTTTAAAGACTGTCGGACATAAATACATTTTTTCAGGCCAAAATTATTGTGCCCCCAATCTGTAATGCATTTCAAGCATTCATTGAGGAACGGAGACGTAATAAGGAAAACATACTCATATTAAACCACGTCATTGCATAAATATAACACATTATCAAACATATTAGCCTATTCAATTAATTTTTCGTACCTTTCTAGCCTTTCCACAGAATTTCAAAGTATTTTCACTGAGACGACTGGCGTATCCTTGATACACACCGGAGAAATACACTGGTATACACTGGCAAACACAAAGACTTATTGTACGGTAAAAAATGATAACTTTCCATTCGACGTACAAATCTGCCCGTTGACGTTCACAACTTGGATGTATCAAAGCAACGAGGTATTTAAATGTGGTGACGGACTTCTAGTACCTTAAAAGCCTTACTAAATATTAAAAATTATTTAACATTGTATTTTATAATACATATTCATATACACGTACATATATGACAGTCCAAAGCCCAAATAAAAAACGGGTCCACTTGAAAATTGCACGAGAGACTAATCAGTATATGAAGTTTAAGTTTCAGTTTCTAACCAATTTGTCTAAGCTGGGCCGGCCACGGCCTTTTTGTCAGCTGCGTCTTCAAATAACATTGTTTGATAACATTGTTTGATAATCTAGTCTGAAAACCGCAGGTCTATTTCTTTCCCACGTTTTCTGGGAGAAAGCATTCATCCCCTACTTACGTGGTCCACTTTGCACCGTGGAACAAAACACCTTTCGTATGCAAGTAGAACTGAAAGACAACCCCTAAAGATAGTCAAGGCTCCATGCTAAAACCTATGGTTACTTCACATTTTATACTTAAGGAACTCTGAAATGGGGGGGGGGGTGGAGGGGAAGCACAGGCGAAGGGTTATGTTTGCATTCAGTGGTGACACCATGTGGTTACCGCTGTTTTCAAGGGTCACAAAACATTTCAACCCTTCCATGAATAGCCTTGTGGTGTCGATACAGCTCACAATATGCACCTGCGCCGGAGGCGCGCGAGAAATTTCATCTTGTGAGAATTTACACCTCCCTTTGCGGGAAAGCATGCAGCTTTGAGAAGGACATTGAATGTCAGATTCAGTCTTCAACACAGATGTTTAGTTTATACTTGTTTTTACTTCTAACGATTCTTTTCGTGACTAAGAGAGAAGGTTATTTTTTAAATTTATTTGTAGTCTGAGTAGGAACACAAAATCAAGTACCTCATTCCACTCATCACGTTAACCATACCTGTCTTGTACTCAATGAGGCTGCTACACGAAACCCCAAGTGGTGATGCACAGGAACTAACTTTGAAGATAACCTATATTTGGCTAGAAAAGTTTTCTGCTAAAAGTACTACCAAAGAAGTATAAAGTTGTTTCGGTTCTGAGTGCTACACAAGCAACGAATGCCGACGTTTTTCAAGAAATTTCATAACCACATAGTAATAGGTACCATGAAAGGATCTACACGACAAGGGTCACAATCCCATTAAGATTCCAGAAACCCGACGCTGTGGCACAAGTGACGGTTTTCCAAAACAATGTCGGGAACGAAACCAGTGGCGTAGCTAGACATGCTTCCAGGGGCAAGCACCCAAATTTTCCGATTTGTTTAAGTGTGAACAACACTGTATCAGGGGGGAATTTGCGGCGCGCGAAGAGCGCTGAAGTATTTGCCCTTTTTAAACAAACAATTCGAAATGGAGCTTGTATTGAAGAAAAGTTGAAGTTTGGAATTTGGGTTTCCTGGAAGGAAGAAAATTTAAAAAGTTTGGAGCTAACTATTTCCCCATAATATATTCTTGAGCTGAGATGTAAAATGCTGAAGTTTATTTACTTATTATTATTACAAATTGGTTAATTGCGCAATAATTTGTGACTTCCTTGTTGTACAACTCACATAAACTGCTTTGTTACTCTTTAAAATTAAGATTGTTTTATAACCTTGCACACTTCCTGTTTGATTTCATAGCATGTTGCACATGGAGGCTTCCACACACCATCAGAGTAAGAGTGCTATCACACTTGGTATAAGGGGCAGTAACTTTCAGAAAATCAAAGAGATACAAAGATTGTAATTTGATTAGTACAACAATGACATTAGAAATCATTGAGCAATATATATATTTTATGTTGAGTGAATAAACTTCAACATTTCATATCTCCACTCCAGAATGTTCTATGAGGACGGGAGTTGAACTGTTTGGATTCATTTTTCAAGGCCTGTTTTATGTATTTTTAAAAAATTTTGACTAGGTACGCTTTAAGCATAATCGAATACTAAAAAGGTTCTAGCAGAACGTCGTTTCTTTAGTGGTAAAAAGCCCTCTTTCGGACATACGTAGCGAACAGTGCATAGTCGATGTGATCCTTATAAAAAAAAAAAAAATTACGTAGAATAGCTGTGATCCTCTTGTTTAGAATCTCCGTAAATGATTATTTGTAGAGAATATTCGTAGCGCAACTCAAAAGTGACTCCCATTTTATGATCACTAGGAAGAGCGCAGTAACTTACTTGCAATGTTAGTACCATTGGAAAAAAGGTTATCGTCATGACAAGTGTCATATATTTACCCTTATTCTTTTTTGACGTACCTATGTGATTCTTTTGGTGCAGCCATGCACGAGTAATACACGTTTGCGGTGCAGAAAATCAGCAGTGTGAGAACAGAGCTTCTCAGCAATTATTCTCATTTCCAAACGTACCCATGTCGAGGAAAAAACAGGTGCACACAAGTGAAAGTAACATTTAACTGTATTTCTTCTTTTTTGGAATTGAATGTTGAAATAAGGTAGGTTGCAACGTCCTTGTCTTCAAAATCAACAGTCCAGCGAACGTGCCAAGTTCATACTCAATATCCATTTATGTCATGTTATATAATTTCAACCTTATTCATTTCCTATTTATCCCAAATGAAAAAAGAAAAACACTTTTGATTCCTTGCTTAATGCAGACAAGGAATCTGTGCGATAGTGTTGTCGTTTATGTGTGGGTGTGTGCACTGAGGACTGTTCCGTGGAAACCCTTAGTCTTTCCTCCCTTAACGTTCATGTATTCCGATAAGGCATTGAGTGTGGATATGTGTTGTGTGAATGCATCTCGTTGTGGCACTTTGCCTGTAAACAGCATATCTCAAGATAACAATGACAATTGTTATATTTGGTGTGTAGAATTTTTATTTTGTGGGAAACGGCTCAACTGTTTATGTTTTCTTTAAAGATTTACAATGTTTAGGTTGTTTTTGGTGGAGGTCAACGGTCGTTTTAGGCACTGTAAAATTTTGGAAGGTTCGAAAAGGATTTGTATTATGAAATCTCCACATAAACCTTGTTAAAGGTCGTGTGACATTAAAACGACAAAATGAAGTGTTTGATATTAAAAGTTTTACAAACCGTCCCAATTGACGCATTTCCCACCAAGATCCGTCAAAATGGACCATTTTACTCGGCAATTTTTGATAACATGAGTTTAATATGCAAATAATGTGTTTCTAGGGAGGGACATGCCATTTGGGGGTAATATAAACCTCAGTGTTTGTAATTTTCAATTCAAGGACAATTGTGACGTTGTTATGTTCTGAAGGTTTCCTTTTTTAAGTTTCTGTATCAATTACAAGATTATGAACTATCAAATCAGTACTTAATATATAGGTAATATGGGGTTAACAAAAGATATGTGTTGCAACACCCCGCATCCTTACTTTAGCATAAGCAACAGGAACATTTAAACTTTGAAGAAGTATATCTTGGAAACCGTATAAAATGACGTAATTCCACCTATCTTAGGAAAGCTTACTTAAGGTACACTGGAAAATCTCGTTCAAGACAATTACAGGAAGTCGTTTCTTTGGTGGAGGTAAGATCTCATGCCAGGTCACCAGAGGTCAACTGTTATCAGAGATGGCCAGGGGACATTAACGTTAAAGTCCCCCACGTTTTGTGACGTGAAACTGACAAATTAGGTTCTACAAAAATAACTATACATGAAGGTTATGGGAGGTGTCTTCTACCGATTACGTTCAATTTTTTTGTGCAAAAAATCCTTATGTTTACTTTGAAAATCCACAACATTTTCGCAATCTCCGCGGGCTTGCAGTGTAAATTATATTCTTTTTATCAGTTGTAAATCATACGAAAGTAGTTAGAGCCGACTTATTAGCAAGTGACCAATCAGAAGCCAGTATTTGTGATGATGTCATCACGGCGCAGTGACGTCATGGTTGCTAGGCAACGGTCAAGGTCAAAGTGATAGGCAATCGGCTTTATTCAGATGGACGAGTCAAGTTCAAAGAGATTGTCAAGGGACTGTTTGGGGTAGATTGGAGGGCAGTTGCTAGGCAACATCTAAACATTCGCGTGACCGTTGAATGAAAGGTACTGTACGTAGGCAAGAAGTCTACCGACAGCAACGACTGGTTTGGGTCATGATGAGGTGCACATGATGAGGTGATGTTGTTAGGCAACGTATTAAACCTTGACGGATAATCAGGGATGGGGATAAGGGAGGGATTCGGATCAAAAAGAGCCCTAATGAATGACACATGACAAGGCATACAAAAGAAAGTAGAATAAAATTTGATTGCAACTCTATTTATTGGCTCATTCAGTCCCATATGAATATAATACATTCCAAAGATACACTTTTACGTAACATGCACTACTTTGGTTTATACATTTCATGTTGACGAGGAGACAGATCCAATCTGTGCCTGTATTAGTCATTTCGGATTCTTACGTTACAGAAAGAGTCTTTAGGGCCCCAACCAACGCCCTAAAGCGTGAAAAGCAACCAACCATAATTCTTTCTCCGATCATTGTTTCAGTCACCAGAAAATAGGTCGCAGACTATGTGGTGCTGATCCCAAAGAGGCCAAAATGGCGTTTTGAGTTTGCAACTCTTTTCATTTTTTCTACTCTACCACAGCAAAAGTATACATATTTACACATATCACGGCACGCAAAACATGAGCATTATTACATTAAAACAGATAAAAAAGTCAAAATCAGTTACATAGTCATATAATGGGTGGTAAATGCAAAGACATCCCTATCGTTACTTTGCTGATCATTATCAAATCTACCAGTGATGACTCTCATAGACTGGCCTCTACAACGATGAAGCAAATAATAGATAAAGTAATGTCCACACACTGACGATAATGGTCCTTGCAATGATTTTGGATTTATATTAATGATGTCACCATTTCTGGCTAAAAATGTTCGAATGGAATTCACTTCAGGCGGTTTGCCGTATGAGTCAAAGTATTCCACAGGACCTCGCTTTGGTAGGAAGATAGCAATCCAGGGCTCTCCCGGATGACGGCTTGGATCCGTGTTTACGACGAAGGCAGTAGGGCGCTGTTTCACATGTAATTGAGGGAGACGATCTGAGGAAAACACGCCATGAAATGTAGGTCGCACGAAAGGATCACGAATAAGAATGTCTGCTATCTCTTTGCCTACCATTACTTAGTGTAATCGTAGCTGATATTGCGGGCTCTGTCGATTTCGATGACATTGTCAAATTCTGCATACACAATCACGTTAATGGTCCTGGGCAGTGCCTCTGCAAAGTTCATTTCCAAACGCAAATTACCTTCTTTCACTAAATTGAAGTGTCCACCATCTGAAAGGTCTGGTGTAAAATCGAAGGCAAATAATGTGTACCCTGCAGGGTAGTCTTCTCGACTGATACCCACGCTTTCGTCACGGTAGTTTTTATGGGTTCCTGTGAAAAGTGAAAAGTAGGACCGGACGCTATGGGCTGCCGCATCCTCTGCATTAAAATTGGGCTTCAGTGGCTTGGTCGGTATCTGTACTCCGTCGTAATAGAGTGCTAAATTATTGATTTTGTTGTGTGTGAGACGGAACGGATTTTTGGTGTAAGAACCATTAAATGCATCACTGTCTACACACGCCACAACAATGCGCTTGGGCAGTTGTCCTAGGAACACGTGATCCTCGTTGATACTATAATTGCCTGCTGGCACCGACAGAAGTTTGGTTTGAACCCGACGAACGGTATATTTGGCCGTGTCTTTTCCAGTGCCTTGGCGTTTGCAATGAGTACAGATGGTGCAATTTTTACTTTTCGCACAAACAATGAGACTTGTTGTAACATGACTCTGTATTCTGGATTTTCTCCCGATGACAAGAGGACAAAGGGATCTTTACTAGGTGTTAGTTTTAGACGCAAGTCCACGCCACTCAGTAAATACTTTTCTTGACAAAAGATATCACTGTGCAGTCGACCAATGAGTTCAACTTCTTTGCTTCCATTAGTGAACGTTTTTTAAGTCCCATGTTAGCTGCAGCGGCAGCTGCTTCGGGGTCAGCAGCATCCATTTTGCCGGCAGTATCTTTATAAAAGAGGGCGCTTGTCAATTGATCCACCTTTGTGGCATGACTATAGTATAACAATGTTTCGATCATAGCACGATAAGGGTAAGTTGGTGTTGCCGAGGAAATTTCCCTTCCATTGAGTGCCACATCCACTTGGTTGAAGAGTGAGTGCAGAAACAGATTAACAGGGCCAACAGCATTATCTTCTTCTGGAGAAGATCCGTCCTTTTTCGTAATCTTGGCACGAACGTACAACTGTGTTTGATCAAGATCGATGTATTCCTGGCCAGATCCCGACACGTAAAACTCGATGGGTCCGCCTGTGTTAATAGTGGACAACGGTCTGTATTCTTTCCAGCCCCCTCTTTCAATACTGGTCTGTGTAGGTGGTATAGTAAACAGGTCGAGTTCAGATTTAGCACATTCGCAAGAATGATCGTGAACGAGTGCCATGATGATTAATCAAAAATATCAGGAGCACGTCTTGCCACTTTCGCTGCTTTAGACAAAGTGACGTTTGATCGGGAAGTAGTGATTTCCTTTTTACTTGACGTCCGATATGCTGTAGAGTGTCGGTACCCATTGGTGTTAATCGTCGCTTCGCGGAAGATTTCACATTTTTTTCCAGCCATTACATCCTCGACGAAGTCCAGGCCTGTTTGAAGAGCTTGTCGTCCTAGATATTTGGCTCCTTTCTTGAGCATAGGTACTGCCATGCGCATAACGCCACCAAGAATACCTCCAAGTCCGTGTCCTCTTTGCAAAGCTGGACCCGAAAAGACAGGTAAACCCCTTCCAGTTTGATGTAGATAATAATCTTCGTATAGAGAGGCGTCTGGTTGATACACTGTGCGACGCATGTTTTACAAGTATGACGATCATTTCTGTCTAAAGTGAAGTTTCACGATGACTCTCCCTCTTTCAAATGATACTTTCTTCCCTTATGTCGATTTTAATGGTATCAATGACACTCTGTCGTAATGGGTAGTAATGAGGATTTTGGTATTCGACGTTATTGGTATCTCCAAACTCGCCTTGCACAGGGACCGTTTTCAAAAGATCCGCTTTCACATGTCCAACAATTTGAGATTCTATAATATCCGTGTAAACAAACAAGTGATGAACAGCATTCAAAACAGTAGGATAGGGTGCCTCTGTAGATGTCGATATCACACAAGGATCCTCTAAACGGGGTGTGGAACAAATGTGTCCTTCCAAGAGCAATTGGTGACCAGGTTCAGGTGTTATGGTGACTTTGCTTGTGGTGTCATTGTAGGTGACAGTATACAGATCTCTCAAGTATCCAGGCAGCAAATGGCTAGCCAGACCATCTATGCGTCTAAAGTGTCGTCCTTTAAGATCTAATTCTCGAAAACTGCCATCTTGCTCACTTGGAATGGATATTTTACTGTTGTCTGGACTGAGAATGTACCACGAATAAGGATAAGCTATTTCCCCCAGACCAACTTCCCATTCGCCCGACAGTTGGAGGGATGTCGGTAATTTGACTCGATAATTTGAAAGGGTGTTTTCTGGATACACATCCATGGAACTGTTGCTTGGAAGCGTCACGTAAAAAGCCATCGTGAAGAATGAGGACTATCCTGCTGTGCTTACAGTTTTATAAGATTGCTCACCCAGCTGTTAAATTTGGTTGGGTATCTTTTCCATTTGACAAAATATTCGGTTTTGCCTTCCTTCGTTTTACGTCTGCGAATAACCTTTTCGACACGGTACACATCGTCACCATCTTTGATGACCTTTTGCAGTTCTGCTTCGTAGAAGGTACCTTCTAACAATTCACCTTCCCAATCTTTTAACCGATACACCACAGGATGACGTGGAAGGCGCTGGGCGATGGTGAAGAGTTCCTCTGTCCAACGTGGCAAATATCCTTCGAGAAAGGGACGAGCCATCATGCTGATACGTACTGTATCACCAACTTCCAATTGAAATGTAGGTAACGCCTTCTGTTTTGTCGGGTAGAGCCGTCTCCACACTTGCAAGCTATTTTGAGGGCTGACGTCATGTGGGGCCATACCAATACTCCGGTGGTGCGTTCTATTGTAGGCCTTTACCAGGTCATTCAATATGTCAACATACTTGAGCGTATTGTTAGCAGTAAAATATTTCCACATGCGACTTTTCAACGTGCGGTTCAACCTTTCAACAATACTTGCTTTTGTTTCGTTGTGTGTTGAAAAGAGATGAACTTCATGGTCTTTTAACGGGTCTTTGACGTGTCGGTTGTAAAATTCTGAACCTTTGTCGGTCTGTAGCTTCAAAGGTCGACGTCCGGAACGAAAAATCGTTGCCATAGCAATCCTGAGGGATGTACCTTGTTTATTTTTCAGCCGTACGACCCACCCGAACTTCGAAAATACTTCTATACAGGTCAACAAATACCGGAACCCTTTATTGTACTTTGATAACGAAGCCACATCGACCAAGTCGGCTTGCCATTGATCATCAATGCCAGACACGGTCACTTGATTTCGTGGATAATAACGGCGAGATGGTTTGTGTAGAGTGTACGTTTTCTGTTGCTTCAGCCACGCTTCCACGTCTTGTTTTCGAATCGAAGGGTACTTTCTCTTGACGGCTCGAAAAAGGGGTGCTACGCCTGTGTAACCAGCGGCGTGCGACACGTCGTAATATACTTTGTGAAGTGCTTGCTCCATCGTTTTGGTCAGCATTGTCCCGTATAATAATCTTTCCCGAGCAACAAGCACAAAAAATACGAATACGTTGAAACCAATCACGAATCGATATGAGTGGGTCTCTTCCACTTATGCAGTCCATGACGGCTATGATCACAATGGCTTACTTGATACTATGGACTTAATTTTATAAACGTTCCCAGGTCATTTTACCCGGATGTTGTCTCTCCATTCCTTTTCTATCCGGCGTCTGAGGCGGTGTGTTTAAATGGGAGTCCACTGCGTACACTTCATCGGCGTCTCTGAGTCGTTGTATGGTTTTTCTTCGCTCTGGATTTCCGACGAGTTCTTCGGGTATGTTCAGGTCAGCTAACCATTGTGATAAAGTCTCTTGGCCTTTAGGTACAAATAACTGTCTATGCCGCATTAAATCATTCACCAGGTCAATGACATGACTGTGTTTAACAGCCTTTTCGTTCATTTCAAGTTCACCTTGTGGATTCCAAGTAATGCCATGACCTTTGAAAAATTGTAGTAAGCGGTCAGCCTTTGCTCGATACTTTGTGGGAACACTAGCTATTATAGCATCGTCACTCACTTGGTTTTCTCCTGCATCGTACACAGGAGACATGATGTCTTTCATGGACTGTATTTGTTTGTGATGAACGCGTTGTCGTCGTAACACCTCTTGGTAAAGTTTGGCTCTCACATCATCACCAACACTCTCGTTCTGCAAATGGTGGTCGACTTTGTCTTTTAGGCGTCGTTGCCGTTGTATGCGTGGAGTCTCCTGAGCCCTCATTGTCCTTTCCATCCGTGATAATACATCATGAAGTTCATGGTCTGCGTTGGGTGTTTGCCATTTGGTCAACTCCGAGGGGTCGATGAGCACCATTTTCTTGGCATACTCCATATCAGATTTTCAATTGCTTAATAATGGGCAATAGCATAGATCTAACACAATGGCCTCCGCCTTTCTGTCGGAACACTCTACGCTTCTGTGGCAGTGTCACCTTTGGATCGACGAGTTTTCTCAACTTGGCTTTATGGCGTTGCAGATTCAACTTTTCTAAAGGTGAAAACTTGACGTTCCCTTTCAGAATGTTCAGGGCACATTCACATAAACATATCACAAGAGCCTCATGGAGACGCTTTTGAGTTCCTCTGGCCAAGACATTTAAAAATGATGCCTGTTCCGTCACACGTCGTGACATGATACAAAATAACGACGAACGGGTAAAGCAATTCACTTTATTGATGTACGGTATGATTTCAGCAGCTCAGCCCTATTGTTGCTAGGATAAGGATCATTGTGACAGCAGACGGTCTTGATGTTTCTTGGACTTGTTCGAAAAATGGTTGCCAATCAAAAGAATGTTGCCAAACAATACTTGCTGAATAATGTCATTCATAACAGGTTGGTTCGCATCTCTCAATTGCCATCGTCGACAGAGATCTGCCGTAAATACTAACAGTGTAAGGACGCGATAGGGATGCATTGTTGCGAGTGCCAACACGGTATTGGCTACAGAGCTGATGTTTTGAGGGGCTCGTTCGACATGAAAAGATTCCCAGTCGATGTGTTGATATAAGGTTGTCTGTTGTATACGTCTGGCCACCGAGCGACCTATTTGGATCCACGGAATGGCTTCCTTGGGAAATTCTTTGTCCTCGAGTAGGTTTAAGTAGTCCAGCAGGATTAAAGTTGTTATTTCCCTGTGAACTTTATCTTTTCTTGATATAGACGTAGTTGTGAGCGTCTGTTGGAAAAATATTCGTTCGTAATCGCAACTTTTCATCTGTGTCGGGCTTGAGATCGATAAATAAGTATCCATATGGCTTGATCGTGGCATCTCTGTATGCTTCTTGCATGAAGCGAATGTTTCCTGGATACATTTGCTTAGCCAATTGAATGATACTAGAGGCATCTCTTGGTTTTTTAAAGACTACCAAATAATGTGAATTTAAACTGATTGTGCGACTTTCTGGGCTTTGTCTAGCTGTCTAGTCGTTCCAAATAAGAATACAATTTTAATCTGGCTTGGGCCGTGGTGTAAGCAGCAATAAACACATTCGTGTTACTCCCGACAGAGATGTACTCGTCATCATATTCCCATTGAAGTTGGGCTACGTCATCGGATACAAAGCGTACGTTTTTGACTGTCTTTGTTTGGTCTAGCAAGAGTTCCATGTAACTTGACAAGTTGTTGACAAACGTTGTTTGAGGCAGTTTTGACCGTTGGCCAAACTTCCCCAAAAAAGAATTTAACATTAATTTGGCTAACGCCCTCTTGCCATCATTCTTCTCGATAGCACTTTGGTCCAATTGTATTCCTTCCTTATTTGAGTACTCTTCTAAATACCTCATTTGTCCTGCTCTGTCTTACAGGTGCTTGGCCAACCATCTGCCTCTTGTTTTAGCTTTAAAAATGTATTGATATAATCAACAAACAAGCCGCCCTCTTTGGACTCAGGGTCGTATTGTGTGGTCTCTTCAAAATGCCCCACCTCATGAATTTTTAACAGTGTGTACCCTTTCTGTAAAGCCTTTTGTAGTTCAAGACTGACCCAAGTACCTTCCAAGGCACGTTCTGCGTCGGGATGATGACAGGTTCCTTGATTTTCTTTGGCAGCACAGGTTGCACACAACGGGAACATCAGCTTGTCATTGACACATTGAGGTAGTACTGGGTGATAGAGTCCCCTTGGAGGTAACACTCGACACTGAATGAGTCCATTGTAGTCAAACACGTTGCCAAAATTCTCTGTAATAATCGTCGGATGGCCAAGGGGAAATTCGCCGTACTTGCACACCCATGGGTACAACGAACAGACATCGATGTAACAATTTTTTTTTCTCCGGGGCCAATAACGTGATAAAGTTTGATGGTATTTGTTCGACCACCAAAAAGGCATTACGTGGTTGTAGAGGCTCTCTTATTTCAATAGCATCAACAAATGTTTTCATCTTAGGGCTTCTCTTGACTTGTGTTTCGTATTCACATTCCCAGATTTCGTGCAGGTTAAATCCTTTCTTTTTCAGATAGTCGGCCCTAAACATGGTATTGTGATAAGTTTCTTCCATGGTGACGTTACTACCTGGAACACATGCCTCCCGGTTCGGCCTACAAGTTGGACAACCATGCCAAACACAGCCGTAAAACTCATAGACGTTGTTGCCATGGAAACCATCCACACGATACTGATCAATTCGTTTCTCGCCACCTTGTCTCGCGTGCTGTATGACAATGCCTTCTTCCTGCTCAATCCACCTTAACCATTTCAGGGCTTTGGCGGATTGCTTGTACTGTGGGTTGTAGCCTTGGTGGGGTACAATGGCGATAGTCCCTTCTTTCAAAAAATTCCTTCTGAACACGCGCATACACGTGGAGGCAATCGTCAAGCATTCTTTGAAGGGATCCACAGCTGTTTCCTTGATAAACAACTTACGAAAATGGATGCAACCTTGTCGAAGTAAATCGACATCACTTCTACAGTAAGTTGTCATTTCCTCTTCCATATGAAACACTTCTTCTGTCTGACCATTGTACCATTCTAAGAACTTCTCCCTTCCTTCTGTGGTCATCTGATCAGGATTGTAGAATGATGCCGAAGGCCATGTCCCACAATAGGTTTCGTGGTATTTCGTATTGAATAAATAAGGAAAGTAACCCTTCTTCAATTCTTGCAGACCAAATGTTTTGGGAAAAGCACTCAGAGGGATAGGGATAAAATTAAAGGAATCGATGACTTTGCAGCTCTTGTTTTGCTCGAGACTCATCAATTTAGAGACATTCATAATAACATTTTGTGGTGGTAAACCGATATCGTTTAAGCACTGTAATATTAATTTTCCATCGTAACCACTCACATTGTGGGCAATAGCAATGAAGTTTGGATTATTCAATAAAAACTGACACAAAGACGACAGTGTTTCCTCTCCTTTAAAAACAAATTCCCGTTGTCGACAAGTCTCACAATCGTTCTGAATATTATTATCTGTGATGCATGCATCGCACACACGGTGCACGACACAAAAGTTTGGTACATGTTGAAGGGCTTGAACATCTTCTGTACGTACGTCTTCTTGTCGGCATTCAAAATCAAAAAATAAAAATTTTTGAACAATGTCCTCAGATTTACGATCTTTCTGTTGAATTGGTTGAATGAAACATTGGTGTCCAATCGGCATTTTAGTTTGAAAAGCTCGACAATAGGCTAAACCACATTCGTGCTGGTCTTTGACTGACTTGCCACATCCGTCACAACGTGTCACACGATCGCATGTTGATTTTGGGCGAGCACTCTTTTTGGAAGTAGAAGGTTTTAACATATGCCTGTCATAACATGCCGGACTCTTGAAATAGCGACGACACTCTTGACAGAACGTCCAAGCTTCAAAACTACAAACATCTTTGTCATTGTTGAAGCATCCCGTACAAATGTTGTCACAAAGATGACGTTCGCGATGATCGTAACATTTGAGGCAATGTTCACATACGTAACCCCGATCGAAAAATCCAGGAAGTGACGTGATGACATCGAAGTGACCTTGATGATAAAGTAAACAGAGTCTCTTAGCTTTTGCTGGTCCTTTGAACATGATGGGATTATGTTGTGCTTGAGTGAGAACCAAAATTTGATAATCTTGCAAAACCTCTTGAAAGCGATTGACCTCTTCTAAGCCGCAAGGTGTCTCGGGTACACCTGCTTCAGCATGAAGGCCCTTCGCCAGTTGGATCTGCTCACCAAATCCCTGTCAGATGTTATTCCAATTAATTGTTCGATCATTAGCTTTATCCAAGCGAGCCTTTGCGGTGACGGGTGCTCTGGCCAAACATAGTTCATCGGTGTTATTGATAGAGATGATCGATTTCTTTTTCTTCTTCAGCCATTGTCTTAAGTTGGTATGAGCAGTAACTGGACCTTTTCCATTCGCCATATCTACATGTAGGACACTGAAAATCATTTCTCCGTTCAACTTAAATTCAACATTGGATTGAATCACTTTTTCGATGTGACCAAACATGCGCTCCATAGTGATCTGGTCTCGACGTATGAGAGGTACCCAAACAGCATGCGTTAAGGAAGGAGCTGATAGTTCTATTCCTACACGATCCTGTGGCGCAAAGCCTTTCATAAGGTCTTCTAGTAAAGTCTCCATAACTTCGTACAATGCGGACAAAGGGTCTCCATGTTGGTCGACCAGTTGTTGTAATTTGGACTCGTTAAACGTCACTCGATACTCTTTGGTTGTGGTGCGAAACCGCTTGAGCCGTCTTATACGTGGCGCTTCTACAGTATAGAAACTTTCTGATGAAGTGTCCTGTTCCGGTTGGTTATCCTGCACAGTGACGTTTAAAACGGCACCCCCATATTGACTCAGAGTATCTTCAGAGTGTTGACGTTTTCTAGGTTGCTCTTGGTCAGTCCTTATTGTCTGAACAGGATGATGCCACTGAGACTGTCCCGTTTGCGTGTTAAAATAGTAAGGCCACTCAAACGTACAACTCCATTGAACCGTCCAACCTTGCTGACATAACTCTTCAGACAACTCCATCGTCTTCTGTATACATTATAGTGGAATACAATTTTAGCTAACAATTGCGTACGTGGTCACCAGTCGACGATCAAGTGAGAAAATAACGTTCATAGATTGGTCGGGCTTTTTATATGACACCGTTATGTTGTTGTATTACTATAGGGATGCGCATTATTTTGATATAGTGTTGCCCTGTTTGGACGAACAACAGCAGTCGATATCATTTTGATATTCCACAATTCCTCAAATATTCCACAATCACTTCCACGTATTAGTTAAAAAACGTGCATATCCTTTTAAAATTCAAAATATTCGAAGCCGTGCACCTTTAAAGAATTTTCGTTAAAATAATCCAATTATATTCCAAAAACGAACAAAATAGGCTTTTGGTTACTTCTGAAAATTACTCCTCGGAATGATTCTGCACCCTCTATGAAGCATCTTTTATATTGTCAGTCCTCGTGTTTTTTTTTAGTAACACACGTCAGCTCCACAAATACAAAGCCCCATCACAACTATTTTTAGTAACACACGTCAGTTCCACAAACACAAAGGGTCGTTGTTCTTTTTTTTTTTTTTTTTGAGTAACACACGTCAGATCCAGAAATTAATAATGATCAAAACATGATACACTAAACGACATAAAATGATCGGTTCAGCATTAAAAATATAAATACAGTAACCTAGTGAGAAATATCAAAATCAAAGTCCTTGGGATGACTAGCCTCAAATTCAGTATTCACTGGCCTATCTTCAATGTTAAGATGAAAGCAGTAAAATTTGTTATTACATAAAGAAGGAACAAGACCAGTGTTGCCACGACGACACGATTAACAGAATGATGATACAGATAACAAAGATTAGGCAAAGATAAGCCTTCATTCTTGATAAATTGTTAGACAAAGTCTAGAAAAAAGTCAAACAGTATGTTTAAGTGATGACATTTTGCATAGGCTTAATAAGCTGGCTCTACAAGTAAGGACACCCGTGAGGGAATCGAACCCTCGAATCTGAAAGATCCTACCAATGCGGTGTTTGTGATCTGTAGAACCGACGCTTACAGCCCACAACAATGTCAATTTTGGATGTGATTTAACAGACGACAGTGGATCATGATCATCATTTCATACTTGTCAGTGGTCCAAGCAAAACCGATCTTACAACATGGCATCTTCATGGCAAACTTTCATCGACTCAAAAGGAAACTTATATTACTACAACCCTAGCTTACAGGAAACCAGCTGGCAAAAACCTATTGAAGGAAAACCCATGCAGCTCCAACTTCAACCTAACCCGAAGCCGCCTAACGCTTTTTCAAAAGTGACCAAACCTATGAAGCCTTCTCGGCCTTTGCTTGACTTCCCGTTAAGCAAGACTACATCTGTGACCGTGAAACCTATAGGTCCCAGGATATACATTTGTCTACATCGGACCAAACCAAGAAAGAGCCATTCTCGACGAGGAAAATATTTCTGCTTAAACCCTGCTGAATGGCAGCAATTGTTCCGTGCCAGTAATAACATTAAAGATCTATTACGTAATGTATCCTGTGATAAGAATACAAAGGAAAGAAGCACTTACCAGTCTTGTAGACACGAATCCACTGAAGTCACAGAGCACTTAATAACACTGTTTTATGATGTGTATATACACTTTGGACACACATCAACTGATACAGTTAAACCAAAACATTATTGCGAAACTATATGTATACATTTGTTCCGAAACAGTTCGGATCCTGACGACCTTATTGCCAACTGTCATCTTACGAAAATGTACAAAGCTTCATGCCATCCCAAGAAAGTAAACAGACTTTTGTTTCCACAGTCTTGATAGTACAAGAACGCAAGGAGGAACGCACGCCATATGCAGTCTTCATTCGTTTATATTATTTGTTAATGTTATTCCTAGCAAGTGGCCACAAATTCAACTTTCCTTGAATGTATTAAACTAATGTACCATGGTTTTTAGTGCACTCTGATTGTAAATTAAGTTGTTATCTCCGCTACTAGTACAGTGAATCTATTGCTATGCACAACTAACTAAAACGTCTGTACAGCTTTAAGTACCGGTCTGTTTCAGCATCTTTTGTACAGCGCACCATCAATATCGACTTTTGTCCAAGAGCAAATAAAAGCCTCCTACCAGACAACCCTTTTGTGTGGTCTTTTCTTTTCTGTGTGTCTTGTATCGATCGATCGGGGGGGGGGGGGCTCTTTTATAAAAATAAAAAAAGATTCTGGCAAACCATCTCTCACTTGGCCGAATGCTCTTGTCGCTAGAGGACTTGGTGACAAATGGGTGGGTTCGAGTCCACTCGCTACCGACATCTTTCCAACAAAATATTTTCGAAATGATATTCAGTTAGGTCATAATCATATAAATATGACTGTGAGCTTGACCTTATCATGACCCTGACCCTGACCTGAAGGTAAATATCAGATAAAATACCATGACCTTAACCGTTGCCTAGCAACCATGACGTCACTGCGCCGCGATGACGTCATCACAAATACTGGCTTCTGATTGGTCACTTGCTAATAAGTCGGCTCTAACTACTTACGAACATTATTCACTGGTCTCTCCGATTATTTCGATTATTCGTGTTCATAGGCCAGCAAGTGTGGTTATGAAGGAGCAAAACATTAAGGGCTTTGAAGAAGAGTAATTGTCCACTAGTATGTTTTAATGAAATCTGTAATCTTTAGTGAATGACCAGCCTGGTAGGCTGAAATTATCAAACACATTTTAAGGAAACAGAAAATTACTTGGTGTACAGTCTGCATGCAATTTTTTCCAGAAAAAATAAGGTGTATACACCTTACATTAGAAAAAAAAAATTATGCCAGATGTCCTCTCCCCCCCCCCCCCCACTTTGAATGTCAAATCGACGCCCCTGCCTTCATGTGGTGAGTTGGAAGATTTCATATTTAGTATTTGGATGTAGTTTGGTTAAGAACAGAACCCTTCTTGGTTTTCAAGGTCACACGTCTGGGGCCACCAGTCATCAGAGAGTAGAATTTTACAAGGTTTGTCAATATCATCATCTGATGTCACCAGAGTTTAGGAAGCAAACTTTCCCAAATTTACCGCTCTTTAATTTTCCCTAAGCCTTTGGGCTTTTTGGTAATATTTAGCAATTTTTCGTTTCACTGAACAGCAAACCTTTTACACAATCGATGATCTTGTGAAGAACGACACGTATAAAGACTACGAAATGGGCAACCCGCTTTGGACTTCTAAAATAAAAAACGTTATAGAAAGCACAATTACCTATGCATGTGAATCATGCAAAGGCGAAAAACAGTCTTATGTCCGGTATGAGTTGGAACTCGTCAGGGGAGAGTCTGGTCTGCTCGTGTTGATATACATCGCACCTTCCCTAGTGATCACTGCGCTGACGACCTTAGTTACCTGCCTCCCGCATGATGGTAGTGCTGATGCCCCTGCCTACGCATTGACTTGCGTTTTGACTCTGTTTGTCTACCTGATTTACATGTACTCTACACTGCCACCAACAGGCGGTGCTCACATAGGTAAGAAACAAAAATTTTACGTTATCCATTTGGTGTGCTAGTTTTAATTTAAGTTAATTTTCCTTTGCATTCTTACCTTGAGGTATGGTCTGAAGTACTCCATGTCAGGCCCGGGGTTCTACGTTTTTTTACTTATTGGAAATTTTGCTTAACAAACGACCGTCAGTCCATTGTTCCACAGTGTGTTCATGACGTGAGAGCGTGTGCTGGAATGCGCTTCCTGCGCGTGAGTTGCTACTGGGATTTTTTTCAAGGGGATTGGGTCATTCAGTTATTATTAAATTTGCTTCAAAGTATTATTTAGGATTAGAATTTAGATTATATTAAGCCATGAAGGATGTTCCTGTGGCCCGTTCTTTCGAAATCCAGTTTCAGAAGTACAAAAAAATTGTAAAAACTTTCTTTGTGGCATTAAATAGCGTGCCTATCTGAATTGCTCATCATCATTTATCCACCATCTCCTTGGAAAGTTGCACAGCTAAAGCAATCTCAATTTTCCGAAGTTTTAGCACCAATAATCTTGGATAAAACTCGTTGGGACACCACCGCTCCCACTTCACAATGTTGAGTATATTTATCCTGTTCACGACAAACGGCCATTCTTTCTGCGCAACATTTGAAGGGGGAGCGGGGGTTTCATGAAAACCTGGGAACTGAGATTCAAGAATGTTACGGCAAAGTGTCCCAACAGTTTTGTTCAAGATTCTCTGAGAAATTTGAAAACTTAGAACTTCTCGTGGCACACGGTAGGAAGTGGTTCTTTGCGCTGTTTTAATTCGCCTAAGGGTGGTGTCTTTTCTTTAGGTAAGAGGACAGTAACAGAGAATAATCAGCATATTCTTAGTCCATATTGAAGTTCTTATACGAATGAGACTAAAAACATTGAAAAGGTAGCTACATAAGATCAAAGCGTCTTCTTGCTCAGAAAGACATTTTCAAAAGGGACGTATTTTGGGCTCACCTTACTGTCTGAACAGACACCAAATAAAAAGAAAAAGGGGAAAAAAAACCAACCCATGCAGCAGAAGTATGTTTTCTATTCTCCCTATTACTTCATTTTAAACTAATTTACCAGAAATAAATTATTAAGTAAAAGAATGTATATTCATTTCACCTCAGCGCAGTAACTTTCATTTGAGTAGCTGGAACTGTACAAAAATATGCCATACATGCTAATTTGACAAGACCGGGGTGAATGCTAAGTTAACCACACGGTCTACAATTTGTTTTAAGAGTAAATTTCAAAGCAAAACGTAAAGAAATCGAGTCTGGTTAAAGAGGGCATAATAGATACCTCATCAGCTTAATGCAGCATGAAAAATGCAGTCACAGACGTCAAATCCGCCAAAATATGTCTTAAACCAGCCCTACTTAACGAGCTACCATCGTTGTTATAGAAAGTTTGGTTTGCAGTTCTGGCTTTTAACTTTTCATTGTAGATCATGGCACTCCTTCAGTGAAAATCTTGCCTTCTTACCCCTAATTTGCAATAGGAGTGAGACTCTTCTATCTATGGAAGAAATTGCTTCGTTTTCCGTCATACAATATACGAATAGTAATCATGCTCCTTTTAATTTGCTAAAAATGTAACGCATATTCCTGCCATAGACGTTGTTACGTAACGAAGGCATTTCTGCCTGGCATTCCCTGCGAATACCCGAAACAGTCTACATATTATGATCTCCCCAACCAACAATTAATCAGTATAAACAAATAAACAAAACATTTCATTAAAGCAATTTTAAATTATACTTTCATTTCGCTAAAATCCTCAGACTTGTTGAGCATAGTTATCCTGTTCACGGCAAACGGTCATTCTTTCTGCGCAACATTGGAAGGGGGAGCGGGGGTTTCATGAAAGCCTCGGAACTGAGATTCAAGAATATTATGGCAAAGTGTCCCAAAAGTTTTGTCCAAAATTGTCTGAGAAATTCGGAAACTTGGAACTACCCATGGCACACGGTAGAAAGTGGTTCTTTGCGCTGTTTTAATTCGCCTAAGGGTGGTGTCTTTTCTTTAGGTAAGAGGACAGTAACAGAGAATAATCAGCATATTCTTAGTCCATATTGAAGTTCTTATAATAATGAGGCTAAAAACATTGGGGAGGTAGCTAAATAATGTCCAAGCGTCTTCTTGTTCAGAAAGACATTTTCAATAGTGACGTATTTTTGCCTCACATTACTGTCTGAACAGGCACCAAATAAAAAAAAAAGGAAAAAAGAAAGAAAGAAAAAAAAAAATCCATCCAGTCGAAGCACGTGTTGTATTGTGCCTACTGGTATGGCTGTCAGCCTTTCATCGAATATGTCTTCCAAGGTTAACAATTTAAATTTCAGGAAATACAATTTTGTACCTAAAACAGTACTTCGCCTTGTTCTCACTTCGCATCGGCCCAAATAGTACAACTGATTAGGCCCAAATAAAACCAATATTGTACACTTTGGGTTTTAAACATAAAATTCAGGACTGTGATTACAAGATTCCATGCTTCTGTTGATTTTCAGACATCTTGTATCAAATCCAAGATGGTCGCCATCGGTCAATGCACTTTTGTACCATTTTTCTTGATTTCCAGCATTTAATGTTCATTTTCGATTAGAACAACTGCGATATTTGGTCAAATGGCACCAGAAGATTCATGATCGAATGTATAACTACCATACTTTCGACCTACACATTCTAACTTCGATCTGCCGACTTCGACTTACTGTATATATACATAAATATATATGTAAATATATATATATATATATATATATATATATATATATATATATATATATATATATATATATATATATATATATATATATATATATATATATATATATATATATATATATATATATATATATTGGATGAAATGTACTGGAACCAACAAAATTTCTCGCTTAACAGGTAGGATCCACATAGGATTCACAGGCACCACTGAAATATTTCATATTTAGAGTGAGAAAAGTTAAGTTGCGGTCAACTACACGCTAAAGATGACGAGAAGCGCACCGTGCCTGGTAGCTTTCGGTTATTTATTCAACCTTCAACAGCCAAGTAAAATGAAACAAGCTAAAAGTCGTTATAAATTCCCCTGTGCTTCAGAATTAAAAGGTAAAAGGTCAAAAGTAAAAAGCACCCGTCAATTGACAACACAAGTCTCTAAAACGATACCAAGAAATAGCCGTCTACTACCAATCTCCGGAGAGAAACCATTAAAGCGTAAAAACAAATAAAATAGAGGAACAAAAGCAAACCGAATTCAAAAGGGGAAAGTAAAAGATAAAACCCTTTAGAGGAGAAGCGAAATACTAAACGTACGGCAATAATGAACAAGAACTAGGACCAGTAGCTGACTCTTTTACGAGAATAGAATTCTTTTCTCTTTTTTAGACCATAAGGGTGCACAGTACATAGTTGTGCCACCCAATAAGCTTCCCATTTCGTTAAAATGGTGTTAACATTAGAGGTACTGCTACTCTTTTCAATAAAAATAAAACGAATTTGGTCGAGATTGTGAGACTTAGAGTTGAAGTGTATTGATAACTCACACCTCGATTTGTTATTAACGAGGTCCGATTTGTGGTTTCGAAACCGGACCTTAAAGGGGATGGCAGTAGATCCAACATATTGTAAGTTACATAGTGAACAGGTGGCTAAATAAATAACATTACTACTAGTACAAGAAACGCTTTCAAAAATCGGGTACCTTTTACCGGTGCAAGAACTTGAAAAATATTTACCCTCCAATAGGAAGTTCAAGCACAGGTCGCAACGCTTTTTTGCACATTTATTACACCCAATGTTGTCAACGGAGTTTGTGACTGATTTACGCTTCGAAGACTGCAGGTGTTCCCTTAAAGTTTTATATCTCCGAAAAGCGGGAAAAATGGATTTCTCTGGGAAAATATCCTTCATCTTCGGCGAACTAAAAAGCAGATGAAAGCTATCGTGCAAAATATTGGATAAGTGGCTTAAGCCCGGGTGTTAGTCCAAAATAAGGGGGTGACTCATCTGGGAATCTTTGACGTTAGTCTTTTTATGATTTTGTAGTAGTTGGGTTCGAGGAATAAGTTGGGCCTTTTTCTGCAACCCTTAGCACGTAGTTCCATTCACTTTGCCCTGGACACTACGGACTTCATTTATAAATTGGAAGCTTTCACCAATTCTAAACCACTACCAGAGGGTCCCTTCTAGTATCTTGGGTTTTAAAAGCCATGGCTATATATGTATATATATATATATATATATATATATATATATATATATATACATATATATATATATATATACATATATATATATATATAAATATATATATATATATATCTATACATATATATATATATATTTATATATATATATATATATTTATGTTAGTATGCAAACGAGTACTGCAAGTACAGAGAGTGCTCAACCTAAGGAGCAATACACAATTAAGGTTAGGTTGGAAAAAATTAGCTAAGTTGTACAGACTGTTTCGCCTGAAGGCTCTTCAGCAACTAACAAGGAATAAAACGAGGCAGTTCTACTGTCATCGCTGTTGATTGGTATTAGCACAGTCTACAGTACAGGGATTATGCTTATCCATAGCCGGAGAGAAGAAACTTCTTCTTGTGCCTACAGGTGGAGATGAGCTCGGATCGTGAGTTAAGAATAGCGGATTTGATATATAACACTGAAGGACCACAAAGAGAATTTCAGAAGTCATCCCACATGCAGACTCATAAACCCGACAAAAAGTGAAATTGGTATCATTTCCAAGCAAATACTTGACAGAATCAATGCTGAAGTGCTGAATGCTACAAAAGTCAACCAATGGAAGAATTCCAAGGCTGTCATCGACTGGTTTATGAACGTACCTACCAGAGAAAATTCTACATTCATCACTTTTGATGTTGTGAATTTCTATCCGTCCATCAAAAAAGATTTGATGCTAAAAGCACTGGAATTCTCCCAGAGGTTCACCACCGTAACACCAGCAGAGATAGACATCATCGTCAATGCCAAAAACACCCTACTATCCCACAACGACACAACTTGGCAAAAGGCTGACTCCAACGATCTTTTCGATGTAACTATGGGGTCGTATGACGGGGCTGAAACATGAGAGCTAGTCGGGCAATACATTCTCACCGAGATCAGCAACCTCTTACCTAAAGAGAACATAGGTCTATATCGTGATGACGGATTAGCGGTCATCAGCAAACCCCCAGTCATTGCAGAAAGAATAAAAAAGAAGCTCTCCGATAAATTCAAACAGCTTGGCCTCCAGATAATGGCCACAGCAAACTCAACCGTAACCGATTTCCTAGAGGTCACACTGGACCTCCATAAAAAAGAATACAGACCGTATTCCAAACCTGGAGATAAACACGTCTACGTCCATGCAGAATCAAACCATCCACTCGTCGTCATTAAGAGAATTCCGCAGTCCATAGAAACACGTCTGAATAACACCTCCAGTAATGAAGAAGTATTTAACCATGCTAAACATGATTACCAAAAAGCCTTGAACGAAGCCGGTCATAAAGCCAACCTCGCCTTTCAGCCAAAGACCCCCAGCCAAATGAAACCAACAGACCAATTGAAACAAAGGAAACGAAGAATAACCTGGTTTAACCCACCGTACAGCAAACATGTCAAAACGAATATTGGAAAAAAGTTTCTTGCACTTGTGAACCACCACTTCCCTACACGCTACCATCTACACAAAATTTGTAATAGAAGCACCCTCAAATTAAGCTACAGTTGCACGGACAACATGGAAACCGCAATAAAGGCGCACAACAACAAAATAATCGATTCTACACCACATGACGTCCAGCACACCTGCAACTGCAGAAGCAGAGATGATTGCCCCCTCCCAGGAAAGTGCACGGCCAAAAACCTCATCTACGAAGCAAGAATATCCACTCACAATAGCGAGAAGACATAAGTGTTGTCGAAGGTCGAAAGTGTTGTTGTAATACATTAAACTCTTACCAAAGAAGGAACGGTTGAAGAAAAACATCAGAGAGAAAAATTGAGCCGCACGGGGGACCGAACCCACCATCCTCCGCTTTCCGGGCAGATTCTATGACCACTACGCTAGAACAGCGCGTGATTCACAGAAGCGACAACAGGCTATAAACACCCCATGTGAATCAATTTTCTCTCCTTGTTACCATGGAACTCCCAAGCGGGATGAATAATCAGTAGGTCGAAGTTGGTAGATCGAGGTTAGAATGTGTAGGTCGAAAGTGTTGTAGTAATACATTCGATCATGAATTTTGTACTGATCCAAGATAGAGTAAATTCGACCTATATTTATATATATATATATATATATACATATGGTTAAAGATAGCGAAACAACACTGGATACAGTGCTCAACCGATGGGAGCGAGTATAAATAATAAGAAAGTAAACACTATTGCATTTCAAGATACAAGCTTGTTTCGTATAGGCATACGTTTGTAGCCTACACTCCTCAGTCTACAAATGCGAAGCATAACGGTTATAAAATAACAAAATGAAAATGAGACGCGCGTGTTATAGACACGTCATAGAGGTTAAGCGCCCATTATGACGTCCACAGAAGAAAGTATTATCTGCAGAACTAGAACGCGCAAAATAGGTTAAGAGTGCGCGGGTTATTTAAATACGCACAAAAACAAAGTGTTTTACTCTATGCTTCATTAAAAAAAGTTATTATGACATAACAGCTTCTTTTTACGGTGCCTACAGCTACTAACAAGTTCATTCCTATTATTCAAGGAAGACATATAAGGTTTGTGGATGATGAAATATTTCTCAGTTACACAAAGATTACACCTCTTGCTTGATGCGGAATAAGAATTTCCGTGTGCTAGAATTTTCCATTTGATTGAGTATGGTACGTTATTGTCCTTTAATGTCCAGATATATTGGCTGAGGGTGGTGGCATTCCTCTGGGTTTCATTTCTAAAACTACTGTTGTGGCCGTTGAATCTTGTTTTGAAGGGGTTTTCAGTTAATCCGACGTTTGTTTCCACCTTTAGGTTGTCCTGTCTTGTTACTGAGGCTTGGTAGATTACACCTGATGCTAGGCAATTACCTTCTAAGGGGCATAAGTTATCTCTTCGACAGTTGCAGGTTTGATTACTTTGATCACTTTCTGCTGTCTTCTCAGCTCTTAAGATCGATTTAATAACTTTTTTTAATGAAGCATAGAGTAAAACACTTTGTTTTTGTGCGTATTTAAATAACCCGCGCACTCTTAACCTATTTTGCGCGTTCTAGTTCTGCAGATAATACTTTCTTCTGTGGACGTCATAATGGGCGCTTAACCTCTATGACGTGTCTATAACACGCGCGTCTCATTTTCATTTTGTTATTTTATAACCGTTATGCTTCGCATTTGTAGACTGAGGAGTGTAGGCTACAAACGTATGCCTATACGAAACAAGCTTGTATCTTGAAATGCAATAGTGTTTACTTTCTTATTATTTATATATATACATATATATATATATATATACATATATATATATATATAAATATATATGTGTGTGTGTGTGTGTGTGTGTGTGTGTGTGTAATATTAAATCGGCATGTGTGGAGAAATCGGTATATCGCCATACATTAAGACGAAATGAGAAGCTTTTAAATACATTGAGCATCTATTTTCCCCAAATTGGTCAATTTTCCCCTCCTGACATCATGACGTCATGACGTCACTTGAATGGTCTGTTAAGTTTGTTAGCAAGTTTAGTTTTGTGAATTATGGTTAAAGTGGTAATGTCAACGAATAAATCAGATGTGAAATCTGACAGTATGAAATTTGTTGGTAGCTAGCTTCTTGTAGTGCCCCTACGGCGATTAGATGTCAGGCAGATAAAAAAGATGATTCAAAAAGTGTGAAGGAAGGTTTTATCTTGTAGACATACGCCCTATTCTAATGTCCATCAGGGACGTACAAATCCCTGTGTCCACACATACATTTGCGTGGACGGCATGTACGTCAATTCGTCCACATTGAAGAAATAACATGTGCTTTGAACGGAAAATAGAACTTGTTTATGAAGTTATGTATTTCTATTTAAAACAGTGTGTTTTGAGTTTTTGTTGAAAATTCGACCATAGGGGTAGAATAAGACGAAGATCCCGTTTTTATTTGACTTTTATACGCAATTTTTATGTGAGATTACGAAAACGTACAGTAAGAAATTAATCTAAATGCAATTTTTCCAATGTTTACCTATTTATAAATTTGCGGACAAGCATAAGGTGACTGAAGCGAATGTTTGCATCTGGAAGACATTGGTGTAACCTTTTTGCTCATGTATTTACCTATTACCTTAGGGCGAAATAAAAACCCTTTATTTACCCCTTACCAACTTTCATGAAAAGGAGTGCGCTTCTCACAAGACACAAATCTCATTCACCCTCGAAACCAAAATTGAGGCGGGGCGCGATCCATTGTCGGAGATAATTTTTGTCCTTGACGGTAAATCCTCTTTGAAGATTTACTCAAAATCTAATTTTGGAATATGTTATAACTTAACAGCAGTATTTTCCGCCCAACGCCGCCCCTTTTTTAACTGGACACTTACGACTATCGTAATCGTTTTCGCGCACCTGTGGTTCATATGCTGGTTGATTTTTGTTAAAGTCTTAAACGGTTAAAATACTTCATGTGTACTATTCAGAACCCGTTTTGTGCACAGCTCTACAAGCTTTCAAAATTTCATCTCCTCCAGTGACACATTGGTCTATTCCAACTACCGTGACTTTATGTGTTGTTTCACCTGTTAACATTTGCATATGGGTGGTTTTCCGTAGTTTTTTATTTTTCCATCTTTCAAGACTTATCATCGTCATCGCCATCGTCATCATTATTATTAAATTATATTTCTATAGCACTTACTTTAAAAGTAAGCTCTAAGTGTCTCACAACAAATACTTTAAAACCGATAAAGGACAATAAAGCTTAAAACAAAACACATGAAAGTTAGATCGATAAAAACGAAAAGGTAACAAAAAAGTTCAGAAAAGAAACAATAATTTTTATAATCATTCATCTCAAACCTGAAATAAAAGAATGACAAATTGACAAGTCTGGCAAAGAAGGGTACCAGATCAGCTCTACAGAGTTAAACAAATTTACTTTATATCACACATGGACCAATTTATAAGTCCAATGATTTGCTTTCAAAATATCACCAACTCATAGAGTTTTAATTTCAAGATTGCTTTCGTCAGCAAAGCAAAACCGCACACGTTTCATTCGGCAAGTTTGAAACCTTATACTTGGATATTTCTTAACATCAATATATAATGATAACAACAGGAAAGAATGGGAAACCGTGTTAGTCATGTATGCGCAATTGCAAAGTCTATGTCGTTAGCTCAGAGCATTGTTTACACTTTAAAGTAACCGTATCATTACGTCAATGCATACTTTACTTACCGACAGGTATTTTCATGCTAGCTATGGTCATCGGAGGAATGTTTGCTGTCTTTTATGCTGTGTTTTTCAAAACCAATTGGTATCTAGATGGGAAGTCAGACAAAGCTGACGGGAAAGAGCAAGGTACGCCAAACTATCAATCTGTTGATAAGAAGCAAGGTAGAAGCAACGACAACGAAATGCAGAATATTTCCCCGAGTGAAAATCAACCAGAGAGCAGTGGAAGTGTCGCAGAAAACGTGAAACTAATTGGAAATACAAAAGTACAACGGAAGCACTGTACCTGCAGTTTTTGGTTTTCGTTAGTCTTTATTTTCGGTCAAGGTCTGGTGATAGCGGCTATGATTTTGTGGCTAATTTTTAAACATATACATCTCCAAAATGAAATAAAAAAGTAACTACGATTTTTCACACAGCGCCATTGATGAACCATCTATTTAGGTCACTAGTTAAATGCGTTCTTAACATGTCAAAAAATATGTAGGCTTGTGTTCCCGAGTAAACCAAGCACTTAGAATTTTTTAGGAATTTTTCCTTTTTGTGTGTCATGACATCAAATGACTTTTGAGCTCCATTACAAACAAATGGGATCTTCATGTTATAAAATATCTCCTGGTGTGGACTTTACACACCAAGTAGGCCTATTAGATCTGTTTTCATCTGTTCAGGGTTCCTACAACAACGAGGTATCTTGTTACAAGTTTTTTTTTCATACTTTGCAACTGGGTATTCCAGATGGTTGTGATCTTCACATTTAGTATTACGAATCATTTTTCAACCAAATTACATGTACATACCAAGTAAAAAATGTATCTAAAATTCCTACCTTGAGATATTTTGTTCATGAGGTTTTCAAAGTCTGGTGACCTGATGACCCCGGGCAACCTTTGATTTCCAACTTAAACAAAATGGGGCTTTTAAAAATGGTCATGTGCTATACAAAATATGAGTACTCTACTTTGAAAACAATGTTTACAACTTTGTCAGAATTTAGCTCTGTGTAATCTTATTTAGTGTTTATTATCAGCTTGCTCCATACTTCACAAGTTGCATTGCGCATGTGTGTATTAATTCTTAGATTCATGATAATGGTTTTAAAAGATGATTGAAGGAAATTTCGAAGAATTTCATACACTAAATCACCGATCAAATTCGACAGAAACACGAGATTGTGAGTTGTGTACTTATTAGTGCTGAAAGTTAAGCCATTTGGTGTTTGACTAGTGTCAAAACTTTGACTCGTCAAAGTGAACTTTTTTTGCAAAAATCTGTCAAATTGTTAACGAATGTAATGGTTTGCAAATATTGAAGTGACCGCAAAACTGCGAGGCATTTCATCACTTATACCCGTTTGTACTTCTCAAGCTATGTCTAAGTTCTTTCTTTCGTGAAAAATATTTTCAAGAACACTATAGTTATCGTAAAACATGAAAACGATCTAAAAGTATTGGTTGTAATACAACCGTAAAATATTGTAAAAACTGGGGATTTTGCACGTAATTTGCTTCATCGCTGACATATAGTTGTTACATCATGACTCATGGAGCATATCAAGTGTTTTTTTATTGTCAGATATTGAAAAAAAATGACCTTTGTTAGTCGGCTGTGGGCAACCTTCCAGCTCTTGAAATTGGTTGCTACAGGGAGCTGTTAGGGTCCCTGGATGATATGAAGGTTTGAAGTACGTAGAGCGAGCGGCTGTTTAATTCCTTATCAACAGGCATGCGTGCTGTACAAAACGGTGTTGTCGTTTTACATCATGAAGGTTTGGTTTTCGTTTTGAACACGAAAAAGGTGATATTTGGTTTTGCTCATTTTCAGCTCATTATTCATTTTCCAAATTGCGTCCTCTTCCCCACAAAACCGACACACATCAATGTAAGCCCTAGACCACTTTTTTCACAGCTTTGATTTTGGCATTGCTGTCATTGTCAAGTTTGGGAAAAAGAGGACTTTGAAGGATAACTCCCAACAATCCTACTGACACTGCTAAATTGATTTTGTAATTTAAAAATTTCGAGTGGTTTATTTACATGATCAAACTATAGTTGAAACAAGTTTTTAATCTATTTTACGTACTGTTTAACTATTTACCAAGAAGTACACTGGATCCTACACTCGTCAGAACTTGCTTATGTTTACCAGGTTACGTGCTCTTCTTTTAATCCTCGAAAAACCTAAAGCCACTACGCAGATTTCCTCATGATTCCACAACCTACCGTCAAAAATCTCCCCTGGTTGGATTAACACGCTGGTCAATTCAAATATCACGCTTCAGTTCAAGCTGCGTAAGTGCATATCCACGATCTGCCGCAGAACTACTGCTCGTGACCTGCTTAACAGGTGCCATTTTCTCGCAATGAAGTGGGTTGAGTTGGTGGAAGAACATCTTTGCCTTGGGAAGCTGTTTGCTCATGTTATTCGATCGAAAATTTATAATTGAAGAGGCACTCATATCTTCCGCTTTCCCACTTTTTCAAGTTCCTTTCAAAAATTCTTCAGCTGCTTAGATCTGTATTTTCCTGCAAGTGCAACCCGTTTGCTGTCAGTCGAGATCGCAATATGCAGAACATACAACTAACGTGCGTATCTAATGTTTAACCATCATGGGAGTACTCTCATTATTTAACCCGAGACTATCCTCTCTATTCGTGTATCAAGACCAAACCTGAGGCTTTTCAATCTAAACTTCAAAACTCTTTCATTATTAATGTTGCTTAATATGTTGTGATTGCCGAATGGTTGCCTTCATTGCCGTATTGTACTGTACACTTTCCGCATTTCTGGTGACTGCATAACAGCCTAGTCCACTGTTTTGAATAAATTGAACAATCTAAAGTATGAAATAATAACTAAATTGAAAATTAGACTGGCTAAAACAATTCTCTTTTTCGCTACTTTTACCAAATCCCTGCGCAAGATTTTGGGTGGCGATCCGTCTTTGAAAGTGGTGATATAGTCGGTATCACTATCTAAGCGGATCGTACAAAGAGAATTGGTCAAAAATACGCCCGAGATCACCCAAAATGGCCCTTTCCGGATTATTTAAAGTGATATCAAAGAAACTGTGAGAAGCGCATTTCATAAAAAGGTAAAGTCTTTCGTAAAAAATTATAGAGAAGTAAAAGTTGTCTGGAGGTCTTACAAAGGGGGATAAAGTTTCAAAATTGAGTGAAAAGAAAATCAGAGAGCAGTGGCATAGCTACATTTTTTTCCAGGGGAGGGGCAAGCACCCAAATGTTCTTTCTTTAACACCATTTCTCCGGGGCGTGATATGAGGCGCCCGAAGCGCTAAAACGTTTGCTCTTTGTTCTAAATTTGTGAAAATATAAGGTTCTATTGGAGAAGTTTGTATTTTAAGGTTAAGGAAATGTGAAAATTTTGGATGACTGAAGAACCTGTATTTCTTCTCGGCAAGCCTGATAATACGCAGCTAGCAGAAATCGTTGTTGCTACACAAAGATATCTCCTACGTCCTACAAATAGACCCTATGCGACGACATTTGAAGAGTCAAGACCTTATATTAGGGAACCTTTGGTATCCAAATACAGAAAATTCATGGAAATAGCCCTGAAGTTGCTGACATCACTTGATGGTCTTGTGATTTTGTCATTTTCAGAGATCGAAAAAGTTTACCAAACTGATTTATGAGAGAACACGACTCCAATTAGTAACTGCAAATATCTACGCGCGAAGTGCGCGGAATGTTGTGCATTCTTGACACAAATGAGTACGAAATTGGTGATTTCATTGCAGAGAACAGATGACTGATGTCACAAATGGCAAAGTTTTAAATTTCACTATTCGATTCCTTTTAAAGTAATTCGTTGTGATTCATGAAAGTGGAAAAGCATAAGGAGTTTGTGTTTCATTGGTGAATATCTTCCATAACTCGATGAACCATGACAACACGAGTACGTAAATGAGGGGAACGACAACAAAACGCCGAAGAAATTGCATGCTCTTTTGAAAAGCACTCTCTGATTTTAAGCTACCTGAACCACTCCCACTTAGTACTAAAGAATATTTAATGTGTTACACGAGCTATCTTTCCATGCTTTAAAGTGCACTATACTACGGTTTTGTATATTGGGTAAATTAGTATTGGAATTTGAAGTATCTACCCAACCAATAAGTAGTTACTCATTGTAAGCGGACCTTATCGCTTTCAAATTGGAAACATGTAATGCAGGTTGAATACTTACCGAAAAGGACTAAGGTTTGGCGTTAGGTAAACCTAACCTACTTCCATGGCCTAGATAATAAAAAGAAAATTTGAGGTTTTTTGGTACATTAAAACACGGTCATTCTACGTTCTTCCTGATCTTGTCATGATTCTTAAACGCATAAACACAAGCACAACTAGGATGTTACAATGATGGACAGTATCCTGTTGCATAGCGATCTATATATGTCCTGTCGACTTCTATAATAAAGTTTGAATTTCTTTTTTACTTTTGAATTTCTTCCACGTTCTTATGTTGTCGAATAGGAACCAATAAGGCAGTAGGTTCGAACGTTCTGGTAACAGATGGTAGGATAGTATAAGCAACCACCACCGTCGATAGAGTAGCCTTCTCCGATCGTAGAATGTTGGTGTTTATTTGGTGTATTGAATATTCATACGTAAGTGCGCTCATATTTTTGGGACACTGAGGAGTGGGAAATCGAGCAAATGTGTCAGAGTTTTCGCGATGAAGATTATTTGTTTGAATAGACTGTTAAAACGTGTGAAAAGTTTGGTCGGAAGAGGCTAGTTAAATGAATTTCTCTTTGTCAAACAAAAAGTATTGCTTAAAGCGACATTTCTTGAGTGTTAAAACCGCCTTTGGAGAATACCGTGGTAGCTGTGGATTAAAATATAGACATAATAAACCTAGTGTTTGGGATTCTTCAATCTTTGTTTTCATCTCGGAAAATTTATTTTTTACTTCATCTTGTCAAGAACTGTTATCAATATTAATTAGAGCCCATTCAAGCATTTAATAATAACCCTGAAAGTTGACACTTGGTAGCAGTTTATCTCAGATATAACTTAAAGTGGATTTAACTCGTCAATGCTTCATGAGTAATTTGATCCCATCTTGGCCAGCACATATTTTGGTCAGCACTTATTCGAGTCCCTGACTGTTGGGCTTCTATTGAACAAGAGTGGTAATCAAAGCTGTAGTTCATTGAAGCAGGTAATCAGTGGTCAGGTACTCTAATTGTGAAGTCATGGCGATACCCTTGAATGTTAATATTTCGCCTTGTTAAATTAAATCAAAGTGTTTCCTTCTAAATTATTTACATTCTTGTCCACTCTGGGTGTTAATTGGACAACCTAGGTTTATGATAAGACATGCAACAACTAAACAGAGCGTCACCGTCTCTTGACGCAAAGCTTACCGTATAAGTTAATAAACTGCAGAGATGAATGTGCAATTTCATGTGTTGGAGAAGTGATGAGAAATACAGTAAATGTACAGTTAGAGAATACGTAATGGAAAAATATTACTGACAAAATGTCAAGTGTTCCATTCCTCAACTCCAGTGATATTGTGGCTCAACGTAAAATGAAAAGAAAATGATTATCCTAGGTACGGAAAACAAGTGTGATGTTTTTTTCGACCTTTTTTTTTGTCAGCTTGGGTTTATGGTCACTATTCCGTTTTCTCGGCGAGTCTGAAGCAGAGCCGCTCATGGCAGACCTGTGTCATAAAACGGTGTTCTTTTGAGAGGGAATAGCTTTTAGGGGTCGCTCGGGGGGGGGGGGGGATAAGTGGTTTCCCTGTTGATTCTTCGCGTTAAATTAGAGGGCACTTTTGAAAAAGTACCTTGCCAAAGACGTGCCCGTTGGCGTAGCCTCATTGGACAGGAGGAGGTCGCATCTGCCCCCCCCCCCCAAAAAAAAACTGAGAGCTTGCCATATCTGAAACGTGATCTTGGTTACACAGTATTTTAACGGCAGTAAGGTTTCAGTCGGACTTTTCTCTCATAAACTTTAAATTACCTTAAAACGAAAATTCATATTTCCTTTAACAAGCTCCTTATTTTCACACCTGTGCTTAAAAAACAAAGTATGTCGCAACTTGTTTCATCATGCATAAAAGTAGGCTGTGGAGAAACAGACATTTAGCTCTCCTTTACTAGGTGCAATGCATAAAGGTAATGTGACATTTAATCTGTTTAATTAGTGGATGATATTATTTTTGTGTTTAAGTTCATGCTGATATCTGCGTGTTCCTCGAGTGACTCACTTTTAAAACTTTGAGCAGTCATGGTTGTGGTTATTGTGATTTATTAAGTTTAAATATTGTGTGAATATCAGTACAACGGTTATAACATTTTCAATCTGAAAATATAATTGATAGAAACCATGAATACTTGTACAAATCTGTTTATTTTTTGTCCAGATGTATTTATGTTTCAGGGTGGAATAAAGTTCTTTCCTCCCTGACTAAAACAATGATGACAAAAAGCAAAACTGAATTTTTCTTTTGATCTAGCTTAATTTTTGCTCTCGTTTACCTGTATCGGCGGCCAGTAGGGCAACTAATAGAAACACAATTTTGTGTTTTTGTTTTATTTTGTGTTTTTTATTTTATTTCTTGCGCTTTCCCCAAAAGTTGGCAGAAGGTGAATTAATTAGTCCATTTGAACAATGGGGGAAATAAATGATCCCCACCAGTAGTTTGAGTCTTCCAAATTTGGTTAACATCATTTCCATCAAAATAAGACAAAAATATAAAACTTGATAGGGATGGGTTTCAATCTTTATTCCATTTCTTTCCACCCAGAACGCCTCGTCGAATTAGAGTGGACTATTACGTATAACTTCTCTTTCAGTGAACCAAAACAACACTAACATTGGATAGTCACGTTGTCAGAGCTGGTATTGCTAGTGCAAGTGTCAGCGCGGGTGATTCATTAAAGTCTCCACTTAAGAAACGCTGTCAATTTGGTTTTTGGTAATGTGAGACTTGGAAATATCAAAGGGTCGTTTCTGCAAACTCCAGTGCCTCTCTTTACTTGTAATGTGCTGCTCTTACGAAGAACACGTTTAAATGCTATAGCTGAACACTATGAACAGTGCACTGTTTTTATCTGACGTTACAAGGACCATTCTTCAAATAAACTGAGGGTTGAAACTCACTTTCTTACTCACTAACTTTCTTAGTTACTAAACACTAGCCCTCCTTGGTGCGTATTCAGCCTACACTCTCTCTTCTTCAATTCAAAAGCAGGAAGCCCCGCTTACCATGAATTTACTATACCTATTAACTAAGTTTAGTCTCCATGTTCAGTCATTCATGTGCTTTTTACAGTATTGCACAAAAACTGTATACACTTGCAGTAATTTTGAGCATGCTTGTGTGATGCATTGAATTTGTACTCAAATAAGCATGGTTCAAAATCAGAAAGCGTTTTTTAAAGTGCTTGGAAAATTTGTTATTATTTGTGGCCTTTTCTATACTTTTAAATACCTTACTGTTATTTTCAATCAAAGCATGGAAGATTCCATCGATGACTACAAACAATTTCCTTTTATGTATTTCCCTCTTGTGAAACAGGTCGAATCAATAAAGTTCTAGAGCTTCAATTCTTTTTATTTTTTTTTGTATATAAAATTTGCTTTCCATTTCAGATATTCTCATAAGGAAGGAATACCACTTCATTGCCCACTGAAAGTTTCTTTTAAAAACAATACTCTTAAAATAAAATAAGGCCGAAATATGCATAAATTAGGGCATAGTATTCCAACACGTAATGTTGCACAAGATAATATTCTGTTTCAGTTGATCTTAATAGAATCTATATTGTATATTACTTGTTAATTATACTGAAATGGTTAATGAATGCACCATGTAACTTTTTGAAATGTATTTTTTTTAATTCAAGTTTGTCCTAAGTTTAAACGTGATGTTGTCTGCTCACCTATCACATTCTGTATTCCCTTACAATGGCCTGATACATTGTAGATATCTTGTAATGCTTTCTGTCTCCAGTGCCTCCCTTTACCAGGGCAGTTTTTTCCGTAGAATTTTTGGGGGACACTGCAAGCGATGTCAATAACTTCCTTCACTTGTCACTTTGAATCACTTGCTTAAGAATTTCATTCGAACAGTGCGTTCGAGTGAATTTTACTTGAATTGCATGGGTATCATAATAACATTCTGTACTAGAAGGTGAAATGTTCTTTGGACGGGACATGGATTGTATAGTTCACGGACTGCAAGATTTTAGCAGAATCTATGACCTTATTAAGTTTACTTTGAATTTTGATGATTCAAACAAAATTATCCATCTCAATGTCGTACACTCTAAAAACCTGTTGGACAAGTTATACTTATTAACTTGCCCAACCATTGGGTCCGTATGTTACCTGACCGGTTTGGGGTAAAAACGTGCCCAACGTTTCTGAGTAATGATTTTGTCCAACACATGGTTAAAATTGGTATCAAACTCTTCTGTCCAACAACTTTACCCAACAGTGTTGGGTGCTTGGTTGGATGTCTGTTTGATTAGATATTGTAACTAAAAGAACCTATCACGCTCGAACTTACCTCACCTATATATTTAGCTGGACAGCCCATCTGTCGCGGAATGACTTCTGGTGATGAATGTGGTGACGTTGTACCTCTATCTGGAAGCTATCCCAGCACGCCCTCGTTTCATCGCCAGCGGAATGACTAAGATTTAACAAAATACCCTAAGAACTACATTTCTTGCTCTCAAACAATGGATGGGGCGCAAGTGAACACACATTTGATTAGTGAACAGTGAAGTTTGTTGTTTAAAGTAAGAATTCCAATCGGACAGTTTGTATTTCTTGTTTTGTTGATTATGTATATTGTAGTGGAAACTTCAATTTTGTGTGCGACCATTTCTCTTCACGTTAATTTCGTATTCTTCCGCTGACTTTTTATATGCAAAATCCAGTCAGTGAGATCTTAGTTATTCACATGTATGTATAAAAACAATTATCTGCAAAACTTGGCAAATCTTATACTTATTATCTGATTAGTCGATTGCTTTTTTCCTGCGTTGCAATATTTTACCCACATTTTAGGAACCGGCTCTCTCGTTAAAACTCGCCCAACACCTTTTAACATAACCTGGATGTTACATAACCTTTATTTATCCAACAAGTATGTGTACATTGCTAACTCGTTTGTTGGGCAATAAACTGGCCAGGTCGACTGAGCCCTTTGGATTGTGCTCATCGCTTTTACCTACCTGCTTTTGGAGTAATATAGTAAAGGATTATTGATGTAACCATTCCTAAAACTGCAAGGTTTTTCAAATGTAATGAATTTGCCTTTCAGTTAACTCAAAATAGTATAATTTTGAAATTCTGGAAAGATACCACCGATTGGTGTGTCTGAGACAACGAGTTTTTGGTACGGATATGACAAGCCCCATATCGGTGAACCCATTTAACCTTGCATCAAGGGTCCATATCGGTATCTTACATACATGAGGGATATGTAAACTTTACCCCCATATTTTCCAAGTCCATAAGTTAATAGGCCCAGAACTATTCCAAATGCGTAATGGGGGCAGGCCCATAATGGCACGGGAGGATCCCATATTGAAATGTTATCATGACGTTCACTATCATAAAATGGAGTTTTATGCTCCCACAATGATGGGGAAATCCTTTCATTTTCGCCAAGGAGTCTTATTTCGTAGGAAAACAGTCATATTTTAATATCAACAACGAACAGGGGACAGGACAATAAACTTGTTTACTCGTAGCGTGTGTGAGTGTATGTTGCCATGGTCAATAAAGCTGGCCTTCTTGGGGCTTATATCGGGTAGTTATAAAGAAAGTAGTTTTTTGTGTTGACCATTCGGTCAGATAACACTATACCCATAAAACGACCGTAATGAAAAAAAATCTTAATTTAGTGCATTTGTATATCTATATTTATATTTGCATTGACAGTCTTGCATAATTTGTTTTGCCGGCACAAACATGGGCGTCACTACCGGTAGTGTGTGGATGTTACACCCCTCAAAAATTTTTAAGGCTACTGTTGTACTTTAAGACATGTACTGTTCAGAAATTTACTTCGTCACAAAAAGAAATGCAAAATACGGTACTCACGAACTTTCTATACATGTACAGAACATACTCTCCGTAGATTGTCGCTAAAGTACATGTGAGTATAGGCGTAGACAGATGACTGTTTTGTGTGTGAAACTTTGGACTTGCTCAAGTAGTTCAATGAACAGACTTTGCAAGAAACCTGAAATATTTGCAAAATAATACAAGGTTAGCACAAAATATCTAGACGTATTGCAGGAATATGATATTGTTTCACACTCAAGTTAAACTTTTGCTAAATATATTACAGATTTGTCGTCAGATCATGAAAATTGTAGCGTCAAGGCGGCCAACTTGGTGCACCCTTTATGTCCCAGTCGATGGCGACCATCTACGGACAGGACGAACGTGTTACGTGCTCTGCCCATGTACATATGAAGTCCGCGATGGTTTTCTATTTGGGGAGCATGTAGGAAATTTCGGGAAACTTAGTATGATATCATTTTGGTTTCGGAATGTCAAACCAACTTTTGTCGGGTGATTCTTTTGATGTTTTGAATTATGTCTCGAAACTATTCTGTTTGCAGATAAAATGATTTTTTGTTTAAAAGGCTAATAATACCACCAATTTAGGCAGATTATTCGCGAAACATTAAGGCAATGAGCTTATCTCATTTTTTTTCGGGAAAAAACATTGTCTTTAGACTAAAAAAATTCAGACTGTCAGAAAAACAAAGGTTTTTTGTTCAAATATTCACGATGAACAGACAGTACGTAGTATTTCTTAAAATTATAGCTTTTGGGAATGGATGCAATTCCACTTGACTGCTCATCGCGGTAAACAGACAGGCAATTGTAAGGCCCAACCCCTAAAATATCCCATGTGTACATACTTGTAGAGGAAACCAACGGATTATTCACTGTGTACTTCTTTGACAACTTTTGCGTCAACGATGTTGACCTTTTGGCCTTAGCTGGGAGCTCCTTAACCCTTTACCGTTGTGCTCCGATCGGGGCATATTTGCGCGCCTCGGGATTGGGCGGAAAAGCGGACGTAGCCCGCCCGGCATCGGCTTCCGTAGGCCATTGACCCCGTGACCTTAAACTATTGTCTCTCTCGCTGTTGTGGCCGAATTTTCGGGTAGCTACTCGCAGTTTCGAGCTCCGAGTGAAACAGTAAAGATGCGTGACAGCCGAGCTCTCCGCATGGGTCCGAAAGGACCCAAACAACGGTAAAGGGTTAAATGAAAGATGCATAATTCATTACGATTTTTGCATCATGTGATACCATTTTCCTTCACTGCATTTTTCCACAGATTGAGAAATTGCAGACATGAAATCCATATTTGAAGACTGGGTTCATGCTGCTTGGGACACTAGGTATGTGCCTTTTCCGGCCCTCTGGAGGGTTTGTCAAGTCAAAAAAAAATTCTTGTTCGGTCCGCGCTTACTGATGTTGGCGCTCCGATAGTATCAGTAACTAGCACCCTATCCTCGTAAGTGTTATTCAAATAAGCACTTACAGATTCAGATTTGTCTCTAAGTTCGAGGCTGATTGGAAATCGCAGTCAGAAAGTTCTGGTAATAAAGCACTTGAATTTTCCTCAGCGTAGCACTGCTTCTGTGTAGTAAACATTTGTTTCATATCTGCCAGTATCCTTCCCTTGTGGGCTGGGGGTTCTAGAATATGCCTACGGTATTCCCTGCCTGTCGTAAGAGGCGACTAAATCCGAGGACTTGAAAAGAATTAAACAGTATCATACTATACAGCTCATTCGTGTTGGTGTGTAGCTAAATCTTATCTAGGCTAAGTGCCAGTATCCTTTGCAGGTGGATAAAATTGTTACCTGGAAAAAACGTTATTAATAGGCATCGGAATTACATATGTTGTTACGATAGTGAACAATAGGGAACACACAGTCGTATTTCCTTTTTTAAAACGCACGTTATTTGATAATATGTAATAAACGCCCTGGATATTACCATGTTTGAGCATAAATGTTACGGGGAATCTCTACGGTACTTGAAAAATATTACCAAGGCCGAGAATTCAATCTGGGAGCTCATAGATCATACGATCAGAAAATTTGAAAGTTGCCGGTAATCTGTCATCCAGTGATAACAAGGCAGAATATCAAGGTTTTTTTGGGCGGAGACAAATGTGAATTCAAAATTTTTTTATTGCATTGGACGAAAGTTTCCATAAAAGATGCCTTGAATACGAGTTTAATACTCATCGGGGCAATCGTTATGTATATTATTGGAACATTATTTCCAATGAAACTACGACAGACAGTATTTTAAGTTAGTCTCCATAATCTACATAAGCGTGGCTTTAATACTTCCTAAGGAGGACAAAGTTCTACAAATATTCAACATGCTTTGTATTGGGCATTTAAGATTGTAGCGGCTGACAGGAATTGGGAAGACTGAGATATTAGGCAATATTTGATGTTAATTAATGTTCCGATTGTACTGTAGGCCTACAGACGTTTTTATTGGTTCCTTGTGTAACAAAGGAACCTATGCAGTCACCGTGGCGTATGTGTGGGTGCATGTGGATGTGATGAATTGGGATGCGAGGTATGTGTTGAGATATCTCAATAACCACGTGATCAATTTTTCTCAAACTCAGTATGTAGGTGGATGTTGTTGAGAAGATATGTCCTATCATATTTGGTGGAGGTCAAAGTTCACTGGAGATCACCAGAGACCAAAAAGTGAATTTCTGGTAGTAATTGCAGCTTGCTTCCGTTGTTCAAACAGTGACATAATTTTAGGAAAATTTAGATTGGTAGGAGGTGAAATATTGTTACATTAACCAAAATAATTAGACCGGATCAAAAGGTCAGAGAGTAATGTTGTATTGATATCTCGCCACTGAAACATTTAAGACGAGTGGTTTTATGGAAATTTGTGTTCGTCGAAGTGACGTGCTTGAAATGATCCACCTTGACTTCACTTGACCTCATTTGACCTTTTGACATTTTTTACTTTTTTGTCACCCCTGGATTCGTCAGACGAACCAAAAAGGCAATTACACTACCCTCTTACGATGTTCGTAACTCGAGTTATTGACATTTAAGTGGCAGGTTAGTTAGTGTGTAGGTCATGCATTGGAATGAGAGGTATGCGGTGCGATAACTCAATAACTAAGTAACATAGGGGGATGGCATAATGGAAAGTTGTGTTCGTCTAGGTTAAATGTAAATGTTGGCCTTATGTACTTTGAACGCATTTGACCTCATTTGACCTTGTGATTTTTTGTGACGCCTAGATTCGGCTTGTTAAGACGAACAAAAACGGCATTTTATTACCCTCCTACGATGTTTCTAACTTGAGTTGTTGACATTTCAATGAAAAAATAGGGTATGTGCACTGCGAGGCACATAGTGCGATAACCCAATATCCAAGTGATATAGGGAGGTCACACAAGGGACAGTTGTGTTCATGTAAAATGCATTTGTTGCTCTACTTTGTTCTTGTTTGAACTTTTGACCTTTGTTTACAGTTTGTTGGGTCTGAATCTGAACTGTTGAGAAGGCCAAAAAAGGCAAGTAGCTACCCTCTTATACTGGTCCAAACACAAGTAAATGACATTGTGGAAGATGATGAGTGTATGTATCTGTCACATAAAAATGAGAGGTATGCAGTGTGATAAAGTGACAAATCAAGTGATCAACTTCTCTCAAACTGCAAGTGTTAGTATGATTTTGAAATTTAATGGGCTCGTTTGTATTTGGTGGAGACCAAAAGCCATTGGGGTCAAAGTATAAATGCCTTACTTCCTTAAAACAAAATCGTCTTTAATGCAAGGAACCTGAAAGTACTCCTGGGCCCTTGTTTGTTATCGTGGTTTGACTGCTATTGTTTTGAAGTTCGTTGAAAACCAGTAGCGTAGCAAGAAACTTTTCCAAGGGGGTGGGGTCAGCACCAAAATTTTCCGAAGTTCTTAGAGTATGAACGCCATTTCTCTTAATGTGCAGGTCCAGCGTTAATTATTATGATTATTTATGCACAAAAGTATTTTGATTTAAGTTTGATTAAAAATATGGAAATAGGAAAGAAAAATTTTGTAGGTTTAAACACACTTATTATTCCTTGTACAAGGAAGGCAAGAAATCTATGTGGTGGTAATGTCATGTGTATGTCTGTTCTCATGACACTCTGCTCGTTAACACTCAAGAAGGGAAACTCTGAAAATTCTCAGACTTGGTACATAGAGTCCCATGTTAAAAGAAGAACCCTAACAATTTTGGTGGAGGTCAAAGGTCACCTGGGGTTATAAGGGGGTCAAACCTTGAAAATCTTGTTTACACGACATATCAATCCAGGAAACTTGGATCAAGTTCATACTTAGTTTGCAGATGTGTTATGGTTGCACTCTTTGGGTTAGTGATATGGGTAAATGCACTCGTGCCGCACCTTCCTGAATCGCTTGCATTAAACCCTGATTTTGGATTATCCTCTCATTAATGTATGGCTCAGTGTTGTTAAACCTTAAAGTATAAATATCTGTCCAGGATGCTGTGTTAACAATATTTTCCATATCTGCTACATGCTCAATCGTGCTTTGTTTCAGATGCTACTGTTGTTTTGAAAGAAAACTTTGAAGATAAAGACAATGATGCCTAGGATGGGTGTTTCCTCTGTAACTTCAACCCACAGTATTACAAAACACCCTCCAAACGAGAACTCCAGATACAATGTTACTGGAACAATAAAAGTAATGTACATTTTAATGGCATCACATATTTAATGTGTAGAAAAAAGCCACAGCAACCTAATGTTTGCATGTAGTTCACTTACTCATCACTATCATTGTTCTATATGTGACCAACCAATCAGAAGAAAAGTGGACTTTGTAAATCTTGCAGAAAAGTGTTGGAAGGAAAAGGGCTGCCATGCCTATCTTGCTATTGCAGAAAACACTAACGTTCATACTCAGTTACTCCAAAATAATTCAACTAAAACTAAAAGGTCTTCAAATCAAAACACAATTTGAAAGTGTCCGCCAATTTCAAGAACCTGTTACAAATATGTAACAATGAGATGCAAAAATGTAGTTTGAGTAGACATGTAGAAACAATTGTATTATGAGATATGTGTTGATACTACCTCCGCCATATACATGATTAAAAAAAAAATCTGGAATCAACTCCCCATGCCACGTTCAGAAAAATGTATGTGGTAATGGCAAAAGGGAACGTAAGTGTGATGAGGTAAATGATTGTGATAATGCTTCAAAAATTGCACAGAGATCAGGCTTTAAATCTCATGAATGTCACCATTTACAAAGAGCTTCATATTGCCAAGCAGAACCATTGCCTATAGTCCTTGAAGAGGACACATTACAATTCATTGCAGATTCTTTTATTGCACAAGCAGTTTAACTGAGGGACAAAGGAAATAATAACAAATGTTAACCTGTGGTTCAATTTTCAAGTAACCCTTAACGACGAAAACAGTCATGCAAACACAAATGTGTCGTGTTATGGTACCTTGCACAAAAAGGTTATGAAATGCTGTCATTATTCAAAGGTGATACTCCCATAGAAAGAGTCACAGGTACAAACTTGAATGAAGATGACGTTGATAACTGTAATGAAACAAAAAGAAGAGGTATTCCAGATACGTCATCACTGGTGTACCCCCCAGATAATGACAACATTGTCAAACAAAGAAGAAGGTATTTATTACATAATAAAAATGTCCTCAACCACTCACTGAAAGCTTGAAACGGACGGAAAGTATTCCGAGCCATTTTGTACCTGCAGAAACTACTTATATGCAATTTGTCACTGTCAAAACCAATTGTTGTAACAACTAAGGCTAAGATATTGACATGGGTTTTATTTAAATGTTGCAACCTATGTGAAGGTGTGTTGTAAATGCCATTTACCTTACACGTACCAGGAAACAAAAGATTGAGTCTATAATTACAACGATCTATTTCTATTGACCTATGAAGTTCCTGATTTCTTAGAAAAGAGCGTATCATGCCACATTGCTATAGAAAGTCAAGTAGAGTGTCTCAGTAAGACCTTAACATCACCTTTAGTGCAACATCGTAGTAGGTGCATATTTACACTTTGTAGCCATGAGTAGTAGAAAGTATGATTTTTTGCATCAATTATAGTTACCATTCACCAGTCGTTGTTATGGATTTAGATAGGAAAGGTGCATTTCATTGTAATGGTGCTCACTTACACCTACCTGATGAAATTCCAGAGAGTGACATTGTTAATGCGGATGCATTCTGGAAAACGTTGAAATGCATCACTTTGCTAACGGTTTTTTGGGAAAGTGGCAGAAGAATCCTTTTCCTGATAATCCTGGGTACGAAAACTGATCTGCATACATCTCTCCCAGTTTCGGATATCTAATGTGATATGCAATACTTAACACAGAAAGGTTTCAAGCTCAACAGGTAAATTAGAAGAAGCTCACAATATGACTGAAGGACGTTGGGTGTAACTTATGCATAACAGTAGTACAAAAAGGTAAACGAACTTGGGAAAGGTCTTGGAAGTAGCGGTATTGCAAAAATAAGTGAATTGGATGTTATTCAAAAACTACAGACAGCCATATCAAGTGAGGAAGACAAATTCAACAAGGTTTTCAAGAAAGCTTGGGTTGAGTTTCACTTGTTTGCCGTCATGGAATTGTCGATGCTGTAAAATATGTGATTAGAGCCGAGAGCCTAAGGGATTATGTGGACATTCTTCCGAGTTTGAAGTACGTGCCAAACATAGTTATCATAGACATGGCACATATTGTTGTCGCACATGCAAACAAAAGGTTTCCTCAGATGTTCACTACAAATGATGGTCGTATAACCTCTGAAACAAAGGAGTACCTACTCTGAGCCAAGCGAAAAAAAAAAAAAAAAAAAAAAACTGGTGGTGTTTATTCCTTCGTTGCACAACAACTTGAACCTAACCCATCCTGAGGAAAGCCAACATCCAATATCTGGTTGAAATTAACATTACTGTCCATTTCATGCGAGGGAAGACTAGAGTACTCTTAGTTCCACCATCTATCGGTTACCTTCCTGTAACGACAATACATCTGATGAAGATGATGGTGAAGATTCAAACAGGTTCACTAACGAAAATTTGGCTCAAGAATGCCCTCTGCCTATTCACTCAACATCATTAGAGACAGCTGATCCTAACAAACATTCTTCCACACAGCCATCTAACAAGTCACAAGCAACATATTTATCTTACATGAAAGCAAATGTAGATCCCTCATGCCAACCACCCAACGGTGCATCTCATGATCGGCCACCAGTCTCAAATGATCCCGATGAAGACCTTCCCTATGTTGATTTGACCACAGGGCCAGATTATCGCCACCCCCTCCTCCTCAACCGGATGTGTGGGTGCCATCACTTAAGTTATCCAGAACAGAGCTTATGATCTTAAAGAACAGTGAGTGTTTGACCGATAACATCGTTGAAGCTGGGCAGAGTCTACTAATAAGGTTTCCTTTTATGGGAGGTTTACAGACACCATGTAAAGCTGAAACACCTTCAGGAATTGACATCGAGGCTGGTGAGTTTGTTCAAATCATCCATTTGCCCAACCACTGCATAACAGTTTCAACAATTGGATGAAGACGTTCCGACATTAAAATTTATGGCAGCAGCCGGTCGACTAAGTGCTCCAAGCATAGGGTACAAACCGTAGCCTCAATGTTAATGTCTCGAGATAAGGAGATTAAATTTCACGTAATGGATGTGACCCAACAAAAGGATTCTTCATCACGTGGGATTTATTCCTTAGCATTTGCCGCTGCACTTTGTGTTGGATAAGAACCCTCTTCCCTTCAGTTCTATCAAGAAAGACTGAACACAGAGCTAACAAGAAGCATAGCGACTGAACATATGGGATTCATTGGAGCTGAACCAGCCAAAGACACTAGTGCTAACTTCATCAGAAGTTTTTTTTTTTTTGTGGAAAAGTTTACTGTACCTGGAGAGGACCAGAGATGGGCGACGTGATGCTGCAGTGCTCTATATGCAAGGAATGGCATCACAAGGACTGTGTAGGTGTTGTTCCAATTGGGATATTTGTGTGTAAGGGTTGCAGTAGGAGAAAGATAAAAGAGAAGGAAAATCACGTACTAACAAAAAAGAGGAGACTTGAGGAAACAGACGAAGAATTTGACACCATTAAAAGGAGAAGTGGCAATTTACACCAAAAATAAACAAAATCGCTTTTGATAGTATTTTCCCAGAGTCCTCTACAAAAATTGCAGTTCTGGCAAGGTGGCGATGCGAATTTCATCATCAGAGTAGCAACAATGAATATGGTGTGACATATAATGGTTCTAGCCACCAAGATGCCTTTGATTTCAAACTAACGAAAAAGGAAAATAAATCATTGATCTGATGGGCGTTTATGACTTTCGGACTCAATATCCACAGAGGTGGATGATGTAAAAGTGTTTTTTGTTACATTATTGAAAAAATCTATCCTCAGAGGACTGAAAGACTAAAAACTGGGTAAGAAAAAAAGGGCATCCTTCAATGAACCTGTCTTTTCCGTGCTGGCTTATCCCCACAAGCACCTTTTATAGCATATTTGTAGAAGGCGGATAACTCCTACATTTACGTGGAACTAATTGGCTTATATTTACTGAGACATAGATACATTAGTGAGTGCCGTGATTTCATGAACGGTATCTAATACAACACCCATTCAGGAAGCCTGAAAAATAAGACACAACTTATAAAATTTTGCTGAAAGGGAAGCAAAGTTGGCAGCTACCCCCTCCTTGGGCATAGTTTGGGTCTTCTGTAATGTTTGCTTTTACTATTTCGCTAGCATTTCCTACATCTATATGCTAAGATGCAACTGTCAAGACCTTGGAAATGCCGTTTCCAGCGATCTGTGGGGCATTTTCGGCCAATATTTCTTAAACTCTTTGCACCAACATATTGTAGCTCTACGCCAATAGATAGTCATTTAGAGATTTCACCTTCTCGTTGACAAATTTCTAGCTATGCAGTATGCACCTTATTTAGTCCATAAACCGTCCTAGATTTTAAAAAAAAAATAGGGTTGTCTTTGGGGCATTCATTTCACTCATTTTAGTTGTCCACAAGGAAATTCGATTGTCTAAAGCATTTTCACACAATTACAAAACTGAAGGCTAATTGGGTTCACGAATTATTGGTCCTGAAGTATAAGAAGATGTGATGTTTGAGAGACAGAAACACTCTATGTCTGAAATATGGTATGAAACTATGGAAAAAGTTGAAAAGAGTTTATCAATTAGCAATATACTCTTTCAATAAAGAGGAAAATGGTTGTCCCTGGGATAAACAACCTTTAATTTATTGTTTGTCCACATGGAATTTTTGTTGTCCCGGATAATCGGACAACCATGAAAATCGAGCCCTACCATAAGAGTACTCTCAATCACATAAGTCAGAACAGTTCCATTCCAGCATGCTGGCAATTTTGTTCCAGAATAGATAATTTACTAGTTCCTTGCTTGCAAAATATTTGGCAACTTAATTTTTAAACAGTACACATAACCAAAAGGAGCACCTGCCGCTCAGACTTCTGAGGTGCAGTATTAGCCAATTTTCACTACTTGTAGAGATGATGAAAGCTTGAACAGATGTATCACAATGAAAAAAGGTAGAAAATATGTTTTATATTTTGCTACTCTGCAGTCAGCAAAAGATGTTGGTTTGGCTCATCACAGAAAAAATGTGATTCACATCAATCTCTTTTCTTGACTGAATTCCTTCCAGATTACTGCGTTTTTAATCCCGTATTGAAGTTTTTTGGTATTTAGCCTACAGCAACAGTCCAAGAGATCCCCCATTCACAGAGGCCTAATGGTTCAAATTACAAGTTAGTGGCAGGAAGGGGAGGTTTGGACCCCCTTTTGGACAGTAGCTTCCCTCATCAGTCTGCAATCAAAGTCTCATTCTTAAGACTGATTGGAAAGTGCAACGACACTTATAACTACGACTTCGCTACCTCTAAATTGAGCAAAGCATCGTAGTTAGCTCTGTAGGCTTTAAGATGTACACAACACTCAGGTGGCATGTTATCCATATACCACCGAATGTATACAAAGGAGAAATTATTATTTGTTTTCATTGGTGAACGCACGGTTCAACAATAATCGACTACTGATACTGTCTTATTATCAGAGTCTTATGTAATAGCGTTTATCCTAGTGTTTACTGTAGATATATTTCACGAGCTTTTTCGGCTTTTGCAGACCCTTAATTTTTTCACGGACTCCTGCGGACCCCTTAGCGGTCCGCGGATCTTAGGCTGAGCAACATGGGTCTTCAGTACTCTGAAATACCAGAGTAATGTCTGACTCCGTGACACGTACATTACGGAACAAGATAAAACAAAGGAAACCTGGCGAAACGGACTGAGAAGAAATCATAATTTATAAATTTGCCGGTAAAAAGAACTAGTCCTACATTCAGATCCTTTTCAGTGACTGGAATATGTTCATACCTGACTACATCAGCTGTGTCATGTTTTCCTAGAGTGTGCTTTCTTTTTTCTCTTTGTGATGTTTTGTTTTGGAGTTTCTTTCATGCATCCATCATTCGTAATTGATTCAATCAAGTTCTTCATGTTCCAAAAATAAAAGAATAGCTGATACTAATAAATGCCTTTCCTGCAACCTGTGAGACATTTTTGGCCCAAATTTTCCTCATGTTATGCGCCAAATGATTGTTCCAAAATCATGGTTAGGGTTAGAAATAGGGAACAGGGTTACCTAGACAAGTGCTATTTGGCCTCGTCTTTCATAATCCGATATCAAAATGACCTAAAACGGGTCGGAAAGGAGCCACCTTGGAATTAGACCTGGGGTGTGGCCTATTTCCAAGAAGCTGATTGGTCCGTACGAATAGAATTCCCCTCGCTATGCTACGAAGAAAACCTTACGTACGGCTCTGATAGCGTCATTACTGCTTGTCCGACCACTTCAACACTTTGCCACTGCCCCTCACCCCCTTCCCAAAGAAAAAATCTGTCCTACTTGGTGATCGGTACCGGGGGGCTTGGGGGTTCAGTCCCTTCAGTTAAAAACTAAGCGGGCTAAATGTATGTCTTGCCGAATTTTGAAGTTGGTGCTGAACATATTCTGTATCGGTCCAATACACATTCAGCTTAGAACAGTTACAAGGTGCCGTTTCCCGCAGGGTTTGAAAATCTAAGTATTTTCTTGTACGCTCCGCGCCAACTGATGGTGGCGCTCGGCTTAGATAGTCCTGCTGGCACTCAGCCCCCCCCCCCCCCCCATATTTTGTCCATTCCGCAGTACCAACCCCTGAATGGCCTGATATAGGCCCTAGTAGAAAATACTACAGAGCCGCTTCTGACTCAGTCTGTATTGAAAGATTTGAAGACCGTGATGGTACAATAAAGAAGCCCAACAGCAAAGGGGATTTAGGCCTACGTTAAAACCAACAGTGGAGACAAGGTTTTAACCCCTTAAATCCCTTTTAAGTCTTGACCTATATTATGAGCTTGATAAGCACGTAGCGTGTTGACTCTACTTTGTCTCTGGGCTGACAAAAGGCCCAATTCATTTTTATTTTGTATGAAAAATGTGAAAGCGTCAAGGGTTAATGCCACATTTTAAATTCACGTGCAAAGTCAATGAAAGCTTACCTGAACCAGAGTGGAGCCAGAGGTTTAACCCCTTACATCCCTTTAAAGTGTTGACGTGTATTATGAGCTTAATAAAACACATAGCATGTTCACTCTACTTTGTCTCGGTCTGACAAAAGAACCGATTCATTTCTATTTTATTAGAAAAAAATTAAAGTTGAAGCGATAATAGGACAACTTAAATTCAATTGCAAAGTGTTGACCTATATATTATGAGCTTCATACAACACACAGCATGTTCACTCTACTTTTCCCTGAGCTGACAAAAGACCCGATTCATATTTATTTTATATGAAAAATTAAACATTCGAGCGATAATTCAAAATTTTTAAATTCACGTGCAAAGTCAATGGGAGCTTAGCTTCACCAGGGTATTACCAGCGTTTCGTCCCCTTTCATCCCCTTAAAGTGTTGACATTTATTGAGAGCTAAATAAAGCACAAAGCATGTTGACTCTTCTTTGTCCCTGGGCTAACAAAAGACCCGATTCATATTTATTTTGTATGAAAATTCCCTTTGGGGTAAACCCCTTTAAGCCCAAAGAGTTCCAAATGGTACTGTTACGTATGGCTTGGTCGCAGTCAAACCAAGGACAGAAAAGATTACAGAAGAGCGAGATTAAAATCAACAACTTAATTATTATTTACTCCTTACATTTTACAAAAGTTACTCTTACGCCTTGATAAACTCACTCTAAAGCTTGAACGTGTGCAACAGGTATCGTACTGGAATGTTCGCAGAACTCGTTTCCTTGTGGGCAAGATGGTGAGGCTTCGTTAGGTCAGGCAGTACTGTTGACGGTGATTTTCCAACGGCAGCCGTCTCCGCACAGCGTCTCTGTCTTGGTTCTTTCGAGGTGGCGCTCTCTCTCTCTCTCGAATAGCGTTCGAAACTGGTTTTATATGGGCTAGCACTTCTTCTCCAGTACATTCGAGATCAATCGAACAATTCCTTGAAATCTGGAGGCTACAGTATATTTAGCACGAGAGGAACATTCCAGACCCCACACGTTGTTTCTCGCAAAGTCACTGAGTGGAAGCATTGAACAAAATATTTCCCGCTTGCCTCGTCGAATCCAACCGGGTGTTCCGCTATATGTGCGCCGTCTTGTAACAGTACCCTTTGAAAAAACCCTTTGCAACCAAAAGGTTCCCTTTGGTAAGGTTGTTGATGGAAATTAGACAAATCTCAAAGGAAATTTTCAAATTACGCTTTGCACAAATCGCGTAAAATCCGAAATATGATTCGAGGAACATAGCCTGTGAGGCGACGTAAATAAGAGCATGGCTGAGCGAGAAGACATTCAAGACATTTATTCCAACAGACGTTGTTTAAACAAGTGCTTATAAGACGGTGGTCTGCAGTCAGAGAGTAACGAAGTTTCTTGCAAGGTAGGTTTTACAAAGTATTTTTTCATGATCAAACCTTTCCCGTAACGTTTATAAAAGTTCTCTTTTTTAGGAGGTGAAAAACTGCATCTCAATAGCATATAGCATTCGGAAGATAAAAATGTTTAGCGTAATGCATTTTTTCTTGACCTTTGGTGCATCATAGGAAATCTGTGATGTCATCGTGCGACATTAATTTGACATTTGTTTCAGTTATTTATGACTTTAATGCGGCTACAGGGAATAATAAGCGACATTATTGGTTGTACTCTAGTATGGTAAGTGGTAATTTTAGATTTACAAAAGATGCTCAACAGGTCCCAGCAGTATCAAATTTAGGACAGACGGGACATTCAAAATCCTAGGCAATTTCACCACAAATCTCTGTGGTTTTGTAGAGAAGCAGACTGAGGTAACTTTAACACAAATTACCAATCTTTAAAGTGAGGCATCTAGAGTCAGGAAACTGGTATTGCAGCAAGTTTTGATGGATATGATGTGGGAAATTTTAAATTTTTCTTACAAGATCCTGGGGAAAACTGACCAAAGGAATATTCATTTAAAGAAAAGTGCTTATGACAAACATTTTCTGTATTCATAGATCCATAGTCATCGCTTCCAACAACCAGCCTTACAGTTTACACGACGGTGCAAGGAATAACCTGTTTCACTCTTGCGATGGTTTTCCTGTTATATGATGGTAACGTTCTACGCCAAGGTAAGTATTAAGATTATGGGAGCATTTCAGTATGGGTAGGAAACAAAATATTTTTGCCCGAAAATGTAATCTTGCCCCGGGACTAAGCGGAACGCTACCATCAGTTGGCTCGGGTGTACAGAAAATTTTGAAAAATCAAGTCCCTCACATGTCAGACAGCCGGTAATGGCATCTCCCATTCTTCCATATAGAACCCAAGCAGCTGTCGTTTTGAGTTTTTGTTTGCAATAAAGTCAATAAAAATTAGCAACTTGTTAAGTGATCAGTACATTTAAAAATGTACCACTGCCATGGATTTTTCATGAAAGATAATTCTTAAAATTGACAAAAACGAAAAATGATGTTGAAGTCTGCATTGTTTTATTAAGAAATCTATTAGTTCGGGAGATAACCCCTAATGGTTTTCACCCGATCGGGGGAAATACGGCCGTGTGTGGCGCCATTTTCAAATTTCTCCCTTGATGCTTTGCGATCCTACTGAGCAAATTCAACGGGCACGAACGTTCAAAACACCTGGAAAATTTGAGAAAGAGAAATTCTGGAATATTTAGAAGCTTTGTTGCTAGGAGAACAAAAAAGCAGGATCATGGTTGGTAGTTACCGGGCAAATTTTGAGATATCGCGCAATATTGTCACGTTCTGTGTTCTAAGCTTAAATTTTAGCATCGACACAGCGCAAGATTTTTGTTTTTTTCTACAGAAAGTTGTGTAGGTAACTCGTGCTTGCAACTGTGCTCATTAATACGTTAATGAAAGTTTGCTGTGATTTCGTTCTGTGGTGGTGAACAATTCCCTTGTATTTGTTTATATCCACATTTATAAAACAAAGCGACGACTGTGAAGAGGTACACATGAAGTGCTCATAAATATTCGTGCTGCAAATTTTCCCCCGATCGAGTGAGTTCTCAATTTCACTCGAAAAGGGTTATATACCGTGTACCCCGGATCGCTGATATGCGCATCATGTGCGTCTCAATTAAAAAAACTGGGTGTGTGTGCCATGTTGAACGCGTGGCGTTAGAAGATTTCCGGCCGACGCACAAACCTTTTCTGCGCACTGGCCGGTGACTAATCCTAGCCCGTGGCAAGGGATTGTCACGTACCTTTTTTTGGGGATGCTTCAAAACCGCCAAGTTTTCAGGGCACTAATATGTAAGATAGGTAGGCCCTATGCCTAACCTAATGTTAGTCACCCACAGTTTCATATCTTGGGTTATTCCTTGCCACGGGCTAGGATTCGCCACAGGCCAGTACGCAGAAAAGGTTAATGCGTTGGCCGAAAATCTTCTAAAGTAAGTTCCTCGGTAACAGTTCTTTGGGTACACCTTGACATAAAGTGAATGATTTCCCTTCTAACTTATGTCCATAAATACCGACATACGACGTTTTGAATTCCCAATTACAGGCCAGGCTCAGCCCATTTGAAATTCGAACTAATGCGAAAAAACGTATGTGAACGCGTCTCAAAAATGGGTACCAGGGAGCTCACAATCATCAAATCATGTGCATGGTAACGCGTGTTAGTGCATACATAATTGCAAACACCGCTGCTACAATAGCAGTGAGCGTGGCCGCTGACTACATTGTGAATTGTGCATTGCGCGTTGACTGCTTAGTATTCGCAATAGCATCTTCATCAAACAGTTCATACGGTAAAGACGCGCTCGTAGTGGGGACGCGCTTGTTTTGGTCTGCCCACACATATTCATTGCTGTTCTTTATAACGACCGAACCGCGTCTTTCTTGCAATAAAACAGAACTATTTTTACCCGCGCGCACAAACACACGAACATATTGGCTTTGGTTTGCTCCGAATCCCCACCATGGTCTGCGCCTTCCACTCTGTATGTTGGACTCTGTATTGTGATGCAATCGTTTTCATGAGGTTGCTAAGATAACATAACTTTACCGAACGTTACATTAGTTCCACATCTAGATGCGCGCCGTAGGGCAGGGTTTGTGCCGCCGATTGCGTCATAAAAGTCAGGCGAGGTGTTGCGGCATTTTTCGAAATTGTATTTTGAACGCAGTTTTCCTTCGAATATCATTTATGCCGAATTGTACGGGTTTTTTAATGGGGTGTGAGAGGATATTTGTAAAATACTGTATCTAATCTTGCAATACACAAAAATTTTTATGGCCGTGTCATGCTCACTTTAACCGTTGACAATCTGTAACGTGAACTATGTCCTTGGTTGCCATGACAACCTCACATATCGGTACAACTTACGGTATCATGCCGAGGCTATTACACTTAAACTTTCAGATTTGTGGGATGCGTCCGTTAAGAGTTAAAGTGAATACAATAAAAAGTATGTGACCCCCTGTCACGTGACCTTTGACATTGGTTGCCATGGAAACTACATATTTTGGTAGAACTAGTCTACCCTATTATACCTGTGGAGTTCATGTAAAATGAAGGTTTTCTTTTGAAGTTTTAGTACAAAATGGGGAAAAAAGTGTTTTTTTTTGCAAAATGTGACCTTTGACCTCTGACCTCTGACCTTTTCTTCCGAGGGTCTGGGAGACACAAGTTCCCACCCTGGGGTACCCACCTACCAATTTTGAAAAGAATCGGTCCAGCCCACTAGGAGGAGTTTGAGGGACAAAAACGTTGTTTTACGAACAAATTATCCCTTGAAAATTTTTGGTCCATTCTACCACTTGACCTTTGACATCTGTTGCTATGGCAACCACATATTTTGGTAGGTCTAGATTCAATCAGAGTATGTGTGAAGTTTCGTGTCAGGGGAACGTTTCGTTTTTGAAATATAGCAGAAAACGTGATTTTCACCGAATTTGACCTTTGACCTGTAACCTTTGACCTTCACTTCCGGTTGTGTATCAAAATGCAATTGTTCCACCTGAGGTACCATCCTACCAAGTTTGAAGAAACTCGGCCCAGCCGTTTACAAGATATTAAGAAAACAAAATTGGACACACACACACACACACACACATACTCACCCACCTACACACACACACACACACGGACAGGTTTTGACCCCTCTCTCAGCCATGGACCTTCAGTTACCCCAGGGTACCTCACCATGGGTTAGACCTCGAGACTAGTAACCTGGGAAAATTTACCGTTACCATGGCAACCATTGCGATTTAAGCTGGCATTGCCATATATAGCCCAATAGGCAAAGTGACTACAATATCTCATCCTCCTCACGGAGCGATGAGATAAAAACCGCAGGTAAACACCGCGGTTTCCACCGCGTGATCTCACGTACCCCGTGTTAGTTTGATTGGGTTGTGCTACCATAGTAACGAGATCAAATATTTCGCGCGAAATTCGGCCACTGCATGTTGATAAACGAGAAGCAAGAATCAGTCACAACTGAACATGCACACATATAACATGGAATTAAGTAGCTTATTATCCTATGCACTTTTATGCTTTGCTTTAATTCGCTTGATGCACATTCGAAGAAATGAAATCAGCCGTCGAAGGAGAAAAAATCGGGAAGTGGCAGGAAAATGGCTCCTACTTTGGAGGCGTCTGAGTCTGCTGAGGAATGGTCGAATGCAATCTCCGTTTGGGAACCTGCCCAACGCACTTAACTTTTCCATTGCCGGGATTCAATTTCGATAAGCTCAGGCTTCAAACAGTAAAAGGCGGGTCGCTTCCCTCGTCCTGTCGTATTAAGCGCCCTCTAAATTCGTAGGTAGCGGTACTGGCGGTTAAGCAGGTGGGATTGTTAAGTGGAGTAGCTTACCGCTTTCAGTGTCCCTTTTCCGTGCGGTCTGAGCGTATATCCCGTTCTAGAGGTTAAAATTTTAACCGCGGGTTCGGTATTTTATCACAACAATTTTTAATTTTTTTTTTTGGAAGGCACTGTTGCTTTTTGGTTCGTAGCGTTAGGGTTCTATGTGTAGGCTATGTGTTATCCTAACGCTGAGAAAGTACTGTAGGCCTAATAAGTATCGCCATCCCAAAAATATCTTCCTTTGAAATTCAATAAAAAAAAACACACGAACGAGTTTGAATCTTAAACAAATATTTATTTTTCACTGTGAAATTAAAGAAATGACACGGAGACAACACATGGATGGGTAATTTCCCTTTATTAACAAGTACACGCTTCACACGGGGAAGCAAATTAACCTAACACATAAGACCCCGTTTATCCGAATTTTTCCGTTATCCGAACAATGTTTGGTCCGACCTGTTCGGATAAACGGGGTTTTACTGTACCTCGCATCGACTCAGTTTGCACATTAAAGAAATGCGAGACCATGATTGCTATGGATTAAGCCACGTATATCAGCCGTGTTTGAAACATGATGTAGACAATTTTTGATAATAACGAGTGGAAGGAGAATTTTCGGGCTGATCGGGATAAATTCACCTTTATATGTGATCGATTACGACCAGCAATAGAGGCACAAGATACCGTCATGAGGAGGGCCGTAAGTGTTGAGAAAAGAATAGCTATAACACTTTGGAGATTGGCCATGAACGCCGAGTTCAGAACAATTGGAAACATTTTGGCGTAGCGAGGAATTCTGCATCATCGCAAAGGAGTAGTAGTACTACAGTGTAGCGAGACTACAGTACTAACGTTGCAGAACTGTCAAAATATTTTACCACGACAATCAGTCAAGTTCCTCTCTTTGCTATGATGCTTTGGGAATAATGTCCAAGAAGTTTCGAAACAAGACGGAATAATGATCGCGATAATTGGTCACATTTACTTTGATACGAAGAATGAATTCTTTACGCAACGAATTCTACAGCTGAACCAACACAACAGGGGTGGCGCCAGGATTTCCCCGACAGGGGGGGGGGGGGGCATTTTAAGGCCCCCACAAAGGCTTTGAGTTAGTCCCGGTGGGACATGACTTAACATTTTGAGACGCAGCGCGCGAAGTTTTAGACTCTCTTTCTAACAAATACTTAAAAATCCTGAGTTTACTTTGAAGACAAAATTGAGGTGTTATTGAAGGATCTGTCCTCCAAATGGGAAGAATTAAAAACGTTACAGGCCCTACAGGCGACAGCTGTCAATATTTTGGGGTTACGCATTAAATCGTACTAGGCCTACGTACTAAGGCTTCAACCCAAAACTAAGTTGCCCGAAAAGGTTTTTCCTTTTTTGAACGAAGATTTGAAAATAAAGAGCTTATTTTATTTGAGGAATTTTGGAATCCAATGGAAGAAAATTTGGTTTGGGGGTACAGTTATTACGAAATACTTGGGTTTCCAATTAAGTGATATGACTTTCAAGAGCAAAATTAGGTAGAATGTTGAGGTGATTAACAGAGTTGGCTTTGGTTATGTATTGTACGGAGTATCCATCGATCGAATTGAATTTGTGCCACTTTTAACAATCTGAAGCTTATACTGGAGAAACCTTGTAATTTTGTGACAGATTTGTGACGGGTTTTATGGGAGAATCTAATCTTCTTACAGGAAAATCAAGTAGGGCGTGATCTGTAGTTTGGTTGGGGTTACTTAATATCACCATGGAGATTAAGGCCCTCGTACCATATTGGGAAAATTCTCCCGCGGAAACAGTTTGGCTTCCCATACATTTGAAGTTTTATATTTTATACATTGACATAGACGTGAGGGAGCGTTTCAGTTTCGGAGGGGCAAAATTGTCTCTTTTGTCCGAAAAATGTAATTTTGCCCGAACGACTATCAAAGTGCAGAGCACAGAAATTTTTTAAAAATTGAGAACCTCCAGACAGCTGGAAATGGCATTGCCCGGGCTCGTACCTAAAAATAATCGGTCATTATTTTGAGCTTTTCAAGCTTGCAATGTTCTGTTAAGTAATCTGTTCGACCAAAACACTCTGTCTAAGCGGAGCGCCACCATCGTTGGCGCGAAGCGTACAGAAAATCGTTAAAAAATCTAACCCTTCAGAAAGCCGGAACAGGCATTTTCAAGACTTGTAACTAGTAACGAAGCAGTCGTTATTTTGAGCTTTTCTTTAAAGTGAAAGTTTCACTTTAATAGAAAAAAACCAACTTGCTAAGTGATCAGAAAATTACCAGATAAAAGGGTACTGCTGCAATTAATTAGATGTAATGTTTTTGCCTCTATTAGGAATCGTCGTTGTAGTCCATTGCAAGGCCCGCTAAAAAGATGAGATTTTCTACGTGACTTCCTGAACTCCAGACTAGAAATGACTTTTCTTCCTATGTATTTGAATTTTTGAAAATATGCCAAGTTACAAGGTGGCTTCGAATGAATTTTCAGTCAGATTAAATGGGAGACATTTTTACACTACTGTTTATCATCAGCCTATGAGTAGCTGGAACGGCCTGTCTAATTTTCATCACCCTTACTAGTATTCGGCTATAGGCGCAGGCCAGGTGGCAGAACATTGGGCACTGCAAGCACCTGAACAACCTCTCGTCTGTTTTCGCCAGGAAAACTCGGAATTGTCGGTTTTCTTGAAGAATATGATCTTCTAGTGAGCAAAATCAAGAAGACCGTCCGGATGACTGAAGTTTAAAAGATCCGCATCTTTTATCAGTTTAACGTCGGCATGCAGATGAAGGCTCCCCGACGAAATTGGTTTTTCTCAACAACAGGGTGAAGGACAGCCTTCCCGACGGGGCATGACCTTGCGGATTGAAGAGAGCTAGTAAGAAGTGATTGATAGTTCAAAAAGAAAAAAACCATGATCATCCTTCCAGTAACTTCAGTCCTTTACCTTCATTTTTAGGCCTCCCCGAAAGAAGTTGACGTCCTTCCACGACGGAGGAGGAAATAGGACAAGGTGCATGAAATGAGGTTTAACCGAGCAAAGAAGTGACTGAAAATCTATTCCGATATGTATTAAAATAGCATTTCAAGACAAAACTTTGTTCACCCATCCAGTGATTTAAGACCTTTTAACTTTTTTTTTCCTTTTTTTCTTTTTTTATTATTATTATTTTTTATTTTTTAGGCCTCCCCGATGAAATCGCCAACCTCCCCCGACGGGGGGGGGGGGGGGGGCAGTGGTCCCCGATGGGGGGAAGTGGTCCCCGACGGGGGGTATGGCCCCCCGGCCCCCCGCTGGCGCCACCCCTGCAACACAACGAAACACCAACGAACGTCTCGCGCTTTTTACACATGCTATACACCATAGGCGATACACAAAGTGCAGAACTGCTCGGCGTGATTGTCGTAAAACACTTGCCATCTTGATTTATTACCACAAACACGGTGTTTAAAGCCGCAGAACGGTGCGTTCGGAGGTGGATCGAAATTTAAACACCGACCCCGAGTTAACCCGCGTTCCCACGTTACTCGTGCGCGAGGTAACACGGTGTTACCTCGAGCGGAGGGTACGTGAGAACACAGTATAAGAATTTGAGAGCATGCTTTTTGGCTGGGAGGCAGAAGATATTTTTCCCATTGAAAAAGTGATGGTTGCTATCGTTGCAAATTTTATGGTTAAACTCTTTAGTTGTGATAAAAACTTCAAGTTTCTTTGCACACGACACTTTGGTTGCTAGGCACCGATACCTGTTGACTGAAAATATGTACATTTTGTAGTTAATCTTTCTCTCTTTTGAGGTTTGGTGTCACACCTCTGCTAAATCAAGCATGAAGTATCTGTAAGATAATCTTGCTTAGTCTGACGATAAACAAATGTTCTGTAAGCAGATATTTCTTAAGATGTTAGCTTGAGGGGGAAAAGCTCCAGCCTACAGTTGGATACAGGTAACAGAAAAGTTTGGTAGTCTTTGTTTTGTGTCTTTGCTCTAAAAGCTTATATACAATACATGGAGTTAAATCCTAGTGCACAAAATGTGTCCAGGAGGCATGATCAAATTGTCTCTAAGTTGTTATGAAAAAATCAATCCCTCGTCGATTGGAGTGTATTTGAGGATCTGTAACATACTCTACTGAATGGGTGTTTTTTTCTACACACTTGTCATACAGTGTAACAATGCAAACACTCAAGATATCAGCAGAGAAATAGCTCTGAAATAGAAGTTGTGAAATAGCAAAATATTTGAATGAGACTGTGAAAATAGCATGAGGGGGGGGGGGGGTGGGGGTGATTTGAGAGAAAATAGTGGGAAATGCAAAAGAAAAAAAGCTATCATTGGACTGTTGAATTTTTTTTGAAGATGTCACCTATCTGCATATCTGGTTAATTATTTCTGCTTTACTATAGTAAGTTTCAGCATGGTGCACACCTCACTAAGTGCTACAGTATTATTGTAAAAATTGTTCTCTATGAATTACATCATTTTTTAACATGAGATGCATCAGGATATTAACAATAGATGGATAATCTTTTTATGCAAAGAGCCCCAAAAGACTGCATTTACATCAAATATCATCACCAGGGCTGGAAAAAATGTAAATTACCCTGCAAGCAAATCATTGAAATCAAATTTCCCAGGAAGCAAATCAAAATTTCCCAAAGGCTTCACATGTTTACATGTACAAAAGTTGTCAAATTTCCCTCCAAATACCAAAGTTTCTCTGCAATGATCTTCCCAAATTGCTGGGTTTTTCCAGCCATGATTATCAGCAACAATATGGAAACTTCAGTTGTCTCCTTAACATTCACAAAGTATTGAGATTCTGCAGCATCGCTGTTCTAGTTAGCATTCGTTTGCAATAAAATCAATAAAAACGTCAGCAACTTGCTAGTGAGCAGAAACTTTCCATAATAAAGTGTAATTATAATTATTCTTAATGTTGACAAGAAACGAAAAAATGTGCAAATCTGTTTTGTTCTATTAGGTAATTTTTTCGACCGGAAGACTAAGCGCCACTAGCAGTTGGTGCGGAGCGTAGAGAACGTTTTGAAAAATTGAACCTAGACAGTTGGAAATAGCATTTACCAGACTTAGAAACGAGGCTGCGGTTGCAATTACATTTTCATTCCAATAGAAAACTAGCAACAATTTACCACTCAGAAAGTTAGCAAATAAAACGTACCACCTACTAATATATGGAACTGTCTTGAATCGGATTCCTTTCCGAATTTTGTGAGCTTTGAAAATCCAGTGTAAATACATAATTTGCATTCAGATCATTAGCGTCGTAAAAATAAATTATTCGGGCCCATAAAAAGTATTGGTTGCCCAAAAGAGCATTTCAGCAAAGCGTCACCATTATTGGCGTCGAACGTACAGGAAAGTTTCAAGAATCATAACCTCAAGAAGCCTTGACGTCATGCGGCATTTCCAGGGTGCCAGGCTTGTAAATAGAATTGTAGCAGTCGCAAACTGCACTATAGAAAACAGGTCTTCCAGATAAAATTTACAGTTACCATTTAATGAAATGGCTAGGAAAAATAGGCTTTTATTTGAAAATCAGCTTGTAAGATTGGTCGTTTCATAACTTTACACCAAGAACGGAAGTTTCTTTCAAAAGTGAGATTCGCTGGAAAACAACTCACGAGGAGCGCGATTCTTGGTTCGTTCGCCAGAAGTATATTTTATTTCAAATGTTTCTAGAACGCTGGAAATGACACTTCTAGTGCCTAGTGTTTCTCCATTTATTTCGAATTAATTGTCTGGTATATACAGATGTATACAGATCTTTCAACATTGTAAGAATCAAGGTTGGTTTTGAATACTGATCCTGAAAGAGATATTTTACAAAAAAGATACACAAAGTTAATGATACAATCCTGCTTAATCAATGATATGTTCATGACAAGTTGAGAAACCTAGTCGAGTTGTGCAAAGCAAATTTTCCTTTTACTGAGTCAGTTTTGAGTAAGTTACATGTCTCAACGGCTAGAGAAAACTTTAATATAAAGCTGTAACAATCAATCATTGGCTCACAGTCTCCCCTTTTACAATCATAAGAGTCGGGAAGAACCAACATGTTCGTTCTTCCCGACGTAAGGCGATGCCACTAAAAACTGGTCCTAAAATTGCCAGTCGCAGTCGTTTACTCACGCACACCACACGACTGTTGGAGATCCGACGATCGAGTTGAGTTGCCGCTTGCAAAGTCGTAAAGTGTGCTGCCAGCTTTAAACACCCAATTTATTCAATGTGACAATCCCCATAGGTACAAGACTTAACCTACATTTCATGATTTTTCAAGATTTGGCTGATCATTTGGGAACTTCATCGCCTTCTTTCTTTATACTGAGTACAAATCAAGCTTAAGTGTTGTGTATTCATGTGTTCATAGACTTTTTCATAGTTTTCATGAAAGCTGCTAGACAGTGTTCAAGGCATAAAAGGAGAGATCGTTACCATGCTCTCTTATAACTTTATTCCTATGTTATGAAGATTGTGATAGAATACTGTACGATCGGCAACATGAATGTAAAATTTTTTCCATAGAATTAAATTACCATAGTTCTTGTTTTAAATGAAAAAGAAAGTCTTGGCAGGAACAACTTGTTGAATAAAAGTATTTGGAGACATCTCGATCACAACACAAACATAAGAAAAGAAGTTTTTTTGCTATATGTTCGCAGGTACGGTAGCGGTCAACGAAAACTTTCCATGGACTTGTTGCGAGTATCACTACAATAAAAATAAACCAATGTCTCATTTAGACAACAGAAAAAAGTGCAAATGCATAACCGTAAGTCCACCGTCCTCGATACGATTTGTAAGCAAACAACGTTTAACGTTGTCTGGACTTCCAGACAATTCGATCTTAAAAATAGTGCCTTCAAGCCCCTTAATAAACTTATCCGGATGATTGGTAGGACTAGAAAACGATATACAAGTTGCGATAAACCGAACGTTTTTACAACTTAATTCTTACCTATACGTAAGAAGTCTCTACTAGACCCGTCTTAACTTAATACCAAAATTTTCCCGGCCAAAAATCTGCACTAAATTTTTCGGCCGGGAAAGTTTTGGTATAAAGCTTAGACGAAACAAATGATCAGCCCGGTGTGTAAAGAGAATACCGCAAAATATTACAGGGCCAACGGAACTGGAATGTTAAAGTCGTATGCAAATGTTGGTATTGATCTTTTAAAATGGCGTAAGGGTATTAAGGAACATTTGGTTAAATTCATTTTCAATTCGGATACACGTCTGGATTTATCAAGAATGATAAATGATTTTTGAAAAGAATGTCTACTACCATCCAGAAAAATAAAGTGTCATAAGCATATTGTGAATGTCTAAATTCATAACTTCCGATAGAGATACCTCTCATAACAACGCTGCTACTAATTTGTAATGATGCAATGCCGGCACAATGAATAAATAAATAAGGATTTATGGTTACCCTTTTCTGACTCCTCTTTGAAAAGGAAAACACCAGACTCCACTGGTGGACCATCCATTATTACAATTCCCAGACGAAAATGCCAGTTGAAACCTGTTAAACAGATTTGAATAGGTACAACAGGCAATGAGAAACAAAATCAACAGGTTTTAACAGAATATTAACAGGTTCCAATAGGAATCCCTTGGCTTTTTCGGTGTTAATTGTTGACGCATCTTAACTTTTATCACTCTAACAGGTAATTGGAACATTGCCTGTTCATACCTGTTAAAACCTGTTAGAAGTTCAACAGGTCTCAACAGGAATTTTCTCATGGGTACGCACAGGCGCATTACTGTTGTTTTAAAAAGGACTAATCCAGTGCTTGAAAGAGACTTCCCAAAGTTGAAAAGGGATAAGGTTTTCTGAATCAAACTGCGGCCTTTCCAAAATCGATAGAAAACGAACCTGTGATCTGAAGTAAAATCAGTTCAAGCTCGCAAAAAAAATTGTCTACAAAAAATTTGTCTTTAATAAAACTGGTCTGACATGGACCAATAAGGGTACGTATAATTTGTTTCAATCTATTTGCAATGATTTTTGCACTTATATTTTGTTTGTGTTTAAAAGACTAATTAGTAGGTAATTTGCAAGAACCGCGTGGTCTTTTTCAGGTTTAAATATTCATGAGAAAAACCACGATTTTGCTCAATAATTAAGAGCAATTACAAGCAAATTCTCGATCAAATACCAAAATTTCTTAAATCGTTTCCAATTAGATCATTAAAATAGTATCCGTAGAACACTTACTACGAGAATAAAAACAATGTGTTTTACTTTTTCTAATATTATTTAAAATGCAATTATTTTGATCTTAAAAGGCAGCAGTTCCCTTCTAGATCTTGTAAATTCCGTTTCATTTCTTGTTATGGTTTTCAAATTTATGAAAAATTTCGTGATTTTCTCCCTTCCTCCAACCCATCTATCACGGGATCTTATTATGGTACCCTGTAATTCGATATTGCAGTAATGGATGAGATTTAACTGCTCAACTTTAAAAAGAGAAAGAAACTCGGATTCATAGGTATAAAGACGCTACCTAATTACTTAAAGCCCCAAACTGCAATTTTTCAGATGTGTCATGCTCCCTAATCTTTCGAGGAAACATTCTGAGACCTACCGGCATGTATTGCTTACCACCTAAAATTGAATATCAATATATCCTGATAAGGGAGGTGGAATAACACTTAATGGAAAATTGAACGAGGGAACAATTATTCCGTGGGACCATGTGTATGTTGCTTTATGCAGCAAGTTACCCTCCAAAAGTGCATCAAACGTAACAGTGCTCAAAAAAGGAGTATATGTGATACTCTCTTTAAACTCGGCAGCAACACAACCATTACGGATCACTTGAAAGCTTTGGCAGCATTGGAAGATTGTTTTGTGTGGGTTATTAAAGGCATGCATGTGATTTTCATCAAACTGGTGTTAAAATGTCCGAAAAATAATTGGGTGATATTACGTGCGATGTATAGAGAGGGGCCGTAATTGTCACGTCTTCACCAGCAACAAGTGTAGACTGCATGAAAAATCGTATGAAATGGATGTTTCATACTAGATCGAGACATTGGGTGAGGAATTAATGTTTTATCGCAAAAACTGAAGATTACGCTGTAAGCGTCACATTCAGGCTGAATGCATGAGAGTTTGCAGTACTGAAAACAGTCTTCTACGGCAACTTCACATAACCATGCTTTTGAAGTTCACATACTTTCATTGAGATGTATTAATCAAATGAAAACCTCAACATGTTCAGAGTTGCGTGAAAAAACATTTTCAGGCAAAATTTCATCAGATGTCAAAGAAAATGAAACGTTAAATCAATTTTACCTGAAATCGTACCGAGAGACATCTCTTATGGGACACCAGTCGTCCGATGAAAGCTGTCTGTCGGGGTGATTGTGACGTCAACGTGGCGAACTGTGACGAGTTGGTTTCAAAAGTGAACATCCATAAGCTATTTCAAGTTGACATGTAAGAAGGGCGCAAAATTTCAGAAATGGTTACTAGCCTTTTTTCGTTCCTGGAACTTTAGCTTTGTGATAGGGTACATTTTTCTTGTCATTTCCAAGTTGGCGCCTATAACATGCAATCCAGTCTAATTATACGTACTCACTTGTTATACTCCCTTAACGCGTTCGCTTCTCGAGCTTTTCTCTGACCTTCCTAAATGTAAATGTGACAATATTAGAAAGAGATCACAAGTCTGAGAAATCTGGTATACTTTTGCAATAGTAATCATGCTATATGTTTGACCCGACTAAACTGGATCTTTCTTAAATTCAGAAAACATGAAGCTAGATGGCATCCATTATGAAGATAGACCACACACATGTACAATATAGGGACAAAAGGGATACTATACTTATGTGGGCACTTCAACGAATTCGGTTCGGACTCCGATCCTATTTGGATTCATGTTAAAATCAATCTCTGGTCGGAAAGAGCCAAAACTTTGCTAAAGTGTGCAAATATAGTAAGTATGCGGCAGTACTATGAAGATTAAATTCATGTCATTATTTCGTGACGTTATATCGATAGAAAAAAATTTCGGAAAACGCTGCCCGATAGGAAATGTGGATTGGTGTCATGTCACGTCACGTTTTTTATAGACATCAGAGGCAAATTATATAGTTATACTGGTTGTCAAATTTTTGGCTCTTTCCGACCAGAGATGGAGAAGACTTAAACAAAAACCCGAGAAATATCGGATCGGAATCCGATACAAATTAGCTGTACTGTGACCGCTGCTTCCCTCTCTACTTGTAACTTTTACCCAAGATAGTGTGTATACAGGTATATGTGAGGGAAATTTTAAACTTGAATAGGTTTTCATCCAGCTTTCAATCAAAAATTGAAAGCAGGGCAGCTTTATATCAAATATATTTGCTGAAAAAAAATTATCGTTATTTTTTCTTCCAGTCCAGAGTGCCAACAGCCATATTCATCTCCAACTTCTTGGAGATCTGACAGATAACTATACCAAGCCGTTTATGAGACCAGTAAATGAAACAACCGAAGCCGTTGAAGTTGGAATCCGATTTGCGCCGATATTTACAGATTTAGTAAGTGCAACATTTAGTGAAAATGCCCAGTAGTTTGTAAAGAATAAACGACAGTAATTTTATCCCAATTGTAACCCCATTTTCGCTATGGTCAGTAGCGGAGATAACAAATGGTTAGGGGTGTGGGGCGACAGCCCTCATGACGGATTAAAATTCCATGCCGGGTCGGTTTTAAGGTGCTTAACAATGTGCATTAACGCCCATTAAGGCCATCATCCCCCGACCAAAACCCTTAGTTCTACCACTTAAATGATATCATAAAGTGAGTTAATAATGAGCTGGAACTTCCAAAACTTAATGCAATTGATTGAGTTACACTTCACTAATTGCATGCCTTGGTTTATATTTCAAATAATGTAATATGAAATTGTAACCCTTTGCTGTTGAGCGTTTTTCCAGGACTAAAAGAAGTCACTTATTGCGTGAACTTGATTTCATGAGAAGATAAAAACGAAGCGACTTGGTGCAATTGATTAGCTTAGATGCTTCTGATAAGTCCCATATTGCTGTCAGTTTTGGTACTGATGAAAATAAGAAATGCCTGCTATTAAAATTTGCCATTACCCAGTTTTGTGTAGGCCTTCATCTTTTCTTTATTTTTGTAAGTCTCGTGGAATAGACTTCTCTCGCTGTCGTCACCACTGACGTCAGAAATAACAAAAAGCAAGTGGTTGCACCACTGAACCATGTGTAGAATAAACTTTAGCCACACGCATGGGTAGAAGCAGTAGAAATCGGGCCTCGTGTGTACAAACGTTCGCCCATATCCAAATGGTTGACCAATTAGTCATTTGATTTTGTGGATGTTACTTTGTCATTCCTCTAGAAGAGGGTGTACTTTTAGCATCAATATGACATCGTATGCCTAAGGTCTTTTGTCTTGAAGTGTTTTTAGTGTTACCTGCTCTACCCAAAGCACATTTTCCACATAAATAAGCCTTCTAATGCAAGCAGTAATTACTTTTTTATTCAAAGCTCTCCTGATATTTATCTATATCAGTGATTCATTACAACTGCCCCTTCTTGCTGCAGGAGCGCAAGTCGGGCATCCAAGGTGAGGATGAGGAGGGGGGGGGGTGGGTGGATGAGAGAAGGCAAAGCAGGTAGTCGATGTACCAACACATGTCAAAGGGGTCCCATTCTCAAGTCACCCTATATCAGTGTGGCTATGACCCTAACACCCTGTAACTGGCAATTCTGATGAAAGAACACTGTCACCGCACATGGGACACGAAAAAAGTGTCAACTGCGAGGGAAGCAGGGACTATCATAACAGACTGCCATAAGGTGAGCTCGATGTAGTACAGTTTGTTTTGGTAACATACGTAAATAAAAAGGGCAACACCACGTTCCAGGGACGTAATTTAAGGGGCAAGAAACGCATAAAATTTCGGTCCTTTTAAACAAATATGTGAAAATATGGGACTTGTCTTGGAGAAAGATCGGATTCTGGGTATCCTGTAATAAAATTTGAAATTCTGGGAGATTACTGAATTTGGAGGGATTTGGGGGATAAATGAATTTCCTATCGACCAACCTGAGATTGCACGACGACCAGTGATCGCTGTTTCCTCATAAATTTTTATCTACGGCCTACGAACTCAGGCTCTGCAACTACATTTTAGAAGTCAAGATATTATATTGGAAAAAAATTGGAATTTTATGAAAGAAAATTTGTGAAAATAGCACTATAGTTGCTGGTGTCACATATAGCAAATTTCCAATTTTGTCATTTCCAGAGCTCAGGAAAATTTACCATTTAAACCGTTAACTGATTTAAGGACAAGCACGCACTACTGCAGTAGGAATTGCAACTTTTTTGAAACAATAACAGATATGGAGCTTTTATTAGAGAAAGATCGAAATTTTTATTGAAAGATGATTCTGGAAACATCAATGTAGTTGAATTATGAAACAAATGGCAAATTTCTAAATTTTTCATTCTTCAGAGCCCGGGGCGGGGGCCATTTACCCATTGTCCTCCTCTGTAAATATTTCACACGGAACGTCCAAAAGGTGTCTTGTTTTACATAACACTGTAAAAATAGCAATGTTCAAAATTCAAACAATTGCTCCTGCTGTTTTAAGTTTGTCAATGAAATGATGAAAATATAAGCAAAAACGCATGTATCCCAACAACTACATGATATATGGCATAAAATTTTGAAAATTAGTTCTGGTGTACTGTTAACACGTGAAATACAAAATGCCACTTACAGACTTTCCGTGATGCAATCATGGCTTAGTTTTCAGTTTAGTTTCTATTGAGGAATTTTTTTATCTTTCAGGTGGCATATTCCTCTTTCTGTTTTCTCTTTTTAACAATCTATAGAACCAATATTTACCCAAAATTCATAAATTGGGCAGTTATTCATGGAAAATCTTACGTCATGAGAGGGACATGCCATGTATGGCTAATGTTACCCTATAATTTTACAGTCTTAATTTGAAGGACAGTTGTAACATTAGTTTGTCCCGAGGGCTTTTTTTTTCGATGTTATTATTGTGTCCTTGCAAATCACCAGTATCAATTACCAAACCATAAGCTATGTGATCAAAGGAAAAGTCAACACTCAACATCTGTGAGACACTCCGCATCAATATTGCTTCAGAATCATTCAAACTTTCCAAAGAAAACCTTAAAAGTTATTTAAATAATTTAAACGGATTTTTTCTGGGAAGAGTTGACTTCATAACTCACAAGTGAAGTAAGGTCATCGTGCTGACATGTCACACTGCCTGAAAAGTGTACCTCAAGTCTAGAATTTTAAAAAAATATATTTTTTGGATTTGAAAAAATGAATCTTATTTATCCAACTCCTATTGCCGTACACTGTCAAAAAATTTTCCTGTAAATTTACATAATTTTTATGGCAAATTTTTTTCCAACCAAATAATGTTTTTTTTTTTACAGCCAGACTGTAATCATGAAAAAACATTAAAGTTTTGTTTTTTCTTTACAGTTTTTGCATGTAAATTAGTTTACAAAAGTCTATTGTAAATTCGAATTACGGAATTGTTCTGTTTTGTTAACCTTAATTTTATGTTAATTTACAGCCTACTGTTTGCATTCCCAACGCTTCAATATTTATTATAATATTGCTCTTTTACCGTTCATATGTTATTACGTTACATGCACTTCACCATTACGTAGATCAGGTATTTGCATATCAACGTAATGAGTCGTTACGAAGTTGTTTTCAATCAAAACTTTTTTCTAAAAGTCCCCTCGACTCTCTGGCGAAGAGCCAAGGGGCGAAAACCAAACATTTACTCCCGAAGGAGTTCTGCTCCCTTTAGGAGCTAAACGTCCTAAATGGACAAGTACGCCCTCTAAGGGCAAACATGTGTGGTCCTGCTCTAGACTGGCTGAATAGAACAAAAGCCACACCCTGGATGCAGTTTAACGTCATGCCCAATCAAAACACATTGAGATTGCTTTGTTGTCATATTGCTGTCAAGTAGACTGCTATCTCTAGGAACTTTGTAATTGGAAAGTCACATTTTTTGAACAATATAATAATTGTTTTTAAAATAAATATGACAAAAATGCAAATACATTGGTTGCAAACATTTTCAGACAAGGTAAACAATAAGTTTATCACTTCCTGATTAAAAAATGCCAAAGAAGATATTATTCAAATCAACAGCAATCATTTTGTTAGGAAAATGCCTACAAAATAAGCACCACCCATTTATGCAAAATAAGATTTACGTCATAAGGTGGTAAATTTACAGACTCTTTCAAGTAAATTTGTGAAACGTTTTTAATTCGATCAAGTGCATGAGCGCCTGTGGCGATGAGTTGACGTTAGTATACCAATTGTCAATGCTCTGAAATTAGGGCCTACAACTTCTTTTTACTTAAAAATGTGTGACAAAACACCACTTGTATGATATTTGTAACTAAGAACGTAATAATTAAGTATGCTTTTATAATAAATGTAAGTTAATTTTCAAATAGGGCCATAAATTTGCCAAAAATGTTTTTTTTTTTTAAACTGAAACTTCGCAGAACGATGCATGTTATATATTGCAAATTTTCTGGCTATTTCTTATTTGTTTGTTTGGGTTTGTTTTTGTTTCTTTTTCAGCTTAAAAACAAAATGAATGTTTGTTAAATGACAGCATATTTATGTGAAATCAGAAAAATACAAAATACTGTTAAAATTTCTGTAAAGTTACAGAACATTTTTACAAAGCAGTAAAATTTGGTTAAAAAAGCAGACAGAAATGGTTTTTCAAATAAACAGAAAATACATGTTAAACAACCTTTTTTTATTGTAGCAATACAAAGTGTCTGTAAAGATACAGAAAATCTCTTTTAAAAGTAAAATGCAAAAAGGTTAAGTTAAAAAAAGTCTGTAAATTTACAGAAATTTTTAACAGTGTAGCTTGTTCCATTGTGGAGATGTTAAATGTTGAAATTTATTCACTTAAAACGACATAATCCATTGCTTTAAAACTTTCTCATGGTTCAACTCACGTTACCCACTTTTTGTTTTTTATTGAAGCTGAAAATGTTTTATGACATTGAATGCTTCTTGATTCCTTGCGTAACATATTTTACAGGAAAGGCTTCGTTATCATCCCATAAGACTGTTCACATCTCACCTCAGGAATGTTTTATGAAGATGGGAGTTGGACCGTTGAAATACATTTTTCATGCTTTTTAATATATGCGCTGCAAATTTTTTAAACATGAGGTACACTTTACACCTACTAATAGATACACTTCCTCTAAAAGGCCCAGATGGAATAAATAACAACGTTGACTATTATGCTCCCTAAACTATCTGCTCTGTGCAAAAAGGATTCTGAATGTTTTTAATGTACAAATACCAAGTTTCTTCATTAATGTTTAAGCATGCAAAATGCCTTTTATCTTCTTAATAGCTTCAATCTTCTAATTATGTGACAAAAACTAACACTTGTATGCCTTGTTGTAGAAATTCGAAATGTGAAGAAAGCATTTGATTTTATTTTGTCAAAACAATGCACACATGCTTTTCTTCCAGGATGAACATAAAGAGGAGTTAGTGGTACGCGGGATGCTAGCGCTGGTGAGAGTATATTTTGAAGTATTTGTATAAATGTATTAAACATATTACCTTCACTGAATATTTGGGGGATACATATATGTATAAAAGCATGTATATTTGAATGGTCGAAAAGAGGTAACAAAAAGGGCTTAAAAGTCTGCGGAAAACTCCACGACGTTTCGGGTATAAACCCTTCATCAGATGGCAAAAACAAAACTGAACGAACAGCAAAAATGTCTGACACGACAGACAACAAATCCGAAACGGTCAGTGTTGAAACAGAACTGGACAAAAGTGTATGCATGAAAAAATGAGTGCGACTGGTGAAACACAAAACAAGGAAAAGAAAAAGAGGGTCCTGGAAGAGAAGGTACAAACTAAAAACGAACACGGTCGGAAAAGTGACAAAGGAAAGAAAAACCGGGACAGGCAAAAAGGTACACCCTAAAAAACGAGCACAAACGGATCGGTGTAAAAAGAGTTAAAACTGGGACAAATGGGACGGAAATAATAAAACGTCAATTCTAACATTAATGCCGTTTGGAGCGAGAGTAAAAAGCCTCATGATAAGTCGGTTTTCAGCCCTTAGGCGGTCACAGTCAGAGTCTCGACACATTACAGCTGCCGTAACGATTACTTCCTGTATTAAACATGGTGAAGGGAGGTTGAAATGTGCAGCCAGATATGGAGGTTCTGTTTGATGGACCTTAAGCGCTCGGTGACTCGGTCCGCGAGACGGCGCTTGGTCACTCCCACATTCAGGGAGTTACAACTCCCACAAGCTAAAATATAAACTACATTAGAGAAAATGCAAGAAAATCATTGTTTGACAGTGAACCTATTGCCGTTTGGGCCTTAAATGTCGACGAGATTGTGTTTGCCAACAACTGGGCATGTATTACACCTCGCGCGGTTACAGGGAAAGGTAACACAGGTGTCGTTGAAGGGACTTTGTGGGTGGGAAGCCGGAACCAAATAGTTTGCTAAAAGCTTTCTAACTCTGAAAGAAGTAATGGGGATTGTGGAAAAACATCACGGTTTGAAGGGTCCTGTCGGAGTGACTCTACATTTTTGTAAATAGCGCGTATAATAGGAAGGACCGAAGGGTGATATGAAATTGCCAAAGGAATACGTAGATTAGTACTTGATTTGTTATTTTTCTCCAAGGCTTCCTCTCTGCTACAACGTAAGTTTGCTTATTAGTTAGCCTGTGGGATTTGTGAATACGAAATCCTAACTTTAAATTGGGTAGAAGTGGGCCCAACATATTGAACATTACACTTCGTACAAGTTAACAAATAAATAGCATCCTTTGCAATGCAGGAGATGCACTGCTTAATAGAAAAAAACGCCCAGTGGCAGTGCAAAAAGAAGTGCAAGAACTTAAGGAATAGTTTTGACAGAGGTCACACTTCTCTCTGCAAGTGAAAAAGCCAGGGGGGGAGAAGATTTTTCGAAGAGACACTAGCCTTGAATTTGGAGGGTCCACTAGTTTAACTTTGATTGAATAGGAGATCGTGCACGAAAGAAGATACATTTACCTACTAAACCACTGACACAGCAAAATGATGTGTCTTTCTATTTCTGCAAAATCTTATAAGCATACACCATAAAAACTTAAGGTGTGCCTAGGAGGCGAGGTCGACATCACCCACAAACCTTCCTTTGCCACTTTAAACGATTGAAACAAACTCTTAATTTCTTGCAGAGTCTTATAGACGAATCTTAGCAGTCAAATTTGGTCTGATTTAGTCCTGCATGACTGGGACCCATCAGGCTCTTTAATCTTTCAAATTCTTTGCCTACCAATAATGATTATACAATAAAATGCATCTTGAAATCCGTCAATGCCACTGAATAGGACGGCTTAGAATTACATGTAGATAATAAAATGAAGACAATTCAAGGCCAATGGACCCGACTTAAAGCTGACTTCATTAGCTGCAAGGATTCGTCTATAAGGATGATAAGTCCATGTCAGGACACTCGTGTAATACAGAAACTATACTTGCACGGAGGCCCAGACTTTATTAGCAAAAGGAGGGTAGTTTCGGTTTACCAACAAGATAGTTCATTGTCAGGGTCGTTTTACACAACTTTTCCCTGCAACTTACTCTTAATTTGTTCATTCGTTACTTACTAAAGGTGAAGGTTTACTCCCACCTAATGGAATTCCTCAATCTTGTTTGTATCCTAAAATGAAGCAATTATAAAGGGGGAATTCACCAGCAAGGAAATAGGGGGTCCATTTAGAGTCTTACCCCAAAAAATTGCAACAAAAGGTCTTTCAATGATTTTCTATGCTATTGGATGTGGTGAATAAGACGAAAAAATCTATCAAATGCGGAGCACGGAAAGGAGGTTTCAATAGAAAATTCAAAATTGCCGCCGGCCGCCATTTTGAAAATGAGAAAATGTTAAATAACTGTCTCCACATGAACTGGAGTGATGCCGAAACGGTCGATTTCAACTAATTCTAACATGATAAATGCACTGGAGTAGACCTGGTGTACCTTTGGCATCATTTCAACACCTAAATCCAAGATGGCGGCTGCCCGCCATTTTGAAAATGATAAAATGTTATATAACTGGCACCTGATGAGTTAGAGTGATGAAAATAGTGCCGATTCTGACTATTTCTTACACGACAAATTCACTGAAGTAAGTCTGATGTAGCTTTGGTATCATTCCAATCCCTTAATCCAAGATGCATGCAACTGCCCGCCATTTTGAAAATGATAAAATGTTATACAACTGGCACCAGATGAACTGGAGTGATGAGAAAATGTCGATTCCAACTATATCTAACATGGTAAATGCACTGGAGGAAACTTGATGTACCTTTGGTATCATTCCAACACCTAGATCCAAGATGACGGCTGTCAGCCATTTTGAAAATGATAAAATGTTATGTAACTGGCACTTGATGAGTTGGAGTGATGAATAAAGTGTCGATTTTGACTACATCTAATATGGTAAATTCATTGGAGTAAACCTGATGTTGCTTTGGTATCGATCTTTCAACTCCTAAATCCAAGATAGCAGCTGTCTGCCATTTTGAAAAATAAATAAAGTGCAATATCTTTACAGCTACAGTGTGACGGTTAAACTTCACACTTAACAGTGTCAAATTTCTACTAGGTCTTAGATGATAAATTTACTCGAGTGAGTTTCAAGAAGAAGCAGCCCTCTTCATCTGCATTGATTACTGTGTTGGTTACCATTAACTGCCAGTTTTAAGACACTGTCAGTTTAAAGACATCAACAAGTTGGATGCAACTAGCCAGAACCAGATGTTCTGATATAGCCTCTTTATGCAAAATGTTGTTAGACCAACTTTGATTTGTTATTTTCAGGCCATAGCAAATGATAAATAGGCTCATTGGTCATTGCATACCTTGACTAGTAAATAATGCCCTTCAGATACAGTTTATTGGACAATATTTGATCAGCAAGACTGATACAGTAGCACTAGGTAACATCATGTCAACAACTGAAAGGCTTAACTCATATCTTGAAACTTACTAAGCTGTCACTGTTAAATCAGATAAACTTATTCTTCATTACTGTCATTCGGTTCATTATAGCCCAAGGGAAGATGAGTGTCACAATATGTTATTTGGCATGGGAAGATGGGCCAACCGCCGAGGTACAGGCCGAAAAGCCTATATAAAACATAGAGGCAATGCCTCTATGAAATACCAAATAACTTCCACTAAATGCATCCCTCGGCAACCTCTTTATACTCATCCTAACACGAAATTGGTTTACAAAGGTAAATTTCATCTACAAAATTTAGTGCGCCATGGGGGAGGCAAGTCTGGCCGGAAATGTGAGACATTTTCAGGTACTAACTTGAAAAACTAAGTACCTACTGATCCTAGAAACATTCGCTGGTTTCGCTTTTGAGACGACATTCTTTCATTTTTAAATATTTCGGAACTCTCTGCACCAGTATAGTAATTAGAATTAATAAAACTCATGCCTCAAGTTAATTTACATGGAGACGTCCTACGAATCGGCTACATATTTAGACCTAGCTATACTGATATTGAAATTCAAGAATTTTGAAACCCAAGGGCTGCTGAACATCAAAGTCTACACAAAGCCAACAGTAATCTATCGAATTGATCGGACTTCCTCTCACCCACTCGCCACATTTAAAGGCATTTATATGATGTTGTCGCTACTCTTAGATAGTCTTCAGCCTCGTCCTATAGAGTGATTTCACCTACGTCACAAGCCCCGCCCCTTTTGACGGACATACGCATTTAGTGCAGCTAGCTGAGAAGCAGCTGACAACCCACTGTGGGAATGTTGCACTAAGACAGTATTGGTTTTTGCCCGGCAGTAGGGGTGGTTTTCTAGTTTTGACGTAACGTGAAAGCACTTTATAGGACTTTTCCTACCATATATCATGTTGTCCGAAACTGGCCTGGTGGCTCCTCAATTCAGTTGTAAAAACATCCAGTCAGTCGCAATTTCGGAGCATGGCACTCCCTAAATATAAGACCCTATAGAGACCTCGACCTGTCTTCTGATAATCACTGGGAAATATTAATATTCATATAAATATGCAAATTAGATAGGGTTAAAGAGCAAATCGTGCATCTCATACTTAAAAATATAGGCCGCAGTTAAAAATAGTACTTCTCAAAAAGTTCCTGATTTATGGAGACACCTGGGATTAAAAGATACACAATATCCGTGTCATTCAGGACATTTAGTAAACAAAAATAATTTTGTGTTGCTACGGCAACTGCAGCACATGAAGACAAAAATGAAAGTCACCAATGTCAATATTCTTCATCGAGGATCTGGTGTTGGTTAGGCAGGTTTAGTTTGATGTAATTTCCCCTGACTCAAATCCTCGGCTTATTCTTCTGCTAACACTTTAAATTGTCTTTTGACCCTATCCAATTTGCATATTAATATGAGTATTAATATTTCCCATTATTTTTGAGTAGACACCCCTTTACAGCATAAAAGGGCCAAATCTTACATCAGCAATGCCTGATGTGAGATTTGGCGTAAAAATATGGAGAAAGCAAGAGCTTTGACAAATAGAGGGCGCCCTTCGAAGTTGAAACGTCAAAATGGAGCAGAAATGCCCGGATATGGCCCCTCGTGTACCCTCGATTGTCAGAATCAGCCACCCCAAATTGACCAAATCCAATTGGTCTCATAAATTTTGCTTTCGAGTGACGACACCTTCCTCCTTCGCCACATGGTCTATGGCAGCCATTTTGGATTTGACCAGTTTAACACCTTTTCCGGGGTCAAATTTGGGTAGATTTTTCCTCTCATAAAGCACACCCTAAAGAGTTAAAAAGCAGTGGAAAACCTTTTGTAGCAATTTTTTGAGGTTCGGGCCATTTTGGGCATAAATTGACCCGTCTAAAAGCTTAGATTTATGAAGGCTTCCATCGAGTTTCAGCTCCTCTATCAGTCAGGCCTAACAAGAAAACGTAGTGTTTTGCACAGACGACTCAGGGAGAACTGTTATTTTTCTTTATAGAAATGGACAGACTTTCGTCTCAGATGGGAACCAACAGACTATGGTGGTATAGAAGAGACAAATATACCACTTTCATTTAAAGATGAACAAAAAGTTTGGATACCAGAGTTATACTTATACGAATGGTGAGATTAGAAGTAATTTTATATCTCGTAACATTCACAATGGTGTCGATCTGCATCAGATATGGGGGGGGGGGGGGGTTTACGAAAGGCAGCCGGGTGGGTAACCAGGGAATCTGAAATGGAGGAGGGGCACCGGCGAAGGGTTTTGTTTGCAGTCAGTAGTGACAACACTCTGGTATCAACTGTTTGCGAAAATCATATGACATCTCACGTCTGTCATGAAAAGCCTTTACCGGTGTGGATGCAGCTCATGGTGTGCCCATGCTGGAGGAGCGCGCGAGAAACTTTCCCTTCTCGTGAGAATTACCAACTCGTGTTGCAATACAGAATGGAGCTTTGAGCGTAGCATCATTGAATGTCCGAGTTAGTTTTCAAAACAAATGGTTGCCGAAGAGTTTTCAACAAAAATTTAAAAAATTAAATTTGTGCAGCCTACGAGTTCAAGTTTAAAATCAAGCATCCCAGTCATCGCGTTATGCATGTGAGTCTAGTACTACTCACTGAGTGTTTCATAAGCTTTGACTGGAAGAAAAGTTTACTGCTAAATTATAATGCTAATAAAGTTATACACAGTTAGTAAAACTTGGCTCAACTTCGACTGAGAGGCTAACACGCTAAGAATGCCGATATTTTGCAAGATATTTATTTGCCATATAGTAAAACGGGTCATGAAAGGTTAAACACAACAAGGTAAAGGCACCTTTATCGCTTTAACCCTTGGAACGCTGCGGCACAGGTGACGGTTTACCGAAACAATTTCCGGGAAGTTTTAATTTGGAGGCGCAAAGCGCGTCGAAAACTTGGGAGATTTGCTATATGATACTGTAAATATTTGGCTCATGCTAATGACATGGAGAAACGTTCTTAGGGAAACGTACCAGACAATTCCAATTTCCTCAACTAACTTGTTCCTGGCCCCTCCGGAAAACTGTGTTGAGCTCTTTCTTGTTTAGATGAAAATTCTATTGCATTGTTTACAAACTATCCTGAGGGCATGCAAGTTCATGAGGTGAAATCATCGAACTCTTTGTGCACGTTTAAAGTGTCAGTTACCCTCAGTCAGTTTCCTACAAAATAAAAAATGACCTACGACTACCCTGAACGAATCGTTGAGACAGGTAATATTTTCTACACAATATCTTTAAATGTGAGTTAAAAATCTTCCAAATAGCAGCGAAAGGTTTTTTTTGTCGATTTAGAATAGTTTCGGTCGAAAAGCCTGCACGGACTACTACAAAACTGTTTGAGAAAAATATTCCTTCATTCCATCAACATATCTGAAACTCGCTTCAAACATTTAAAAGCATAAATGACCGTACAGAAAAGGGTGGGTAACGGGCGAAGATTTCTGGAACTTGGAAACAAAATGCTCGGGAAATTAAGACTGCATGTCAAATTACTCGAAAAATATACATATATACTGACTTGCCTACTCATTATAACAAAACTGTAAATTGGCTTGTCACATATTTTTCTTCATGCCTCTGATATTGGGAGACATTTGATATGAAGCCTCCCTCCAAAAAAATTGGAGAACATCTTCTACCCGAATCCTTGTGATCACCGTCCGAGATTATTTACCTATTTTACAATTGTCTTGCTCTCATACTGTAGTATGAGAGGAACTACTAAGCATGCACTCAGTATATGTCTTCAAATTTCTGTTCTTTGTTATTGAACGAAAGAGCGCAAATGTACAATCTATCGTAGGCAATCGCTCTCATTTATAAAATATGGAATAGTTTAAATATACTAGAGTCTTGACCATTACTAATATCTCAAGAGATAATGGAAAAAATGATTTTAATAAGAAATTTAGACTTTCATGCACTGCAAAAGTTTCAACCATACTGCTCGTTTGTACTTCTTATCGATGCTATGGGAGCTTTCCAATTCTACCTCAGTGTAGAATGACCGTTTCAAAAATGTTTCATTTAGTCTGACAAAAGTCGTAATGCATTAAAATGCAGTCAGGAGGTTGGGAGTTCGAGTCCCGATCGGATCATATCAATAACAATTCACTGAACCACAAAAGGAAAAAAAGGCTGTACCCGTCTCGACTTGAACCAATCGGTTGGAAACTGGGCCGTAAAAATTTATCTAACTAAACAACTACATATGGGCAGAGGATCATGTGACCTAAACGGTCGACACCAAGGGCACCGAAAAAGCGTACTAGGATGGCCGCCGCGAAGCTTCATTTGACGATTACTCTCACATTTCGAACAAAATGTAGACTTGATTAAAAACCAACATCATAATCCTTTAATCCGTGTAGTGATTTTGACCTACCTTGCATTATTTCGAAAAAAGATATCAAGTTTCCTGCAAAATCTATCGATTTTGACTACTTGAGCAAGTCCAAACTTTCACACGTGTCACAAATTCATAGCAGGCTGCCATCTTACTAGGCTATATTCACACGTACGGGAATCTACGCATAGGACATTAGGGCAGAATATGCTATGTGTATGTATTTAGGAACTGCTGGGCTGTTCCAACTCCTGGAATATAAATCTACAAAATAAAACAAAAACTATGGACTTAAATGTTTCAAAAATTTCTAGTCTTGCTACAGAGTTCCAAAGCCTCTTCACTGAGACGACAAGCGTAACCTTGAGATACACCGGGGAGATACACTGGTACACACTGTCAACAACGAAAATATTTTGTCCCTTTCAAAATTTGTGGTTTCCATTCGACGAACAAACATGCAGCTTGACGTTCACCACTTGGGTCTATCAAAGTAACGAGGTGACGCAGAGAATGATGTTGGTTTCTTAGTAAAGCATGTTCTTCTTCCGTTTAAGGCCCGATTCTCTCACCCCAAAAGGTTGTAATTCTCTTAATCTACTTAGTAATTCAAGCCATTTACTGTCTAAAATCCGTCCTCAGTTTATTGTTTCAGGGTGAGAACAGCATACAAGACCCTCATATGGAAGCAAAATACTCTCAGTAAAGTACATGCTGTGTGATATCAGTTACAGTACTCTGCATTTTTGAACTTGCTGTCAATCAAAGAGCTGTGACAATTGAGAATTTCTGTGGACTACTACATACACAAATTGTAGTTTCGGGTAAGAGAATTAGCCCTAAGTTGGGCTAGACATGTTGGGCTTATTTATGTTTTTCAAATACTTCTCCGATGATACTTCCCTCGTGGCAAAATCTTTGCTTATCGTAAGCACGTTTTTGTGCTTCTTGCTCCTAAAGTTAAGTTGTATCGTTCTTTAGAAAATCAGCATATGATAAGGTGTAATTCTTTTCGATGATGGGATTCCGTAGGACAGAATTCAAATGTGGTGTGGGATGCTTTTAATTGCTCAAATAAGGGGAAAAAATGCTTTACCCAAGAAAAAAGCGTAGATATGCCGACTTCACACAGATTGCTAAGGGCTGTGAACATCCTCCAGAGAGTAGAAATTCACTATGAACGAATTGTTAAGTAGTTTATGAAACTTTTTCTGTTTTGTTTATATCTCGTGTCAACTTTTTACTCTCATTTCACTCTTTTTGTAGCAAAAATTCTATCCAATCAAGGACCTTGTGGAGAATGGCAAGTATGAAAGGTATGAAGTGAAGAACGCACTGTGGACTCACAAAATTAAAAATGTATCCGACGGAATTATAACCTATGACTGTGAATCATGCGAAGGCGAAGCACAGTCCTACGTCTTGTATGAGTTGAAGCTAACCAGGGGAAAACCTGTCCTGCATGTTCTTATATACGTCGTTCCTTGTATTATAATCGCCTTGTTGAAAATCTGTGTGATATGGTTGCCCGGCAAGGTAGATGTTGATGTTCCCACCTTTGGTTTGACATGCGTTTTGACTTTATTTGTTTATCTGACTTTTATCTACACTACTCTGCCAGCAACAGGAGCTGCTTTCCTTGGTAAGTACTGAAACAGTATTGCTTTCTTAGTAAGGTAGGAAACAGGCAACCCCGGGGCTTGACCGACATAGAAGGTAAACTTGTTTATCGGTTGTAGGGAGTACCAAGCCCCAACAGGCCCGACGACAAGTTCCGGTAGGTTGTACTACAAATTAAGACTTATCACCCACCACAAAAACTTCACAACTATTTTTTCCTCTTCTTAAAAGACAAAGCTTTGCAAGGGAAAGCTGATAGCCCTCCGCTTATGTTAAGCTTTCCTCGTCCAAGAAATTCCTACAGAGGTGAAACCCCAAATTGGTTACTCTGCTTTCGCACATGCCTCGCCCTTTTACCTTGCTTGAGTGACGTGGGTCTCTTTACAGCGTACAAAGAATTCTCGCTGCCATAGACGTACAAGGTGGGGCATGGAGCAGACTGCGTCAAATTTTCTCAAGATTTAAAAATCTTGAATCTTGAAATATATATATATATATTTATATATATATATATATATATATATATAAATATATATATATATATATATATATATATATATGTAGGCTATAAAAACAAACATATAATATATGTATATAAAACATAATATAGAAACTGAAGAATGGTGGGATGCGGACACAGTCGCATAATGGCAATGTCTCGCTACTCCGAGTTTCGCAGCTGGATATAAACCTCTCGTCAGGCGATTGACCGCACCACTGACAACGAGCATGCACAAGAAAAACAAATGTGCATTCTTAAAAAGTGCGAAATTGCGTACTTAGCTTACCCAGCGGGAATTTCTTAGAATGCCTACAGGTAGAAACCAATTTTAATCGGGAATTTAGGGTAGCTTATTTGGGATTAACGATTATAAAACACTTCTCCCACAAGAAGAAACTACATTGTTTCGTAGAGACATTAAAGACACTAGTCTATTTCAAAAAAAATATATATATATATATATATATATAAAATTCAAGTAGCGGTATATTGGACACAAGTTTCTGTTTAAGTGCCATACATATTGGCTTAGTACTGCGTCATTAGAGTATAAACTATTGTTAAAGGACTAAATGGGGTTGTAGAACCTGAACTGAAAGAATTCAGGAAGGCCAACATTAGTTTCTAAACTCTTTGAGGTTGAATCGGTGACCTGGTATATAACATGGAGGGGGGGGGGGGGGTTATTAGATTTGTTGGGAATTGGCAAAATACTCTTGTTTCTGCAATCGCAGGAAGCATTGAGTAGTTTTGTTTTCTCCTTAACAGCCTAGTCTGGTTGTGTGAGCTAATAGTTTGAAGAATAATCAGCATACAACAATCACTTATTTTAACGGTGTTTCTTATTTAACATTTTGTACAAAACGCCCCGAGGAGGAAGTGTTTCAATCAAATTAAGAGATGATTGTCCAACCTCAGTTTTAACGTTCACTGAAAAGCCCATGACAGGTTGAGTCACGTAATATTACTTGGTCTGCTGCGTTTTTTCTTTGTAAGGCGAGATTCAAAGTAAGTGAACTTGTAAGTAAACCCCCTGTGGTTGAGAGATGATAAGTCACTTAATCTCCAGTTGATTAGCGGTGCTAGGTTTTTGATGATCTGGGTTGGGTGGTTTGATTGGCTGATCACGTATTGCGGGGTGTTGTTGCTAAGAGTATCAATAAGTGATGCGATCGAGAGTTTCATATGTAGATAGTCCATGCATCTCATATTGGCTTCAACTCTGGTGCGTACGTGTGCATCTTCTCTCCTTGAGTTATCCGAGATCAGTTTAAATACTGAGTGTATATATAAAAACACATAAATAAACGGATTTAAAACAGGGACTAGATATCTCCTGGTAAGTGCGGGTGCACCTGCAATTATTGTTATCTGTAATCTCTGAATGCAAAATTTGTCAAAAAGACTGGATGTACCACAGTAAGTTTGAATCATGTAGCGGTTTGCCCCATTTTAAGTGTTGTAAGCTATCATTAGGATACGTGTGCTTGTTCATGAGTAAGTGCTTATGCATGTAAAACGAGTAAATGAGCAGTTTTCCCCTCTAGTCAAGTGTTGATAACTCCCAAATGATGATTTCTGCACTTCACTATTGGAAACGCATTATCCCTGATTCACACCTAAAACATTGACTTTTGTGTGTTCGAACAATTGGGTAACTAAAAGAAACGATGGAGTTCGTAACCTTCGATAATTAACAGCAGTCGTTTCTTATAAATCGAGTGTGTCTGTTCACGTGGACTAGCTTAGTTGACTGAAAACAGAAGAAACAGCGTTTATTAAAGTAATCAAGGCAACATGGTAACAATCTTCAAGGACCCTTACTTGGTCACGAGAAAATTATCAGTGATAAGGAGAAACGCTCTTTTCTGTAAGGCTATTTCTTCTCATTTTCAAAGTTTCTCAAAAGGAAGTGGAACGCAATATCCCCTTTCATTCCTCCCTAAATGAATACCATATAAGTCAGTCAGCGCAAATGAGAACTCTCTTCCTCAACAGATAAATATTTCGTAATCCCCCATAAAGGTAAAAATTCAATGCCTTTAACACCAACATAATTACGAATAAAAAAAAACGTTGCCACATAATACAACTAAGTCCTTGTTAAAGAACAAAAATGCACAACAAAAACGGAAAAGAAGCACAATGGGTAGATATAACTGAAAAAACTGAATGTTTCAAACCTCCTAGGTTCGTCGTCGGCAGTACAATTAAACAGTGAACCAAAATAGAACGTTAGTAAGAAGTTCAAGTTACCTCAGTTGTCAGGCCTGCATGACATAAATAAAAGTTCCCTATTTAACCCCTGCCTGTCAGCCTGTGGCTGTCGCAGAGAAGGTTTGAAGGTAATTCTTGCTTTTCTGTGCCTCGGGTGTGGAAAAGTCCCCAAATAAAATAGCAAACTTAAGATCAGTCAGACTATGATTAGGTTAATTGAAATGTTCGGCCACATGGAGTCCCGACCTATTACTTCGAATGCTAGTTTCTTTAAGTTATGGTTGTTGAACCGCAGTCTGAAAGTTGTTGAGGTTTCCCCAATGTAAGACATATGGTGCATCTAGCACATAGGAGCAGATAAACCACACTGGACTAGTTGCAGGAGTAAGGGCCGGGGGATAGTCCACCCCCTTAGGACGAACGATAACCGTGGGACCAGGGATCATATGATCACACACTTTACAGCGTGTGTTGGGACTGAGTTTGGTGGGTACCAGGAGACGGCGCAACTAGGGGGCTGCCTGAAGGCTGTAACAGGGTTTTTCGAAAAAAAAAAAAAAAGGTCCCTGAGGGTGGGGTCGAGGCTGAGATAGCGCCAAGAGTTTCTAATGGCTTTCAAAAGGGGGCCGATAATTGAGGACTGTGTGTAACCACAATGGGTTCTTTTGTCTTCGACCTTGGGACGATTGTTCAGAATATTAAGTACTTCGTAGTTATTGCGTATGCACAAAGTAAATGTCACGCATCTAATGAAAACCTGACCCTTACTAGAATGTCAAGATTATTCAAAGGACCTGTAATCATGACATTGTATGCATAATAGTGCGCTCCCTTTAATGATAGGCATCGACAGACGTCACCACACCTGACCAATGTAGTACGTTCCCTACTGCGGTGATTACAAAATGATTACACTAATGCCTGTCTTTATCCACTAACTAGTCCCCACTGCTTGATTAATCTGCTTTATTGTTAATGATGTGACAAAGTGTTTTTGTTAGAATTAAAATTTGCGTGGGTGGTTATTTCACATTTTAATGGTAAAAATATCTTTTCAGAGATTGTAATAGTAATCATGGCATTCGGAGGAGCATGTGCCGTTGGTTGGGCGGTGTATACTGTGCCCATTAATCATATTAATGTACAGGACAAAACAACTGGAGAGGAAACTTGCAGTTCAACCAACCGCGGAAACACTGGTGAACAAGGTAACGAAGACGAGCATGTAGGAGAAATTGCTGAATCTGGAAACTCGGATCCAACAAGGGATCAGCGCGCAAGTGGGAACAATGATGAGCGAGAAATGGTGGCGCGCTTGTACGTGTAAACCCAGATGAAGCTGTAACCGAGCAAACAGACGAAGTACCGGCGGGAAGAGTTTAAAAAGGCCAGACAAAAAAGTGCTCAAGGTCCAAACTAACTTGTTGGATGTTTATCGCTTGTCAAACACTTACAATACTCTTAATCGTGATATTTTTAGTAGTATCTTAAAACCAAGTGATGACACTCATATGTAAACTTCGAATGGGTGTATGACTTTACCATCTTTTCAATTTACCGGCGTCCCTTATATTTAATTGGTTTATCCAATTTAAAATTAATTATTGACTTTTCGTTTTAACACGGTGAATTTGAGATTTCTTTTAAAACAAATGTGTTTTTGGATAATGCAACAACCCGCTGTAAACGGATACCATTAATCCCGTACTAAAATGTAGATATAATTTCAACAACACGAATTACTACCACGGCTTGTTGAGCTTCGTGACAAAACCATCGGTTAATATGGACAAGACATAGCTACCGGGCACCCACCATTTTACTAAGAGCCTTACAATATATTTTGGGAAAATATATGCTTATTCTTTATTGTTTTTCATTTCCTCCAACATATGGCGGTATACTGATTTCCTCCGACGTTAACGGCGCGGTTTAGTTTATATATAGTTCAGTTTATATTCTCGCCTTTTCTGACCCGACCCTGAGACAAACCTGTAAATTTGTATACGAGGGGGGTCAGAAGTTTTCAAATAAATGTATTTTGTTCCAAATTTGATGTTTATTTCGTCATCATTAACTTAATTATAATGGTAAGTGTGATTTTAATTTACTTTTCACAACCATGTTTTGGTATTAAATTGAAATTATCACACCTTTTGCGGAACACGGCAATCCCTTTTTATGATATCAACCCCTTTTTATGTCCCGACAAAATATTAAAAGAAGAACTTCGTAAGATCTTCTCAAGCCATTCGGAAGATATCCCTACGAGTAACTTGAGAATGCCTTGAGTTGCACGTATAATCATCTGGCTACAAAACAAAGTCGTAAGATTGCCGTAAATATGACTTAAAAAGAACTTAAGGTAACCACAAGGGAAAAGAACGAACTCTATCGTTTCTCAGGAAGATCTTTAGTTGTTCTTGCGAATAAGGAGGCGTTCAAAACGACCTTCGTTAGCAGGCAGTACGAAACTATGTCCCAACGGTGAACCTCTACGAATTCTAAAATTTGTTCTAGCAGGGAGGTTCGTAAGAACGCATCGTTCGCACGAATCTTTACGAATCTCTATAGCCTCTGAGTCAGAGCTATATCAATTAAGTGCTGATCTATATCTGACGTTACAAGAAAGATGAAGTTTTAGAAAACCACGTTTGACATTTTTTCCAAATTTTAAAGATGTGGTGAAGCTCATATCATGTATATTTCTACTCAGATCTACAGCAAAGTGGTACGCCACAAAATAAAAAAAACATATAAAGCCAAAATTCACAGTTCTTTAACTACTTTTGGTTGTGCATTTTCGTAAATATACTTAACAGAAAAAATGATGACAATAGAAAATGTCAAAATGTAAATGGTAAAGACTTGTAAAAGACCACTAAAACAATACGAAAAAACATACGTTAGCAAACATTTCCACGAACAGCACGGTCAGCAAGTATGACAACGTTCCTTCCGGACAGGATGCATTAACTATGCATGTGTGGTTTATATTTATTCAAATGAAGAAAATTGGGGAAAGACTAGTTTTTTAAAAACCGAAAACGTGTACTTTTACAGGCCTGCGTGTGAAACACTTATCATAATAAGTTTAAGGTGTATGCTCTTTTTAGTAAGGCAAAATTCTATAAAATGCACATGATCGGTGTGCTTAATGGCTGGGTTAAATCTATCTACAAGCTTCAACGGGTGTTAGATTTACCTTCGGCTAGTTTCGGACGGACTGCTTTCTGACATGCAAGGCCAGGCATATTTTCAGTGAAAGAAGCCCGTCTACCACTGGCAGGGGTAACTTCACAGAATCTTCAAGGTGAAGCAGTTTGACACACATCTTTTCAGGGTTATTTTTGCACTCTGAGTGCAATGAAGTCTTTCCAGTTCCCAAGGCTCTCCGCTGTCACTCGCTCTTCATTGCAGCAAACCTAAGCTTGAACATTGCGTCCAGCCAAGTATATATTCTTTGCTGATCGCCTTTATTTTTCTCGAATGACACTTTTTAGTTGGATTTTTGGTCTTCGTCTCTTCTCTTGAAGTGGCAATAACCATAGGTAGATGAGGCGGCAGGAATACATCACCTATTTTCCAAATTTTCCGTTCTGTAACCGAATGCAGAGAGCCGCTTTCACTTTGACCATGATTTGTCTCGAAGATATACAGTGAAATTGTATGCACGGGCTGACGGGTGTAGAATAATCAGTGAAAAACCAGTAAAGCAATGTAAGGGATGACGGTGTTCTTACTCTGTCCGAAGCATCCGTGAAAAACGTTGATTTCTAGTTCTCCCTTCTCGTCTATCATTTTGACAGAGTCAAACAAGCTTGGGACTATTTCGTTAGAACCTGGCTTTGTTAAACCCTCATGTGAAATATAGCAGAATCCGTCTCCGTTTTCAAAATATTATGCACTGTTAAAAGAATAGTCCAAATCCATTTGGCAGGGACACCGCATGTTTGAAAGAACTCATACATGAAGCTCTAATTTTTTCGGAAGGAAATTAAATCGGCCTTGCAGATTTGGAAAAAGGCGTAAAACCTCACCAATTTTGCACTTCAACACGAACAATTCTGCCTCATTAATCTTTATGAGGCTTTTTCTCTGACGTCATGGATTAACTTTGGTTTGTAAACTGTGTTCACGGACTTTTGTATAGCAGTCCGTGTGTGTGCTTCATTAGCATTGGAAATATGCCTAGGTACCACAAGAGGCTGGAGAGAGGTCATCACCTTATGTCATATTCTTATTTGAGTTCAGGTGCGCAAGTGTAGATTCATATATTCGAAATCATTCGCTGTTATCGGAAAGTGGCTCTGTGTATGCACCTCAATCGCGAATAACAGTTACCGATGTATATTTTACGGTTTGAAGTCTATTATTACACCAAGCTTTAAGGTACATAATGTGCCCAAAATAGAAAATAAAGTGAGGTGGAATTCTCTCCCTAGCTGCACATCGTATCTGCTAAGCTTACCGTTACGAAGTTATGAGTTACGACTGTTCAAGCATTGCTTAAATTTGTCTGAAAGGAGTTCTTTACAGTGCCACATCCACATATAAGATAAAGGGCATGGCTTCATTTTTTCGCCACAGACAAATTACAGCAATATCCGTATTGCTTGTGGGGATCACTTTGGTGAATTGCTTCGAACGTGACTGTATGTGCCCCTAAGTTTGGCCTACTGTGTACACTATATAGTAAGAAGGTACTAAAACTAAAAGCCTACGGCACGCTGTTCCAACTATCTTCGTAAACGAAAATGCACCGCTTTCACATACTAATCCAGTATGTGCTGTGAGATTTGCGGCTCATGAAAATGTAAATAAACGTTGAAAATACGGTACATCACACTTCATTTGTAACGACAGCAACACCGCACAAAGGCTAACGTTATTATTAGGCTTAGGCCTAGCCTAGTCTAACGTTTCGTTCGAACACTCGCACTCTTCAGTATGAGTATTTGCCAATCTGGCTAGAAAAATTCACTAAGAGAATGTGAATCCATGACGTAATGGCCTTATCGTTCAAATCAGAACAAAATCAAAGTTTTGTAAGTTTGCTCCAAGGTCCAAACATTTTGAACCTAAAGCTGCTGCCAGGACGTTGTTTCACAATATTTTCAATACCATGATATAGTTTTCATAAGCGTTTGGACTATTCTTTTAAACTGAAACACGCCAGTCGGCGCTTGTTTAGCACTTCATTTACATCTTCTTTGCATATGTGCATTATAAGTGGTACATTGTAACAAGATATGGATATTTACAAGACATCTGCATAAGAATTTGTGAAAGCAATAACATACAAATTCAATATTAGAACCTCTACCTAATCAAGACATTTTTCTTCTTCATCTTCTTTTTATTCGGTACATGCATATAGTATGGTAGGTTACAATATGAACAAAAACTTTATTTTAGGGAATATGACGCGAGAAAAGAGAATATATTAAGAAAAAAATTTATATTATCAAAATGAAATAGTATTTAACAAAAAGTGCTGCTAAAAATTGGTGAGCAACAAAAATGTTTTTACAAATAGTATATTCCAATAAAAGCCTACTTCCAACTAAAATATTTGTAACCAAAAACTTATGTATAACGAAACAAATTTAAAAAAAACATTTGCAAAGAAAAAAATTTTTGCAACGAAAAATATATTATCAATGAAAAAATATACTTGCAAAAAAAAAAGATTATTTCCAACGAAAAAACTTAAGTAAAATTTATTTGCAACAAAATGTATATTGACAAGGAGAAAATTTATGTAAATTTATGAATTATCAGTATCTTCTTTTCAACCTGTGTAGAGATTCTAATTGTGTACGATAATTCGTTTAAGGTGGGTCACTAAAAATCAGTTTCTTGTTAAAAAGATAAAATTTCGACGAACGATTAAAAAGTTATACCTTTCAAATAAAGACGAAAAGACACCTAACTCCTGTGAAGCTGTCACAATGTTAGAATCTTGGCTGGCGACAAATGACTTCGATTGGCGTGTGATTTCTCGTGCCTTTTCCATTTCGTTTAGATGTGTTTTTCATGCGCAGGATCCCCAGTTTCTTCTTCTTCATCTGTCCGTTCAAGGTAGCATCTATAACCCTACACTGGTCTTGCTAGGGTATGTGAAATTTCAGATTCGTAGGGTTGAGAACTCCAATGTAGAAGATTCTTACAGCGCCATTTGGATGCTCCGATTGTAGAGTGAGAGCATATTAATTATGTTGAGGTTAGGCTACAGGTATGACGATATAGCTTGACAATAGTGAGATTCCATCCTTAAAACCTGTTAATGTTCAACTTCATCATCTCTCATGCCATTATCCTTATTATTCAGCGCTTCAGGCCTTCTCTTTCTAAAAGTTGTGAGAATTTGTCCTTCCGATATTGCAAATGTACCTAAAGAAACATCTTTTGGCCAACCGAACCTTACAAGAATCGCTGCTGGTCATAGGCAGTAAATATGTTACACTGCTGTTCCTCCCACCTTACCTCTCATCTCTCTGAGCTTTCGTGCCCTGTACTTCTGTTTATCTATGGCACGCACCTTTCACACCAATTGATGTCGGTGTGCCCAAAATTAATGATTTGATGGTGTCCCGTAAACGTTATATAGTTGTGTTGTCTCGCATTTCGAGCTATAATCTACGTCATGGTGTCAATATTTATTTGATCTCATTTAATATTTGGCCACACATGAGCGAATATAGAGTGACCAAATATTTGGCTGTGTCAACTTTAATATAGACTATCAAAATATTTGGCATGACTTTATATTGGACAGCGTTAATACATTATATGGCGTTACAAAATATTAGGCCGTGTTAGTGCGAATACGGCGGTAAAATGTTTAGTGGCTCGAATAACATGTACTTAACATAACATATCATAACAGGTCAAAGGGCAAAGGAGGGCTGTACAGGCCCCATGAGATGCCCTGTAATGCCCTGTAAAATTAAAAGGATTACGGACCGAAGGTTATGCTGGCCTGAGTTTGTATAAATACATGACTGAGTCCTAGGTTAGGCTGGCGAACTAATTAAATGTACAAAGCTAGCACAGGGAGATCATATCGTAACCTATCGCCCATAATCATGATTGAAATAGAGTTGACAGCAGTGGCGGCACCAAGGAGGGGGGGGGGTGCGGGGGAGTTCCCCCAGTCAGAACCCCCGTCATCTCCGGAATAATGGTGGCCTACCAAGATTTCGCGCTTTTTGCCCCCTCCCACTTTTTTGATCCTGGTGCCGCCAGTGGCTGACAGACACCGTGACAGTTGTGGCAACTGGGATCGACTATGACGCTTTTACCCCTTTTGAGTATGATTTATTTTAAAGATTGGGGCACTCTTGGGGATTTCCTGAAGAGTCATGGCATTTCTGACGGTCCAATTTTTCCAAAATTCCTGCTCGATTGTTTCTTTTTTCAAATTCCTGTCTGAATTTTAGATTTTGAGAAAACTTGCGGGGCAGTCTGCCTCTCTGCCCGACTTAGGCACCAAAGTCTGCCCGAGTCAGCACGTTTTTCGTCAGTGGGAGGGGGATGCAAGCCCACGTCCCTAACGGTTGAACTCAATCCCCCATTTAGTGTCTGTAGGGTACTGGAAATGAGCCAAGAGCGTGATGCACAGCTGTTAGGAATGGGGTGAAAAGGACACTGTCCAATATCCAGAGGAAAAGCTTGATGTGGTTGACTAATAATTGTGCATAGCAATTGTAAACTCATAGTTTTGGGGGGCAATTTTTGAGCTGGAGAACAACAGCTGCATCTTCATATCCAATAATCCACCCTCCTCGGCGTGGTGTTAGGGCTAAAAGTGGACAGTTTCATGAGCATGTGTATTTCCTCATCCCTATATTTGTATCCCCCCTTTCATAAAAATGCATCTGCACCCAACCTCACTGTACCCCCACAAATGATTAAACAGTTAGTCCTATCCTACCACAATTATACTAATTTTAGTTCCCATAACATCCAAAATATGCAGACTAACATTACATCTTCGCTGCTGAATTTTCCACAGATGAGACAGTCAATTACATGCTCTTCTGAGCTGATTACAAACAAAAAATATGTGTCATTGTGTGGCCAAATTTACCGGGATATCGTCTGCGTCAATGATTGGTGAAATGGAAAACACGTTCGGGGACTAAATATTTTTTCAGTTCATATATTTTTACCACTATATTTGCATTGACACCATATTCGCGTTCACACGACAATATATTTTGGCACTCTATATTCCGTTGATACAGGGCCAAACAGAAAGTAACAGTAGGCAGCCAGATCAAATATTTTGGCAGTCTGTATTGTGATTAACACGGCCAAATATTTGGGCACTCGAAATCGCCTTTACGGCCACATATTTTAACACCCTATATTCTCGTTGACACTGCCAAATAGTTTGGTCACTCTGTATTAGGCCTGGTATTTATGGCCAAATATTAAATGAGATCAAATAAATATTGACACTACGACGTAGTTTATTACTCGAAATGCGAGACAACACAACGATATAAATTTTTCGGCCCTATAAGTGGACACCATCAAATTATTTGGGCACACCGACATAAATTGGTGTGAAGTGCGTGCCATATTTATCTCGCAATCCGTTTGCGTTGGGTGTCAGTGAAGATCACCGGTTTCCAAAAAGCAGGTCTACTTCAAAGTCTTTGATCATCCATCAGATGGGCGCAAGCGAAGTTCACAGCGTTATGCGGTCACTATCATTTCAAAATTTTCCCTACGCTTCGCACCAACCAATGGTGGTGCTCCCCTATAAAGTCTTTATAAAAAAATAATTGTTAAAAACAAATTTTCGGGTAAAAGTATTTTGTTATAACTTTCTGATCACTTTGCAGTTCGCAAACTAATTTTTAAGCTAGCATTTTATTGCAAACGACAAACGAAGACCGCAGCTTAGATTCTTCGTTTAAGTCTGGAAAATGGTATTTCTGGCCATTCGAGGGGTCCTATTTTTGGAAATATTGTTTCCCCTCCGCGCCAAACAATGTTGGCGCTCCGCTAGGCTAAGTCTCTCTTTTAAAATTACATTTTAGGGGTCAAAGTAGCTCTTAATAGCTCTCTGAGCATTTTGTTGAAAACGACAAAAGAAGATAGAGACTCGTTAGATTCTTCGAACCAATCTGGAAAATGCTATTTCTGGCCACCGGAGAGGTCTAATTTTTCGAAATTGTATCTACGCTCCGCGCCAACCAACGATGGCGCTCCACTTAGGCGATCTTTATGGTAAAATATCGTTTTGTGGCCTAGAATAAGTAAAAGAAACTAAAATGCTCCCAATCGCCGATAGCCATTGATACTCTTAAATATTGACTCCTAGAAGTATGCACTCTTAATGACAAGTTTTACTTCGAAAGGTAGCGTAAGTGGCGTAAGATTGCATATAAAGAAACAAAAGTTTCAGTTTTATCCTCATGAACAACCAGCACTGTTCCTTTCAAAGTCGAAAATTATGCACCATTTTACATCTAGGCTCCTTGAAAATGCTAACAAATTTTAAGGGGAGAGGGACACCCCTCTCCTAAGATCCCTCCCCTAGGCCGCCGATCATTCAACATACTGCATCCCCCCCCCCCTCAGAGAAACCCTGCTTAAGCCACTGACTGTTTGTTCTCCCTGCACCACCGGCGAGGTGGTGTGAGATTTGGGTGCAACAACAAGTTCGGGAACGCGTTTTTTCATGTTCGAACTGCATAGGAACACTTCTCAGTTCCCGATCAGGGACTCGAATACAGGGCGTCGGCGGTGGCGTAGCTTTATTTAGAGGGAGTAAGGCGGGTTCTGAAAAACGCCACATGTGACACTTATAATGAACTGCAATGTACACGACATTGCGATTTAAATTTTTCAAACAATTCTTTCACAAAATTTCGAATTACCTCCACCACATTACTTTCTTCATATTTGTAAATCTATGTTTAAAAAACAAGTTTCCAGCGCACTTCACGCGACGCAAGCTGTACTCCCTGTCGCAGTAATTATTATACTTGAAATAAATCAAAGTTTTGGAAACTTTCCAGGCCTCTGGAAATAATTAGTTGGAAATGTGCCCAAAGTGGTACCACATCATCAAGTGGCGTAGGTGACAGGTTAACTAATGTGAAGTTTATCGCAGTTTCCTTTCTAAAACTTCCAAATCGTCTCCAATATAAGTTCTTGATGTTCAAATACTTGTCTTAAAAAAAAGAGAGAGGGGTCCTGTTTACTTTTTCGATAACAATATTGTATTGTCGTTTTATTTTAGATGAGTTCTACAAATATAACGTGGGCAAAAACTAATTGTCCCCGACCAGATGAATAAAACAAGTTCTATGAAGTGTTCATCCATGATTGTGATTGGTCCCAAAATGGACTGAGTTTAACTTTCTCCCAGTTATGCAACGGTTCATGTACAATTGCTAGCATAAATGTCAAGGGAGATGATATCACGAAAGCTTTCGATTTCATTCTAAATGATCTTAAGTATTTCTAATACTCTCCAATTTCAAAATATCATAATTGCATTGTGAATTTAAATTATACCCTTTTAAAATTATATCCTTTATATTTAGCGCCCATTATCTATTCGATTGTAGATAATAGTTGAAGTCCTCTCGTGAAAATATGGCGAGTCGTTTAAAAATTATTTTAGACTTAGGTTTGTGAAAAGAACAACCCCCAGCAGAAATATTTGGGGTTGGGTTGCAGTGCGGTTTCTTTTTCTTTTATTGGAAGGCGAGCCCAATGGTGCACCTGTTATAAATCATTTTTAAAATACATACAGTATAAAACTAATAAAATAATGTTTCATCGTCGTTTTAGAGATTCAGTTCGCTTTGCAGAAAGTACAGGGAGATAAAAAACGGAGACCCCAAAATAAGACGTTGAGGTTTTTAATGAGATAGCTGAACATAACGCATAATACGAATGAAAGAAAATGTAGGCTTAGCCCATTTGCGCACCTGGCCTAACGTAAAGGAAATTAAGAATTTTTTTAGGAATTTATTGCTTGAGTTATGAGAATAATCTCGAGGCAAACAAGATGTTATTGTAAAGAACACTTTAGGATATTTCAATTGATATTTTGTTATAAATATGTATAGCTCATTAAGTATGCAGACATGCAAATTAGCTAAAAATACGAATTAAACTAATTTGCATTCTTGCATACTAATCAATATTACTTTGAATTTTGTGATGAACGAGATTCTTTGACATTGCTTTCTCTTTCATTAAATACCATGCTTATGGAAATCGGTGTCAAATAAGAGCGTTATAGCCCTTTAGAGTTTTGCATGTTCAGATCTTTGACTGGCGATAAATTCGTGCAATTTGTTTGGTGTAGCGGTAAAGCATCCGCCTCTCACGCGGGAGAACGGTCCGGTTTCTATTCCTAGGTCGATTTACACCAAAGACTCTAAAGATGGAGCCTACTGCCGTTGTGCGTGAAGACCCGCGTTAGCAATGGAGTTTGGAAAACAAACCAGCGAGCCACAACTGGTGAAACGGCCGTGGTCGGACTGATTTGGACCAATAGGTTGAAAAATGGACCTTACAACTCCATCTTACTAAAATAAATACATTGATTTTTTCTCTGTTTGCCCAAAACCAGCCTCACACCTAGGCGAACAGGTCTATGTGACCTGCTGCTGTGCTGTGATATGAGTACGCTATGGCAGCTCAGAAGAGACATTTTTGTGCATGGTAAAGTATCGGGGTGGATCAGTTCTCATGGCCGTACCGGTCGGGGTGGGGCCGGTAGACTGCCTCCCCGAATGGCCAAAACCTTAGCTAATCTGGCAGACTTCGGTACTCAGATCATTGACGTATGAGGCTATGAGGGTACAGGGGGGCAGACATCCCCCTCCCCTAACTTTCCCCAAAATCCAATATTCGGACAGCGACTTTTACTGCACGGTCTTTCACAACACATTGACCGAAATGGTTGCATTTCCAAATTTTTTCAAGCATTTAAGTATCATAGTCAGGGTAACACATGAAAAAAAAGAAATAGATAAAAAATCGCGACTCATTTGGGAAGCCTGTCGCTTAAGAGAAATATTAATTCTTCAGTCTTCAAGTCGTGCGGCACATAATGCCCGAAAAAGTCGATTATTTAATACTTACAAATATTTGCCCCCCCCCCCCCTTAACAGGAAACAATGTATATTCAAAGTGAAATTTTCATGGAAAATAAAATGATAAGAACTAAGATTTGAGACATTTCCGGTAGCTTGTAAAAAAATCATCATCAGTGATGGGACGTTTTCAATTGCCAAATTAATTACACGGAGAGACGGGAGAGTGTTCAGGTGCAGTGCACAATAGTTAATGCAATTCGGGTAATTTGTTTTTCGATACTATAATGACACCCTGTGGGAATGTCCTCCCATACATTTTTCTACCTATAAGTTCAATTAAACCCGCATCGTAGGGTGACATCACTTGTTTTTCAGAAAGTGCTACATAGACAATTTCACCAATTCAATAAATATAAATTGAATTTAGCCAGTGGCTACAATAGAGTAAGAAACAGTAGCATATTTTTAATTTTCTTTTTTTTTAAATTTTCCACAGAGAACGTAAATTTAAGGCTATTTCATGCAATTGCTGTGGCACAGTTTATTCAATAACTAACTAACTAACTAACTAACTAACTAACTAACTAACTAACTAACTAACTAACTAACTAACTAACTAACTAACTAACTAACTAACTAACTAACTAACTAACTAACTAACTAACTAACTAACTAACTAACTAACTAACTAACTAACTAACTAACTAACTAACTAACTAACTAACTAACTAACTAACTAACTAACTAACTAACTAACTAACTAACTAACTAACTAACTAACTAACTAACTAACTAACTAACTAACTAACTAACTAACTAACTAACTAACTAACTAACTAACTAACTAACTAACTAACTAACTAACTAACTAACTAACGGGTAATACTTGATCACTCAGCAAATTGCTGATATTTTCTATAATTGCAACTGCAAACTCGAAATAGCGCATGTTAGATCGTCCTTATAAGCCCAGGAAATGTCATTTCCGACTGCTTGAGAGGTCCGATTTATCAAAATTTTCTGTACGCCCCACCAATGCCCAACCAACGGTACCGGTGAGCTTAAATAATCTTTGGGGCAGAATTACATTTTTCTACAGAAAACTAAAATGCTCCCGAAAGCCCATGGCAGAGAGAATGTCCCGGTTGGAGATTTGGAGTCGGGCAAAAAGTCACCACCCCCTGAAAAAAGGGTTCCGTGCGGCCATGTTGGTTGTGGAGTATTGGGGTGCTTTTGGTCAATTTATTTAGTAACAATTGAATAATATACACGAAATAAGCGGATAACCCAACTTTGCACATCTGACATCTGATCATTTGTAATTTTTTTGCCTGATTTTTGTGGAGATGTCGGGGTATTTTGGCATTTTTTCGATTTTTTTAAAATTTTAAATGTCAATAAACATTTGATGATTTTATGTGAAAACTGGTCTCCGACACATTCCCTAAAATTTGAGTTTTGATCAATAATTTTCTTTAATTGGCTATAAATCGGTGCTAAAGGAAGATTTTTGGATGTTGCATGCCAAAGTTGAAACTTGTAAAAATGTTACTCTAGTTGCGTGTTGACAGCATGCAATTTGAGACAATGGGAAAGTATGATAAACAATTTTTGCAAAGAAAATTTAATGTCCATTCCAGTGTCATCAGGGGCGTCGATATTCAAGTGCTTGGGTGCAGCTGTCCCAATTAATTTGGTGGGGTAAACATATCGTTTTTCCCCACCCAACAAACCAGGCAGACAAAAGACAGGTTGAATATACACAATGTAGACTTCTGGTGTACAGGTGAAGTTGAGGCTTCCAAAATGTCTATCTGAGCCTATTAATTAGCCAGTTTAACGTTACTGTTTTGTTCTAAAGATCAAAGGTTATAATGGTACGCGCTCTTCCAATAAGCCATCGCTGCTATGGTAATACAAATCGCGCAGTGCACAAACATGTGCATAGCGCGTGGCAAGTCTCATCAGTTCATAGGTCATAGGGGTACTCAGCAAAGCACATAACAGCTGTGAGCTGGCTTACTACAAAGTGATACCGGTAATACTCCAGTTTAAGTGCATCATCTATATCTGTTTTCTGTGTGTGTGTGTGTGTAAATAACAGTGGACATGCTTGTTGTGTTGTGCCCGTTTACGTATGCTCTCGCGTCCGTATGGATGGATTGCTTATTGCTTATGGACGAATCCGGTAAGGGACCGTCGTGATCCAGGGTTCGACCGACTGTGGGAAAATTTTCGCGCCGGGCCTAAAACCATATCGACGCCTCAGTTTGTCATGTCTGTTTCTAATAATGGGTTTTTGTTTTGTAGTCACCAACGCAGGGGAGGAAAAAAAAGCAAAGACCACCAAATTAAGACGATCTTGCCCGGAGACGTCTATGGCAAGCCAAATGCACAATAATTGGATAGCCTTGTGTTAGGTAAGCCAGCTTTATCAACTGATAAGCTATGTTCATCGAAGTCAAACACCCAATAGCAATGTTAAAAAAAGTGTTTATATCATTTTGATGAACCGCGTTTATCAATTTAAAAAACTTGGACTGGTGTCAATAATCTAATTTTATGTTTGATGACTTAACGTGATTAATCGACGCCAAATGCCAAATGCAAACTAAATTTTGGTTTTATAGACCAATAAACTTGTTTTATCAGTAGGTAAACTAAGTATATGAGCCAAATACCCAATTATTCGATAAAATTGGTTTATCGGTTTATAACCCAGATTTGCCAACTGATAAACGAGTTTCACCGACGCAAAATGTTCAATAATTAAATATGGTTTATCAATTTGATAAACATGATTTATCAATTGGATTAACTTGAAATTTCGATTTATTGAGCATTCGGGGTCAATGAACCTTGTTTTTCAATAAACAAACTTAGTTTTATCGACACCAAAAGTTCAATGACTTGACAATCCTGGTTTTTCAAAGAACTTGCCTTTTCGGTGGATGAATGTGATTTATCGTCGCAAATGCCCAATAATTTGAAAAACATGGCTTATCACCTAATGAGATTTTATTGGTCAAAGAACCTGGTTGATCAGGCGAAAAACCAGGTTTACATCTATCAGTTGATAAACTTGATTTCTCAATGGATGATTCAAGTTCATCTATATTTATGATAATTAATAGTAAAGACAGATACCCCGCCGCAAATCGATCACGTTCATATTACTGATTTATTTGTGTCTTTCTTAAAGGGGGTCCGCTGTTTTTAATTCTACCCTTTTCTGTTCGATCTCCTGATGGTAATTTCTCGGTGACTACCTTTTCCGGATTGTGGTTTGTTTTTTATGCCGCAAAACTTTTCATTTGGAAAGCCCGTTGTAAATATGTTACTGACGAAAGGTATATTACCGACAAGGAAGCGATCAACTTAATCAAGCATGATATTAGGGCACGGGTCGAAGCAGATTTTAATAGAATGTCTCTCTTGTTTTTCTTGATAAAAACGAATGCTTCAATTTTAGTATGTCATTCACATGATTATTTTGAATATCTTGAGAATTTGCGTTTTTGTTAATTTTTGCTGTTCGTTTTCTGTTAATTTACTTAGACATCGAATGTTACAGTGTATTGGAGTGTTCTGCTTTCATTTTTGCTTTGGTTACTTTTAACCATTTTTTTTATAATTCATGTAAATAGCAAGGGAAAAGACTGTGATATCGTTTAATATGAACAAAGATTGAATAAATTTGAAAGAAACTGATTGGAAAAATTTCAATTTCAATTTCAAATTTATTTCTCATATGTTTTACAAAGTATGTATAACTCAGTAGTGGAAATTATAATATTTGACAATGGAAAACATATGATGGACACTATAGATAAACAGAGCTACAATCCTGGACAAAAATGATGGGACATTTTTGCCCAAATGTAGCAACACGTATGCAAAAACTCGTGGGTTTTCCAAAATCCCCTCCCCCCTAGTTCAATGTTGTTCTCGACAAAATATTCTCAAAATTTCAAAAATTGCAACATTGAATTGGGGAGCGGGGGAGTGTCCCATGTATTTTTGTCCAGGATTGTAGTGACCATAAAGAGAAACAGCACAATAATATACAACAAGAAAACACAAAAGAACAAAAAGAAGATGAGAAGAGAAGAAAGAGAGAGAAGGAGAAAGGAAGAAATGGACCTATAAGAGGAGAGTGTAAGAATAATGAAGTCTTAGAACACAGTGTTCTTGTTAAGTTTACTCTTAAAAGATTTAAGAGACTTAGCAGATTTGACAGATTGAGAGAGTGGCTGCCATAGGTTGTAGTAATAATTGTTAAGAAGCCGTTTTCCATGTACAGTATTTAAATGAGTTACATTAGATAAGTTGCCGTTACGAGTAGTGATGGAATGATTGCAAGCATTAGAGTGCCTACAAGCTTCAAAAATTGTAGGGGGCAACTTACTTTTATCATCGTTGTATACAAATACACATACAAATACACGTACAGAACATGTGCATGTCCTTTCATAAGTAAATTACTATTTCTATACAAGAGGTCAGTAGAATAACGTCTAGGTTTGTTTGTAAGTACCTTAATTAATCTAAAAAGGCCTTAGATACGACACTTTAGCATTTCCGTAAACTTCAATGGCACTCCTTAGCTTAGAGTAAACAAAAGAATAATAGATTTTATTTGAAGAAAGCAGTTTAAAGTTTGGTTTCGCAGAACGACCCTCTGCAAGAGGGTAGGGAGGACTTCAAAAAAAGTGATTGAACAGAAAAAGTACAAACTGATGGAAACAAGTAATTTCTCATTCAACTACCACAACCACATTTTTTGCATTTGGAACAGAAAAAAAAAGGAATAAAAATAATCCTTGGAATTCCCAATTTTAAAAATTGTTGGCAAACAATACGCTTTTATAAAGTAACTTATACTGTGCTTCTTTCGTATCACTTGCATAGGGATGTGTACGCCCAATTGCTTTGTGTTGGACATTGTGTCGGGAGTGCTGCTATCGTCCTTGTGTTTTCAAGATAGCTGCCTGACTAAAAGTGTGTTGTATAGACAGATAGACCTAGCGTAAACAACATGGGATTGACCGTCTTCAGGAAAATTGATACAATTTATGAAGATGAAGATGATTCTGGGGCCTCCTGACCGACAGATTTGCTTGAAATTGTGTTTTATATAAAAACTTGTGAAAATATTTCAGTAAATTTCATAGTCTCCTTGATGGCAATTTGAAGTATACAGAAAGTAAAATTCTTTTTTCCAAGCGGTACACATTTCCAATAACCCTTTTTAATGGAATTAACTATAATAGGCCCAAAGTCAACAAAAAACGGGATTATAATCTGAATAGGAAGACGAATAGTTTTAGAATCAAGTACTTTCATCATGCCTCCAGACAGATATATCCCGTCTATTCTTCAACTTTGCCTTGAAATGGATCGAAACCAAGTATGGTTAGGGTTGGTTTTCCCTATAACCGTCCACAAAATTGAAGGAGGAAGCTAACTCTCTTAACGTATTCCTCCTGGGATCAGAATTTGTACAAAACCAGTCCCATTTCTATCCAGTAAAGTAAGAACACAATTAAAATCTCGGCTGGTATGAATGGATGGGTTTCTCTAATGAACCCGTGAATTTCTTTAAAGAGTACACATCTATCTAAACAGATTATAGGGGCGTACGCATTACATGTCCGAAAAGTGCACCCATTAGAGAAACATAGTGCAGTGACAATTCTGTCTGAGGAGTCATACTTTACACCTGATATGTTAACTGTCAGTTAGTCACTAACAGCAATACAAACTCCTCCTGAACGATTCCTTACTCTTAAAGAAAGGAAAATCTGATTCCCCGAAAGTCTTTTAGTGTACGGTAGCCCTCACTGGGAGTTTAAACGTCTCTTGTAATACCAAAATATCAGTGTTGAAAATTGTCCCTTAGACCATTCACATTGTATGATATTACTCTCAATTTTATTAGTAGTTAGGGTTAGCATGGTAAAAGGGACTTCTTCAGAGCTTCGGGAAAACCTTATCAAAATATCCGTGATCATTTTTGAAACAGAGTCCCCATGAACAGACTCTGTATGTAGTAAACACTCTTGAGGAGTGGGAAAGACCAAATAACACTCTTTGACTAAAGCACGTGGGTATTTTGGTTTCTCTTTCCTCGAATGAGTTTCAGCTAGATGCTTCAGTTGGTCACTATAACATGAGAAAGTCTGTCTGCATCCTCTGGTGACACATGAATACCAAGGGGTTCCTCCTCAAGAACGATTTGTGTCATTTTAATTCTCTCAGTGGGTTCCTCCCTAAGAAAACGAACGTTTATCCCTAGATTTCACCCTTTCGCTGAGGAGCTTTCCTGTGAGGAACTCCTCTTTTAGATTTACTGCCAGAGTCCTTGCTCTTTTGAACGAATTCATCATCGGGGGATTTTGCTCCCAATGAAAATCTCTTAGCAGCATCTCCCGATTATCCATTACCTTATCTGGCAAACAACTCTTCTTTTTTGTTTGAACATTAACGTGACTGCACTCATTACCCAGGGTTAAATTCCGTTCGAAACCATTTGGAAAGGTTGAATGGTTCCGAATGGTTCCGAATGGTTCTGAATGGACCCGAATGGACCTCAATGGTCTCAAATGGATTTCAAATGGTATATGAATGGAAATGTACATCTGAATGGTTTTCTGATCGCATTGCTGAATGGAAATGCAAATGGTTCGCGAATGGTTTTGGTATTCGCAAATGGTTCCAAATGGTTCAAACTGGAAACCATTCGGTGAATGGTATATATTATGTACATCAATGGAACATGTCCAGTTCAACATGCATGTAATGATGCAAATGGTCAAGTTGTAGGTTGGTATAAGCCACCCTAGTGCAAATTCATTTCAAAGGATATGTAAAGCTCAATGAAACAAATTTATAACATGACTGGATTTGATACATCTCTCACAATTTGTACAAGGTACAATTGAAGGTGTAGACAGGAAAGTAAGAAACTTTGTATTAACCTTAACCAGTTTAGATTCTTCCCAGCCCGAATATTTCCCTGATCATTTCTCCAGGCACATTTTATTTAGAGGGATTTTGGAGGGGCAGAACACACTTATCAAATTTTGTGGGGCTCAAATGAAATGGGGGTTCAACAGTAAAGCCACCCATAGCAACTCGAGAAGGCAACACACCGCACCCCTGGATTTCCTTGAAAATTTTAGCTTCAGTTTTCCCTAACAGTATAATTAACCCCCTCCCCTACCTTGGAAAGGGTACACAGGGATACTGTAATGCACAGCATGGATATCAGCTGGAATAGGAAATTCTTCCTGTCATTCCAATACCCGACCCACGACCGAGACCTCTTGACTACCTTCCCCACTCCACTATCTGGCGCTTTCTTAGCCCGTACTTGATATCCTCGTATACCCCAACAGCACTGAGAAGTTTTTGTTGTTGTAGCTTTCAGCCTGGTATCATCTGCAGTCCAGAGGCACAACCTCCTAAATAATTGTACCCATTTCTTCTCTCCATTTTCTCTATACAGAATTCTTTTCCCCCTCCCCACCCCATCATGCTGATGCATATCTTTGTTGCCTTTCAAGTTGCTCATCTTTATGATAACCGTGACACTGAAAAGGATCAAAGCACAGTGCAATGCTTGTTTGAATGGAGCTATTACGTAATAGCTTGGCATGCACGCAAAGTATGATACAGCAATGCACCATACAAAGCTCACAGACGCTGCACACCCATGTGTACATCACATGCACAGTACAATGTAACATAATAGGCGCGGCCACAGGTAGTACAATAGTAGATGGAGATCCATCGAATCTTTAATTTACGCTAATCCAATTAGACTGATTCGAAAGTGGACATTAATTCCTTTATTTGGGGATTATTGAACTAAAGGGCGTGGCATTCCTTTGTGTAATACCTACACTGTTAAAAATTTCTGTAAATTTACAGACTTTTTTTAACTTAAACTTTTTGTATTTTACTTTTAATAGAGATTTTCTGTATCTTTACAGACACTTTGTATTTCTACAATAAAAAAGGTTGTTTAACATGTATTTTCTGTTAATTTGAAAAACCATTTCTGTCTGCTTTTTTAACCAAATTTTACTGCTTTGTAAAACTTTTTCTGTAAATGTACAGATATTTTAACAGTATTTTGTATTTTTCTGATTTCACATAAATATGCTGTCATTTAACAAACATTCATTTTGTTTTTAAGCTGAAAAAGAAACAAAAATAAGCCCAAACAAACAAACAAATAAGAAATAGCCAGAAAATTTTCAATATATAACATGCATCGTTCTGCGAAGTTTCAGTTAAAAAAGAAAACATTTTTGGCAAATTTATGGCCCTATTTGAAAATTAACTTACATTTATTATACTGACAATTGGTATACTGATGTCAACTCATCGCCACAGGTGCTCATGCACTTGATCGAATTAAAAACGTTTCACAAATTTACTTGAAAGAGTCTGTAAATTTACCACTTTATGACGTAAATCTCATTTTGCATAAATGGGTGGAGCTTATTTTGTAGACATTTTCCTAACAAAAGGATTGCTGTTGCTTTGAATAATATCTTTTTTGGCGTTTTTTAATCAGGAAGTGATAAACTTATTGTTTACCTTGTCTGGAAATGTTTGCAACCAATGTATTTGCATTCTTTGTCATATTTATTTTAAAAACAATTATTATATTGTACAAAAATTGTGACTTTCCAATTACAAAGTTCCTAGAGATAGCAGTCTACTGGACAACAATGTGATAACAAAGTATCCTCATCGTGTTTTGATTGAAAATAACTTCGAAACGACACATTACGTTGATAAGCAAATACCTGATCTACGTAATGGTGAAGTGTATGTTACGTAATAACATGAAAGGAAAAAAAAAGCGATATTATAATAAATATGAAAACGCCGAGAATGAAAACAGTAGGCTGTAAATTTACATAAAATTAAGGTAAAAAAAAAAAAAAAAAACAGAACAATTCTGTAATTCGATTTTACAGTAGACATTTGTAAACTAATTTACATGCAAAAACTGTAAAGAAAAAACAAACACTTAATGTTTTTTCATGATTACAGTCTGGCTGTAAAAAAAAACATTATTTGGTTGGAAAAAAATTTGCCATAAAAATTATGTAAATTTTACAGAGAAATTTTTAACAGTGTAGGCAACCTCATTCATACTCACGGTGACTCCAACGAAAGGGATTATTCGGAACAATGCTTTTATGTGTAAGTTGTTGCCGACTAAGAAGTGCCAGACACTATCTCGACATTTCAAACGATTGGATATTGCTAATGATTACAATGATCCTGGCTTATAGACCAGTTCTGATGATGCAAATGAGCGAAAGAGGAATAAGACTAGACATTACTATTGGATTTTCATCAATACTCGCATTTGCTCGCATGGTCTAAAAGGCACACCTAAATAGAGTAAAATACAGAGAACAAGACAGGTAGGTTGTAATCCGCGTCAAAACGTGTCAAATTTGTCAAATTAATTTTCATCCTTAGGCGACTGGCAATATTAAGGCAAGGGACAAATTTCCCGATCTGCTGTTCGACACCTAGCAGACGACATACCAGGCTTGAACATCTGCTAATACCTCAGTGATAGGCCTATTGAATCTTAAAGAACAACACACAAAAGAGATTAGTGTCGGCAACTACTACGTCTCAAAGAAAAAGGTTCTCGATGGATCTCCACTCACACCTCCCTGGTACAATAGCTTCTGTACTTACAGAGAGGCTATGCAGTGGTGTGCAGTTGTCATGAAATCAAGGAACGTGAAGTGAAAGGGCAAGACTGCTTTCCTTAGAGGATTTTATGAAATGCTGAAGCACAGTAAGTAAAGAAACATGTTTTTAAAGTATTGCACCAGAGAGACCAAGTAGCAACTAGAATATCCATGATTGTTTCTGTGCCAAAGTAACCGGGTACGTACTGATGCTTGGAATATCGTCCTTTTACGTTTTTGGGCCGATGTGATATATCTGAACATAATGCAGTACTGTGTTGGGTGCTTGTCGTAGATATCAACCGTTTGTTACTTTTCGACTCGGAATCTCGTGATGCACATGAATGATGCAGGAGTCGACTGCACTTTTTCTCATAATGCTTATCAGGCTAATTGAAGAATCATCACCACTTAGGCCTTTGGCTATTCAAGCAATGCCGATGTAACGGCAGTGATCAACCGTCCTGTTTTATGTTTCGTGGTGGTGTCCGGGCGGTTTTGTAAAATTACCGCCACCATGAGTGTCCGGATTTCATGTATATTTAATGATCTGACAGGTTTTCCCTAATTTTGCTTCAATCAAGGTAGAGGAAACTCTAGTAAGAGCAACAACTTATGGAACCATCTTTTGCATCTAAACACCATCGTGGAAAACTAACAAAGTTTCCTAACTCCCCACCCCCCCTTCTAAGTTAGACCTCTTCACCAGGGCGGCCATGCATGTCCTTCTTGCAAGAAAATAAATAGAACTATGGTAACCCTAAGTGCAGACAAAAAGAAAAATATAGACCCCTTTGCTAATTCTGAGAATGACCATCATTCAGAGAGTGATAAAATACACAAACAGCCGTGGGTCTTTGGGCGTATGTTATGCCCACAGACTTCCTATATATACATGTACAGAGGATCATGGGAAAATTGGTCGCCACCGTTCGCACCAAAAAATAGCACGTACGGCCGCCGAGAAACTAACTTTTTGCGTGATTAATTGACGACGAACTTCGAGTCCTGCAATATTTCAAACAAACTTTGGACGTGAATGGGAATCAATATCATATCTTTCAATTCGTTTGATCAAAACGTACTGCATTATTTCCAAAATGTAACAACTTAAGTTTTTCTTGCAAAATCTGTCGATTTTAGCCACTGACAAAGTACAAATTCTTATACAAAACCATGGGTGATAATGTATTGTCACCGACTGCCAGACCCAACAAAAGCTAAGTATAACTCAGACTTCCTATGTACATTGACAGAACAGACTGCACTAACGTCCTATGCGTAGATTGTCGCTACTGTACGTGTTATTATAGCGAGATGACTGCATGCTATAGTTTTGTGCATAGAGAAGGATAAGTTCTCATTACTTCTCAAGATACACCTAGCATTTGTCAAGCCTAAGTCAAGCCTTACGTAACTGCTCCCAAGAGAGAAATATAACACTGAAGAAAGCTAAAGTCAGATGCTAACATCAACGATTAAACCTAGGCCTAGATGCGAACATGAATGTCAAGGTTGTTCTTTGAACTACAAGCACTTGCTAGACACGACAGTACAGTGTGTGTGCAGTGTGCACTGTGTCACAATACTACAATGCTCTTTAGCTTGTTCAACTCAATTGGAGAGCAAATAACTCACTGAGAATCAAGAAACATTGAACGAAAGAACTGTCCCTCGAAAATGAAAAGCGTGCCTAAGGTACTGTCCACGACGTCATGGAAAGTACAATGAACAGATGTTAGTCACAAAATTAAGAGCCAAAGACTGCATCAATGAATGGTTGCTGCTGTGTTAACAGTCAGGCGTAATGTTTACATATAGTAGCGGTTCCACAAGACAATTAGTAACACTAACGGTAGCAGGTCGTTTCGCCCCCTTGCCAGTTCGTCCCCAACCAGTTCGCCCCCTAAATACCAGTTCGCTCCAAGCATAAACCAGTTCGCCCCAAGACCTGCCAGTTCGCCCCCAAAGACATACCGGTTCGCCCCTAATCTTTCTGAAGCAGGTCCGATCCCTAACAAACGATGTCCACGGAGTGAAGTTTCTCATTTAATTCTCTTTCAGGATGAGATTGAGTTCATTTTTAAAGATGAAACAAGTTGTTCATTAGTACTAACTCAAAACGTTACCGTAAGCTCGTGCGCAATTGCTGAGTGTTGATTATGATTGACAGGACTGATGTACGCTTTCGATGTGCGTTATCGTTACTACGTTGTTCGTGTGCTTCTTTGTGTAAACGTTCGCACATCATATTTTGTGATTGTTTTGTTTGGTTCTCTCCTCTATGGGACAATTATAGAATACCCCGCCTTCCGGAAGGTCCCTTTTTCAAGTGGAGTCGGAGTCACAGTCAGGAAACCACGACTCCGACTCCAGTTCAGAAACAGTACCCCAGACACCAATTTCTCACTTTAAAAGTGTTCAATTCTCATTCTTCACTGCGACTCCGACTCCACTTCCAGATGTAAATGTAATAGATAGAGTTTAAAGTTTTCACTGTGACTCCGACTCCACTTACAGTTTACTTGAAAGTTTTCACTGTGACTCCGACTCCACTCAAAAATTAATGTCCACTCAACAATGCGCCGTTCTCAAACAAAATGATTTTCATTCTTCACTGCGACTCCGACTCCACTTCCAGATATTTCTTCATAGATGTAAAAGAACTCTGAAGTTGAATACAACTTCCCACCGCGACTCCGACTCCAGTTCAGAAACAGTAGGCCCGACCCCTATTTCTTAGTTTAAAAGCGTTCAATTCTCATTCTTTACTGCGACTCCGACTCCACTTAGTGTTTACTTGAAAGTAAATTATGTAAAAGATAGAGTTTACTTGAAAGTTTTCCAGTTCAGAAACAGTACGCCCGACACCAATTTCTCAGTTTTAAAGTGTTCAACTCTCATTCTTCACTGCTACTCCAACTCCACTTCACATCATCATCAAGAAACAGACGTTGCTGGCCAGCGGCCATTTCGTCACTAGATAATCCATTTGCTAAATCTCAGTTTTATGGTAAAAAAAAAAAATGTTGCTTTGACGCAACACTTTGTCGAAGCTTGACTTGAACCCGTTTAGAGACGGTGCCATAACGACGTGCGCTGGAAGCGAGTTCCAAATGTCAATACCACGTTGGGAGAATGATCTTTGCCTAATGCTTTTGATACAACGTGGCTTACATATCTTGAGAGGGTGCCCACGGGTAGTGCAATCGATTGCTCTCTGGAAAAGGGTGACATTGTCAGTTACTTCACCCCTCAAATACTTATACATGTAAATCATATCACCACGCAACCTCCGATACCTGAGACATGGAAAATCTAATCTACGTAACCTTTCTGGATAGGCAAAATCCTTAAGGCCTGGAACCAATTTGGTGGCACGCCTCTGCACAGACTCAATTTCATCTATGTCTCTCCAAAGAAATGGAGACCAAGCAGGAACACCATACTCAATAATTGGACGCACCATAGCTTTATACAATAAAAGTAAAGAAGACTTATCCAAAAATGGAAAAGTTCTTCTTATTATACCTAAGACACTATTAGCTTTAGTCACACTACCAGCAATATGGTCACGAAAACATAGCTCATTATCTACTAGAACACCAAGATCTTTTTGGGATGAGCTGATCAGGAGGTTGTGCCTGTCACCACCTGCATAATCCCCCATAGAATAGGTAAAAGATGGAGCTGATCTGAAAAAGTCTTAGAATCTGGCATTTGTCAGGATGGAAACGAAGCTGCCAAGCCACCGACCAGTCAAACACATTATCAATGGCTGATTGTAAAACCTTACAGTCATCAACAGAACTAATTTCCTTATAAAGTTTAGTATCATCAGCAAAAATCTTGGTCCGACACCCTAATAAAACATCAGGCAAGTCATTAATGTAAACCAGGAATAGGGTAGGGCCCAAAACACTCCCTTGAGGTATACCACTCTTAATATCTGACCAGTCAGATAGACATCCCTCCACATGCACACGCTGCTTACGTTTAGACAGAAATGACCTAATCCATTCGAGACAGTTCCCATCAATACCATAGCTTTGAAGTTTCAGCAAAAACCGCTGATGTATGTAAAAGATAGAGTTTAAAGTTTTCACTGTGACTCCGACTCCACTCAAAAATTAATGTCCACCCAACAATGCGTCGTTCTCAAACAAAATGATTTTCTCTCTTTACTATGACTCCGACTCCCAAAAAATGCTAAACTTGCTTGTGAAATTTAATTCTGGACGTGCAAGAGAATACCAGGTCAACTGTACATATGACTGGTTGGTGCGTCAGATAACGCTCCGCCTAACTTTACTTGACTTGTTTTTTGTCACATTCTTGCCAACTGTCGTAGCTGTTTTAAAATTTCTGTTATGACAAATACAAAACTGCATTTAAAGGTCACTTTATTCGATGTCATACTCATAAGAATTTGGGGGCGAAACGACCTCCTCTTTGGGGGCGAAACGACTTCCACTACGGGGCGAACAGGCAAGGGGCGAAACGACGGGGGCGAACTGGCAAGGGGCGAAACGACCGGTAACCGCACTAACTTTGTACTGTAGTAGTATACAAAGACTAATGTCAATTTATGAAGCATACCTTTTTAGGGAGGGGGGGGGGGGTGGACATTTTATAACCTACAAGGAAAAGAGGGACAGACATATTATATGCTATTAATACACGTAAAACTCTCTACAAAGAGAACCAAGTTTAATTTTATTGAATCCAAGTTCATTAACCAAATTTAGGGTTTTGAAAAGTCATAGGCCTATTACTGGCCTCGGCCTAGTCAAACTCAAAATAGTTGACCCCAGATCATGGTAAAATTTATAGTTGGAGTAAAATGTTTTTTTTTTCTTGGGGGTGGGGGGGTGGGGGGTTGGTCAAGAAGACTGCCTCTTTCCTTTTGAATGCTGACTCAAAAATAGCAGGATGGAAGAGGAATTCCTTTTTACATGTTTTCATCGTTATCTGTATGTACAGTTCTGTAGCATCGGGCCTAAATAATAAACAGGTACACAATTTGTTTCAGGCCTAGGCCTATATTTATTTGTGTACGTGTGATAAATAATTAGTTTTCGAATTCAACTAAGTCCTCCGTATATGGCCCCGTATAAAGTAAAATTTGACTGCAGGCCTAGGCCTTTACCACAGTCCTGAACAAACAGAGACAAAAGCAGTCACCCAGGCTTCGACAAATCCCTTGCCGGACAGCCCGGAACAAGTAAGAAATCACTCGGGCAACTACCATGCTCAATGTTGCAGCCCGTTGGGCAGGTACCCCCAGCCTTAAATTTCTGAGTGGCACAAAACAGCATTTGTACTTTTAGACTTCAAAAATTATATGTTCTCAACAGATTTGAATTGGACAAGTAGATATTTATGCGGGCAAGTAGATTGAGAAAACATCTAGCTCGTCGGACAAGTAAAAAGGAAAAAATTTGTCAAAGCCTGAGTCACCCCAACATGTTCCATAATTGGCTGTTTAGAGTTATGTGACAACATTGTTTCTCTTCAAATATAAAATTTACTGCTTGGTTTACCCAGAATATGCAAATTGAATTCTAAAAATATGATGAAAGATACTTGGAAGAGAGATAAGAACAAAATTGTGATGCTTAGCTGTTTTAAATAAATTTCGGGGGACTGTTCTTGATCTTAAATGCTTAAGTTTTCTTAAATTTGTCCAGAACATTTTACCCTTTAAGCCAAGTTAGTTGTACAACTTTTCATATACTTTTAAAATTTTATTTTTCATTTCCCAAACAGAACGACATCATAGTGAAACTGTCTCCTGCACAGCTGATGGAGTTATTTTTCAGTGTGTTTTAAATACTTTTCATTTATATCTGAACTGCTGTGTACCATGTAGCAGAGTCAAGCATAATCATTTTAGTGAGTGAGAAAATTGTACTGCACACATGGAGCCATGGATTGAACAAGTAATCCTGCTATTGAACTGTGACACCAATGTTCTGGTAACCTTTTATGGTCTGCTTCCTTTTGAATAGCGATTTTCTTGTTTGAAATTACGCAGCCTATTTTTGTTATCACATAATATGAGCAGTTCTGATTGTTAAATTATAACATATCCATGACACGCAAGACTACTGGACATTTTGATGTTCTTGCTCTGGAGTCAGAATGAGTCGCGAGGTTGGAGAACTACAGAACAGTGTTGAAGTAGATACTGTAAAGCAGTTACAGGACAACTTATTGGAGGCATCTTTGAATTGACCACAACACTCAAAAAGATATTTGCTACGGATGGCTATGGACCAGTACCAATTTACAAAGGAAATGCTGGTGTCCTAGTTTTTGTGCCTCATTGTTATCTGATAAATTGAACGGTCTTGTTTCAACTGCCAGAATGATGTAATTAAGAAGTGTTGAATCCTTGGTGTGAAATATTTCCTTTACTCAGGAGTCAATGGCAGGATCGGACGAAGAATACAGCCATTGGATTTGGAAACAAAATAAATTTTCCCCTTCGTGGACCTTTCATGTGCCCTGTGTACAACCCCTAAAGGCATTTAATTGTGTTGAAACATCTTACTTTTTCAACTTGGATAACCATGAAAATATTTTTTCATGGACCAAACAGTTACCAAACTTTGTTTAAGTTGGGAAATGTGAGAAGACGAAACCTACTCTATGATTTTTCATGAAATACATTTTACCATGGAAATCCCCATTATTTTAACTGCAAATGTGAAATTACTGGTGCTTAAAGTTACAGTTTAAATTACTTGGTAGACCACTTTAATATTATGACCAAAATTTGATTTTAATTTGAAAGTCAGAAGTTTTTACTTTTTACTCTGGACAAAACATTCTCTTCGATAATTTTTCTACTTTTTCTTCCTTGGAAAGAAAACCTACAGTGTGTTTTTTCATTCCTTCAGTTTAATACTGAAAGGTGTACCCTACATTTGAATTACAACGAGCTACATTTTTGTCTATATTGTGTTTGCATATGAGTGCGTATTAGATGATTTTGGACACCGTGAACTGTTTTTACATGCGTTTGTAACAAACAAACAAACTTGCCAAGTATAAATTGACTTTTGAATTGCAAGTATCAGATCCCAACCATTACATGTAATATCCTTCAACTGGGTTGCCAGCTGCATGATGTGCTATCCATTATTACTGTTCTGTAAGCTTAACAGAATGCCATCAGGGGATAATGAACGTACACTCTGTGGCAACTATAGTTAAATTCTTATATTGCTTTAATTAATTTTGGTTTTACAGCAACTGTACAGTATTTTCCATCTTGAACTTGCACATAGAAACCATTGGCAGATCATTTGTGGGTGGTTTCTTGTTTAAATTATTTGAAACTGTTGAGATGCATAACATGATGAACTATTCACAAACCATTTGTGAATGGTGCCAGTCATTACATTCAAAAACCATTTGCATGCCGGACCATTTGAAGACCATTTGCAAATGGTACCATTCAACACCATATGGGACCAGTTGTTCCATTTAAAGACCATTTGCATACCAGACCATTTGAAGACCATTCGCAAATGGTACCATTCAACACCATTTGGGACCAGTTTAAAACCATTTGCGTATCACACCTTTCGTAGACCATTTGCAAATGGAACCATTCAGGACCATTCAGAACGGTCCAAAAATACAGTGTGAAAAATACCATTCGGAACCATTCAGACCATTCGCGAATGGTTTCAAATGGAATTTAACCCTGGGTACTAGACATAACGTCGTTCCACAGGCGCTTTGGATTCTCAACCTCCATGCAGATCGTTTCCAAATGTGAGCAAATTGTACCGTCATCGATATAACCACAGAGAACTTTATGCGTTTCAGGAACTACACCCCTGTCAGGGTTAGTTCCACTAGCTTCCCCTTTATCCGGACTCAGTGCAATTTGGGTATCTGAAGACCCATAACAAGCTGGTACAGAAACCCTCACGATTGTCTGTTGCAATCTTCTAGGGACTGGCTGAACCTTATTGGCAACCGACACAGGATAGTCTTTTTGGGCGTGTCCAGGTCTTTAATAAATATTACACATTACCTCGAAAGTGCAGATTTTGGCAACATGGTCAAGAGGATGACACTTGAGACATTTAATATTTTTACAGTCTTTTACCTCATGACTTTCATCCCCAAAACGAAGACACGTCCTTATGGTTGGCCTCCATATTTTATCCAACAACTTCTCTCACCTAATCGTAATGACGAGGGAATGTCCATTTGCAAATCCATCTGATATTAATGTATTCCATTTTAGATAGTTCCGTACTTCTTACAAGTGAGGAATTGTCCACAAAATACCTTTCCGTATCTTCCCAGAACAGATCTTGCATCACTGTCCTCTAACTCATGCGGTACGTGCAAAACTGTAACAATGTCGCAGAACATGTTATACGTGATGACAGTGTAGCCACACCCGATAACAAAGACGGCCAAAATCTTAGCATGATATTCACAAATTTAAAAGTTACTTCCCACAAACGATTCGGTAGTTGTTGAACAGCAACCAGATGAGCAGCTGGACAAATACCTTTCTCCTTCATAGAAGCAAAATATCAAAATTTTTAACATTTTCCACAGACACTTGAACGGATGCGGCGAAATTTAGCGTAGCTATCTTGATTGAAGAAACCAAACGGTTGCCTGTGAAAAGGGAAAATACTGATTTTGAGAGATAGTTAGGTAGAGTTAACGGCCCAGTTTCCAACCAATTGGTTCAAGTCGAGTCGGCCACGACCTTTTCCAGTTGCGGCTCAGTGCCTTGTTTTCCTGACTCCATTGCTTATATGCTGAGCGCTAAGCACAATGTCAGTAGGTCCGTTTTTAAAGTCTTTGGTATGACCCTCGAACTTCCAATCCGCGAATGCAAGTCGGACGCTTTAAACACATGACCGTGCAATCGGTCTTTCAGATTTTGAGAAGAAAAACATAGAGAGACTAAAATTATTTTTAAAGAATTTTTGCTATTTAAAATCTCAAAGTTCTTGGTTTCCCTAAAGCGTATTATGCAAATTGTCAACATGCCAATTTACATGGAGCATACATAGGAATGCTCCATGTAAATTGTCAACACCTATGCATGCTAAATGTAAAATTGGCCATGTGAGTTTGATTAGGCTTCATTTCAATGCTTGATGCATCTGACTTAATATTTAGGGGGAAGTTTCAGCCAAAAAAGTAATTGTAATTCATTAATGTTTGTAGTCTTTATTGAAGAAATTCGTGCTGTGCCCTTCCCACATAAATTCTTTATGGTTGGACACATTACGAAGAAGGCCTATCCATGTATTCAAATGCCCCACACTGAAGAGGTGACACTAAATTTCATCCCAAGAAACCTTTGAAAAGCAACTTAACCAGTTCAATAAGGGTAAAAACCCATTCCCCATATATACTTCTTTTCGCGCCCAGTCATAGTGTGGTCCTAGTGGTCATAGTGTGGCTCATTAATGTTTGTAGTCTTTATTGAAGAAATTCGTGCTGTGCCCTTCCCACATAAATTCTTTATGGTTGGACACATTACGAAGAAGGCCTATCCATGTATTCAAATGCCCCACACTGAAGAGGTGACACTAAATTTCATCCCAAGAAACCTTTGAAAAGCAACTTAACCAGTTCAATAAGGGTAAAAACCCATTCCCCATATATACTTCTTTTCGCGCCCAGTCATAGTGTGGTCCTTGTCAAAATTGTGTGCGAAGCTGATGACCAAGCATTCTTACAGCAAATGTGTTGCACAAGCCCTAAGAGAACCCAATCATTTCCTAAAATTTTCATTATGAAATATTGAAAATATGAACAGACTTTAGTTGGTTACAAACGTTTACCCTGCCGACTGATTCCAGACCTTGGAGGCCCGAGGTTGGCAATTCCCTGTCCCAATAACAAACAGGCCTACAGAGTGCCAGACTTCTGAGCTGGGGTGGCATTCTAAGCAATCTCCGAGTTAAGTGGCTATTTAAAACGAATGAAGGGACGGTAATGAATTTCACGGGGGTTTCCATAGATATGTTACAGTTCTAGGGAATGAACCTCACAACTTTCCGCTGTGGGAGGGGACAGTTTTTTCAATTCAGCATTTTGTCAAGGACTTCCCGGAGTTCCAGTTTCAGGATTGCGGGATATTGGCGAATTTGGAAGAGGTCTTAGTGTCGGGACGTGCTTGGCGGCCGACCTCAGCCGGTCGGGCCCACACTGTTTATTCCCGTGTTACACGACCTGACAGAAGTGATAATAAGCTGCATTTTCCCATGTGATGCCCCGGTGCAGATCTCTTCATGCAGGGTTGGGAACAGGATTCCTCCAACAGGGGTGGGAGCATCACGAGGTAGGTTTCACGCAGATACGTATACTGCAATTAGGGGGAATTTGGCTACAAACCCTGTCAAAATGCCCAGCGTCCATATTACAATTAAAAATAAAAAAACTTTATGGGCTTGGAGGTTCATTCGTTCGTCTTTAAATTCAACTTGATATCATATGCAAATTGCCATTGAAAGTGATACCACCGATTACAGTGTCTCCATGCGCTAACACCGGCATACAAACCCCTTCCTTTTTACGTCAGTAGTCCTAGAAATTAAACCCCTTATGACGCCATGGAACGAAAGAAAAGCATGTATTTTTTAAGGCTGGACATTTGTGTATGAGGTCGATAGTATGAAAAATGCGGTGGCGATACAATTTTTCTTCAAAACGTAGGTTCCGTATGTGACACCAGATTGCATGTGAGGATACTCAATTTTTCAAAACTTTTCAACTTTTCAAAGGGGATGGGTGGTCAGGGCCACATAGACTATACAGTATATTTAGCTGTAGGCGTTTTCTACTTCTGCACCTAACTGATGCCATTTTTAAGTCCCTAAAATTCGCCAAATTTGTCATGCTCCAAGTTTTACGTCTACTTCAAAAGGTAGCATACGTGGCACCAAGTTGCATGAATGCACCCGAACTGTAAGAGCTTCATTCTTTATACTTAATATAAACATTCTTGTAAAAGAGTCGTAGTGAACCACCCGATTTGTTCTATTGCAAACGAACGCGTACGTAACTTGTCTGCCCAGGCTATTTAACACCAGCAAAATCATCATACAATCATGCATTAAAATCACTCTAACGTTGTGTTTCAGCACACCAACACTGAAACAGCCGACCCAATGTAAACAAATTAAATAACATTCCGGCTCCCACTTACCAAATAGATTCAATACAGCTTACTCTTCCGCTAACCTGCGATCAAGATACGAGTGTGATATATTTAGCCTAAGTTAATTGATGGAAATGATACCTGATTGCTAAGTACAAAATGTTCCCATCCCCCTTGAGAGGAAACCAGTGTACGACACTGATGCCAAATTCTAAAACAAACTTAAAGGTACTCTTTACCACTGGCCTTTTCAATTAGAGATATGCTGCAACAGGAAAAAGGCATTTTCTTGGGTAATATTGGGTTAAATTTCCTAATCATTTCTATCACATTGGTAAATAATCGATAGCCTAACTACAATCATGACAGGCTATCATATCGAATCACTTCACTTTTTTTTTTTAATTCTTTTGTGTTTTTTCGATTTCTTCATGGCTTCTACTTTTAGCACTTCTTGCATTGAAAGTGCTTCCTTTGTTAATGGTTCTTCTTAGGGGGTAATCCAGCAACAAATGACACCATTACCTATGATAACGGAATGGATTCGGTGCTTCCTTTTGTTGGTAATGATTCTGATGTTATTGATGACAGAAATGAGTTTGATTTAAGTGAAAATGTCTTGTACAACATACAGAAAATCGGTGAGCTACACTCTTAAAAAGTTGGTTAAAAAAATTCACCAACACTGGTCACGTATGTCAAATACCTGAAATTGATTAAATTTTACCCAATAATTGTTGATTAATGGGTTATCCAAGAGGTTTTTACCACTTTATTGGGTAACCAGCCTGTGGGGTAACCAAATAAACAACACATATTGGGGAAAATTTAACCAATTTCAGGTATTTGACATACGTGACCAGTGTTGGTGAATTTTTTTAACCAACTTTTTAAGAGTGTAAGTGAACATGCAAATTCTATTTACTATAATATTAATGCGTTTAACGAGCTCCAAAGAGGTAATTTTAATATCTTTCATATGAATAGTCGCAACCTTCATAATGCAATTACTGATTATCTCTCATTACTAAACTGTGATTTGGATGCAGTAGGGTTCACAGAAACTTGGTTCGGTGACAATATTTCTTCCCTCATTAAAATTGATGGTTTTAATATGGTGGAGAGCCATCGGGGAAACAAAAAGGGGGGTGGTGTAGCTATATTTATAAGGGATTGTTTCATGTTTGATCGTCGAGATGATGCTGCAACAGGAAAAGGCATTTTCTTGGGTAATATTGGGTTAAATTTCCTAATCATTTCTATCACATTGATAAATAATCGATAGCCTAACTACAATCATGACAGGCTATCATATCGAATCACTTCACTTTTTTTAATTCTTTTGTGTCTTTTCGCTTTCTTCATGGCTTCTACTTTTAGCACTTCTTGCATTGAAAGTGCTTCCTTTGTTAATGGTTCTTCTTAGGGGGTAATCCAGCAACAAATGACACCATTACCTATGATAACGGAATGGATTCGGTGCTTCCTTTTGTTGGTAATGATTCTGATGTTATTGATGACAGAAACGAGTTTGATTTAAGTGAAAATGTCACAACATACAGAAAATCGGTGAGCTAAGTGAACATGCAAATTCTATTTACTATAATATTAATGCGTTTAACGAGCTCCAAAGAGGTAATTTTAATATCTTTCATATGAATAGTCGCAACCTTCATAATGCAATTACTGATTATCTCTCATTACTAAACTGTGATTTTGATGCAGTAGGGTTCACAGAAACTTGGTTCGGTGACAATATTTCTCCCCTCATTAAAATTGATGGTTTTAATATGGTGGAGAGCCATCGGGAAAACAAAAAGGGGGGTGGTGTAGCTATATTTATAAGGGATTGTTTCATGTTTGATCGGCGAGATGATATTTCTATTTTTAATTGCGGTGCCTGCCTTGCAGGCAACCGCAACTAATGCAGTTACTATCGCGATGTCAATTTCTGACTTTTCCGGCACTTTATTTTTATCTTCTTGTAGATGCTTTGTGGTATCGAAATACGGTTTAGTGCAATTTGTAGGGATGGTACTTCTCTTTCGTGTTTTTAAGTTTTGGTGGAAATATGACTTTCGTGAGAGTGTAAAATTGGGGGTTTTTTCATGTAAAATTTGCAAACGTGTTCTATTTTTAGTAACAATCTTGCAGAAAAACCAGGTCCGTATGTTATGTACTCTGGGGAAAAGGTTGTTTGTTAATTTAACATAGCGCCATCATTTTGGTTTTTTTTTTTTAATTCATCGTATTATATTTATTACAGATTGGTGTTTAGTGAATTTTGAGTATTTATATGAGGATTGCTTTGTAGGGATTTATTCTTTTCAAGTGGCATGGTCGGGGTTGCGGTGGAGTAAAATGTTTGATAGTTTAGAGGAGTTTTGTTCACTGTTTTTGTGATTTTAAAGAGCTGTGTGAATTTCTCACACTAACGAAAATTTTGATAAAGTAAGTTTCTGTTGGAAGGAAACATTGTTATTGGTAGGTAAATATTATTTGTATGAGTTGGCGAGTATTAATATTTGTGTTATATCAAGATGTCTGGTTATGTTACATATGTTATTTTAAATTTTAAAATTATCTGGAGAATATTACAATGCCTAAGAAGGGCCCTTCAGATTTTTAATTTAGAAAGGAAAGGTTGGCAACAAAGAAAAAGAAAATATGGGGTGAATTTCAAGATAAAAGTTATGAAGGGGAGAAAAATGATGATATCAGAGTTGGGAACAAAAAAAAAAGTTCTAGTGAATATGAAAAAAGTCAGAGGTGTGATAATGGGGAAAGTAGGGAACATGACGATCGTGATGTATTACTTATACGTTCCGAAAGATCTACATGTACATTTTATTTTTCGTTGTTGATAGCTGTTGGAGAGAAAAAATGTTTAGGAAGCTTGTGTTGATAGATTCAAACATGGTTTTTGTGAAAACTGGGGAGTTTGATTTGCCGTCCATTGAAATAGGAAAATGTATTTCAGTTGAGAGTAGGCCGATTCGTGTGAGAAAAGTACGTGGGGATGGTAATTGTTTTTTCGGTATTTGGCATTACTGGTTACAGGGTAGAAGATAATCATTTTTATTTAAGACAAGTCATTGTAAGTTCATTGTGTAGAAGTGAGTTGCCGGTACCAATAATGACTAAGGAAGAATATGTTACTTCTACTGGCATGGATGGGGATAGTGTATGGTCTACAGAGGTTGAAATATTTGCAGCTGCAAGACTTTTGGCGGAAACTGATACATATACTTTTATAGAATATAATGGTACGTGGAAATGGGTACGTTATCCTCAAAGTGGTATTTTAAGTAGCGTAGTTAATCGGGAAAAACGTGCCATTTATTTAGTCAATACAGGTGGAGTACATTATGACGTAGTGTTGGAAATGGAAGATAATGAGTCTGTACATGAGAGCAGCGTTATAGAGAATTGGTTGAAGAGGGGTTGTGTTAATGAACATTGTGAAGAATTTTCCGGTGTTGAATGTAACATATTGAAGAGGGGAGACATTTTACTTGAACAGGAGCGTAATCAAATGTCAATGCAAAGTTATCTGAAGAGAGCAGATGTTTGTTAAAATGAGGGGAGTAATCATATATTAGTGCAAGGACCTATGGGAGTGACTGAAGACAGCTTTAAATGTTGGGAAAATAAAGGTTTTGTGATAAAACGTAATGTGGGTATTGCAAGTGATAGAACTAAAATGATGCTTAGAGAACAAATAAGTAAGCGTCAATTTTGAAAAGAAGAGGAGAGTCCAATTAGAGAATTGCAACATCGCTTTTGGAATAAAATTATGGAGGGCCTAAATATATGTTTGCTTTTATTGTGAGCAGTTATTTTATAAAGAATGTGCACTGCAGGGACCGCGGAGACGGAGGGCTAGGGGGGCTTTGGCCCCCGCACTTATTTTGCTGTAGGCAATTTGGGCCGCCTTAAACTGCATTTATGTTATTGGACATATTGGGCCGCTTCGATTATTAGCCCCCGCACTTCAAAATTGGCTCCGCGGCCTCTGCACTGTGGGTGAATTTAGTTAGATTTAGTGGAAATGCTAGTTTTTGGAAGCAGGAAGAAGATATAGATAAAGGATGGTCTGTAAAACCTGTTTAAAATATATAAAAGAAGGTCCGTTATTAAGTCGAGATAATAATATGAAAATGTATGAGATACCAGAAGAATTGAAATTACATCGTCTTGAAGAAAGGTTGGTTGCTTTACGAACACCTTTTATGCAGTTACGTGAGCTTCCTCGAGGAGGGCAATTTAGTATAAAGGGAAATGTTGTTAATATCCCGTCTGATGTGGTGACAACAATTAAAACTTTACCTATAAGACTTGAAGAGAGCCAAGTAATTTCTGTCAAATGTAAGAGGAAATTAAGTTATAAAACGGCTGTTTTTTCTGAAAATGTTAGGCCTAGAAGTGTTATTTTTGCTGCCCGCTGGCTGATAGAAAATGAGGATAGGCCTATCAAGATACCCAACAATGACTTGGGAAAGGAAATAAAGACCCGTTTTGAAAAGGATGAACAACTTCTGTAAAGTGGACCTTTTTTTATTTCTTGCCCAAGGTATGCAAGGAATCTATATTATGGTTACTGATGTGTGAGTGTATTTGTAATGCTTTTGCTTGTAAACACAATATCTCAAGAAGGGTAAAGCCTGCCATCCATTCGTCCCTAATGCGTGATCCGCGTGCGTGTCCGCGTCCGTGCATGCGAAAAGTGAACATCCATTCCATACGTGAAAACTTGCCCGTGACCACCCACGCTGCTAGCAGAACCCAGCCAACATGCCCAGCTGGGCCCCAACTGCGATTCAGCTGGGCTACTTGCTGGGCTCCAGCTGGGACCCATTCGTGTTTGTCAGGTGTTCCCACGTGGGCCCAACTGGGCTAGCCTTTCCCAGCTGAAGCGGAGCTAGGCTTCAGTTATTGAAGCGGGACCCAGCTGGGCTTTATTTGTGTATCAGCTGGGAAAGGCTAGCCCGGTTGGGCCCCACGTGGGAACACCTGACAAACACGAATGGGTCCCAGCTGGGGCCCAGCAAGTAGCCCAGCTGAAACCCAGTTGGGGCCCAGCTGGGCATGTTGGCTGGGAATGCTATTTTCTGCTGCCCCTCTTTTACTAACACCACCATTACTTGCTTGCACAATGTTGAGTTCGCGCTAGAAGGGTCTGTGTAATAGAGTAGTGGTTCCTGTTTTTTGACTCATTCAAAATGCCGTTTTGCATCGCGGAAGGATATATTGCAAAAAAATGCCCGAAATACCCTCAATTTTCTTTATGTTTGTAGACTGATTACTTCAACTGCTTTTCTACCACACAGAGATCACAAATTGAACACATCTCTTCACTAACATGGTCTAATCTGCCCCCCAAAAAGTTTCTCTAGGGTGTTAAATTCGTAGGGTAACCTCCTTCGCTGGGATACCCCTTGACTTAGTGGTGTGCTACCTTTTGTCTTCACTGCAAAGTCATACATATCACTCATCCGTGTCCGTGAAAAACCATGGGGGTCGTTCCATGGTTGCGTAGACAAAAGAACTATATTCAAAAAAGGTCACAGCTCCCTGGTATTAGTCCCGTTCATATACGTCACTAGTATTCCTTACCAAATTATTTCTAAGTTCAGTATTTAATAAAATTTGAACGATATTGTCTTACACAATCAGAATTTCGAAACATCGAGTAATCAGTCCTAAAGATATTGCATCATTTTTACGTCCTATAATGAAACGTGAATACCAAAATGTCGATGTTTATAATTTATAGCTATTAGCTGCGATTCGTCTGTCAACACATTATTAATCAGACACGTTTCTAATTACATTCTATAGCAAGGACTTTTTGTCGCTTCTTTGACAATTTCCTTTTACTACGGAAGAAAATATTGTCATTGTAGTAAGTTTATGTATGGCCATGACTCGCAATTGATGAAACGATTGCCTAAAATATATAAAAGCAATAAGTAGGACAGTTCTATGAATACGAATATACTGTCGAGTAAAAGATGCGGCTACCATGACATAGATAAACTTCCGATAGACTGATAGATCCATGCAGGTGCAGAGTATATACTGCAATTGTACTGCACTTTGAATTTCGGAATAAATTCAGGTAGGCTGTGACAAGCTTCGTATCTTCAGAATGTTTTGACTTTTTACTTGTCAGTTTTTGAGAGATAATTTTCTAACAAATTTGAAATGGCTAAAATTAACTACATTGGTATAGAGTACAGCATGTTGCTAGCATTTTCAATTCATGGAATGGCACAAATTTTGCAAAGAGGTTGCAGTTTAGTACTTCTTAAAACCCACCCAGCCAATTTATGGTGAAAATAACGAAGCAAAGCATGTAAATTTTTAGCCAAATCGTTCGTTCATTTCATCTCTTTGCCTCAAATTGACCATTGATTTAATTAACTATGCACCGACCTAAACAATGGTCCAACCATTCACCTCCAACTTTGGTCAAAATTCACTAATTTATGCTCAAATCTAACCATTAATTGGTAACTTTTTACCATACGTTTGAGTCGGTGCATAGTTGACCATAGTGTTTTTAGAGTGCACTCTGTGGTATTGAGTGGGATTCAACCTCTCTGAGAGAAGAATGATTATTCTAAGCAGAGCGCCACCACAGGTTGGCGCGAATTGTACAGAAAATGAAGTATTCCATGAAGGGAAACCTCGTTGAATATCCTGTTTAAAAAGGCAAATAAACTTCTTTGTTACAGTAGTAGAATCCATGCCCAAAGTTCAAAAGCTATTAGTAGCTAACAGTCGTCAAATAACCTTAAACGTATAAGACGACTTGGTTTGTCGGCACCGCAACTCGTCTAGACGTTCTTCTTGTTAATGAAAACATAGAAAGTATATTCATTGAGTTACGCACCCAAACAGAATGCCATAAAACTATTTTAGGGGTGGTACACCGCCCTCCAAGTGGCAAAATATCATTGTTCAATGAGTGTTTGTATAACATCCTCTACAAAATTTTGTCAGAAGTCAAGTATTTTTTATTATGGGTGATTTCAATAATGACCTATACAAACCAGAATCATTCGATTTTCTTAACAACTTGTCTTCTTGCGGTTTTGTTCCAACAATTAGTCGGCCGACCAGAATAACAAATACTAGCATGTCTTTAATCGAAAATGTTCTTACTAATGTAAATAGCATCGACAGTAGGGTTAATATAGTGTCCTCTGGAATTCTAGTGAGTGATATAACAGACCATCTTCCTATCTTTGTAAATGTTAATTTTGATACAATGCTCTCTAATGAGATTATACCACCCCAGCTTGCTAGGAATTATAGTCCTAATAATATCTCGAGAATTTTGTGTCTCGTATTTCCAATGTAAACTGGGATCATGTTTATCAATGTAATGACGCAAACATTTCTTTCAATATTTTTAGCGACATGTTTTATAGCATCTACTCTAACTGTTTTCCGTTTGTCAGTGTGAAACAAGGGAAGAAGAAAAAACAAGTTTGGATTACATCAGGAATTTTGGTATCCATTAAACGTAAAACTAAACTTTATAAACAACACTTGAGGTCACCGACGGAAGACAATGAGAGTACTTACCATCAGTATCTTAACAAACTTAATCATGTAATGCGTATTGCAAAAAGAAAACACTACAATGATATTTTTTTTAATGCCAAAAATGATTCTAAACTTATGTGGAAACATATCAATGACATTATGCACAAAGGTAAAAAAGATTCAGGCTTTCCTGAATATTTCATGGAGAATGGCAGAGTTGTAAGCGATCCACAAAGTATCGCAAATGTTTTCAACAAATTTTTTGTGAATCTTGGGCCGTCTCTTGCGGATAATATACCAAAATGTGCATCTAAAAGTAGTTATGACCATCTTAATCAGCAAAACGTTGAATCTGCATATCTTCCACCGGTTGACGTAAATGAACTCTTGAAGGTTGCACATGAATGTTTAAACCCTAGGAAAGCTGCAGGTTACGACGATTTAAGACCAGCTATTGTTCCTAGGGTAATTCACTGCATAGCCGAACCTCTTACCCATATTTTAAATATTTTCCTGTCTCAGGGTACTTTTCCTGACAGATTGAAAGTAGCTAGAGTAATTTCTGTTTTCAAAAAAGGTGACAAACATAAGTTTGTGAATTACCGCCCTATTTCAGTCCTTCGCGGCTTGTCAAAGATCTTAGAAAGAGTCATGTACAATAGAATTTATTCATTCCTTAGTAAGCATAACATACTTTCAACTTGTCAATACGGTTTTCGTCCCGGTCGTTCAACAGAACTCGCTCTCGTAGATGCCCTGGAGAACTTGAACAAAGCCGCGGCTGCGAGGCAGACTTCTATTGGAATTTTTCTCGACTTGTCCAAAGCTTTTGATACAATTGACTATGCTATCCTGCTCAATAAATTATCGCATTATGGTTTCAGAGGTATGTCCTATAACTGGATCAAAAGTTACCTTTCTGATAGAGAACAATTTACTTCTCTCAATGGTGTTAATTCTGATCTTAGAAAAGTAAAATGTGGTTTTCCACAGGGGTCTATCCTTGGACCACTCTTTTTTATAATTTATGTAAATGATATTGCCAATGTTTCCAAGAATGCTCCACTTGTATTGTTTGCAGATGACACTAATATATTTTTTTGTGACTCTGATCCCCAGCGCCTAGAGGAGCAAGTGTGCCGTGAACTTAAACTTTACCTTGACTGGTTTACTGTGAACAAACTTTCTTTAAATGTTGCAAAAACGAACTTTATTGTTTTTAATAATGACATTCTTAACGAAGGTCATAACTTTCAAATCTCTGTTGATGGCACTTGCTTACAACGTGTGTATAATGTTAAATTCCTGGGGATTCATATTGCTTCTAAGCTTTCTTGGAATGAACATGTATGCAATATTTCGTCCCAGATCGCTAAAGTGGTTGGTATGTTAGGAAGACTTAAGTTTATTGTACCTAAGAATGCTCTTCGTTCCATTTACCTTAATCACAACACTCGACAACCTGCATCCCTATATCTGGACACTATTCAAAGTTCTTTACAGCACAACTGTCTTCGTAATCGAGCCATTCGGCTTTGGAATTGCCTCCCGTCTTCTGTCATAGCCAAACAAAGTATCCAGCCCTTCAGAAAAAAAAAAAAACATTTTACGCCATTTTATTCAAGACTACTATGCTTCATCTCACATGTAATGCACTGAATAAATTCCCTAGGCTTCTTAGCATCATGTTTTGCCATTTTAAAGTGCCTTAAGCATTTTGTTCTCCGCAGCCGGCTGTTGCTGGGTAGGGTGGGGTGGGGTGTGTGGTTTGGGGGACGGGTTTCCAAGCTGGGAAAGATCTCTCTCTTTTTTGACATCTGCTATTTTATTGTAACCTCCCTTTTTTGCTTCTGTATTAGTTTTTTGTGTTTATCAGTAGTCTGCTTGTTGTTGTTGTTTTTTCTTCTCAGGGAGTGCACGTTTTCAAGCCCCCCCCCCCCCCGGGGTTTTGTGTACTACCTTTCGCTTTTATATGTCCTTATATTCTTTTGTTTAGTTTATACTCTGTATGTGTATGTTTATATGTAAAAGCGATAAAACAATAAACGAAACGAAACGAAACTCCACCATGAACGAAAGAAAATGTTAGTCCATAATAGACCAGTCGGATATTTTAGCACCGCCGACAGCGTCACAAGTTCAAATGTAACTCCTCATGTATCTGTATGTGCCTTCCCAGCGATCGCTTATGTCCTTGCTCTACATTGTCTCCAACGTAAGTCCACACAATCCACAACGGCAAATTAATATCGCACACTTCACGGGTAACTGTATTGAGCGCGAACATTTCTCAATAATGGTCTATTACCTGCATCGCCTCTCGCACTGGAAATTCCCCAAGTTCTAGAATATCCGTAAAATTGCAATGCGTGTATGTATGCTATTAATGTTATCAAAAGGGACTTTCCTTGGCATGTCAGACAAGTCAGACGATGCGGGTGCCATTAATGTTAAATTTGCTGGGAAAATTCTTACAAATGTTTAAGAGGTTACAGCCCCAAATTCGTCATTGTAGTCAGGTTTTTTTTATTGCATTTAAAGAAAACGCCGTTTGACAAAGTCCTTGATGTCAAAGCCCTAATACCGTTGCTTTGGTTAGGCGAAATTGATATCAGCAGGTTGTTCAACCTCTGTTCTATTTCATAGCAAACACCACTGCGCATGCACGGTATCCAGGGTTAAATTATAAGGAATACAAGGGTTGATAAATGGAAGACCAACGCAGTATACGAGTCCGCCATTGTTTAAAGCTTGCTGTTCTTGAAACATAAAACTCCAGTACTGGCACAAAGTACCCTTACTAGGATTCCCTGAATAAACTCATTTCAGGTATTTTATTCTTCAAGTTTGTGATAGGATCTTACTGTTAATATCGGTTGGCGTCTTTTTGGCAACATTTATTAGCGTTGACAGCACGTGAAAACGGAATAGTTCCTTTCGCTTCCAGTTTTACGAATCGACCAAAAGGGCCAGCCAAAATGTAATCTAGCTATGCAACTTTAGCCACGCATCGTTTCAACAGACGAACAGAAAGCGTGTGTTCACGTACTTCAGAGCAGTTATTACGGTCTGGAAGCTTTATAACTTCGTATAGTTCTTTAATACATGTTTCACTTTTCGTGTACGCACGCTTGCTATTATTAGCACAGACTAGTTACATGTTCAGGATTCTGGTGAAGCGCACGTACACCAACGGCAACCCTATACAAAATGCAGCACATCATTTATTTGCACAATCGCAATTGTTTGCCCATGTAATAGTGACTTTCAAATAGTAAATTATGGAGTTAATTTGAGGTGTGTTGCTATCAATTCTCTAAAAAATAATAAAAATATTGAAAAGATTTTTCCTACGAGGTGATTGAATAATTATGCAAATATAAGCGAATCCCCTTCGGATAGGGCCACAAAGGCCTACATGTTGCCTGAACGATCTAATGGTTTAGTTTCAATACTTTGAATAACAGAGGACATTGCAGGTACGAACATCACTTTCTCTTGCATCGGCTATCGATTAAAATTTCATGTTTATCACCTATAGTTTTAGGAATGACTGTCAATATAGAAGGATTCTGCCATTTTACATGCTAAGGCACTTAATTATTGACATATTACATGAAAATGGGTACGTCATTAATTTGCTAACTCTGAAATTTATTTTATACCCTTACAGAATTTTTTTATTGGAATTGACTTCAACTAGCATTTTGCAACACAATGGTGTCACTGAAAGCGTGTTTTTCCACCACTCTGGTTTTGCTTCTGTTTGGTACAGCTCAGTTCCAAGGTAGCTATATCTATTTCTTTATTTTTTATGCTAATTAGTCATTGTCTCCTAGCTGTAATTTACAGATGAGTCCACATGAACTTTGTAGAGCAGGCACAATCACAGTAACTTAGCACTAGATAAATAATGCTAAATGTGGTTGCAATGAGCACATGAATTAAAAAACTCTATTTATGGAAATGAAAGCTTTTAAAATTGCCATAATGTTGCAAATTCTTAACCGAACTGTAAGAATTTAAAATTGAAATGTGGTCATATCATTTACTGTAAAGTTCAAGCATGTAACACTTCCATTAACAACGGCATGGAAACTTTGATGACTGGTTCAATGGGGTTGATGAGAATGTACAGAAATTCCTGGTGACCTGCCCTGTTCATTTCAAAACAGCTCTGAAAACCAGCAATATTTGTAATTCTATTTTTGTACTTTAGCTCGCAATGTCACAACACTTCAGCGATAAGGACTAAATTATCGCCCACTGTTTTTTTCAGTAACATGTATGCGATGAATCTGTACAGTGCATTTCAACACTATCCATACTGTACAAATGAGTCTTTAAAAGGCAAATTAATTGATGATATACAGACTTCATGAGGGTATTTTAGCCTTTAGATAGGTAGCACATTTATCGCCCTTAGTTCCCATATCACTTTAACTCTTGCCTCCTAATCCCATAAATTTAACCCTTTTGAAAATACACCATGCACATTAACAGTTAGAGGGATAGGTGTACAAGGCTGTGAGCAATTAAGTGGGGGGCTTATTTAATGAGGCTGACTGTTGTATTTTCAGGACAAGGTAGCAGTGCTGTGGACCGTGTAATTTCAGGGCAAACACGCTCCACCTTCTGAGAAATTTCTTCCCGTATGCGCATAGTTAGAGGTTCATAATAACACCTTTTGCTATGAACAGAACACGTAATGATAATTCTAACTGTCTGGGGTAAGAGAAATTGGCCTTTAATATGACGGAGCCCACCAACTTGTCCCGGTTCTGCCGGGGATTGTTTTACCTACTCACGATCACTCCATCCGTATAAGTACAATTTTCCAAAAGCTTGGGTTATCATATTTAATACGATGCTAGCATGGTAGATTTTTCACCTAAAAATTGTATCAGTTCACTAACTTTGTGTCACCAGATAGTAACCTGCTTAAAGTACCCTCCACCCAAGTTAACTAAATATTAATTATATTAATAATGAATATAATTATATAAATAATTGAGTACCGTAGCCAAAGACATGCACAGTACTAAACATTATGTACATTGTGCCACCATAAATAATGATCCCGTGAATTTCTACAGCTTAAATGGCAAAGCTCTAAAGAAAAATATGTCTGAGATATCATGATTTAAAGCATAAGCAAAGGGATTAAGATATACATTGACCTCCCGGGTTACTCTTCAAGTATTCAGGACGCACTGCATTAGTTCCCCTCAATGTGTTTAGTTCCATGAACAGGCAAATGTCCTGTTACCTGACTGTGGAGAATGCCGCGCTCTCCCAATTTGCAGAAAGAGAATGCCGGACCTAAGCCCACTTAAAAGGTGTGTGGGGCATAAACCTTTTTCTAGCAACTATACAGAATTGTGGGATCATAGGCTTGTGGTATACGCGGTGCTTTTTGACAATGCAATTTTACCATGGACAAATACTACACACGCGAAAATTTTCCACAAATCTTTGTAATTGCTATTTTGAAAAGGGTCGATGGGTAGGTGATCGTTCTTTGTTTATATGGTTTCACAAATGTTGCAAAACGTCAGTCACATTCCTGTTTGGTTTTTCCTAGTTGACTGTGCTAGCAGTAAAATCTATCTTAGACTCCTCGAAGACTTGGAGGGTAATTACACCAAACCCTACATGCGACCAGTTAATGATACGACAGAACCTGTATCAGTTGGCGTGCGGTATGCTCCTGTTCTCGCAACTTTAGTAAGTTCTAGTTACAACAAAAGACTTTTGAACCACATGTGATAATCTCATCAGAGACGAATATGCATGTACGGAGTTCTGCTATTCCGACATTTTGCTTGACTATATGTTTTTGATTTCTTGCCGTAGCTAAGGTATATATGCTGTGGTAATGTCGTGTGTGTGTGTGTGTGTGAGTGGAGGGGGTGTATTTGATTTCTATTCAGACAGAGAACCGGAACAATGAATCTTCTGGTGGACACTCAATAGATTTCTGGAGTTCTCTCCTGTCCGAACAATAGACAGTCTATTGTTACGGTTAGAGTTAATTAAGACAGCAGGACCAAAGGAAAACACAACGAGGCCCCCAGGTTGTATAAAAAGGGATCTGTTTAGGCATGTATAAGACGCTTTGCTTGTAAACATGATATCTCAAGTTGGGAAGCCCGAAAATTTTGATGTTTGTTGTATGGATCTGCCGTGTTAAAAGGAAGAATCTGATTAGTTTTGGTGGACGTCAAACTTTATTTGAGGTCACCATGATCAGTACAACTGCCAAAATCTATAAAATGGCTTGTAGACTTTATATCAAGGTAGGAATGTCCAACACTTTTCAGATATAGTATATAGCTTTATTATGTTGGGAGCAAAACGCTCAATGTTTTTGGTGGAGGTCAAATAAAGTCATTTGAGGTTACAGGGGACATGATAGAAAACCGGGTAAATATGAAATCTCAAGTTGGGTACGACTGACACTTTTCATATTCGGTATAAACTACAACTGTAGGTCTACCATGTTGAGATGTAAAACCATATCATTTTGTTGGGGGTCAAATGTCTTTTGAGGTCAATAACATTAGAACTGCAAACACTTTGAAAATGGCTTGGAAACACAATATCTCAAGATAAGAAGGTGTAACACTGTTTTGGTCATATTTGGTGTGGAGATTTGTCATGGTGATAGGAGAAACCTCACTTTTTGGGTGGAGGTCAAAGGCTGTCTGAGTTCTCGAGTGGTAAAATTGCAAAAACTTCTAAAGGTAAAAACGATATCTGAAAAGAGAAGTGACTCACACTTCATATTTTGTGTATAGATTTGTCATGTCGAGAAGTTAACTATGGTTTTTGTTTAGTTTAAAGGTCATACCAGGTCATCAGAGTTGAAACTGCAAAACCTTGTAGTGCTAATAGGCTTCAATGTTCAGACCTTTCCTGCTAGAGATAATCAAGTTTGCTTTAACAGTATTGCTCATTTGGACCATGAAAACTCCCCCCTGAATGTCCCCCCCCCCCCCCCCGAAATCCTCCAGGATTAGGCAAAATACCTGACTAATTTGGCATAAGACACAAAATGCGGGTGGTTTGGATATTTGAACAAATAGAGCGAAGATTTGTTCTACCATCATTACAGGACGAGTGCTTTTCGTTCAACTTAATTGTTCACCTTCTGAGGGAAGCTACTGCATTTTAGGTATTTGTGAGGTTAAGTTCATCATTTAAGGGTATTGCTATTGACTGACAAATGGTCTGAAATAAGTTGGATAATTTAAGAAAAATTTTATTGGTAACTAACTAATAATAGGAGTGGATCTGGCAGACAATTTAACGGGAAAATGGGGCGGATTTAGAGTTAGCAGGTGATTTTCAGTTAAAGGTGATTCTCTAAAGGTAACACTGGAAACATTGTTCCTGACTAAAAGGCTACCTGAGCCAAGACCTGCTTACAACTGGCACATAGCGTACAGAAAATTTTGGTACAACGCAACCTCTCAGACATCCGGATATCGAATTTCCCAGATGTGTTGCGTGATTTTCTTTCACTCAAAGAAAATAGAAATTAATGCCTTTTCTTGCCTTGGATCATGCTTCGTTCGACATAGTCACTACACGTCTGGTAAATTTGTTTACAGAGAATTTCTACAGATTCCGGTGATCCCTCTGTAGAAATAATGCAAAAACAGATCATTGTATGCTGCTTAAGTTAAAATGTAAACGGACGTCAAAATTGGGAAAACTTTCTTTCAAATTTTAAAGTAAATAGAGTTATAAGTCAAATGAAGCGGTGCCTACTTTGCCTACAACTCAAACGCATGATGCCATTAATGCAAAAAATAAATCGAATGCCTAACTAGATTAATAAAGGTAGAGCTGACTGAACGATAGTACCACGAGTTATACTGCTATATCAAATCTAGATCCATTCACCACCTAAAGTTACCGTGGTTGCTGCCCTTTCCTTGAAACAGCACAAGGTTCTGACATGCATTGTATTTCCATGATAGGTTTCATATGGGGTTCATCCTGTCATACGGCTCTTTTTGTAACCCTTGTTCCAGGTCACACTACCTCGGTATCGGATAGGGTTATGACCCGATTGTTGAGGGTTTCAGGTATAAATTCTTCCGCCTGTCATCGGAAAGAACCAAAAATTTGCCATCCTGTGTAAATTATATGATTAACATGAGAGGACCACGAAAGTGAAATTTTAACTAATTATTCGTCATGTCACATTGACCAATAGCTCTTATAGGACTACGCATATCCGGTAAAAGCTCTCTGCGTATTTGACGTCACCGAAAAATTAGTGCACTAAAAGGTTCGTAGCCTGCGGAACAAATCATATAATTACATAGGTTGGCAAATTTCTGTTTTCCGACCAAAGATGGAAGAGATTTGAAGTAAAACCCACAAAAATCGCAGCAAAATCTGATCCGATGCCGCTGTATTGTGACCGGTTCTTAAAGAAATTTATTGGAGTGAAAACAGCAACTGCCTGCAGTATGGCCTAGTTGGGTTGGCATTGTTGTCGTGGGTAAGTGACGGGCACAGACCGTCACTTGGACACCATGTAGGCCCAATACAATGAGACTATAACATCATGTCAATTTCATATAATGCTACAAAAGTAAGGTTTTTGTTTTCATGAAGAAAGTACGCACAGATGCTTGCAATCCTACGAGGAAAGCAAATTCCACTTTATTGATTCTGGCAAATTTAATGTAATATTTTCTTTTCCTAGGATGCTCCTAAACAGGAGTTGACGGTGCGTGCTATGCTAGCAGTGGTAAGGATAGTTTACATTTTCTCATTTATCAGTGTTTTGCAGGCAAGATATGTTAACATGAAGCAATCAGTTGAAGTAATGTTTTTTATAGGTTTTTTAGGGCGTATCGCTAGTCCTTCTTTTGTAGAACTCAGCCCTCCATGTCAAATCTCCAAGTCCGTATAAGGAACGGAGAAGTAGGGAAAAAGGAAAAGTGCCTGGTAATGTCATACGCGGAGCGTTACGCACAACGACAGTAGGTTCCATTCCTTCTTCCTTGCCTTGCCTTGCCTTGTGATGGTAGTAGTATTGTGCGTGGATGTGTTTTTGACACTTTGCTTGTAAACACAATATCTCATGATAGGAATGTCCGATATCTTTTATATTTGGTATATAAATTTGTCATGTTAAGAAAAGGAATCCTAACTATTTAATGGTAGTTAAAGGTCATTTGAGTTCACCAGAGGTCCAAAACCGAAAACCTTGTAAACACGATACCCCAAGTCACGGATGACCAACACCTTTCATACTTGGTTTTTTGATTTCCCATGCTAAGAGGAAGAACTATATTGTTTTGGTGAAGGTCAAAGGTCATTGACGTAACCAGGGGTCAAGACATGAAAAACCTCTTACACAAGATATCTCAGTCAAGGTAGGAAGGACCGACCCTTTTCGTATTTGGAATTAATTTGTGTAAGTAAAAAGTAAAAGATCCTTTCTGTTTGTCGTTGGAGTCAAAGGTCATTTTTGGCCACCAGAGGTCATACTGCCAAAGCCAAGTAATTGGCTCCTATTTTCAACTTTTTGTCACCTTTTGTGCCCCTGTAAAGATACCCATGTCCCCTGTCCCCTGTCCCCTGTCCCCTTCCGACACATTTGCTCCCTCTCCCTCCAGTACCTTACCAGGCCACAGGTCTGCAGGGCTTGTTATCACAATATCCCAAGAGAGCAGAACGACATATTTTCATAGATTTGCTATTGTTTTTGCATCGAGGTCAAAGGTCATTTGACCTCCATGCCAGAGGTGCCAGGTCACCAGAGGTGCCAGGTCATCAGAGGTCACATGCCAGGTCACCAGAGGACATGTGCCAGGTACTAGAGGTCAAATGCCAGGTCACCAGAGGTCATGTGCTAAGTCACAATAGGTCATTCGCCAGGTTACCAAAGACCATGTGCCAGTCACCAAAAGTCACATGACAGGTGACCAGATGACATGTGCCATGTTTACAGAGGTCATGTGACAGGTAACCAGAGGTCATATGCCAGATCTTCAGAGGGCATTCTCTAGGTCACCAGGGGTCAAATGCCAGGTAACCAAGCTCATACGCCAGACACAAGAGATAAAGTGCCAGATCGCCATAGGTCAAATGTCATATGGGATCAAGAGGGTTTACAAATTTCTTACAATATTTTCCCTTCAAGTGGGAAAGTTGGAAGGATTTCGTAATTGGTACGTGGATGCATTATGGTTAAAAAGATCCCGGATTGTTTTTGGGGAGGTCAAATTAGGTCAGCCAACAAAAGGTAGAATTAACCACACTCTTAAAAAAATTGGGCAAATTTTGCCCAACTTTTTGACCAACACTGGGCATCTATTCAACAACCTAAACAGTTGGGCAAAACTTTAACCAACCAAATTTGGTAAAGTTTGAACCCAACTGTTGGGCAGGAGGTTACCCAACTGTTTGGTAAATTAGCATTTTAAAACATACCCACTTGTTGGGTACTTCTTTTATTAAGCTGTTGGGCAAATGCATTAACCAAATGTTGGTTACATGTTAATCATCTTTTCCTTAAACGTTGGTGCTTTCTTTACATGTTAGGTTGTAGGTTATGGCAGGGAGCTGCCACTCAGCTCCCTGGTTATGGCAACCCATCGGTCCCGGTTAAAAAACCCTGGCTTAATAACCTATTTGGTTTGTCACTGAGTTTCGTATAGGTACGTCCAAAACTATCATTTTTAAAAGGCACTGTATTTTTAAAAGGCACTGTACTTTTAAAAGGCACTGTATTTTTAAAAGGCACTGTAAAATGATGTGTGTTAATGATGTGATGAAGTCTTGTAGTTTCATCAATGCATAAATGTGAACGCAAGGGCAGCATGAGAATTAGCTGGTCCGTAGCTCTCATACACTGTTATCATGGTTATGAGACAGGTTTCTTGTTATGCCGAAATGTTTCAAATAATAATATATAAATGCTCATTTGGACGTGAAAGAGAATATCCCAGATCCTGACCTCTCATTGGATAGCAGTTTTGCGCCAAATACGAATCATGGAATCTCATACAAATGTGTTCTAGTTCGTAGTACTGTTTAAAGAATTTTATGGAAATAGAGATCGATTTCATGGTCTAAAGTAATGTACGAGTTTAGCTGTTTGGCCAATATAAAAGATGCCAAAGAGAATTTTCAGATTATGGTACCGTGGTCTGATTATGAGAAGAATTGTGAAACAAATCGGGTCAAGTGCACTGTTGTTTGGTGACAACACTGAAACCAACAATATACCCAACAAATTGGCAAAAAGTTACCCAACAAGTGGGTAAAGGGAAAATATGCTCAACTATAGAATAAAATCTTATCGTCATTTTGACCAGTCAGTTGGGTATAACAGTATACGCGTGTATGGAAGGGGAAATTTAACCATTATGTGAGCAAAAATTGACCAACACTTAAGCAATTACTTTTACTCAACAAAACTTTGCCCAGCGTTTAAACATTGCACCAATTAGCCCCAAAGTTGGGCAAAGTTTAACCAACACATTTCATAAACTTCTTTAACCAACGGATATTTTACCCAACGTTTTAAGAGTGGCAAGACGATATCAACATTTTTAAAAGAACGAAAAATTTGTGGGAAAAGAAAGCATTTCCTTCGGAAAAAGGAAGTGTCTTTTTCGGAAAACGAAATATTACCTTCTGACTACGAAAAGCATTGTTAAAAAATGGCATACATGGAAAATGGAAAAAGAAGACTTTCTCTTTGGAAACGGAAATAATCGGCAGAGAGTGAAATGATATATTCCTACGCAGTAAAGAAATACTTTTTATGGAAAACAAAACATCATCGATGAAAGAAAAATAATCCCCGGAAGACGAAATAAAAAATATATTTAATTAGCCCCATAATGGGTCTTCCGTACATTTTTCATGTTGAGATGCAAAACTTGTCTTGTAAGGTGATAGCGAAAAACCACTTGAGATCAACAGAGGTACAATTATCGAATCCTTGTAAACATGATATTTCAAGTTAGGAAGCATGATACCGTGACCGGCTCGACATAGTCATGTGGATGGGTTTTATTTAGGAGATGAAAATTATTGTTTGGAAGTGGTCACAGCTTTTCTAAGGACATGGATTCAAGATAAAAATAAAAAAAAAACAGTGGTAATTGCTTGTTAACATTATATCCCAAAGTAAAAATGATAGAAAACGTTTTGGATGTTATTTGGTGTATGGATATATCACGTAGTAAGAATTGTGTTTGGTGGAGGACAGATGTCGTGTAAGATTAACGTGATTCGAACGCTAAGAAAAACAAAACCCTGGTACCCTTGTTAATTTGATGTCCCAGGTAAAGAAGGGTTGCAGCTTTTCATACCTGGTATACATTTTTTTAATCTTAGGGCTTCGATTTCTGTGGGAAATTTGAGGGTAATGAGAGGTCATCAGAAGTAAAACTTCAGATTCTCTTTAAGTATTTCCACATGCATAGCAAGTATGAATGATTTTTGAGATTTATTTGGATGTGTTTGGTGGCGGTATTTCCTTTTAGCAAGGAAGCACCAAGTCTGCAAAAACAAATTGACCGTATTAATAGGCATAACCAACTGCTAGCGTTTAAATTTGAATTTTGAATAAGCGGGCCTTGAATATCCAATGGCAGACATGTCACTTTTTCTAATAACTCTGAACCAAAACTCTCGATCAGGCCATAACGGTACCTAAAGCGGGACTCCAGAATATCTCTCTCGTTACATTGTGCACAGGGGAATCTATGCTTGTAGTTGTTGAACAAATGAGGCACATAAAGTTAGCAACTTCTTATGAATTATTCAACAAATCTTTCCCAAAGGTAACAATAAAAAAATTAAAACGTATAAAGTTAGTTCAAATCACAAGACGGAAAAGAAAAAAACAAGATGGCACTCTTTTCTAAAAACTTTCTTATAGAAGAAGGGAAATTTGCATATCTCACCGATGTTATAATTATTCTCAGACAGCTATTGTTTTAGAGAATGTTTTAATTTCAAATTTTGAAATTATGGAAGTAGTAACAGCAATTTCAAGTTATCGATCACGTTTTCTTTAAGAAATGGAAAGACTTTTTCCTTCAATGGCAACCAGAGGATTACGACGGTATAAATGAGACAACCTTTCCTATTTCATATGATGGTAACAGAAAGTTTTGGACCCCTGAGTTGTCTTTATATCAAAGGTAAGATTTTGTTTTACTTTTAAACAATTGGGTTACCGGCATAGTGAAAATTCACGTAGTACGCTGTGATATTGTTTCTACAATTTACGGCTAAACAGGACAGCAGATCTAGGTTTGTAAGAGATATATTCTTCTTAACTTTCGTGTAGGCCTACGTTTCTCTGTTAAGATGATCTTCAAGCAGTATATTAAAGGCTCCCTAATTTGAGTCCGATTTCAAAAGTTATTTGCGAGGAGGATTGAGGGCCCAATTCTCTCACCTTAAATAGCACAAATTCTCCTGACCTTCTTGATTAAGCCCCTCCCACAATTGTTTAAAGTTCATCCTCATCCAGACAAAATCCCTGTTTATTGCTTCAGGATGAATAAAAAAGTAAAATTTGTACAATCATGGGGGGCTTACAGCTCCCTGTTCTAATAATATAATAATATAAGCTTTGGTAATCTGCATGTTTGAATAAGCTGTCAATTAAAGAGCCGAGCCAATTGAGAATTTCGGTTAACCCTACAATAATTATAGTTTTTGGTGAGAAGATTAGCACCTTAAATACCCCAACGAAAAGAAGACGACATCCGTTTTATGGTCTAAACTGTCCTCGTAGATAACTCGCTGCATCCCAAATTGAAGATAGATCACTCCGGTTATAGCCTGGAGTTTTACTAACGATAATCATCATTCAATAAATTATATTTACGTGGAGCACTGTTTTCTTCGGGGTAGTTATTTTTCAACATGAACGAAGAGTGTCTGCACAAAGCGCCCATCGGCGCCCTGTTTAAGTCACTGGTAAGTCATCAGTCCACGCAATGGAAACAAGAAATTAATTGAGATTTTAAAGATCATGGTGTTTATATAGTCCATATACGAGGCCTCGGCTTGCTGTGAGAGACCCCTCCGTCTGCACATGCAGGGGGCCCAAAAAATCTATACCACCTATTCAAACGCAACACCAACTACACTTTTTGGCTATATCTTTAACCTATCACCCCCTTATCTCCCCCAAAACGCCTGCAAAAATCTTTGAAAAAAACTATCCTCGGTAAACAAATTAGATTAATGAACATTTAAATCCATCCCGAAGTCAGAAACCGCATTTTAAAATTCAAGGCGCCTTGCAACAGTGACTGACTTGATTTAAGTGGACCTGCTGATTGGTCTAATTTTTGTTTCACAAGCGCACCTTCATGCATGCATTTAAATTCTTACTCTCTAAAAACGGAAAAACACCCAGAAAGTTTGTTAATCAAGGGTCTGGATAATACATATATCAATGCGTAATGCGCGAATAGAACGCGTTGTTAACGTGAAAAACATGTTAAAAGTGTATTTCTTTTGTAACTGAGCGTTTCCTTAGTTTTTACGCAGATCAACACGTAGCTATCTTGTGCATAGACGACACGTGAAGTGATTTCTAGGAATAACAATGAAAAACGTTGCAAAACTACGTAATTTGATAAAGGCATAAAACATGCAGGAAAATTCGCCTTACGTGTGTAGAAGTAGTCTTACATGTATCCGATTACTTGACCAATAAGCTGTTTGCATTTATTGATGTTGGTTTGCTATAACTCCAAAGAGGGCGGGCTTTTGGCATTGTGACATCATATGCAAAAGATCCACTGAACTGTATGCTAGAAGGAAGCACTCCACAATAACGTTGTGGAGCCGACAAAAGAAGCACACGATACAGGTTATTTTACTTCAACTCTTTTCACTTTAGTCTACCCAACCGTTGAGTTGACACAAATGTCGCTGGCTAAAACTTGTACCCATACTAAACAGAGGGAAAAGCTAAAAATGTTCAAAACTTATCCGGAGTTGGCATCTAGCTTTTGCGATCAATGTTAAGTCAACCCTGATACAATTATTGGAACTGGAACTTGAAAAGTTGGGAAAATCGCCCTGTTATTGACCGGTGTTACTTGATGATCACATAGGACAATCTGTTATTTTTTTTCGTTTTTCACAGCAAGGCCGGTGTCACCTGAGGCCGCCCACTGCAGTATGCCTTGAAATGGGCGAATCTTCAATTGCACTACATGCAGCAAAACGATATAGCCTATGTAGTACGTGGCACGGTAAACAAAAAACGATGTCCCTCATTGTCTTGCACGGTACATTGAGCTCCCGAATTGAAGACTGCAATCAGGGCCGGATGCGCGTTGCGTGGGGCCCCGGCATTTTCTATAGCGGGCCCCTTTTACATTCCCCCTCTCCTATTCGCTTACACAAATTAATAACACTCAGTAGATTCAATCTTTTAACCGCTTATAACTAATAGTTGTTTTTCACATTATACAGCGATACAGGCAGTTACTGTATACATACGGTATATGCCAGATAGTTTTTGCATAAACATCAAAGTGTACCTCATGTCAAAAAATAAAAAAGATGAAAATATATATCAAACAGCTTAAAAAATGCAGTCCAACTCTCAACGTATATAGGACATTCATGAGCCAAGATATAAAAAATTTAAGTTTGTTCATTCAAACCAAAGTAGTCCTTTGCCCAATAATTTGTGATTTTCTTGCTTTACGACCAACATTACCTTCTTTGTTTCCCTCTAAAATTAAAAATGTGTTTATGACCTTGAACACTTCCTGTGTGCTTGCATAGCTTGTTGCACAGAGAGCCTGTACTCAATGTATTACATGACCCCCATAAGAGTGAGAATGCTATCATACCTTGGTACAAGGTGCAGCAACTTTCAGAAAAACAAAGAAATACACAGAATATGAGTAGTACAACAATAAAAAATCATTGCGCAATGCACCATTTTATTTTGAGTGAATAAACCTTAACATTTTATACACCTCGGTCCCTCAGTGTCCTACGAAAATGGGAGTTGGACTGTTGCAATTCATTTTTCAATCTGTTGAATAAATAGTTATTAATTTTGGACTTGAGATACACTTAAACTATTACATTACACATTTTTGACGGGATTTCTGGCAAGTCAAGTCTTTTATTAGTTTGGAAAATTCCATTTTCCCACAAGGTCTTGTTCCACACTGAACAAGGTAATGCTGTTTTGTATTTTCTGCTTCATTCGGGTTTGAACTTCGCTTGTTTTAGTTCTAAAAGAATATTCTATGTCTCCTTGACTTAACAATCAGAAAGCGCGGGATGCCGGGGCCCACGGAGCGGGGCCCCCCAAATCGCGGGCCCTGGCATATGCTGTTTCTGCTATGGGGTTAATCCGGCCCTGACTGCAATATGCATACCAGGGAGTTTCGCGAATAAGGCTCAACCACATGTAAATTGCGGAAAATAACGCTTTCAGAAAGAAAAGCAAAGAAGCATGAAATAGTTTTTTTTTTTTCATTTTCTTTTTTTTTTGCAATATAGCCGACACAAAAAAGCTTGAGTCCCCAAGCTCACTTTTCCTAAAACGGCGCCATGTTATATTTAGTTTAGTCCGTACCTCCATAACTAATTCCACGAAGCTATGAGTATGACACGTGAGTGAAACATGCATCGAAACATTGTGGGGGTCTGTTTTACTCTCAGTTTCAATTTTCCGTTACCTAACCTTATTGCTAATTGTAATTTTTAGAGAGGGATCTTTTCATCTGCAAAATTATTCTCCACCCAGCCCTCAAATGGATTAAAATTTGCGCTAAAAGCTCAATCGTGTTCACGAAGGGCCAGTATAGCCAACCCTATTAACTATGTTTACAAAGTTTGAAGTACTGTCAGGTATTCTTATTACGTAGGAACAAAAACTAAGAAAGGCATTTTTACGAAAACATTTTATACGTCCTTTACACTTCTGACCCCTAGATTTCTCAGGGGAGACGGGCAGCAAGTAGGGCCGACCTTCTTCGCATACGATAACAAATGGTTTTAAGTGCTTTGTGCTAAATCCTTTTGGGCGGATGTAATTTTTTAAGATGATTAAGTTGTCGGACTCTTTTGTTGCAGTTGCATTCCAATGTGAATATACTTTCATTTTTTGTTGAGAGTAATCATTTTTTTTTTGAAGGAGTTCGGAGGTGAAAAAAGCACGGTATAGGGACTACGGGCAATGTCTAGTGGCCTTCTACGCTGACGCAGAAGTTGTTCGAAGTGCAATTGTTAACAAACCCTATGAAAGAGCAAAGAGAGTCTAACTGATTTGTCTGGCAAATTGTTTAATTAAGCACACTTTAGTAGTGTTCAATAATTCATATACACAATTTTCCGTCTTGATCATGACGTTCATTGCGAAGAGAGAATGGGGTTAGGCCGGGGTATAAGGTGACATTTGTCCGTATGCAACCTTGCAGAAGTAAGGGAGGGATACCCTTTGAACCATGTCGTATAGCAGCCCTAATAGATTTTTGCGTATCCCTTGGCAGTACAACTTCGTTTGCAAGTGCAGACAGTCTATGTCACATATGTTATTCATTGCTGTTAATGGCTCTCTTTATCAATGAAGAAGCACCACAACTCCGGGCGGGGCGGCACAAGTTGCCCTTCACCTTAACTCACCTAAATTCAGGTTGAACTAATTTTCTTGTATAGCCAGGGACACCTTCCTGGTATAGCTACAATGTATGCTTGTGTCAATCAGTGGTCTGATTTGCAAACACCACTGATACTATTAACTGAAGGGAAATACCTACATAAAAACTTGTAAAGACAAGGCTGCTTCTGTCATCCATTTTCCCCAATTTATCAATTATATAATTCCCAGAGCTATAAAAACACAACCTCTTGCACGGTGTAAATCTGTCAGTTCGTGACCTCAAACCAAAATATGGGTCGTGTGCTTCACTGAACTGGGAATACCCTCACTTGTTCTACTGTAGTTATTAGGAGGTTAAATATCACACATTCCAAGCATTCCAGTTAATAGTAGGGCAATGTATTATTCTTAAACAATATTGAACGTTAAGTGAAGTTTAATATTGTCATGGTTAGAGTTGAACCATGCTGATGTCCTCTCTTTACTCAGGGGTGTGAGTCCATGGTTGTTTGAATGAATTTTGTGATTGGAAATGTATCCCAATGTCTTGTGTTGGTAAAAATGCTCACAGACTCGCCATACACCAAACAATTTGTCCTTTTAATTTGACTAAAAACTGTGCAAAGATGCAGCACAAGCTTTGTTTCCTTTGAATTTGTTTCCTTTAAATATTAAACATAAAATTGTTGAAAAGGGCAGGGAGATAACTGCTCTTTTTGCCATTCTTAGAAAATTTCACTTTGACAGTCATATAGGTTGTTCATCAACCAAAAAAGTGACGATACTTTTTAAGGGTGAGACGTCATAGACACGGCTTCACTAGAGGCGACAACTTATCTTTTTTATGTTGCTTGTAAGCAAATGCTGCCATTAATTTAGGCGCTTGAGTTGAATTTAATTCTTCAGTGATGATAGGTAACTTACAAATGTGACTATGTTTGGGGAGAAGACTCCTCTACGTTTTTTTTATTTTGACTCCTAAAAGTTAAGTTGGCAAATTTAGAAGAAAAAAAAATACTTCAAAAAGTTAGCGTGCATGACATTACACTGCATGTAAAGACACAAAAATTTCAGTTTTATCTCCATTAACCACCACCATTCGGCACAGTCAAACGCGAGCATTTCATTTTTTGTTGTTTCTTGCCCCCAAAACGTCATTCTCCCGTAAATGCTATCTCAGCGGAGAACCATCATCAGTTGGCGCAGAGCGCACAGAAAATTTCGAAGAATCGGCCTCTCAGATCGCTGAAAATCCCAACTAATCCGTAGCATTTAAGCAGTCGATATCGATCTTGTTTGTTATTTGCCATTCAGTAAAATGCTCTCTTCAAAATATGTTCGCAAACTCCAAAAAGATCAAATTTTTAAAAGATATTTCCTCCCACAAAAAAGTAATTTTGCCCGAAAGACTTTCTAAACGGAGAGCCACCAATGTTTGGCATGGAGCGAGCAGAAAATTGTGAAAAATCGCAACTCCTCCGATGGCCGAAAATTACTCACGTTTTCATGTTTGTAAAGCCTAAAAAGTCCTTATTTTAGCTTTCCCTTGAAAAATGAGGGGGATCAACAACTTGCTAAGCAATCAGATTATAACCACATCAAATGTATCACTACCATTAGATGAAATAGTCTTGAATCTTTCCGGAAAAATTGAAACGGAATTGAAAATATGCTGTCTATCTACTGTGACTCTTGGCTTAATTCAAACTCCGCTAAATCAATTTAGCAAATGGGGCTCAGGGCTTGCTAAAATATTCTGTTGGATTCCAAGGGGAGAAAGCCTCAGGTGGGATCCAGGGGGTTTCCCCAGAAGTTCTGGAGTTTTAGCAAACCTTGGTGAAAAATATGTTTCAGGATATGTGCATGCTTCTTTATTTGGGACATTTGGTAGCAAAGACTGACTGGAAAACAATGGCCGAATTTTCCCCTGCCTCCACTACTCATGATTTGTTTAGACTAGGTAGGCCTACATCTCAATCGGTAGGCTGCTGAATTCCCAACAAGTGCATTCTCATCCATTTAGTTCATGTGGCACCCCTCATCAACAAACCCAAATATGCAGGCGTTACTAACTGGTCGGGTAAGACATTAAGTTATCCTGTCCCAGAACCTTCCTTGTGTACCTGGAACTACTGTGTACCTCATCTCCTATAAACTCCTACCCTAACGGACGTTTCTAAATTTGCTTCAGTATGCTTTTTATTTCATTATTATCAATGACATGTAAGTTCCCAATGATTTCAGTGCATCACAAATTCATAAGCGTAGCTACATTAGTGAAACTGATGTCTTTAATTGGCTGTTAGTTGGGTACATTTGCATCGTATCCAAACATAAAAGTGAAGTTTCTTCATACCTAAATCAATTTTATTTTATTTAATCAATGTATGTTGCACAAATTTTTGGAAATTCCTTTCATATAGACCTACGATCAAAATTAGTCAAATATGTCCCAACAACATTTTAATGCATTATATTTACCAATAAATATGTTGCAATAGCAACATGTCCCACCTTAGATTGTTAAAACAGCGGTGTGCTGAAGTGTCTGTATTGAATAGAATACTTAAGAGATTTTGATTTAACCACAGTTGCACTAGGACAAATGAGCCCCTACAATTAATTCCGTCCCTCGTACAAACAGGCATTCAGTCGGAAATTACATGTAAGTTGGCCCAGTAGAATTTTGTCCCTCGCACGATTCCGTCCCCCGCACCGTAAATTCCGTCCCTCTCTAAAACTTCCATCACAGAAAACACCCCTTATCTTTTTCTTTTGATCATTCCTAAGGTTAAATCCACTTATAGTTTATACTTTGAAGACTTTCACTCATATTGTATTAATTTTTCTTACACAAACAAACTTTTCGTAACAGAAACCGCGAGGGACGGAATTGAGACCTGATTTTGCACGTTTTACCCTACTTCTGCATGCAAATTTGCAAGGAAATAAATGTGTTGTTTTAGACTGAACCTCATAAAACAGACACCAGTAAATTTACCTCATTTATTGTGAAAAATTGGTGGAAAATCGTAATCGAAATTCCGTCTTTTACACCATGTAAGCTGCAAAATGCAGTTTGAACTTGTCTGTACCAGTAATTATGCGCGTTTTCCATTTTTTTTTTTTTTTGCAGATTTAGTACTCTAATAACTCAAATGTAAAGCCTGCCCATAGCAGTTATATTAATGTTGATGTTTGATGATAACCTTTGTTGACTTTCACCCAATAATAAATTGAATTTTTACAATAGTGTCCGTGCTCATTCAATGGGCAAACTATGAAATCATAACGTTGAATTTCATTCCCGAACAACCAACCCTAACCAAATTACATGACATGCACTTGACGGATAATGAAATAAAAGAAATGTCGGGTGATCGCTTAAAGAGGAACCGGGTGGCATTTTGGTTTAAAACTCTACCAAAAATATTGCTTCCCCCAGATGAAAAACAGTAGGCCTGCACCAGGTATTAGGAGAATATTATGTCCCCTTCACAACACCTCCCCACGCACCCCCTAAGAATAAACATGACGAGGGTCCCATTTTTTCTCCCTCTCTCTTCTTCTTGTCCTTAAAGATAGGACTTTATTTATTATTTTCAAGCAAGGCAAAAGATAGAAAAAATAATACCGCCCCTTTTTAGACCTGCGCATATCCAACAGTACCGGAGCTGCTTGGCGATATATACAGTATGCTTTATGCCATACTAGCCTTTTTTTGAAGGAAATAAAGCGTTCCTGCCATTTTAGCCTTTTATGGAGCTATTCCCATAGAGTTACCACCTTGTTAAAGTGTAAGCTCCATGCTGTTACAAATGTTGGCCATTCCTGTGGTTAACTGTTCTTCATTTCAGAGGCAAGTCGGCTAAACACAAAAATTACAGGATTATGGCCTGCTTTGCAACATTTTTAAAAACAACTAATTAATTCATAAATAACTGGCTCAATTTTCAAAATTCAAAGTGCGAATTGGGTCTACGATACTCAGTCAGTAATTTGGAGTTGACAAAAGTAATGATTTGTGAAAAAAGTGTCTTCGTGAATATGTTACTAATCACCCACAAAGTTCGGTTTATCTTGTGGTAGAAATAATGTCAACACGGCGGCTGAAGTGCAAACCACAAAGAAAAAGTAGGTCACCATTGGGTGGATGGTAGGGAGGTACACTTTGTAGTTCAATAATTTGTAATGCGGTTATTCTAAACTAGGCGTTCTAGTTGCCATTGAAATCCAGTCTATTGTACCTGCTTCGCATTACCCGTCCTTATCTAACTGTACGTTAGTTACCTGTAATGAATTTGGCTTCAATCCAATCGCCAATGAGCCTATCAGAGTCATGATATCTTAATTGGACATATTTTGACAAACATTACTACCATAAGAGAAAAGTCTGCATTTATTCCTGGCAAATCGGACCATGATGGTATACCCACGGTCAGAATAAGTATACTAAACCTTTAAAGATGCTAGGCAAAAGCCTAGGATAGGGTATAGCTTCCATAAAGCTATTTTTTTTTTTATGGAAACATAGCTGCTAAATTTCAGCACTAATTTGGTTCGCGTTTTAATATCGAACCCCCTGATTTTATAACAGAATTAAATCATTGTTCAATAAGGGGCATAGGGCTTATAACAAGTGGCGCAAAACACAAACACCGTCCTCCTGTGATACTCTAAAGTCTCTACGAAAACTGACTCATGAAGCTACAAGGTTAGCTTATAGAACCAAAGCAATACGGTTTGTACTGACTCACCTTAGCGCCTTTGGTCTTCCATTAATAATTTAAACGCGACAGTTTTGGCATTTCTGCCTTGAGATCCGATGAGAGATTGGTTTCGTTTCCCAGAATACTTAAACAACCTCATTTAAATTGAGCAGTTTTAAAAGGTCTTTAGGGTGGGTAACAGCTTACAGTCGGTCAAAACTTACCGTAAAATACCTACCATGCCTGGCATTATTATATCTGAGGATGGTGCAGGTCATGCTACCATGGAAGTACTACTTCGAATGCCACTAAAACAGTAAACAAGACGAACGTCTAGACGAGTTGCGGTGCCGACAAACCAAGTCGTCTTGTACTTTAAAGGTGATTTCATATTTTAGGGGGGGGGGGGGCAAAAATGCCGTTCAAGAATACTTGTATTATGTTTTGCCCAATAGCAGCTAAGTTTAGTTCCACACTTGTGATCCAGGAACATTGTCCATTCACTTTAGAAATGTGGTTGAGGTGGAACGTGGAACACACCAAAGAAATACTCGATTGCGGTTATAATGAGGTTTGCTCATTTTGAACTCATAGTTGACAGTAAATCAGGAAAAGATGATACAGCAGTTGATTTAGAACTGTAGAAAGAGCAAAACGTCTCATCAGATAACATTTCAAACGTCCTTTACAAGCTGTTGCTCGTGCATTCAGTATAAGGTATCCCTAATGTCCCGGCTCCTTAGTAACTGCTTGTACAGCATGATGGTTTCTGATAAAAGATGGTAAAGCGCCAAAGGCTCAAGACAGACCATTCGACCAAACAGGCGTCAGTCAAAATTGTATTTTAAGGAGTGCATTAATAAGGAAAAACATGCCATTTGTTTAGCTATTTAGTGAATACAGGTAGAGTACACTGGTATGACGTAATGTTGGAAACGAGTAACGTTGTAGTTACTTGGTTGAAGATGGATTTATGTTAATGAACAAAAGGAAAAAAAATTCCAATGTTGAACATAAAGAATTTCTCATGATTAATGGTTTTTAAAAAGTTCTGTACGCCCCGCACCAAGTTTACTCTCAGCTTACACAAAACTATAAGACAACTACTCTTACATCACTAAAATTTATTTCTGCCGCCCTCCCCCTTGCTCGTACATTAACGTAACATCTCAAGCCCAGTCACAGAGAATACGTTAGGATTTGCCCACAAAAAATCAAACGCAAAAATCTTGTCATAAATATTTCTTTTGCTTGTTTTACGGAAAATATTGAAGATCTCAGTTTCACTGAAAAGATCCGACTAAAATTTCGATTTCTATAAAGATAAATATAAAAATTCTAGTTGTTTAAGAAAAATTTAGGTTTTCTAATAAGTAACATCATATAATAACAAGTTAACGAGAATCAAAAGAATTTGTTGATATCTCAGATTTACCATAATCTTTACGAATAAAACAGCAAAGTAAAAATTCCTTTGTCAGCGTTACTTACACCTACATTCTCTCAACATAAATGTTAATATGATGATATTTCACTCTGGCCTTAGGCCTATTGTCACTGTTTCTCCAATTTATATTAATCCCGTACACATACGTCACTACTAACCCTTCGCCAGTAACTTCTAAGTTCAGTAATGTATATAGACACTTGAACGTTGACCTCCACAAATCAGAGAACCGAGTCAATCAATCACAAATCATAAAAGATAAATTGCAACATCTATACGTCCCTTCGTGAAACCCGAATACCAAAATATCGATGTCCCTAGTTTATAACTATTAGCGGCGATTCGTCTGTCATCACATCATTAAACAGTCTCGCTTCTTCCTACACTCTATATCAAGAACTTCTTGTCGCCTTTCTGACGGTTACTTCTTACTACGGAAGAGAACTGTTGCCATTGCACTATATAAAAATTGTTTAATAATTTCCATGTATTTCTTTTTCTAATAAAAATAATTACATAGCAAGTTTATGTATGGCCACGACTCGCAACTGATCAACCGATAACCTAAAATATGTAAAAGCAATAAGAAAGCCAGGTCTATGAATAAGACTGCATTGTCTAGTAAAAAACTCCGTAAAAGACAAATTTCATCATTCCAACCACCCATATGCAATAGCTCAACAAATCACTTTCAAAGAAAAAACGGACTTTATGAAAAATAAACGTTTCGCTGATAACACCACTGCCAGTGACATAAGAAATAAGAGCATAACTAGCTTATAAGTAAGTGCCTTGCTACTTTACCATTTACGAAATAAACCACCTGGCTAAAAATTTACAATTGCGAAATTTCTTGTACCTGTTCAAAACTTCGTTGTGCAAGCCAACAATCTAAACCCTCTACAAACGGTCCAAATTTAATGTTTACGTTCGTTTAACATAAATATAAAAAAAATGATAAGGCAATCATTTTTAATTGTTTTACAGTGACGTAAATCCCGGAGAAGGCAAGGGATGTCTTTACTTCAGTCCTCAAGTAAAAAAAGAAAAGCCAAACTGTCATATGGCCCCCCAAAATTTTAAATAACCATTTCAAAATCAAGACATTTTTGACAAGAGATGAACTATCCATGGCCTTTAAAAAGACCAAATCAGTTGGTTTTCAAGGGCTCCGCCCCCAACAGAAGACCCAAAGTAGTCCCTGAATGATTGTTCAAAACCTTCATTCATGCAGACCTCTTCCCAATATCTCAAACAGATCACCGCCCAGCGTAATAAAAAATGGTTGCTCTCATCACATACAAATATAAAACGAGATATGAATGAACATGTTAAAACCCTACCGTGACTACTCTTTACATTAAACTATGTGTTCCTGTTAACACTTCTTCATCTTATGATGTGCTCTCCTCCCTAAATGTATAAATATCCCCAAGAACGTTGCCTCCTGAATTTAGTTTTTTGAGCATTCTTCTTTAGTGGAACTTCTGAGCAATGGCAGCTCGTGGTGTAAATATGTGAAGGGGTACATAATGAACTTACAATGACTTGTCCTAAATAACGATGATTATCTTTTACGCCTGAAACCGATAATGCCAAACACCGAAAAAAACAATTACCACCCACAACAACGAAAAAATAAAATGTACATGTAGATCTTTCGGAACGTATAAATAACACATCACGATCGTCATGTTCCCTACTTTCCCCATCATCACACCTCTGACTCTTTTCATATCCACTAGAGCCTTTTTTTTTTGTTTGTTCCCAACTCTGACATCATCATTTTTCTCCCCTTCATAACTTTTATCTTGAAATTCACCCCCATACTTTCTTTTACTTTGTTGCCAACCTTTCCTTTCTACAAAAAAATCTTTGAACGGCCCTTCTTGGGCATTGCTATATTCTCCACATAATTTTAAACTTTAAAATAAAAAAATTACCATGACCAGACACCTTGATATAACACAAAAATATTAATACTCGCCAACTCATACAAATAATATTTACCTACCAATAACAATGTTTCCCTCCAATAGAAACTTACTTTATGAAAAAACAGTGAACAAAACTCCTCTAACCTATCAAACTTTTTACTCCACAGCAACCCTGACCATGTCACTTGGAAAGAATGAATCTCTCTACAAAGAAATCCTCATATAAATACTCAAAATTCACTAAACATGAATTAAAAAAAAAAACCCAAAATGATGGCGCTGTGTCAAATTAAACAACATATTATTCCCCAGAGTACACACGGACCTGGTTTTTCCGCAAGATTGTTACTAAAAATAGAACACGTTTGCAAATTTTACATGAAAAAAACCCCAATTTTACACTCTCACGAAAGCCATATTTCCACCAAACTTAAAAAACACGAAAGAGAAGTACCATCCCTACAAATTGCACTAAACCGTATTTCGATACCACAAAGCATCTAGAAGGAGATAGAAATAAAGTGCCGGAAATTCAGACATTGACTTCGCGATAGTAACTGCATTAGTTGCGGTTGCCTGCAAGGCAGGCACCGCAACTAAAAACAAACAAAACTTCTAGTCTTGATGGTTTACCTTGTCACATCCTGGAAATGGCTCGTATTTCGAGACATTTCTTTGCACTGGTATCTTACTATTCTTTTGGTCATGTGCTAACAACAGTCCAACCTTAAAAAAGGGTGACTTACCACTTGATTACCTCAATTTGTTGCAAAATCCTTGGGTACATTATGAATCATTGTGTTATGCAACAGTTTGATAAATATTCTGTCATCACAAGTAGGCAATATGGTTTCCGACAACGACAACATCATTCTTGCCAATCCTAGTTAATTTTAACTTCCAAGAGAGCTGTAAATTCTCGAATCCGGACTCGGACTTAATTCCGGACTCGAGTCCGATTTTTACTGGAATCGGAATTAGCCCGTAATGGAAAGCCATGGAATCGGATAAGCCCGGAATGGATTGCCGATAGACTCGGACTCGACGTCGAGTCCACTGAAATGAAAATTAGATGCCCTCACAACACACAAATCAGCCAACTAATTGATTGTATCGGAGACAAATCCAGGCATGGTCGTGAAGTTGAAGAAGGGCATGATAGTGCTTAATATAATGAGGATCAGCTGAAACTATTTCAGATGGAATTTGGGCTAATTAGGACTACCACTGTTGGCCTAGCTTCTTACTAGGGACCAAAAATTCCTACAAAAACTTGAAGTTTTCCTAGGCTGGGCTTCTTGAGTGCCCTAGCTGGGAATTTGTGGTCTCGTTTCTAACCCAAAGGTAGTCTGATGAAAGCGCAATTGGTTATCCAGTCATCATGGCAAGATTGCTTAAGGAACCAGGGCCAACAATGTTGAAGAGCAATGGGGCCAAGCAATGCACTGGAACCGAACATTGGGAGGGTCATTCATTACGTAGATTGTTGTAGCATACCAATACTGTTTGATCTGACAGAGGTATCAGCTTTGGCTCTTATTTTGGCCAAGGGTTATTTTTCAGGAACACTAACATGCACGGTAAAGTGAAAGGGCCTGTGGGCAGAGTTTGTGTTTTGCGCCACTTGTTACAAGCCCTATGCCTCTTATTGAGCAAATGTTTAATGCTGTTATAAATTCAGGGGGTTCGATTTCTTTTATCTTCACTAAAATGCTTTAAAGAACTATGTGTCTTTATTCTGCTTCATGTACTCATGTACATACTTTCGCATCACTTACGTATGTGCCCCCGATGCATGGCTTTGTGTTGGATCTTGTATTGCAGTGCTGCTATATACTAGGTACCTTCATGCATTACGTTTCAAGATGACTTACTTAAAACATGCGTACTGCACCAGATTCGTACCATAAACAAAGTGGAATTGACCGTGTTGAGGAAAATTGGAGTAATTTATCAACGAACCTATGTGGGCAAGGATATTTCTTAAAAATTGTCAGCATTTGGTGTTTGTTAGTCGTGAATGATTTGGGACAAATTTGTGACCACTCCCCCAACAATCAGCTTGGGTGACCTAAAATCTCCTGGTGATTCTTGTCCCTCTTGGCCGATAACTTCGCCTGAAATTGGTTGTATGAAAACTTGCGATGTTAGTTTGGTAAGTATCATGGTGCTCTTGATCGGAAATTGGAATTACACAGAATAAATAAGCCATTCTTTTTTCCAAGTGTAGGTTTCTATAAGTGGCTAAAATTCAAAACTGCGTGACGTCATCAGAGCTTAATATACTTCGGTGACCCCGAGGTCACTGTGAGGACTGTGTAGACAAATCTGGACAGTGAAGTGATCTTCTTATTTTTGTCGGACATAAATGGGGCCTTTCCCTCTTTTTAGTCTTTCAATATCAAGGATGGTTGCACACTTAATTGTATCTTGATTAATTCAATTTCAGTGTAAATGATGGTTTGAAATTACATTTATACACTAAATGAAGATGATTTAAAGTTGATGGACCCCAATAACTGACTAATGGCCTGCCTAAAATTCACTAAATACAAGCGCTGATCAGATTCGTCTATAGTAAGATTAACTGATTTCAACGACATTGAACCCAGAAGTCCGCCATCTCATGCATGAGCATGTTCAGTCATTCTTCGATTATTCTATGTTGCGTTACTGTTTGGAACTCATTGAAACAGTAGGAAAATTCCCAATGCTAAATGAATTTGAGGAGTCAGGTGGTTCTAGTGTAAAAAGTGTACAATTAATCTCCAAAATCTGTCTCCCGATAAAGTTTAGAGTTAAAGAGGTAAACATTTGATGACCGTGGATACCTGTTTTCATACTGAATGACATTTTATATTGTCAACGAAGTAGGCCCAATAGAACAAGCTGGCATTGATCAAACATATGCTTTTCACTGTATTAAAATCTTTTCTAATATTTAGCCAAAGAAAATTGAGGGAGGTAAGAGCATGCTCAGTTCTGAAAAATGTTCCCGTGCTGCTTTCAAAATCTGTCCCGTACAGAAATCTCAGCGCAAATAACGTTTACCAGATGATTTTCCAGGTTCCAGGTTTTGTTAAATATTGTTTACTTACCTGTTATGTAATTTCTGATTGTTTTAAACAAATTGATTTCGTAGCATCGACACGGACTTCCAAAGCTTCTATCCCGAAACTGATTCGGCAACATTGACTTACTTGGGTGAAGTACATTGGTATACGCTAGTAACCACAAAATCGTATTGCATGATGGAGAATACGTGGTTTCCGTTCGACAAGCAGAACTGCACCTTAACTTTTACAACTTGGCTATACCAAACACATGAGGTAATGTTAAAAAGATTTAAAATAGAAAATAACTTGTCCAAGTTTACCCAACCAACACATATTTCAACTCTTGTATTTAGGAACTTGATTAAGAATATGAGATCACAGAAATTCATATTTTAAAATTTCTTTACTTTCTCTTTTTCTTCTTTTTTCTGCGATGGTTACGTGTATCTACGTGTGAGTCCAAAAATGTATATACAAGTACCTGGAATTTTAATGTATGTTAGAACATAAATTAGTTTTAAAAAGTTGTCAGTACTTTTAATCGTTTAAGTTAAAAAACGTATAAGTGGTAAAAAAAAATAAAAAACTTGCATTATCCGTACATGTTTACCACACATTTAAAGGTGAAGTTTAAAATTGACATTATCATAAAGCGTCCTATATAATAATTAGTATTAACATGACGGTAATTACTAAAAAAAGTCGTCGTTGTTACAATATCCTGAACAATATGATCCCTCGCCTCACAGGAATACGCGGGTGGGGGATTGGACCAAAGCCCACCTCACGGATGTCATTTTTTAAATCCTTAAATTAATTACTTTAATTGCACGGATTTTACTTCAAAATGTAGCATAATTGGCATCAGATTGCATTTAAGGACAATCAATTCCCCCAAAAAATTCAAATGGGAAGGATTGTCTCCCAAAGGGCCCCTTAGTGATGTTAACTTTATTTTTAATTCCTCAAAATAGGCAATTTTTTCAGTTTCCAAAAGTTACTTCAAAAGGTAGCATCTGTGGCACCAATTGAATGTAAGACGCCTACCTCATCAAGAATTCTCAAAGGAAGGGGCCCATCCCTTAGCGGACTCCTTCCCAGAACGCCATTGACGTGTGTGACCGGGGCAAGGAAGCGAAGGGTGTACAGTTGCGGTGAACAATAGTTTGCCATTTATTATACAAAAGATTTCAGAAGTGAAGTAATTTTCTCGCCTACAACATTTGTTCCAAAATTTACTTAAGGATGGGATGCTCTAACCACTTGACCATGCAGTCGGAGGGATCTTAAGTATGGATTTGTGAAGTCGACTGTATCTAAAAGGCACATTCTGGAGACAAAATTAGTTAACTTCAAAATAAGCAGAAAAAGTTTCTCTTTCAGAAAGTGAAAACTGCATTACAATAGCTTATAACATTCGAAAGATACAAATTATTAAAGTATTGCCAATTTTTTTATGGGATTTTATGCATCATGGGAAATCTGTGATGTCATCGTAGCACATCAATTTCACATTGCATCCAATTTATTTACAATTTTGATACTGCTGCAGGCATTGTTAAGCAACATTGTTGGTTGTGCACTTTGTGTGGTGAAGGGTAGTACTATATCTACGGGGAAAAGTATTTAAACATTCCAACAGTATCAAATGTCAAGGACAAACAGGATGTTGAATTATAAAGGGAAAAAAGGAATTTGAAGCAAGGTGCCCACATTACATAACTTTCTGTGGCCTTGTTGAAAAGCAGAGATATTTTTAAGAGAAATAACCAATCTTTGGAGTGAGATCTCTTGAGTTAGGAAAATGGTATTGTAATAGGGTTTGAAGGACATGGTGTGGAATATTTTCGTTTTTCTTACAATACAGATGCTAAAAGCCACCAGAACATGCCCTAAACTGCCTGTTTATCTTAATTGCTTGCGTATAGCTGAAAGCTGTTTTCGTTCGGGTGGGCGGACAAAATAGAAGACCGCCTAGTATTGCATATACTTTCTGTACTTTCTTTTCTATGCATAGCAAATATTTGAAAGAATCGACGATATTGTTGAAAATGGCACGTTTGAGAAGTACGAGATGCCGAACGCCCTATGGAATGTCGAAATTCAAGAGCCAGTAGAAGTTGGCATGATGTCGTACGACTGTGAAACATGCAGAGGGAAGCAACAGTCATATATTCGTTACCGTCTTTCACTGACGAGAAGTCATTCTCAGGCTGTAGTTTACATTATGTTACTTGGACTTCCTTGTATCACACTTTCCATCCTTATGGCTTTTATTCCCTTTATGAGAGGAGTGAAGGGCGCTGACGTTCCCTCGTATGGTTTGACGTGTACCATGGGTCTGTTTGTATATCTTGTTTACTTGCAGACCGCATTACCATCAACTGGACTAGCGACTTACGCTGGTAAGTGTTAATTATTATTTGAAACGACTATATCATGGTCATACCTACCGTACTTGTCTGATCTTGGGGAAAATGAGTTTTCATTTTAACATATCAAAGACCAACTAAAAGTCATTTTGGCCTCAATCTCGAACTTTTGGAACCAACAGGGCTATTAACATGAACTACCCACAGAATCATGAGATCATGCATTCCAGATGATGAAAAAATCTATAAACCAATTGAATGCGTTCTATTGTGACTTCATGTTCACTCCCTACACTGTTGCAATTATATGCCTTTGAACTGCACTTCGCTCAGGAATAACGTTCGTTTACCAGGGCTCTCCTAACTACGTGCGTGATCTTTCTGTTCAGTCTGAGGTCAACTAGTGGAAGCAAAACAACTGAGCGCCGCCCGCCCATAGTACACCGTTTTTACGCTTGTTTTATCCCGACATTAGCTGTTAACTCAAATAAATAAAAGTGTTACCCCGTTGACCTTTGATTTATTGCGCAAAACTGCTCCATGAAACTTCGAACTCGCCTATTTGGTCTTAAACGTCATACATGACGCATGGGTTACGCAGGTCAAAACTGATTCTAAATGCGGTTTTAAAATTTACAGGAGGACTTAGGAAGGGGGAGAATTTATTAACCAAATTAGCATTGAATACTTGTCCATCGGCGAAGGCTGATGAAGGCGTGGGTGGGTGCGTTTGTTGATGTTGTGGAACTTAATGTCCATACCGTCTTGGGGTTAGGGTGTAAGGGAAGCATAGTCGGCGGAAGCGGGGGGGGGGGGGCAGGGGGCCAATAACTGAATGTCACAAAATAAATCTTTCAAAAGTAATTAAACAAATTTAAGTTGCTTTCATTACATTTCGGCTATTCTTTGGCACAAATATTACTTTTTAGAGCCCAAAAGTTGCAGAGCCTTCCGGGGCTTCGCCCCCACGTTAACGATAATCTGTAGGAGAGTTTATTTTCGTCCTTCAAGCGGTTGCAGGGTAGGCTGCAATTGTGCCCCACTCTGAATTTCGGAATAAATTCGGGTAGACTGTGACAAGCTTCATATCTTCGGAATCTCTTGACTTTTTACTCGTCGGGTTTCAGGATGGATATTTTCTTACAGATTTGGGGTGGCTAAAATTGGCTACCTTGGTGTGGATTAAAGTGTGCTTCTAGCATCTGGCATGTTTCTACCTCATGTAGGGATGTTTTTTCAAGCTCAAAAAGCTATGACCGTTACTTCACAGATAATTACAACACAATACCCGAAATTCTCGAATATCCAAATTCTTTCAAGCATTTGCCCGAAAGTGGAAAAGTATCAAAGCAATGGTAACATAGTTCCGAAAGGTTAAGAGATAAAATACAAAATCGCGACACATTTGGGAAGCCTGTGGCTTAACAGAAACAATTATTCTTGAGACTGTTTTTAAATCTTGTGTAACACAATACCCGAAATGGCCGATTATTTTAATAGCTTCTAATCTTTGCCGAAAAACAGAAGACGCTGTATTTAAAGTACAATTTCCATGGAAAATAAAAAAGATCTCCGACACATTTGGGTAGAATGTGAAAAAAAGGTTTTCATCATCCCAACTTCACACTGTAGTCTTGCAAAAATTTACCCGAAATGGTCAAATATTCGGGCAAAGGTTAAACAAAAGCTGGGACGTTTTCAATTGCCAAATTAAGTCAGCGGATAGACATGAGGGTATTCAGGTGCCCAAACGTTTGCCACCTATCCTGCTCTAGGGTCAAAATACGGGCACTGGTTATGAGAATCGGGTAATTTGTTCTTCGATACTTTAATGATGCAGGGTGAGAATGTCTTCTCGTAAGTCTGCTTGAAAATTCATTTCAACCCACCTTTTAACGTAACAATTCTCTCAATAAGTGTTACTAATAGAAGATAAATCATCTAATAACTTCATTTCATCCAATGTTAGTGGTACATTTTTGATCTGATTCTTCTGATCAAAATAGCGACTGCTAAGATCCCCATAGGCCTAATTTTTTCAAAAGTAAAATCATATATAGTCGGAAGTTCGGGTGTAAACACAATTTTTTCAATATATATTGAATATAGCCAAGAGTCGCAATAGAGTAAAATTCATTAGCATGTTTTAAATTCCGGTTTGTAGTTTCCCCCGAAAATATGCGGGACCATTTCATCGATTGGTAGTGATACATTTTATCTGGTAATTTTCTGATCAAATAGCGACTGTTTAGATCCCCCTATAAGCTTGGGAAATGTCATTTTCGACTGTCTCAGGGGTTATATTTTTCAAAATTTTTTGTTCGCTTCGCGCCAACCAGTGGTGAAGCTCCGCGCAGATAGTCTTCCTAGCAGCATTTTAGTTTCAAGTGAACATTTTTGTGCAAACAGAACTTCTAGCGACTTCTAAGACCTCCTATTAGCGTAGGATATGACATTTTTGACTGTCTGGAGTGATCAGATTTTTCAAAATTTCCTTGTACGTTTCGCCCCAACTTATGCTGGTGCTCCAATTAGATCGCTCCATAGCAGAACTTAAGTTTCAAGTGATCATTTTTTACAAAAGGAAACTCAAAAAAGCGACTGCTTAGATTCCCATATAAGCCCGAGAAATGCCATTTTCAACTGTCTGAGGGGTCGGATGTTAAAAAAGGTTTTGTGCGCTTCGCGCCAACCAATGGTGGCTTTCCGCTTAGTCTTTCTGGCTGAATTTTAGTGTGGAACGAAAGACGTTTATCTCCAATTGAAACTTAAAAACGGGGCTCCGCGCCAACCAGTGGTGGCGCTCCGCTTTGACTGTCTTAAGGGCAAAATTACATTTTTCGGTCAAAAATCTTCTACTCCAAAACTGAAATGCTCCCCTACGCCTCTGGAAATACCTTACTCATGAGTGCACTGCATGCAACAGCTGCTTGCAACGTTCAGCAGGATTCCGGATTTACGATCATAGGATATATATAGTCCAGTGGAGTAATGAACTGAGCTAATCAGTATCTCAGAAGTGTTTTTTATCTTAGAAAAATCACACATTTTTCTCACCAGAATTAGTGACAAATATACCTGGCAAATGGCATTTCCAGCCATCTGGAAGGTTTTAAAATCCAAAATTTTCTTTGTACGCTTCGTGCCAACTGATGGTGGCGCTACGCTTAGATAGTAAATTCCAGCCACCCCCTACAAAAGTATCCAACCTCCCCCATGAACCCCTATCAGGGTTTTTCCCCTTAACCCCACCAGGGCCCTTAAGCCATCCCCTGGACCACACGTCGATGGGGGGGGGGTTGTGCTTCGCGTAACACCGGACGCCTAACGGCGTCACCATTTTGTTCGCTGCCGAAAACTTGTGCCCCACCATAAAAACATCTTCCGCCGCCTATGAGAAAAGGGAGTGTCCCCGCCCCTTTAGAAAATGCTTCCTAGCGTAAGGGGGGAGAGGGGCTAGATGCAATCTATTTTACTGGATTTGTGACTGCAGAAATTACCGGTTATTAGGTCATGATTTCTCGTTCTCACCTTAGCGCAATGATATCCATTCTCAAATCCGTAATGGTTAATCCAAATCGACAAATTGGAAATTTAGTATCATGAAATTGACCGTCATATACACCCCCTCAGTTTTTCAGATATATGGTTCCCTCCTGCCACCAACCAATAGTGGGAATCACCTGAAATCCTCAATCACCTCTTAATTGGGTTCACTCCAAAACGCTAAAGCATTGCAATACAATATATTCTCTTTAAGAAGTTGCTTTGAAAGTGGAAATTCCCATGCAAATATTCGATGATATGTTTCTTAGTCGCAGAATGGGATGCAGTGCCGTAGCCACGGGGGGGGGGGGGCTGGGTTACTAGGCAGACATGAAATTCGTATTTCAAGGCTGGATGCATGCATTGTACGCTCCGCGCCAACTGATGGTGGCCCTCCGCTTAGATAGTCTTGCCACGCCTGACCATCGAAGGTACCAGCCCGCCCTCCACTTGTTACCTAGCCCCCCCCCCCCCCCCCCCCACGCAAAAAAATCCATCCTGGCTACGCCACTGATGAGATGAAGTAAACTCCTTAGTTTAAAAAATAAAAACAATTTCGATATGTGGGTATTGAAACAAAATAGATCACTGACTGAGTTATGCCAGCTACTTGAGGCGGGACTCCAAATGGGTTGCATGGTGCTTCCGGACACCCACCCCCGAGGATAGAAACCTTTATCATTATCAATCCTAAACTCCAAAGAGATTCTACATCTGCTGTTTACTTTTTAAGTGAGGTGATTCTAACATAATTGTGGTTTTGAATATTTTTTTGCAGAAACTTACGTTGCTGTGATAATCATCGCAGGGACAGTAGCAGTGGGCGGTTTCGTTTATGGTACGCCTGAATCTGAATCTGATTTCTACATGGATGAGGAAAGTCAGCCTGAAAACAGCGATAATTTTCAGCGATTTGATAATCGGAAAGAAAAGGTCAAACGTTTCTTCCGTCGGCTCAATTATGGAAAATTGTTTTTGTGGAGTTTATTCTTTTTGAATAGTGTCTTCTTTATAGTTGGCGTTATATTAGCTTATACGTAGACAGTAGATAGAATGCCGAATTGGGATGCTTTGTAATTCGGGTGGGGTCAGAGGTAGTTGGAGCACACCTTAAATGTATGATGACATGCTTGCGAAAAGCCTTGACTGTACTTCTCAATTAAAGAGTACGATTCTCTCGAGAAAATCCTTCGGAAATTATATCGGTATCTTTTACCGTTCTCAAGATATACCTCGTCAAAGATTTTATGTTTCTGGAATAACTTATTTCCCATCCAAAAAAGAAAATGTGGAGAGCCCAGAGTAAGCTCTTCTTTTGCAAAACCAACATCTCTTATTAATCACTTAATTATCAATAGTTTGGTAAGTGATATTAATAGTTGCCTGGGCAGATTATTAAAACTTCATAAAAATAAATAAAAGACCTAAGCTCATACTTTTGACACAACTTCCCTTGAAATGAAGGTCTTAGTCACAAAAGATTAGACATATGTTTTCTGTCCCTCTCTCCTCATTATATTTGCAAATTTAGCTCATATTTAGTTTGCATGACTAAGTTCAAGTCAAATGTTACCATCAGATTTTGATGGATTGTGATGGGTATTGAGTCTTTTCCTTCATTTACAATGCTTTCTACATAAAATTCAATTTTATACCACCACACCCAGCAAAAAATGTGGTATGGTATAAGAAGTTTGGAAGTAGGGACCTACCTCACGTTGCTCAAGTTCAAGTGTCATTCCTACACGTGACTCATATTTATCGCCAAACCGTCAAGTTAAAAGACTTTTTTCAACTGTTGCTGAAAACCTAGCCTGTGATATAAGTGACAGAAATGTCAGTTTCGAGACGTATTTAAATGAATTAATTTGCCAATACCCGAGCCCTACATCCTGTCACTTCAGCTGGAGGGAAGTTTTCTGTACTATTCTATTTTAAATTACAAGACGCAAAATGATCAAATTACGATTACATAACCAAAGAATGAACTATTAAAGTATGTATATGAATATGTTGTGAATTCATATGTTGAATTTATTTTTCAATGAGGGAAGTTTCCCTTAAAAGCTGAAGATTGCTTAGGGTTATAACCTTTTATAGGTCTGGTGATTCGGATATTAGCCTCAGGAAGACTGTCTCAAGCCCTGGCATGGCCAGGTTTTTGATTGGAAGGGGCCACGTCTGATCGCCGGACTGGGGGAGAGGCGTAAGGAAATTTGTGAATATTCCATCTGGTGCAATTTTAGCACCACTAGAAGTTAATTTTTGGTTTCATGACCCAACAGTAAATTGATCTGCAAAGAAAGATTGGCACCCCTGAATCCGGCACCGAACTGTCGTAAGAAAAACTTTGCTTAGCAAATCAAAAGTTGTCAGTTCTACGTTGTAGTAGTGCAGCCTACAGTAGTCACTGGCATCTTCCAACAATAGTGCACCTCTCACAAGTATCTTGATTCACGTGTCATAGGCGTATAGGAGCATTTTCAGTTGGGGGAAGGAGATTTTTCTGCCCGAAATATTTAACTCCGTCCGAAAGGATACGTGGAGCGGAACCATCAGTGGGTGGATGAGCACAGTTTACAGAAAATTTTGAAACATTGCGACCCCTCAGACGACAGAAAATGGCTTGTGAATAGAATCTAAGTAGTCGTTACTTGAAAATTCGTTTGCAGTAACATGCACACTTAAAGGCATGTTCTGGAGACAAAATTCGTTAACTTTAAAATAAACAGAAAAATTTTCTCTCTCAAGAGGTGAAAACTGCATTTCAATAGCTTATAGCATTTGGAAGATACAAATTTTTAAAATATTGCAAATTTTTCTTGGGATTTGATGCATTATGGGAAATCTGTGATGTCATTGTGGCACATTAATTTGACGCTGCATTCAATTTATTTATAATTATGATGCCGCTGCAGACACTATCAAAGAACATTGTTGGTTGCGCTCTACATATGTTGAAGGGCAATGCTAGATCTACAGGAAAAGATATTCAAACATTCCAACAGTATCAAATTTCAAGGACAAACAGGATGTTCAATTATAAAGAAAAACAAAAGGAATTTGAAGCAATGTGCCCACATTACATAACTTTCTGTGGCTTTGTTGAAGAGCAGAGGTATTTTTTAACAGAAATAACCAATCTTTAAAGTGAGATATCTTGAGTTAGGAAAATGGTATTGTGATAGGGTTTGAAGGACATGGTGTGGAATATTTTTGTTTTTCTTACAAGACAAAGGCAAAAAGCCACCAGAACATGCCTTTAATGCAAATGAGTATATTAGCCTTTACCATGATCAGAATATTACTGTAAGCGGTAAAGTAGTTATCTCAGTCTAGTTTAAAGTTCTCTGTGTTTCTCATCCTTGATTTGTATTCTCTTTTACTCACCTGTAGCTTTAGCCAGCTTTGCACATAGTTATGTCTTTAGTTATGAGCGTATGTTAGTTCTTTTGTAATTTGCATTAGAATAGTTTAGGTGTGTCGCGCATGTGTGTATGTGTGTGTTAAGTTAAGAGTAGGAAAATCGCCCTCGAAGTTTCCACGTTACATTTTGGTGGCAGCGGAAGTTTTACACAATTTCTTCGGACGTTTTTCGACAAAAGCTTCAATGCATTTTGGACAACGCCCAAGAGAAATTTTATTGTGGACTTTTTCGGTTACTTTTAGCCTTAATATTTCTATTTCATGTCATCGCAATATTAGGAAAAATGACAGACAGTAAATTTGAACTGCCTTATGTTATTAAATTTCCTGAAATATGTTATGGCAGCCCACGAAAGGAATTATTTTCACAATGGTTTCGGCGTTAAGAAGTTACTCTCGAAGCTGTGCCAGGGAAATTAAGTCCAGAAATAACACTTGTTTTGCCGTCTAGACTCGGGGGGGGGGGGGGGCAGCGTTCAACATTTGGGACGAACTGCCAGACGCCTCTACAAAAGATATAAAAAAGTAAAACAGGCCCTTAGCAAAGTTTTTGGATTATCGAAATGGACCGTAGATGTGGATGTTAACATTAGAAAGAGAAAACCTGGTGAACCTTTAGAGGTATATGCAGCGGAGGTATCGCAAATTGTAAATCTTTCTTTTCTAGACTATGGAGCAAACGCCAAAAAGGGTGAAAAATTTCGGAGATTTGTTACAGGATTGTCGCCTGATTTACAATTAAGAATTAGAGAAATGGGGGCAGAAAACATGGAGGACGCTCTCAAAGTAGCGCTTCAAGAAGAACGGGCTCAAGAAAAAAATAAAGTAACTCAAGCCGAACACTTAGGTCAGTCAATTTCCATACTATCTCTTTCACCTGGAATAAAAGACCTACACCTTCAAGTACGCCTCTCGTCGGAGTCTCGTCAGTTGACACTTTACATGGTAATTTGACACGGATTGAAAGGAGCATTGAAAAGTTTAGTGATAAATTCACAGTTCTTAATATGGATGTTCAAAGTTTTGGAAACAAGATTGAAGGAAACGATGCTAGAATCTCGAAAATTGAACATATGCTTGAACGACATGAATGGCTTGAATCAAGCCTCGTAGTCCATCCTCAAGTCCCGCCAGAGGATTTTCAGAGTGCAGATATCCAGAACGGAGTGAGTATGAACATTCTTATCGCCCTAGTAGATCCCCCTTCGTTATAATAGAAGATACCCGTATGGAAGTCCCTGACCAAATTATCGGGAAAGACATTATTCGCCTCATTCTCGTATTAGGAATCAGTCACCAAGTTATCCGGATAGTTCAAGATATTACGATAGATTCAGGCATTCCCCCGTACGTAAGCAGAGTAGTAATTCAGTACGATTCCAACTTCCGAAGGAAGAACCCAGTTATAATCAAAAGAACCAGCCTGAGGGAAACTAGACACAGTTGGCGATGAGGACCAACCGCAAACTATTCAACTCAAGGCCACGCCCGAAAAAGTTGATGTTGATTCGGACAGAACTTCACAGAAAGAACTGGAAAGTGGATTACGAGACGATTTACCATCGGCTTATGTTAATATAGTTCTCGGGGGAACTGAAGTTAAGGCATTAATAAACACTGGCTCTGGTGTAAGTTTCATAAATGAAGAAGTAAAAGAAAAAATTCCAGAACTTAATAGGGAACCAATTAATAAACTGTTTCAGCCTGCAAAGTCCTTTACAGGGGACACCATAGAATGCTTAGGTAAATTGACGGACAATGTAAGACATGATTTTCAAATCTCAAGGAATACCACTCAAGGAGTACTATTAGGATGGGATTTCTTGCAACAACATGCTGCAAATATAAACATACCTGAAGGCAAGTTAAGCCTGTGGGGTGAAGATGTACCCTTACGTAAAGATAGAACTCACGTCCCTCTGTGCTGTAAGGCTATTGCTTACTGCAGTTCAACAGTTCCGGCAAAATCAGAGATTAACATTGCTATACAGCTCTGTTCGACCACCACTGGTGATACGCCACACAATTATGTTGGTTTGCTAGATCCTGATTTAACGAATGGCGCAGAGGTCGGCATTGCATGCACGTTGTCAAAAGTTGAGATAGGAATTGCTACTGTGAGGGTAATGAATCCAAATTCATATGATGTACTATTGCAAAAGGGAACCAGAATTGAGGAATTTTTCTCTATTTGCGGCAGAGCCGAGGAAGAGTATTCCATCCAGAATGGTAATAACGTGGTCAGTTTCTGTAATCACATTTTAAATCCTTCTAATTTTGAAAATTTGTTATCGTTAGTAGATATAGAGGCTGCTGACCTGACGGCAGAGGAAAAGTTGAAGGTTAATACGTTCCTACAGAAACACCAGGCAGGTTTTAGCAGAAACGAAGGAGACATTGGCAGAACTCAACTTATTCAACACAGAATACAGACAGAGGACCACCCTTCGATTCGTCAGAGGGCATACCGGACTTCCCCGACAATGAAACTCAGAAGCAGCAATGAAATCCAGAAGCAGGCAGACAAATTACTACATGATGACCTGTTATCTGAACCATGCAGTCCATGGTCCTCCCCCGTAGTGATGGTGAAGAAAAAAGATGGTAAATATAGATTTTGTGTTGATTACAGAAAGCTCAATTGGCACTCACAATACGAGATGCTCACCCACTACCCCGAACTGATGATGCATTAGATGCATTAGAGGGATCAGTCTATTTCAGTACAATTGATCTAATATGTGGTCATTGGTAAATTGAGGTTGCCCCGGAAGGCCGTGAGAAGACCGCTTTCAGCATGGACACCGGATTGTACGAGTTCAACGTTCTTCCCATGGGGCTGGTAAATTCACCTCCGACCTTTCAAAGATTGATGGAACTCGTTTTGCATGGTATTCACTGGTCAAGATGTCTGGTATATTAAGATGATATAATTGCTATGGGGAAGAACTTTGAAGACCATTGAAATAACTTGGGAGAAGTTTTCTCACGTCTTGTAGATGCAGATCTTAAACTCAAACCAGCAAAGTGTCACTTATGCAAGAAGAAATTTGAATTTCTAGGTCACGTTTCTTCAAAAGAGGGTATTTCACCTGATTTGAAGAAGATTGAAAAAGTTAAGAAATGGCCAAGACCAAAGAATGTAACGGAAGTGAGAGCAATTTTAGGACTGCGCTCGTACTACAGACAGTTTGTATACAAATATGCTCTTCACGCCGCCCATCTCCAACGACTGACGCAGAAGCATTTTCCGTTCATCTGGGATGATCAGGTCGAAAAATCTCTTGAATTTTTAAAAACGTCTCTAACATCTCCTCCTATACTTGCATTTCCAGATTTCAGCAAGCATTTCACACTATCTACAGGTGCATCGAATACAGCTATCGGAGCAGTTTTATCACAAGTGAAGGACGGAAAGGAAAGGGTAATCGCCTACGCCAGCCACACGCACTCTCTTAAAGACGGAGAAAAGGTGGTCAACCTTCGACAGAGAACTGTTCGCTGTCGTGTGGGCGGTAAAGTACTTTTGACACTATCTCAAGGGTACGTCTTTTACGATTATTACTGACCACAAACCCTTGTTAGGCCTTAGAAGATTGGCACTGGAGGATGATGTTACAGGACGCCGGACGAGATCGGTATTACAGTTAGAGCAATTTAACTTTGACACAGTGTACAAAAAGGGAGAAAATAATGCAAACGCAGATGCCCTTTGAAGGGGACAAACGAATGAAAATGAGATACAGGTAGAAAACAATAGTATCTCTAACCTTTCAAAGTATGGAAAGGAACTTAAAACATGCGAAAAAGATTCCCAAATACCTGCTGATATGTCAAATGGAAATTACATGGGGAAAAGGCATACAGACGAAACTGTTAAGGAGGAGAGACAATGTCTTAATGTATCCCCTAATAATGGGGAAAACGAAATTCAGGACGATACAAATCAATCTACACTGAGCAGATTTTGGTGCAATGCCTAAGCAAAGTAAAGATGTTGAAACAGGCATAGGCGGTGATGTAAATCCGTCAACGGGAGCACAAGAATTGGCCCACTTTGATTTGCTGCTTGAGCAAGAAAGAGATTCGGTACTATGTGAAGTTAGTCGTGGGTTGAGAATGACAGTAAACCAGGTATAAGGGAATGGAGAGGAAGAGGTAAAACCCTTAAAAACCTTTGGAATCTATTTCCTAAATTAGAACCAAGGGATGGAATTTTATTTAGGAAATTCAAAAACAAACCTGGAAAGTCGGTTACCTCATCGGGCTATTATACCGAATAATCTCATTTCACATGTACTCAATTACCTCCACGGGAAATTCCCTTATCTGGACATTTTGGTGTGGAAAGAACTCTAAAGAGGGCTCTGGAACTTTGCTACTGGCCTTTTATGATCAAGGACGTTGAAACATTCTGTAATCAATGCTGCCCATGTGAGACTAGAAGGAATCCTACCCCATACTTTAAGCTCCTTTACAAAGTATTGATTCTTATTACCTTTTTCAGAAAGTTTTTGTGGACATTACAGAGTGACCTGTCACCAGTCAAGGGAACAGATACACCCTGGTCGCAATAGATCACTTCACGAAGTATGTAAATATATATATTCAATGAGGGACCAGAAAGCCTCAACAATGGCAAAACTCTTGTTCTTTGACTATGTAAGAGAACATGGTGTACCAGAAGTGATCCATACAGACCAAGGTAGGCAATTTGAGTCTGATATTGTGAAAGCCGCATGTACTCAGTTGGTAATCGTTAAGCGCCGAACAACACCTTATCACCCTGAAGGAAATGGATTGGTCGAAGGTTCCACAGAACTTTAAAAGATCAGCTTTCTAAATTCTTGGTCCAAAACGTGGGTGAATGGGAGCTGAAAGAAAGGTTGTCAACCGCAAAAGAGTTTGCTTCACTGCTCCAAGATGCAGCACAGAATCAGCAAAAGAAAACATACGATAGGAAAAATAGGACAGTAGTATTTAAGCCAGGGGACCAAGTCATGACTAATGATCCCGTGAACAGTAGAAGGAAGTTAGAACCAAAATGGAAGGGTCCATTCCTGGTACTAGATAATGACGGCAGCCAATACCCGGTGACGTATCTTATTTGCGACGTAAACCGAAGTTCGTCCCCGAAAGCAGTGCATGTAAATAGACTTAAACCATACCGAAGTCATAGATCTCCACAATCTAGAGCGGGACGCCAGTTCAGACAACCTCAGTATCTACAGGATTATGTGCTATATTGAAGCATTTATATTTAAATTTTCAAATGCTCAAATCTCAAATGATGATTTTCTTTCATTAATCACAAACTTTCCCACGGTGCAATATTTTGCAATAGAAAAAATGACAACATTATATTCATACCAACTATTTTCATAGCAGCAAAGTCAAAGCAATGCACCTGGCTGACATTTGTATAAATTTTCTTAAACGTTATCTCAACTGTTGAAAAGAATGTATAATGAATAGTAAATTGTAAAATTAAAGGAAAACGTCAAAAACTGAAAAGAGTAACAAATTGTCCGAACTAATATTGCTATTTTTGCATAATTATAACTATCAGTTAAAACGTTTAGCTTTCAATGGAAATATGTATGCTTTTGGAATGTTTTGTTGAAATGTAAAGAGAGTTTAAATGTTTGCATTGTGGTTGCTTAAGTTGTTGGTTTATCAACATTTGCTTTTCAGTGTTGGCTGGAAATCGTATTTTATACGAACAAGAAATGAGGACATTTCTTTCCTGGAGGGAGAGTAATGGAAGCGGTAAAGTAGTTATCTCAGTCTAGTTTAAAGTTCTCTGTGTTTCTCATCCTTGATTTGTATTCTTTGTTACTCACCTGTACGTTAAGCGAGCCCTGCACATAACTATGTCTTTAGTTATGAGAGTAGGTTAGTTCTTTTGTAATTTGCATTAGAATAGTTTAAGTGTGTCGCGTATGTGTGTATGTGTGTGTTAAGTCAAGATTACGAAAGGAAAGAGTTCAGTAAAACTCGAGATGGAATAAGAAGAAGTACTGAGTTAAGTTGAATAAATGGGTGAATGTCGAGTCCGCCTCTGTGTACCTTATTTGAACCCGCCTCGAAGTTTCCACGTTACATTACCATATAGAATGCACTGCCATTTTCGGGCAATTTTTTAGCACATGCATACACCTAAACACTTCTGTCTTCTCATATAATCTGGCAATTGAGTTCATCTCAGAACTTTTTGCAAATGTTCCCCGAAACTTCTGCCATTTGAGCACAGTGTCGACCAAGACTATGAAGTGAAGCTGAATAAAAGTTGTTACATAAGCTGTGCGAATGAGTTGAAATTCTTGTAATCGTTTCCATTTTTCATGAAAAATTTTCTGTAATGCGCTGTTTTGTTCAGACAAATTTTGGAAAATATTAGGGCTCTTAAGATTGGGGGCTCTTAAATTGCTACCCGACTATTTTCCAGGTATGTTTATTACCATTCGTTTCAAAAAGTGGGCCTCTACAACTACTGATTATCTGGAGTATGATAACAGTGCCAAACAGCTAAACACACGGTACTATTTACGCGCTGAATGTTATGTTATATATAATTCATGAATACTTTTTGAGAATGCTGGCTTGTGATTGGTCAGTTACCCATGTTCTATTCCAGTGTAGAGACAGCGTGTATGGAGAGAAACTTTTTGATCAACATGAGTATAAACACAGCTTTGCTGACACGGTATATGAAGCCTTGACTACATAGTTTTAGGTCACATACATAGCACCACACTAGCCCAACCATGCCTACTTCATAATGGTACCTGACGTTTTAAGCAATTAAGGCATACGACTGTAATTTACTCCATAACTGTCCAGCTTAAAATGTAAATATATTTGGTTTACCGCAATGTTGTGCGTACATTAAAAACGAATAAATTAGGTCCTAATCAGATTTCAGACCTTTAATTCAGAGAATATTAAGTGAAGGTCTTGTTAGTGTTTCAAAGTCCACATATAGGGCCTAGGCTATACGGATATGGTTGACTGTTGATGAGAAAAAGACTACATGACTTCCTCGGCCGAGGCCTAGGCCTACCTCATATAGACTCGAATCCTCTATCCTATCTAGGGCGATGAAAAAAAGCAGTTTTGAAATGAGTGCTCGAGTATAACGTTAATAACCTTAAAAGATCATCTCGCATATTCTATACATAAGGCTTGGTCAAGTATTCTGTGCACCACCCAGCCAACATGCCCAGCTCTGCTCCAACTGGGCTTCAGCTGGGCTACTTGCTGGGCCCCAGCTGGGGCCCATTCTTGTTTGTCAGGTGTTCCCACGTGGGGCCCAACTGGGCTAGCCTTTCCTATCTGGTGGCCAGATGAAGCCCAGCTGGACCCCGCTTTAATACTTGAAGCCTAGCTGGGCTTCAGCTGGAAAAGACCAGCCCAGTTGGGCCCCACGAAGGAAACCCTGACAAACACGGATGGGCCCCAGCTTGGGCCCAGCAAATAGCCCAGCTGACACCCAGTTGGGGCCTACCTGGGCATGTTGGCTGGGGCATTAGCTATTTAAAGGTAAAGAGCAGTCCCCGAAACTTATTTTTTTTTTGGAATAAAAAGCTAAATTACACAATTTCATCACATTTCTCTTCAAAGTGTCTTTGATTACATTTTATGACTTTACTGTTGCAAATTCATGGTAAACCAAGCCGTTGTTTCTGGTAACACATTTGAAGAGAAAAAACATTGTTACATGACTCCCAACAGCCAATTATGAAACTGGACAGTCTACTACACTTCTTCAATTTGGGAAGACTGCTCCTGCCCTTTAAGGAAATTTAGCACCAGAATCGCCAAAGGAAAGGCAGATGTGATAATATATTATGGAGAGCCTTAGCCGGCCCAAGTAGCATGCCTACTGCTTCGACAAACGTCATCAAGATTGTGATAGATTCTCTCCGCAATGAAAACTTTAGGAATTGCAACAGCCACCGTTAATAAAGGCAAATATGTCTGGTTCCATAAAGTTCCACTCATAATGGTCAAGCTAGTTTACTATCTCAGCCTCATTTCGAAAACAACGTAACGCTAATTTGAAAGGCTAGAGACTAGGCCTTACGTTGTTAGCCTAACGTTAGTTGTTAAGTCTGTTTTCAACAAGGTACAGCAGGACGTAAGTGTGTCAAAGTCAAACGTCACAGTGAGCAATATGAACCAAACCATAGATCTTCAAGGTAGTATATACAATTTTAGTGCAACTATTCACGACTAAAGTCCCAAATCCAAGAGATAAACCGTTCCAAATATGTACAAAGTAGGCCTATACGACTGTATGAGTCATGATTGTACATAGCACACGTACAACAAGCTACGAAGTCGTCGTATAGCTAGCTAGCTACTGTACTTTGCAGTAATAAAGCTCTTCGCTACGCTATTCATTGTCAATATCATTGTAACGTACACCTGTACGAGCACTTCATGAAATTTAAGTCAGTTAAGGAGAATAATTGATGAGCAATGGAAAATTTATAAAAACGAAGCTTTTTCCCTTCTAAAATTCTCAAAATTAAAGTATTTATGAATGGGAATAAAGTTATGAGCAGAGACCATATAGGCAGAGACGCTCGGCTTCGCCTCGGGCCTCTGCCTATATACGCGACGTCATAGCCTGTTCGAATATGATGTAGAGACATGGGCACCATTGACTTTATTCCCTAATACAATCGGACCGAAAACATTTTTTAAAGGATTTTCTCTGCCTTTATCTGACGGACATTCATGAGGAATTTCACTTGAAACTTTCACGGGTTTTAAGAAAGGGTCAGAACTTCTCTGTTCCTTTTAGATCTGAAGCAGGCAAATTCCACGCCGAACAGTCTGAGACAAGTACGAAGTTACTAGAGCGAGTACACTGCTCAATGTCAAATAGCCGGGCAAGTATACTTTGAAAGTCTTAAGTTTCCACCACAAAGACATAAAAAAATGCCGTAGACAAGTAAATACACTTACGGACAAGGATACTTCAAGAACTGCAAGCCAAATAGACAAGAAACGAAAAAATGTGGAAGTCTGTCCGAAGCTAAATAATCTATTTTCCTTTCCATTTCTGTTCGTTTCTCCATTTCTTCTTTCCTTAATTTTTCTTTTCTTCGACGCATTGGATTGAGCTAATTTTCCCGGTCGAACCAATGGGAAGGGGGAGACCCTTTTCCGTCTGCCCACAATCTGGCAAACGCTACTGCTCCTATCCCCAGGGGCGGTTCTATAGGGTGATAGGGGGATAGGGTGGCTCTCGTCCTCCCAGCCCCCCCCCCCCCCCAAATGATAGCCCTCCAAAGTTGGACAAATGATTTATGTAAACTATTAGTAACAAAGACAAAGACAAACTTTTAAAATATTATTCATGGCACTGCATGGACTCGTTTGTTTCATGGCATTTCAAAATCTATTATATTCCTGTATAGGCATGTTGGCTAATTATCGGAGTTAATTTTCTGCTCGATGTCTCAAGTTGGCCTGATGTGACATCGAACACACAATCAAACAATGTAACAACAACGCATAACAGAAGTGCGCTCTTTGCACTAGTATATACTACACAGAATTAAGCCTATCTGTATATTTTATTAGTACACGGGAAGGGCAAATGCGTATAGACCTTATATCCAAATTGTCATCGAATCAATATTGAACCAAAAATAATGAAATATAGACAAATACGGACAGCAAGTGATGGTCTAATTTAGTCGGCTATAACTGGGGTCCGTCACCTTTCAATCTCTCAATTACCTCGCTAACCTGTAAGAGTATTTTTACCCCGTTGCCGGGACGTTTATCGTTGCCTTTGACATTACCGTTGCCATACAAGTGTGAACGTAGCTTAAGAGTTAATTTTCTGCTGCCAAGATGGCAAAAGAATTTAAAAATTTTATAACCTCAGCCCCAGCAAAGAGAGAACATCTTATAAGGTAACGTGAACGAATTAAGCCACAATTTTCCCGGTTGTCAACAATTTAACCATAATTTTCTTATTCATCTTTATTTTCGGAAGAGTAAATATGTGGAACACGAGATCTTAAAAAAGGAATGTCTGGATGCCATTATGAGTGCCATGTCCTGCAATTTGGTAAGCTTTTTTTTGGTCCTAGAACCTACCCCCCCCCCCCCCACCACACCCGGAAGAAACGCTACTGCTTCTCACCGTGTAAGAGTTATTTGGGCAATTTCCTGCCCAAAACTGTGAACTTCCGAAGGAGTTAGAAAAATAAATCTGAGCGTGTCAGTAAAAATTAAATAACGCGTGGCAAATTGCAATTGCCAAATGTGGTATACTTCAGTAGTTTGTTCAAATAAAGCATTAGCAAAAGGACGCCTTCTTCTACAGAATAGCTAGCCTGAAAATTTCTCGTGACTGAGACACTGGACTACAATACTCTTGCCAAATTCACTAAAGTAAGTCAAAAATCGAATGGATTTTTAAATTATTTTGTTTTCTTTTTGGTTTTCCTTTTTTTTTTTTTTTTTTTTTGGGGGGGGGGGGGGTCTCAATTTAAATGGACTCAAGGAATAAATGTCGACTAAAGACTTGTACTTCTTTCAAGTGTGTATGGGCAATGTGTGCAGGTGCATTTTTCGGAATTTGATGGGGGCCATGACCCCTCACCCCCTATAGCTACGCCAGTGGTTTTAAGGAATAAATTTCAGACTGAGATACCTTAGGTACACATTTTAGCAAAGGCCAAATGAAAGTATGAGTGATATGGGCAGCACTGAGGTAAATTTATAAGCACACAGATCGCCCCCCAAAATTTGGAATTGTGAGAAAGATTCATAACAGGGCATAATTAAAATAAACCAATGCCTCTGTCTAAGACATTACTCCAATAGGAACTACGTGTTTAGTAGCACCTCTTTAAGGTCTTTTGGGGAAATGAGAAAATCGAATGCACGCGCACCCATTTCCACATGCATGTTGGTCCCTTTGAGGCATGTAGTGTAAACCATAGCAAGCAATACAAGACAGAATTGTGTATAAAAGAAAAAGTCAATACAAGCAAAGATTAAAGTGTGCGAAACGCAAGAAAATTGGAAATTAATAAACATGACGTTTCCACCACGATTGTCTCGTTCAGTTATCAGACCATTCCCATCAAGAAACAAACCGATCTTTTAGAAAAGGTTGCTAGTTACGAAAAATGTGGGATATTAAGAAGGCTAATTACAATATTAAATAAGGTAATTATAATATTAAGTATACTTATTACGATATTAAGTGGGCTAATACGATACTTTACATATGACACAGTCATGAAAGAGGGATGCTGTCCTATTTTTGTTTTATTGTAAATTGACATAATTATCGCATTGACGGCCATTTTGTTTTCCCGCCATTCTTGGTTGACCTCAAAAAGAAAAATATGTACTCCAAATATCATTTCCGAAAATTTTTTGTCGTAAAATGTGGCCAGATTTTAAGGGCAGCTATGGTGAAATTATTTTAAACAATTGTGTTTCATATTTTTATAAATTATGATTGTTATTTTGGTGCAAAATGTATAGAAGAAAAGAATATTAGGAGTTTCAATATATAAGGGATGTATACACAACATGTTTCATGTAATTAACAATGTTTTTTTTGTACAAAATCTGGGTAGAAATGGCTGTATCAAAATGGGTGTACCACATTTTGGGAATCGTTCAAAATTGGGGACCTTTTGACCAGTGGTGACTTCAGATTAGAAATAATCTGCATTTTTACTTTTTTATTTGGTAGAGTTGATCAAGACAAACATAGGTGATAGATAATTCGTCAAAAAGTAACAACACTTTCCAGACTTGTTGCTATTTGAATTTCCCCTGCCCCCAAAATATAGTCACTCATCTGTAGTGCACTTTCAACATTTAAATCAGTAAAAACCATAGTTCATCCCAAAGAAATCAATGTTTACATATTACAAATCTGAAAATTTACTATTCAAAATACATTCCTATCACTATTTCATTAATTCTAGGGGGTGCTAGGTGAGTCTCTCCAGCCCACGGACTATTTGGATAACGTTTTACAATTCATTTTTGATTACATATAATGGTAAAACTGCTTTAAAAATTAAACCAACGCTGGTTTTGCAAAGGTCATTACTGCACGACTACAAAGGAATTCCTTTCGGGAAACCAAAAACAAAAGTCAGTCTTAAACGCTGTCCCAACGTTGTTTTCTTCGCCCGCACCACTTTTAAATACTGCCTCGGGGTGCGGGTTTAATTTACCTCTCGTAGATCATCTCGCATATCGTACCATAAATCTGTCTAAATCACCGTAACCACTAATACCTTGAGTCGAATGAAGAGGAGGACAGGGTCCTCATACCCCCAGAATTTTCAAAAGTCTCAGACTTAAGAAATTTTCAGAAGTCTCATCTTCTAACCTTTCATCTAGAGTCACCTATAACGGTGGGGCACTGGTTTGTTTTCCATTTTTTATTATTTATGCGGAGTCATTCGGAAGAATAGTACAGTTAAAACCAAAGTAAAAATATTGTGGTCTATGTAGTGCTCGCCGGTTGTAATTTAAAGTCGAATCTAAAGGGCATCACATTGATGCGGACAAATTATTGTTAAATAATCCACACATTGAGGCGCTTTGTCTTTTCCTAGACCCATCAAAGGTCCGAAGGGGTGACTCCGGTCCCCATGCACTGTCTTTTTAGAGGAGCACTCCATGCTCCCACGTTGACTTTGGCGAGTGGTTACAGTCAGCCCAGATTTCGACCATCATTTTCAGAAATCAATCCACCCTGAGCATTTCTTTGGTAATGTTTGGAAACCAAACTTTCTATCACCTTCTGTATTTTTAAGGCAGATGCAAAAGTGTGTTGAAGCATGTGCATGATTACCTTTTCAGTGTTTTACGGTAACACATCGGTTTTGAAGTTGGCCTAACGTTACCTCAAGAAGAAAACTTGCAGTTCCTTTTACGGATTGAAATAGAAAAAACAAAAGCTCAAAATCACAAAATACTAGAGAAGATAAGGTCGGCTCAATACCATGCTCCTCTCCTTTTTAAACCGTTCCAATACATTTTATCCTGAAATTGACCACTGACTGCAAGCGATGAACATAAAGAAGTTGACGGAGGCTGTTTTCCGTTCTTAAAATATAAAATAAATTCCCTGAAATTGCAAGGATTCCATCGCACCCTTACTGTGGTTTCGCCCTTGCAAAGTGCATATTCGATTTCTTAGCGTGGCTTTACACCACTTCGGCAATTCTGCCATAGCGCCCTCTTCCTCAGTGGGTTATTCAAACTGAGAATAACTGATGTCCTGCAATTGGTAGGCAAAAAAATTACCTCTACATGAACATAACTCATTTTGCCGTTACTATGACATGAAATTGACAGTATCAAGTTAAGAGTAACAAAGGCATAATTTCAGATCTCTGTGGTGCAAATTTACCCGTAATATTTAGAAAGAGGTATAGGCCTAGGTGTGATAACATGCCAGAAAAAGCCCTGAATGTAAGCTGGATAGTTGAGAAGTAAGAATCTTTTGAGTTATGCATCGTCAAAATAACGATGCTGCTTTTCTAAGCATATATATTATCTCTTCATTATTGATCATACAGTTGACACTTTGGAAAGATTTACATAGGGCTTTCAAGGACAAAACTTAAATTTACAAAATAAATCACTCAGCAAATACTACAGTTGCACATATTCAAAGGGCATTAAGGGCAAGATATATGCTATGAGATTTATCCAAAAATTTCTCGTAGCGACAAATGAAAAAGTCTCACCCACCCCTTCTGCGCTTTTTCTGCCTGTTTCAATAACCTTTCTGGTTACGTACCTGCACTGTCCAAATTTCCATAGGAGGTCTAGTCTCTGAATTGCAGCAAAAAAGACGCCAATGCTGTTCAAAAGCAAGCTTTGTGTATTCATTGGATTATACGACTTTTTTCAACAATTGCGGTTTTAAAGGTGAAATACTGTCAAAATTATCACAATTTGAGAATGATATAGGTTCATTTCAATCCCTGTTTTCTCTTAGCCCCTCACCCCCCGCCCAACCTAGCGATTTTCAAATGATAAGTACCCCAAATTTGGAGATCTGATATGGAGAACTGACTAGCTATATCAGCCAGTCTTGCGGACAGCTGAATTGTTTATGCTTTTGCTTTTTTGCTAACTAGACGAAATGAAACATGACTAATGAGGCTAATCCATGCTGCCTTAGAGTTTGTCAAAACATTATTTATATCAACTCAATTAGCCCCTTTACTCAGGCCTCACAGTTACCTGATCGTAATGGTCTCATTCCAGAAAACTGCAATTAGAAATGTTTACTCAGTTAAGATTATTCCCAATGGAACCCCACCCTATTTCGTTGTTATTCGTTTTAATGGATACGTAACGTTCAACTTTTCTGTTAGTTCGTCTGGTTTTAATTTATCTGAATGCCAGATGCTGAAGTAATGTCTTTCAACACCTCTAATTTCAAATTTCCCCAAAGGAATTACAAGACCCAACGTTATACTGGTTTGCGCTTTCGGCAGGCGGCAAAGATGCAAGTTAACTACGACTTTGTAAAAACCTAGCTCGACGCCAAATTACTTCTCTTATAGTTCATCCTATAGACGAGTCCGAAAAGTCAAGTGAAGGCATTATTTTAGTCGGACATACCTGGTGTTCATTGCCTTTGATCTTTCAAAATCCTCGCTACCTATATCATGTATGTTTGTTTACTAAAATACCCGGTTCCTGGCAAATTTACTGAATATGCGGATTTTAAATTGCATGCAAACAATACAATAAAGGCGATTTAAGGTTTGTGGACTCCACTAATGGCTGATTACAGTCACGACACTAGGTCTGATCGGATTCGTCCATATGTAGGTTGTCAAGCTGATGTATTTCTCTGTGATATACTAGCTAGACGGTTTGGAATTGGAGGCAAGTACAAATGAAGCCACTGAAGAAGGTATTAAGAGAAGCGGAAAAGCGCAAATACTAACGCCTCTTGAATTCAAGTCTCGATCGAAAGAGTTATTTAGTGTTGCACAAAATAAGCTAAAGGCCTGCCATACTCTCGTCACATTGTAAAAATGTTCTGCCGCCAACTCAGTTTCATGCCTTTCGTAAGAAAGGCATCTGTCAAGCAGGCAACAGATCGTTTGCTGCAGATTTCATCATTTACACATGCGCAGTTTAAGCTGAATATTGTCAATGTATTTTAACGGCTAATCAGCGTGCTAAAGCAGGCAAAGAGTTTTGAGGGTGTGGTCGAGGAGTCAGCACCACTGGGCTTTTAAGTCTAGGATTTTTATGGGTGATCAAAGCAAGTGTTTAAAACAGGATATAGAAGTGCGTAATGCCGGGTTATCTTCCTTCTCGGACAAGACATTCTGTCACTCTCAGATATATGATTATTGATATTGGAACACGGTTAAGTTGGTGAAATCGGGGAAACGGTCGACCACTTAATGAAATAGTCAAAATAACAGCGTGGCAGATGAGGAAGTCTTGTCATGTTCGTTGACAACGTGTTGGTATAGAGAGGTATATGAAAATTCATTCGCTAAGCCAGAACAGAAGCCACACATTACCTCACGAACTGAGTAAATCCAACTAACGAAGTATGCCTTGATTAAAAAAGGGTCAAGAAGCTGTTACTGGCCGATTTTCAGTACATTGTGTAATATATTTTGTTGGTACCATTTCTTAAAGGGCAAGAGCAGTCGCATTAAACTTACTTATGAGCAAAGGTCAGTTGATCCCCCAGATTTCTTATTTGGCTTTTCAAGTATGTTTCATGACATTTCATGACTTCTACATTGCCGTGCACTCAAGGTAAACCTTTGATATGGTATCCTAAATTTCCTAAAACGAGATTGTAAAAAAAAACCTTTCAAGAGCCAATCGCAAAACGCGACAGACTATTCTACACCTACTACAAATTGGAAAAAATTCTCTTGGCCCCTCAGGTGTTGTACAGAAACTTCCCGTCTTTGGAAAGGTCATAACGTAACGTAGACTACGAGATTACTTAAAATGGAAGGCTGGAGATGGATAATAGCAGTCAGGGTTTTTACAGAATAAAGTAGGGGCGCACTTAACAAAAGGGACCTGAGCAAGATAATCGACAGTTCCTACGTTCTTGTGTGTGGAGTCAGTCCAACTTGGGTCCACACCGAGTGAAATAAAACACACACACACAAGTCCTATATTTTTACAACAAAATAGAAGTTAAATGCACACCACCAAGGCATTTTTGGAAATCGAGGTATAAGGATCGGCTATCATGATTCTGTTTTCGCGTTCCCCAAGTTTTCCAATTTTGCTTCCTACACACCACGGGTATTGTTTCTGTAATTTTTTTTTTTTTTGCTTCCATTCGAGGGTCATGCACAACCAATGTGAGGCAATGTCATAATTATTCGTTTCTACAGCTGCTGATCGACCGATAGTGCGACAATATCTAAATAGTACATGCTAAGAAGATCATCATTTAGATAAAAACCTGGTTATTCCTCGTGGGGGATGGTTTGAATCCCTTAAGCTCTGTACCCATTTGGGTTCGATACTGGTTTCAACATGTATATGAAAAGAACCATACTACGGGGCCAAATGTACGTAATAGGGAATTTGGACTGGGACGGCCATGTCCCATCCTTAATGCATTATGAAAAAGACTCTGATAAAAGCAACGGCAGAGAAAGATAGGCAAAAAACTAAATTGGCCTGTCAATCCAGACGTTTTTGTTACTTCTGTTCTGTTTTTGTGTTACAAACCGTCAAAGTACAAAAGCCTCATTTTCCCTATAACCTGTAGTATGTTTGTGTGTCTACACTCTAAGAACAGGTGGTAAATCGTTCTCAACAGTTGGGACCGTCTAAATTGTTGGATTATAAAAAAACTACCCAAGTTGGCTAAAAAGTCAGACACGTTTCCTTCGAGAAAATTCGCCCAACATAGATACCTTTTTACTAACGTTGCAAAGTTACTTTTTACCCAACAGTTTAGGTGGTGGCATATGGGCATAACCGAGAATAATAGTTTGTCAAACTGTTTTAGAGAGTATGGCCACGGGTCCATGACTTCTTGGCATGAGAGCTGCCACCTTTTTCATCAGTAACTGTAACAGCTGACACTAAAAAAAAATCAAATGTCTGACGATGACCTAAGGTCTCGTTAGCCCCATCGTCTTTTCCTTTGCTCTTCACTTTTGCAAACCTCGCATACTAACATACTATAGAAGGAGTTCACATTCCTCCACTATCATAGGACAAGGTACCCTCTTTGAATTGTATTGAGTAATTTTAGCCGCGATACCCTCTGAAAAAAGGGGAAAATTTTGCAAAAAAATGTTATAAGGACGCTGCTTCAAGGTTGCTATCTGAGTTTGACTTTAAGCCCCCCTCAAACCAATTATGGGGCTGGTTGCAGTAGCCCCATGCACCAAGCAACGAGATATAAATCGATAACATAACGATTAGCATGAAAATAGTTACAATGAAACTTGATAAGAAATTGAATCAGGTAATGGTCACCGTGACCTAAACACACACAGATATATAAATATTACGATTGGCCTCATGCGTTGCAAATGCACTGCAACTATTTTAATATACGCAAACAGTTATCGTATTGGATTCGACTTCGTAATTTTATGTGATCCCGACCAAAGAGACCAAAATCGTTTCCTCTTAAGAGGTACAGGCGTACAACATGTCTCTAAAGCAGGCCATGCGGACACACATTACATGACCGAAACTTTAGCCTAGGATATCAAAATTATATAAGCAAAAAATTCAAATTAAGTTAAAAGATGTTGAATTCCTTTGAAAAGACCTGAATTGGAATTTTCAGCTCATGACATAAGTCACCCTTATTACCGTCAATTTTAATGTCTTCAGATAAACTTTTCAGTAACGGTGCTGAGGGAAAATATAGGTAGGGGGGTTCAAGCAAGTCAAAAGAAGGGTCTCCGTCGTTTGCATTCTCTCAGGAAATGATGGTTATGTCCAAAAGCTATCGGAATGATCTATGCAACTTTTAAAACATTTAATCACATTTTAAAGTGGTGTGACATGAAAATGACAAAACCATGTATTTGATGTGAAAAGTATTAAAAACCTAGAATATTGCTGCAATTCCCGTCAAAAATTGACCATTTTACAGATTTATTACTGATTTCCACTTAATCATGCATAAACATGAACTGAATATGAACTTCTTGTGATGTCTAGGAAGGGACATGCCTAATACGACTATATAATTATATCCTTTGTATCTGTAAAGCTATCATTTGAAAACTTCGTTTGAAGGACAATTGTAACGTGATTATGCATGTCCCGAGAGTTTTATTTTGGAAGTTTAAGTTGCTATGTGTCCTTGAAAATCATCAGCATCAATAACCAAATCATGAACTATTTGGAGAGTAATTAAAAGGATAATCAATATAGGTATGATAAACGAAATGTCAACCCTGTGTAGCACTACACATCATTGCCGTATTTTAGCATAAGACAAGTTGCTTCAGAGACATTCAAATTTGAAGAGTAATCTTGAGAGAACAAGGAGTCCTATTAGCTGTTGCGCATTTCTTCTCTCTTCAGGCGAAGTACATCCTTTGGCAGAAAAAAAAATAATAAAAAAAAACATTTCAATATTTATGAACTCATTATGATAGATTATCAAAAATGAGTCAATATGGTATATTTTTCAATCAAAGGTTTTTATTCCAGCAAATTCAAATTCAATTTTTTTGAGAGAATATAATTTATTCGTCCAAGTTTTCAAAACGTTACTTTCACAACTTCTCTAAGGGCCTGTATACACGAGCAACATTTGTAAAACATTCTCAAAACACTTCACCTGCAACAAACCCAAAACATGCTTGTTTTCGGTTTGTTGCACAGTGTAGGCAGAGTAAAAACAATTTGAAAACATTTTGAAAATGCTTTGAGAATGTTTTGAAAAGAATTGACAGGACATTTCTTTTCCAAAGCATTTTCAAAACATGCTGTATACCCTGTCTACACTGTGCAACCCGAAAACAAGCATGTTTTGGTTTTGTTGCCAGTGGATGTTTTGGAAATGTTTTGGGGAATGTTTTGCAAATGTTGCTTGTGTATACAGGCCTTTTCGCGTAATGTTTGACGGTTCGCAAACAACTGAGTTTTTCGGTGATACCCACTCGCTAAATGTTGCATTCATAACAAACTTTAACGGCCCCAACATGTAAAAATCTGTTTAGACTTTTGTCCGCACGTTTCATTATCCCAAGATATGATCAAATATTTCAGTAACGATTTTCCTAGTCAAATAGGCAGAGGTTTAGAGCCTTAAATTCACTATGGCTACACCCTTAGAAAAATTTGTGGCTATTGTTCCAATCACACACTTGAAATACCCTGTCAAACTTTGAAAAATTGTGGTTCGACGCGAAAATTTGTATTTTTTTGCAGTTAAATGAGTGTTTTTGACACGCTTTTTGAAAGGGTTATTCTTTGTCCTGCATCAACGCATGCTTGATATGCGGCAATGCGACGGAGGAAAAGCGAAAGAAGGTGACTGTGACATTTAGACCAAAAAAGTTGAGGTTTTGTGTGTCAAATTGGTTGCAATTCATCATATGGAATCAATTATTACCACCGCCTCCTCGTATGCATTTTCATTTGCCCTGCAAGTGGCGGGGCTGCGGGGGAAGGAGAGAGCACCCCCCCCCCCCCCCGATTTTAATTTTTAAAATTCCTTGCCCCAAAGTTGAGTCAGTTAGGAATTGGGTTAAAAATAAATAATACACCTTTCATGAGACTAATTTGTCATCCAGATATACTAAAACCTCAGAGCTTTCAGGGGCTTCGTCCCCTTAAACCCCAGAAACAGGGATACTAATAGTACCAGTATATCAGAGTTTAGTTTGTAAAAAATAAATTTAATAGAAAAACAAAGCATTGACAAAAATGTATATCCATAATAACACGCCAGCTTGATTCAAGTTCATTCTATGTAGAAAATTTGCCACATTCAGTTGCTAATATCCCGCAAAACGAGAAAAATAATAAAAAATTTCACCAGAATTCCAAGAATATGTTTCTCTTTATCATAACAATAAATTTGACACTGTAAAATTCTTTTAAAAATTGAACCTACTCTCATTGTGCTTGGTGACCAGCATAAGAAATAGCGTAGAACTACTACCCTACTGGACTAATTAAGCTGACTGATTGTCTGATTGAGGTGGCTGGCAACAATCATAATGTTTATATCATTTGGGAGGTATTTGTCAAATTATTAATCAAATTTTTACAGTGGCCTCCCGCCATTGCTGCTGGAATTTTGCATTTTTGCATAGCTATTCACTAACTACGGAGCCGTCCAAATCCGACACTTTTCGGCTTCCGTTCGTGATTTTTAGCATGCAAACATTATTCCTAATTCTCCTGTATCTTAGCAAGTTTTGTAGACATGTAACTCCCTTCAGCAATTATACCCAGCAAGATCATCCCAGGGGCCATAATTATTTCTACATGGGACTACACATATGAACTGAAACGTATCACGTCGATGGCAGCGGGTCTAGGCCTATGTTCTTATATTCGGTTCACGCTTTTTTTTTCGATGTACTACCCCTTTGTCGCTTTTAGGGAGATTACAGAACCTACGACTGACGCATACACTTTCCTGAAGAGTGCCATCACTTCTGTTGTCGAATCCAATCAGCTGTTCTGATGCAAGCTAGCGATGGGTAATTTCATATCCGTTTTCCACAGTACTCAGCTTGTGCTTTGCATGGACATTTTGAATCAGCTTACAGATAAAGCAGCCGAGGCGTTAATTGAATTATACATAGTACGTATATTCAGCCGAGTTTTATGGTTTCACTAACGGTTGAATGCTTTTAAAGAGGAAATCATTTACATTTTGGAACTGGGACTGTACACCCCGTCTCTAAAAAATGATATTATTCCTGAGATTAATTTCAAATCGGAGCATGTAGCTTACACACGGTTCAGAAAAGATAGAAGTGTAACTTTTCGTGTATTTTTGTAACTGTGCGGAATTTGTTATTTGTAAAGTTTACGGAAAGTTTTGCAAGAGGTGAGCCCACTGTATCTACATCATATACAGTGTATTTTGCATATTGGGATATACAAAATGTACATATTCGTGGCAAAAGTTTGATTCACTGTTTTGTATGAATTAACAACTGAAAGCAAATATTTCAAGGTGATCCTCGTCAAATTTCTTTGGAATTTACACTCAACCCAAACGTGAGTTTTTTTTTCATTCTTTTTCACTTTAATGGACGTTCCGTGGGAAAATTGTGCAGGGGATGGTCTAACGAGTTCTTACGTAAGGTAGAGAAAGTGAGGTTCATAGCATAAAATATAGATTCGTGGTGTTTCCATTTTCTGCGTCAGAGTTGACTTAGTACACCGCAAGGAAAAGGTAATTAAACTGCGTCTTATACGTGATCCTTGCGAATGCTTTTTATGAGATCAGAAATTAATTTGCAGAAAGCTGCCGTACCAAAGTGTATTTTCAGTCTTCTAAAAACTAAGACCAGACAAAAATCACGGCGTAGGGGAGAGCTTGACTTATTTCCTATTAAAAAAGGCTTCTTTACATATTAAGGGAACAGGGTACGCGTAAGTACCACCATTCTTATGGGTTAAAGTTCTTCTGACGGATAGAGTATTTCTGGTTACAAAATAAAACAAACACAAGAAGCATTAATAAGAGTATTTATTAGACTACTAATCTTGCTGTATTCGGGCTGTTAAATAGGATTTTCTTGTCACCAGTTTGGATGAAATCTTTCGCGCAACGATGAACCGAATGCCAAGATGGTGTAGAGAGACGACTTAACGTGTTGTCATTGTCTACAAGTTTGCATAGGGAAAGTACAATTAAGGTGTTTACACTAACGTCGAAAATTGCATCGTCTCCATATTGATGATTGTGCGATATGAGTCTGTGTCATTTTACACTGTTAAAAACACTCGGTGTTAAATTTAACGAGGATCGGACTTCTGTTTACTCCAACACAATTCTGCATATAATCTTTAACACCGATCCTCTTTTAATTTAACCCCGGTGTTTGAAGAGTGTACCGTGTCTTGTAACAAGTGTACATGCAGTTTTATATCCAGCCGACTGTAGTATAGGTATGAAAACAAACGAAATGTATCACATTAATTTTCCTCTTTCACACATTGGACTTACTTAGTCTTTGCGACAACGTGACACCGTTGCATTTGTATTCAGAGAACCATCTTACATTTAAACAAAGCTCAATAGTTGCAAGCTCATTTTCAAGAAAGTCAGTGCGACCAGACTGTAATGAGCTAAACCCGTCTCTGTAAAATGACGTAAACAGCAGGAACTAAACCTTTTTTGCTGGGACTCTGTAGGTCTTAATGTTTTTTAGATTTTCAAAGCGAAAATATCACACATCCTCCTCTCAGCTCCCAAGCTTCCAAAGGGAGAGATGACAGAACAAGGAATTTGTTGTACAGCTTGCTACGAACACGTTCTACAGAAATACCTACATGCTACTTCCCTGAAACTGGTTAGCTTGTTCAGAGTTATCAGTTACTGGTTATCCAGGGACTACTCGTTCAATATATATACTGCTCAAAATATGCTATTTGCAACATACACTACCTTCAGATTGCTATAAAAGTATGTTTTCTGCTCCAGTGTTTGTCATCTCTGTGGTGATGGTATCGATCTGTGCACAGTTATGACACTACAATTGTAAAGAATTCTGTCTATATATCTATGGATTGGCAGATGTCGTATGTCATGAGCCGTTTCTAGTTTTCATGACACCTATATAATTTTTAATGCTTTAAAACTACCACCAAGCAAGCACAATAGATTGTGTACAGACAAATTCAACAGAAGAGTTTTACATGCAGACAGTGGACTGGAAATCGGGGGCATGGAACCTTTGAAAGACTGAGTTGACAGAAGTTTTGTTGAGCGTTAGAGGGACAACGATTCCATTTGACAATCTGGCACGCACCGATAGTAAAAATTCGAATTCAGTGATGGAATTCAGTCAGTCAGTTCAAATAAGGATTTACGCTGCTTCCCAAAACAAATTGCCTTTTCATAAAATTTTTATTTTATGTGTTTTATTACATTTCAGTTTAGAAATATGATGGGAAAGGAAGCCATCACATTAAAGAAAAGCCCAGAGTAGCTTAACGATATCGGTGACTGACTCCATGCAAAAAGCAGGGGAAATATATTACATAGTAACAGTACCTATACGTTCCCTACGTGGTGAATAGGAATTTGCCATAGAGTTTAGCATGCGGTCCCTATTGCAAAAATGAGACACTTTATCAATAGGCAGAGAGGAGTGCCTCACTCACTTCAACTACATGCTCAATGGCAAAGTCGTATTTACCCATATAAAATTACTGTATTTAGTGTTTCTACCTATATATATATATATATATATATATATATATATATATATATATATATATATATATATATATATATATATATATATATATATATATATATATATATATATATATATATATATATGTTATTATTATTTTGTTTCACAACAATAATGAGTAGGTTCTGTTGAATATTCCCTAATAAGTTCTTTCGGTAATTCGTTGGCGTATGTGATCGTGGGGCATAGTATGGGATACACAAACCGAACTCATCACATAATTTACAGCCGTGGCGTTCCCTTGTCATCGTGCGTTACGTGCTTACAACAGTAAGGATGAACCTGAACAGGTAGCCAACCCGACCGAAAGTAGGGACTCAGCTTTACTTTACAGCAGATTAAAATTCATGTTTTCACACAAAAAAGCAGTTTAGATAAAGTCCACTGCACTGAACCACGCTTTATGATTCCTACTAATGGTCTAGTTTGATAAAGAAAGGATGATGTCACCATGTTTTCAAGTTAACTCAAATTCTGGGATCACGTGTAGTTGGTGCCGGATTGGTTTGTTCGTCCGACTATTTGGAGAATGTGCGCATGTGCGTAGTCACCGAAACGAATTACCGAACTCGCTTATTACCCACTCTTTCCTCCTTCCTCCATGTGGGACGGACAATAATCTCAGACTTTGCGTGAATGGGTCAACGGGTTATAAAATGAAGGACTCGGACTTAAAATAGAACAAGACAGAGTCAACTTTAACAGTTACAAATTTACCAAGTGAACACTGCAAGTAAGAACGTAAGGAAAAGTCAAATTGATTCATAATGTGCTTAAATAACACCTGTATGAATTGAATAATATCTCTACCACTTAAGTATAACAAATAAATGGCTCGTCCATTTTTACTGAACATTTGATTGTGATCACGTAATTTATATCATAGTCGCCATCGGTACCGGTTAATTTCAACTTTAGCCTAGCATTTTAATGACCCACTCTGAATGCTCACCTGCCGATTCTGTAAAAAAAACCTGTAGTACAAAATATCAAAATCTGTAATGAGGTGGCTTTCACAACAAGTATGACATTAAAATTTAACATGATGACTGCAACTATGGCTCGTCCCTTTGTTCTTTGCTTATTGCAGTGATCAAACATTAAACTACAACGGAAAAATGCATTTAAAATGCACTGGCATAGCATACAACGATAATAGGGTCACATGCATAACCGAACCGTTCTTTCACTACGATAACCATATAGCAATAGTTGTATCAGCTCATATTATTATGCATTAGAAAGTTACGGAACTTTCACCAGCATTTCATTGTTTTTTTTATTTGAGGTAAATAAATCATTTTTGACAAGTTATTGAATTGATACATGTGCGAAGATATTTCTTGAAAAGAAGTATCGTACTGCTTCATTTTAAATGATCCATCATCTTTGTCATATAAACAAAAAAAAAAACGAGTTTAAAAAAGATTTTTTTTTTGTGAACAAATGCAATACAGTAGGTCCCTTTAAAGGATCCCAGGTCTGGCCTCAAAGGACATCGACGTTGTGATAGAACTAGAGTAGGCACACTTTTCCTCTCTTATATTCAAGTGGCTTAAATTACGATACCTAGCTGACCATGAATGATTTTGGTCTTCTGCCAGTAGTGCTGTCCACATTATTCCAAAAGATTCCTTTTGGTTGACTAATCTGAATTGTAGATCTGGGTTTGCAGTATCGCTATATCTTCAGTGGCATCATCATGAGTGTACAGTTTTTCTCTGTCATTTGAAAAGTACTTGATGTAGGAAGCTATTCGGCTAAAGCCATCGTAGAAGCTTATGAAATATTTACCGTATCGTGCATTATAGGAACGGAACTTAAACATTTCCACCACAGGTATGAATAACAGATAGCTCAGAGAAGTAGCTGCTATCTTTGGGCGCACAATCAATCATGCAACTATCATTATATTGTAACGGGTAGATGCGCACTGCTTTACAAGGTGTTTCTTGATTGCTTGTTGTCATTGTACCGTATCAATTGTATTCTTTGTTAGGGTTAGTTGCCCCGGGCGCCATCTCTAGGTGGGCGCAAAATCGAGATCACTTAGAAAAATGTTGGACCTACAATTTGCATTAATATAACAATTTCATCTTTTAATAAAATAATTTAGTAGTATTGACACAATTAAAATCTAAACTAAAGAAGGGGCAAATGAACGCATAAATCGGCAACAATCCATCAAGTTTTGCGATAATTCTCTCTGGCTAACCATACACCCTACATACTTCCTGCGTATTTTATTAGAAAGCCAGAGAATTTCTACACAGAAAACCATACGGCTAATTCTGACATAACTTTAACATTTGCTCTATATAAGATCTTGAGTGGTGAAGGTATTCATAAGACACCCCCCGAAGATGGGGGTAGTGGCGTCAATTTCGTTTCTTGCCCCGGGCGCCACAAACCCTTGGTAAGGCCCCTTGAGTTTGGAGTCTCCTCAGACATCCTTTTTCCGATAAATAAAATTACATTAAAAATGAGGAAATTGTAAGGATGCTTTTGACAAAAGTTATAATCAAAAAGCAAATTCTGCTTAGACAGGGAGAACTGCTGGCCCAAGAATCTTTGCTCAATATCTAAAATAAAATTGAAAACGAGTGCGCAATCCCAAAATAAAGGACTTAAAGTTTCCTCTTGTTGTGAAATATTGTCATAGGTGTTAGAGTGCATGCTGCCCATACGGTCGCCGATGCAGCTTTTTAAAATAAAAGTATGGCTTTGTGAACGAATTAATCTCAGCTTAGAAGGCTTAAAACATACCACGACAAACCAACTGATTTAAATTCTTCCAGTCGGAGACCTGTAACTGAAAGAATGAGAGCGCCCGAGTTTGTCAGCCACTAAGGAACTTGCGGAGGAAGTTGGCTTTTACCATTGGGAATTTTTAGGCGGGGAAACAGAAATACTGCACTTAACACTTTTCGATGGTATATGTCCACTGTACTTGTGCCCCATGGTCACCCTCTAACCTTCAACCTCTTCCCTTCCTCCTCCCTCTTTCGAAAAGTCGCAGAACACGTTCCTTATTTCAACGCATCGCTAGATGGGTTTCTCGTGAATCCTCCTAGACATTCCTGTGTCACTGAGCCTATCGCTGGTATGTTGCAAAAATAGATCTTCGCAAGTAAACGAAGTCAGAAAACGCTCGTCAGCCATCAAATTGTATCCTCTCGCATTTCAAAACACCAATCTCTCAAAAAGTGCATAAGATCATATAAACTATACGTTGTTAGTGTTGTCATTTTGCGGTATTGATATGATCCCATAAGAATAACTTCACAAATATTCTCCTGACAGGTCAGTAAAGTCAGAGGCTTCTAATTTCGTTCAATCAGTTCCTGTTATGAGACAGAGTGAACTATTAATCAATTAATTGATCAGTTGCCCCGACAGTAATGAACGTATATCTTACAAAGTACGAGGAATAATACGGAAGCATATTAGAGATGGCTTCATGACCTTAATCTACAGGACCACTAGGGGCCACTTAATAACCCCAGCTGGTAGCGCGGCTGGATTATGCATTAAACCAGGTATGTATTGGTTACTGAATGGAATCTGTTATAGAGAGTCTAGCCAAGTTATCTGTTTGTTTTCAAAATAGCGCATGCCATCATATTGAAAATGATACGGTGATGGGGGGTGTTCATGACGTATCGATTTAATGAAATGTGGCATTGTGACGAGCCCGTTGTTATAAACAGGGGAAGCATCTAATATACAGTGATCTATCCCCATACTGAGAATTTATTGTATGGAATAAAAACTGAAAATACGTTTTGAACAATGACTAGTCGATTGGGGAAATATCGACTATTTTCGGCAAACGGAAAAATTAATTTTCTGTAACAACAACGAGAGTTTCCATACAGCACTAACCAAAATTGCGAATAACAATTCGCAATTTCGTTTTTATTTTTTCTTTCAAACGACATTTGCAGGCTAGTATGGGTTATCTATCAATGTAGCTAAGTAGCTAGTTAGATGGAGCTCTTTGGCCCAGTTTCTAACCTGTTGGTTCAAGTCGAGAAGATCATGGTCACAACTTTTTTTCCAGTTGTGTCTCACTGGTTTGATTTCCCTACTCCATTGCTTATGCGGAGCATCACGCACAACGGCAGTAGGTTCTGTCAATGTGAGTTGCCCTCAGTCAAAGGAGTTAGTCGAAAAAAGATCATTTTTCTAACGAGAGACTTAGGTTCTTCCATAATTTATAAAATACAAAAATAATGCTTAAATAACACTCCATTGTAAAGATTTTGGACGCAGTTCATTGCAGAGCGTCTCCAATATTTTCGTGGGGTTGGGGGAGGAGGGAGATTATTTCCTACGAATTTACCGTTACTCTATTACCATTTCATCTCGTTTTTTCCTGACATTTCCAAAGCATATACCAGCTATAGATAGTTTTCAGTGACAAGGGGTTACCCTCGAACACGGCTGAGATACGCTAGTGAGAGACTACTATGCCGTCACGTGAGAAATATCAATAGACCTTATGCACTGACGACACTGACGTAAAGGTTTATGCAATTTTTTTTTTTTTTTGTGAATAATTGCTGTACACAAACTCCATGGTTTTGCATTCGTTGAATCAAACACAGATTTTCTGTCAAGATCATGGTGGTAAATACTGGGGATAAAGGGGACACGTTCTCCAACATGTCAAAAATATACCCAATGGCTTAAGATTTTTACACAATTAATTTTACAAATAAATGTAAGTGATATTCACTCCAATATGAGTGCACTAACCATTCAACATGCCCAGCTGGACCCCCACTGAGTTTCAGCTGGGCTACTTGCTGGGCCCCAGCTGGGACCCATTCGTGTTTGTCAGTTGTTCCCACGTGGGGTCCAACTGGGCTAGCCTTTCCCAACTGAAGCCCAGTTAGGCTACAGTTATTGAAGCGGGGCCTTGCTGGGCTTCATCTGGGCATCAGATGGGAAAGACTAGCCCAGTTGGGCCCCACGTGGGAACACCTGACAAACACGAATGGGTCCCAGCTGGACCCCAGCAAGTAGCCCAGCTGGAACCCAGTTGGGGCCCAGCCGGGCATGTTGGCTGGGAAGAGACCGACCCTGGTAAGAGGGAATTCCATTTGGAATTGAGTAAAAATCCCCTCCAGCTGGGCAATATTTTGTTTCATGTGTTTGAAATGTCGCCCTGACCCTTATAAGAGTGCATGCATCTACGTTTTATACAGGCACCTTGGACTAGGGACGTAGTTCACCGCCTGAGAGCCGAAATTCACTCCAAGAAGATTGAAATTCAAAGTTTCCAAAAGAGCGAAGATTCATTCTTGATGGAGTGCCTACATTGACCATCTTTGACTTGAAAAAGTGATCCCTGTGCGCACATTTTGAAGAGAGTGAATTTTCACTCTTCTCTGAGTGAATTTCACTGTTTTGGGGTGCATTAACTAATTCTCTCTTTTGGAGAGTGACTTAGTTCACGTTTTTGTCTCAGAGTGTACGTCAGGCACGTGGTTTATTGGTCTGCTCGTACCATTCTCCCTGCTTTCATTAGCAGCGAGACAGGTCGCCAATGGTGGCATGTCAATGTCTAGAACCACTCTCGTCTTTTACTTCCAGGATTACAGGTTTGATACACGGACTTCTTATGTACATGGACTGAGTATGTAACACGTACGTACTATCTGTAGATTGTCGCTACCTACTAGGATAAAAAAGGCACCCTAAGATGGCCGCCGTTAAGCTATAATTTGTATGATTTTACAACGACTCTGTAATATTTTAAGCAAAAGTTTCACCTGAATGAGAAAAAAATATCATATTCCTGCAATACATGTAGTGAATTTAACATTACTTTGCATTTTTTCGCAAATATTTCAGGTTTCTATCAAATTCTGTTGTTTTGAACTACTTAAGCAAGTCGAAACTTTCGCACACAAAACTATGGCAGACAGCTATCTTGATACGCCTATACTTACACGTACGGTAGCGACAATCTAACGTACAGTATGCTCTGTTATGCTCTGTCCATGCAGGGAGGTGTTATTAGTAACACCTCCCTGGTCCATGTATAGAAAGTCCGTGGTTGGGTGCCGATGACCCCCTTCCCCCTCCTCTCTTCGGCCTGGTGAAATTTCCCTTTCACATAGTAAAATTTTGACAATGAGCCTTAGTGCGTATTCAGTTAAGCCTATGTGATCACCATAACTCCCAGTCGCCTGGATATTATGAATGAGTTTGCTTATGGGGAAGGCAGGTGTATAAAAAGTACCAAAATTATCCTCAAAGATCCAGTATTTGAGATTTCCTGTAAGAAAATGCATTTTTTTTTTCAGATTTTTAATTTTCGTTAATTTTCTAACTCTACATTTTTCATTCAGTTTTTCGTAATGGAATTTATAGAACAATTTCCTTCCTCCATCTTGTTAGTTATACTCACCGTCTTCCTCTAAACTTCGTTCTCTCCCCCATTCAGACCCTTAGCCGTACAAGACATTGGGGGGGGGGGGTCATAATCTTCCCAAGACAATTTTTTTTTCCAGGTCGGGGGGTAAATGTGTATAAATGTGGTAAGTCAATGACAAACTTCACAGTCTATTGGGGGATTTTCAGGAGTTTTGTCCCCCTGTCCACGTTTGGCTACGGGTCTGCTTCCATTGTCGGGGAAATCGTAGAGCTCTCATATGTCTCTGACTGCAGCCTGCAGAAACACTGAAACAACCCGAAACACTGAGTCTGCCGGCAGTATATAGGGTTGCCAGTATTAACCATCAGTTTTGCAATATTGTATGCAACGATACACTGTTAAAAATTTCTGTAAATTTACAGACTTTTTTTAACTTAAACTTTTTGTATTTTACTTTTAATAGAGATTTTCTGTATCTTTACAGACACTTTGTATTTCTACAATAAAAAAAGGTTGTTTAACATGTATTTTCTGTTTATTTGAAAAACCATTTCTGTCTGCTTTTTTAACCAAATTTTACTTCTTTGTAAAACTTTTTCTCTTAATTTACAGACATTTTAACAGTATTTTGTATTTTTCTGATTTCACATAAATATACTGTCATTTAACAAACATTCATTTTGTTTTTAAGCTGAAAAAGAAACAAAAATAAGCCCAAACAAACAAACAAATAAGAAATAGCCAGAAAATTTTCAATATATAACATGCATCGTTCTGCGAAGTTTCAGTTAAAAAAGAAAACATTTTTGCCAAATTTATGGCCCTATTTGAAAATTAACTTACATTTATTATAAAAGCATACTTAGTTATTACGTTTTAGTTATAAATATCATACAACTGGTGTTTTGTCACACATTTTTAAGTTAAAAGAAATTGTAAGGCCCTAATTTCAGAGCACTGACAATTGGTATACTGATGTCAACTCATCGCCACAGGCGCTCATGCACTTGATCGAATTAAAAACGTTTCACAAATTTACTTGAAAGAGTCTAGGTGCGTTCGACTCGTTTACTCGAGTAACTCGTGTTAAGCTGATAAGCGTTCGACTGGACGAAACGTCACCAAAACGTCACAACTCGAGTTAAGAAAAAGTAACCGGCCCCGGCAGCCGGTTACTTGTGTAGCCTCTGACGCAACTTAACCTACGTCATGCAAAATGTCAACCCGTAACGTAACTCTTCCTTCGAAAAAGATGTGGAGGTTGTCTTAAAACAGGCACAGGAGGGATAATCTGCCGGAACCTTATATAGTCATTTATTTGTAACGGTACAGATTGGTGAAATTGGCATACCGAAGCACATTATTCCTTCTGTTTCGAGCCATAATCAAGGCGCGAAGAAAAACAAGTGGCCACACTATTCGCTGCTATAGAAAGTATAGGCTTTAGCCTAAAGCATATAGGCCTACAGTACATTACCTTTTTCAGACTCCTATGACAACTTCGAAGGCAGCTTTACAGCTCATTTTGTGTGCAGCTGTTTGTATATTTATGTTTGTAGAACAAGTAGGCTTAATATTAGCAGGTTCGCAAGTTATTACCGTAATAGTGCCGTCGGAAGGTATTTTTTAATTGGGTTGAGGCAGGGAGCTGACTTGAGTACATTGAAAAGACGGGTACAGGCTTAGTGCAGATACGCTATGTGCAATCAAGGGCTGGGTTATATAGGGATTTAAAAAAGCCTTCCAGATTACAGGAAAAGGTCCTAAAAAGTAAAAATGTTGGCATGCATATATTGATTCTTTGACGTTTCATTACATTTCAAAATGAATGACAGAATTATTGGAAGCAACAGCCCCAGTATGATGCTTCCGACAGTCCTGAGTGTGCAATTAAATTTAGGCTGCAGTTAGACCCTATATATGTACTAGTTGTTTTAAGGCCCAATTTCCAACCAATTGGTTCTAGTCGAGCTGGCCACAGACTTTTTCCAGTTGTGACTCACCTAACTTGCTTGCAGTGGTGGTGCTACGTGGAATTTCCCCTCCCCAGATTTCGGCCTGCCCCACTTGTCCAACCCCCCAACTTAGCTTGTCAGTTACTAGTTGGTTTAACCAAAAAGAGTAAATACTTTACCTCTCCAGAGACGTAATTTTTCATCCAAAGATATGCTAAAACCTCAGAGCACCCTACCTTCGCCCCGCTTCGAGCTCGGTTCAGCGATGTGTCCGAAGAATTTTGCTCTCCAACACAATCTGTTACCCTTAGTTTGCCACCCCCAATTTTGACATTCTGGGGACGCCAATGCTTGCTTGTTGTCCCTCCTACATTTTTAGCCCTTATAGGGCCTTTACTCAAATTGGACAGTGTCCAAACTTGACATCTTTAATGCGTTTCGAAAGATTGTACAATGTAGGCCTACTGGTTGTCATGCTAAGTGCTACGCTAAGTCGAGCAAGTGATAGCCACGTGATCTGCACTATCTGACGTATTTACTCATTTGCCGTTCGCGTTGTCTACTCAGCACGCATGCGTAGTTAAGTCTCACTATGAGGTCATAATTACTCGAGTTGCAACTCGAGTAGACGAGTCGAACGCACCTTCTGTAAATTTACCACCTTATGACGTATATCTCATTTTGCATAAATGGGTGGAGCTTATTTTGTAGGCATTTTCCCAACAAAAGGATTGCTGTTGCTTTGAATAATATCTTTTTTGGCGTTTTTTAATCAGGAAGGGATAAACTTATTGTTTACCTTGTCTGGAAATGTTTGCAACCAATGTATTTGCATTCTTTGTCATATTTCTTTTAAAAACAATTAATATATTGTACAAAAAATGTGACTTTCCAATTACAAAGTTCCTAGAGATAGCAGTCTACTTGACAACAATATGACAACAAAGCATCTTCATTGTGTTTTGATTGAAAAAAACTTCGTAACGACACGTTACGTTGATAAGCAAATACCTGATCTACGTAATGGTGAAGTGTATGTTACGTAATGACATATGAAAGGAAAAAAAGCGATATTAAAATAAATATTAAAACGCCGAGAATGAAAACAGTAGGCTGTAAATTCACATAAAATTAAGGCAAATAAACAGAACAATTCTGTAATTCGATTGTACAGTAGACATTTGTAAACTAATTTACATGCAAAAACTGTGAAGAAAAAACAAACACTTAATGTTTTTTCATGATTACAGTCTGGCTGTAAAAAAAAACATTATTTGGTTGGAAAAAAATTTGCCATAAAAATTATGTAAATTTACAGAGAAATTTTTAACAGTGTACCTATCTATTTGGGGAGTGTTCTTTTTCGTATATTATGAGGTAAATTTGTCTGTTCACGTCCATTTTTAAGTTTATGTATTCTGATGACAGCAAAGTAAACGAGTTTAGTTGCTTCCTTCGTCCCTTATCGCCGTCCTCTTCCGTCAAACTACTTGAACATATTTGTCAAGCATAAAGAACGGCAAGTTTCTCAGATTAATCCATTCATTTCCCGCTCAATGTTCTCCGGGGATTTTAATTGGGGATGATCCAGAAACACACGGTCACATTAATATGAACAATCAGAATAAATATTTCCCATGGTCCTTCAGCCCGAAGTATTTTATCGTTTGCTATTGCCCCAAGCTTTTAATATTTCGTTCTAAATGCCACACGTTGTACAAGAATATAAAATCTCTTATTAAACAAATAACTCGGTAACACTGGTTTCCACAAATTGCTGTCGCCAGAAGATACATCTCAAATGAATTATCATCTTATATCATTTATTTAGTAGACTCACAATCGTTCTGAAATTCAGTTCGTACGTCGCCGCATTAAAATGTCACGTCGCTTTATATAAATCAGAGCCAGCCCCAAATATTATTACACGTCGATTTCTATTTATCAGTACTTCAGTCTTACTTTAAAGTTACTTCTCTCTTCAAACATTGAAAATCAGACTCAAATGCAGTGAAGGGAATTGCCAACGACTGCTGGGTAGGTAAAATGAAAGAGAAAATAAAGGAAGAAGGAGAAAAAACCCATTTTACATGCAGACGAATAAGCCCGACTCCAACCTTTTCCGTCAGTTGGCGTGTCAATTAACTTAAGAGAGAAATCTTCATGGCGCGCCGTTTTCAGCTCCCTGGAGTTCGAAAGAGCTCTGTGCAGTTTCTAAGTACAATTCGGTTGCAAGCTTATACACATTATTCGAACTATCGATAATCGATGCTCACTCGTCAATACAATGACAAGCACTGACATCCAAGGCCAATTAATCTGCTAATGTTTGCGGCATTATAAGATAGTGGCTGGCCATGATACCTCGAAGGAGCGTATTTATTAAAGAAGAACCGCTTCACGCGAGTCCCTTCGGGCACCTGACGTAAATCCTCAAGAAGAGCGCACCTTAAAACATTTCAGCGCACGCTGCTTCCTCTTTCCACTTGTTCACAAAAAAAAAAAAAAAAAAAACAGCAGCCCAAGCTAATTCATCGGGAATAGCTTTAGTTTAATTTAGCGTCACAGTATTCTCATAACCAAATAAACACACTGGTGTCCAACGAATTGTAACTGTATTACGTCCAAACAATTGAATAAACAGCTCCCTACCGATTAAAGTATTTGATTTGACAAAACAGAAAAACTATTTTCAGTTCCCAATATAGCTGCTTGGTAAGCACAGGATTTGTTGCATCAATTTAGTCAATCAAGATCCCTCTTTATTTCTAAGGCTGAAAGCTGCTGCCTGGCAATACAATCCGTTATCAGGTAATGTCTCACGCATTAAGGAGTCTGCACGATGAGCTGGTGCCTGCTCTTCGCGAAATTCCGTTTGCTACTCCTCCACGTTTACCGTGGGGGCATTCGTATACTGTGTACTTCAATACAATTCATGTTCAAGATCTGCTATGCAGGAGTACATGAAAACGCCAGCCTTGTAGGAATGGGACGAAGGATGGTCATCCTAACAGTTCGTCCAATTTATCTCTTACAACCACGTTCGATTGATCGATCCAGTTTCAAATAAATATTTGAATTTTCTCAAAAAGGCGTCTAATAGTTCTTTAACATATAGAAAGGTTTTTCGCAAAAACAGATTCAATCGCTGATATTTAATTTGACAGCTTCCTGTTTTTTATACCAAACTGTTACCATTTTTTCATCTCCCAGGTGTCCGCATTTCCCATCTTTCCCTCGAAGCCACATGAATGTCCCAGAAACGCACAATACTTATCAATGGGGTGGGGAGGGACAAGAATGGTTAGGAAAAAAAGGGAATGGACGGGTCATGACAAATGGGGTATATCACTTTTTTGTGAACATAACGTTCAGTGACGCTTTACTACTACAATTTTTCAAACGAGAATAAATGTTACTTTTTTGAAAACATTACATCTACTCTAGACACTAGAATGCATACTGCAGGTACAGTATACTCCCTCGCCTCTCGTACTTTGTAGTCATGACAAATGGACTACACGACATTGGTTGGAAAATTTGTTTTGCAATATCAACACCTTACTGGAATAGGCAAAGGGTACAAATCTCGGTGATTCGCTTTGCTTTGGGACGAAGTCCTATAATTAAGTACTTCAGTTAATGGGTATGCTTGTTTCGATTAGCAAATTACGACGGCCATTACTATAATCATTTCTGAAGTCACGCTTGAGGATACAGTGTTCTGTAAAATCGTGTCATCCAATCAATAGCCGAACATAAAACGCAAGGTGACTTTATTGAGCAACTACCAATTAAACGATATATTACGTACGGTCCTTTATCCTTCAAACGTAGAGTATATACTTGTGCAGTTTTGAACACCTTTGATTAAACTGCCTTAGAGAATTATTCCGCACTTACTTGACTAATGTGGGCTTCATAACAACACTCTTGACTAAATAAAAATGAAAAATAATTAAAACATGCTGGTAAATTTCAACACAAATGAATTATTAGAAGTTTTCCGCTTGATACTTAAAGGGAAAATGCATTTACCCCACGTTGAATTAGTTTAGCAGGCTATCCTGTTTCATGAATTCATCTTGAGAACCCCACTATTTTGCGTCCTCAATTGTGGAATTTACTTGCAATAAAGTGTTTGTCTTCCCTCAAACGTGCAATATTTTAATTCTGAAATAACATTAAAGATAATTCGAAGAGGAATGAAGAGGATTTTTTTTTTGAGATAAACCATGTTTCAAAATAAGTTCTGGGTGACTGCCTCTTCCCTCTAATGAAATTTGAACAGAGTGCAATCATGATTATACGTGCTTTTATCCAAACACCATGTAAGCTTCAACGATAAACTGACGTGATTTTGGAAGAATGGCAATTAAACACGTGGTCGCACCAGGGAGCTGCTCGTCGCGCCACTGATCTTTATGAAGGACAGATCGGTCGGGCGGGGGTAAATGCGCACTGTTGAAAAATGTGTTTCTTGATTGGCTGTTGCCATTGTATTGTATTGTCTTTGTTAGGGTAAGGGTTTAGGATAGGGATTATGGCTATCGTTAGCCAGTAAGGATTTTTTTTTTTGTTAAACAGTGCGCATCGCCCCTGGTGCGGGTGGGCAGCAACACGTCCTATTGAATTTGCCCCACGTGCGTAAAAGAAGTAATACACGCTTATTGATTAGTTGACCACTGTTTGTATGTTATTCCGCTTATGCATTCTATTGGAGGAAACTCCCTCTGTACTATGACATGATATACTACAAAGGAGAGCGTATTCATTGTGATACCGTATGCATCAGGTCTGAATCAGGAAGTTGCTAACATCTTCCTGCCAATTTGCTACTTTTCATCTTTTGTCATGTACGGTAGTTCCTCTTAGATGTTAATGCACTGTGATGAGCGTGATGACCGAATGAAGACTGTACTCTGTTACGGTAACAGCATGCAACAAAGAAAACCCCAGTGGCGGGGTCAGAAATGTCAAAATTGGGAGGGGAAGAACTTAGAGGAAGGATAATGTTGGGGGAAAGTTTCTTTTCGGCGAAGCGCGAAACCGAGGCCAAAGCCCCTTTCCCCCAAAGCCCCTTTCCTGGCTTGGGGGTCCAGGGGCGAAACCCCAGAAGCTCTGAGATTTTAGTATATCTCTGTATAAAATATTAAGTAAATTAGGTAAATTAGGTAAAAAAGGTAAATTATTTCTTTTTTCGATTAAACCAAGTCCTTACTGACCAAACTTAAAGTGCAAGTGGAGAGCAAGGACAAAATTTTGGGGACAAATGCCCCCTCTTGGGAGTGATTCTTTCAGTCGGTCAGTCAGTCAGTCAGTTAGTAAGCCTCAGCCAGTCAGTCAGCCATCCAGTGAAGCAGACAGTCTGTCAGACAATCAGTCAATCAGTCGGTCGGTCGGTCGGTCGGTCGGTCGGTCAGTGGAGCTTCCAAGTGCGTTTAATATGCAACATCATGTTTATAAGCAGTAATAAATCTGTTATTATGGTGTGACTTACCCTTATTACAGGAAATTCGTCTCACTCTTTTTCGTTATAGCAAAGTACACAAAACCTTAATCTACAACGGACGTCACGTTGATGTACATATTTTTGTTGGAAAACCATAAGCAAATATTCGAAAGCATTATGATTCGGGTATAGTAGACTTTTACGTGCACATCCTACAGGTTCGCACAAAACAGGGAACAGTGTATTTTTGGTGTAACTTGCAATGCATAGAATACATGTATTCCTCTAAAGAAGGGTGTCCTTTTTGATTTTGCTCTTGCCCTGTGCAAGACATCACGAGGTCTATGATGTTAAGTGACACTGCTATGGTGTCAAGTGACATTGTCAAATTAAATAACCAGAACGATGTGCCCCTCCACGACTATAGACCAGCAGCTAGTGAAAGCGGCTAACAGTGGGGTCATTCAGCCTCAATTCGGTTTAATTTACTTTTTTAAACAAGTTAAAGCCTTCATATCCAATTGTGGGAATCAACGTGTTTTAGTGCGCAATCATAAATTTTGCAGAGAAGCAAAGAATTTGAAAGAATAAAGCTGAGAGACCTCATTTGCTCTCGACAAAATCAGACCATCGTTTGACTATTCCATAGTAACCCACAGTTAGTAAAAAAATGACCCGGATGGAATCGTAAAACCGCCAAAGCGACATTTTTCTATGAATCGTATGGGAAGGAATGATTTCTTAAGCATTATAACTACTTACCAATAATGCATTTGAATTTTTGTTTTATCAGATTTAAAAAGTTAAAGCTGCCTGGAGCAGAAAATTTGTTTATTGATTCTCGCAACAAAAAGTTCATAAGATTTGATAAAGTCTCGTTTTGGAAGTTTAAATACTTGTACTTGTTTCTCTAACTTGTCTTGTGACGTAGTTGTAACTTACAGTTCCAGTCTTGCTCATACCAGTTTTTCATAAAAGTATGAAAGAAATGAAAAAGGTGTAATTTATATTGCTTAGGTGTGCTAGTATGTTGGCCTTATGGGTATACATCCTCAAGGCAGCTTTAATATCTTCCGTTGCACGAACTTTACTTTCCTCTTTTATAGCTTCCATGTACATTAAATTCACGTGCTCATTAACATCGTTCATTAATGTCACTTTTGTCCTTGGGATATTATATTTTGGAGAGCATTTTATTTTGTTTAAAAACTTGACCGCAAGCCAAAATGTTAGAGGTAAGGTTGCCTGGCGTATGCTTAAATTGTTCAAGTTAATTACAACTCGCAAAACGTCTCTGTTTTGTTTTGCTCATATCAATGTTAATTATCGTAATAACTCATCGTACGATCGAAACAATGAGGTTCAGTTTTCAGCCGGCAGATATTTCGAATCTCCCAAAATGATGTAAAACTTAGAACAGATTGTTTGAAAAATGCACGGTTTTAGGGAAAATTAGAATAGGAAGGAAAAGAGGCTATGTTTCTTTCCTTATCATTAAAAAACTTGAAAAACTTCCCCAGAACCTAATTGATGACGTCATATGTTCGAAACGTGTATTTCCTGTCACGTGTGAAATTGAACGAAGGAATTGAATCGTGCGAATCCCCCATTCGAATGTGTCAGATTGTAATACAAAGAGGGGAATTTCGTTTTCTCAAATCGGTATTGTATTTTGATTGCGTTGTTATGAAATCATCTCTGTACAATAGTGATTTTTCCTACATCAGTAGACGAATCTGAATATCCAAAGGATAGTCTGATTTGGCAGTCATGTAACTGGGGCTCATTAGCTTTAATCTTTCAAAATCTTTGCTTCAACGTGTCATGGATGGATGGATGACCATACAAATTCGTCTTCGCTGGCGGGTAAACAGGATTTGTGAACAAATTTAATTGATTTTGGACTATCAATTTTTGACCAATCACAATGTTGTTCACTTTGCAGAATTTGCTTACCTCAGTCGCTAGAGAGGATTAGTTTGCAGTGAGTTTTGTGTAAAGCTGAGCAGAAATAAAAAGGCTATAACTAATTATTTCTTGGAAAAGGGGAGGGAGTATTCCCCTTCATTATATTTTTAAGGATGTGGCATTATTGGGAAACTCGCTATCCCGCACCTTATTACGAATGTTGCACTTTAAAATTACTAGGGGCAACAAGCAGCAAGATCTTCAAGAGGTATTTCCCGCCTAAATAGCTAAACACCTTTAGCTGTATGTATTGTTTTGGTAAATGTGTGATATCGTATCCGAGTAAATCAGAATGTTGTCTTTTAGTTTAACTTATGGAAGGTGCAGAAAGCCATGGTACTCGTTGGCGTGGTTAGCATTTACTCCTCTTCTCACAAAAATCTGACAAGCGGTATACTATCGGACAGCGTGTACATAAGCTAGAACCATTCACAGGTCGACACGTCTAATCACCCCCTCAATCTTTAAATGACGAAACAGTAATTTGTAATCGAAGGAAATACGAATGTAGAGAGAATTTTACGATTGTCTGTAACTCACAGCCGAATGCTTTATGCGCTTGTCAATAGACGAGTTTAAAGTGTATATCTGCGCAAGCGTTGGCGACCTTTCTGTTCAGGTCAACTGGTTACAAAACATATGAACGCCCGGCTGCGCATATCGTACTGTATGAAGTGTGTTTACATCCCGCCATCAGCTGTGCGTAAGCATAGTTTAAGTGTTACACTTTAACCTTTGACCTATTGAGCGATGGTGTTCTTGCAGAAACCTCGCCGGCTGGTCTATTGTACAACGCACCTTCTATCCCCGGAAAAGGTTGGTCAATGTTTGTTAGGAGCGTCAAACGTCTTTGTGCACTGGCGTTTCTCATCAGTCACGTCATTGACCCAACATTTCCTAGACTTACGAGCGCTTCCTGTAGAATATGAGGCACTTATTGCCGACCACTTGGCTTGTTTTGACGGATACACCCCTGCCTCTAAACTCCGATGAACGCACATTTAATTGACTTAGGCTACCACTATCCAGAGGTCAAAGGATGCCTCTTAAAAGTTGATAATTGAGTTATGATGTGATGACTTTGCATTGAAGAATAAATCGCACAAAAGCGTCTAGTGCTACTAAGAAAGAAAATAAGAAAAAAATATGATATTTGAATGGGCCGTTAAAGGTTTACAATGAGTCACAATTAACCTATACTTGCATCTGACCGTGCCGACTTCAAGGGCAGGTTTCATTTGGAGAAATTGCTCTTGTCCTTAAACAAGACGTCACAATAGTCTCTGGATACAGCAATCCACTTTATATTTTTCTTATTTTCTTGCTAAAGGTCGTACCTTGAAATAGACCTATCTATATTCTATACTAAGATAATCAGAGGATACTTAAATTGTAGAATTCATTTTGACGAAATGTTCAATTGTTTATGACGTTTTAGGGTTCTGCATGACATTGTTACAATTTGTACCTTGTTTACAAGCTGACGCAAGTGTAACAGCCACGCTTACATACATATATACAACTGTACCAATAGTTGTGATATAGGCCTAAATCAAATTACTTATATACACCAACGGGGTTAAAACAGCACTCATTACACCAAATGGTTTGCCACCACCCACGATTCAACCGACTAATTATACGGTAAGTCAAATTAGTCGGCAGAGGCACCGTCCCGACCAGCTTTTGCTTTCAATGATATATACGTAATACTAAATATCAAGCTGTAGGGGCCGGACTTTCAAAATGTTCCAGAAGAGCATGATATGACTTTTTCCAAAGATGTAATCATTCCATTGCTTCATGATTCATCCTGTTGGTGATAGGTTTATACAATGCCGAATCAAGGACTGCCATAAATCCTTAGATTGACCGTTTCACCGTTTCAGTGTTCAGGTGCTAGAGATATAGATTGGTCAATAGCTTATTTAAGTCAGGCCTATTACAACTCCTTTTTCCAGTTGTGACTCACTTGCTTGTTTTCCTCACTTAATCAAGGACTGCCATATGCAGAAAAAAATCCTTAAATTGCCTGTTTCACGGTTTCAGTGTTAGAAATATAGATTGGTCAACAGCAGTATTTAGATAAGAAATTACGGCTTAGCTTCTTACTACGCTAACTGATTTAAGTCAGACCGACTACTACTCTTTTTCCAATTGTGACTCAATTATGTATGACATAATGAAGCGGATAGCAGGAATTTGTGAAGATAAGCGTCATTATCAAGCTGGCTTTCATTAATTCTATATCCTATTTACTCAAATTTGAGACGACAGTCAAATAGAAATGTTATACGCCAGTCCACACTTGGGCCATGTAAGCAGTGTCGAATTTTGTCTTTGTCCCCAAACTTGTCCTTCAAGTTAGATCAGTAATGATATACCTCTCTTGATATTATCTTTTCATCCAAAGGTACGCTAATATCTCAGAGTTTCTGGGGGCTTCCGCCCGGACCCCCACCCACAGGAGAGAAATCTTCGGGCTCAATTTCGCGCTCCGCCCAAAAATTTATTCCCAACATTTTCTTTGCCTTAAGTTTGCCGTATCCAATTTTGACAGTCCACTCGCCACTGAATGTAAGGTAATATCATATTTATTTTATTGATATACCAGGGAGCTGAATTCACTTTCCATTGAATTTGAAGGCTTCAAAAAGAACTGAGCTTCAGTGTAAGGTTAGGTTCGGTGTATTATAACCTTTCTCAATTGACACTATGCGGTATTTATCTACATAACAGCCGCCGTAAAAGTGATCAAATTTGACTTCTTTCCTTAGTTTATTATTCTTCCAAAAAAGAATGGTAGTCTAGTTTACAAGTCATATATACTATTTCTATGTAGTTTAAATATACCAGCAAAAAGGAAAACCTGTCATTCGTGATAGTGCTGTAACCCCTTAGTTCAAAGTATACGTGTGTGGGTGCACACGTTCGGACTGCAATGATCTTAAAGCAAAATTTTAGAGACTATTTATTTTTTTACGCAGTGCAGGAAACGCAGCATTGTTCCGGTTCTAAAATTAGTTTCGGGAAAAGATGCGTAGACCAGTTCAGTAGGTTGCACATGACAAATAACTTTGCTGCATTGGCTTTATCATTCACTTGTTTCTACAGACGAATCCGATTGGCGCTTGTTTTAGTGACTGTGGGTAACTAATAGTGGGGCCCATCAGCCTTCAATCGTCTTTATATATCGTCTACATGAGTTTTAAACCCTTATATTCAGTGAAATTGAAGGAATCAAGATACAATTTAGTGTTAAACCATCCATGTTTACATGTAAGCAAGGAAATCGAAGGATTAAAAGATAATTAACCCCAGTTATGGCCGACTTAGATCACACCATCACCTTCTGTCCGGATTCGTCTATAACATACCCTTGCCCCCTTCATAGTCCTCTCAGCCTTTTACAGAGAATTAAGTCAATGTTTCAGTAATGTTTCACTTCAACTGTACCATAGCGTAGCTATAAGCGCAATAGGTACACGATGGAATATGTCCCTCCCCTCTTTAGACAAAAATGAGCTATGTAGGCAAAATGAGACTTCAATTTGTGATATGGAAGGGTATCTCAAAATAATAAACACGTAGAAGATTTAGAAATCGGACTTAAAATATAAAAGATTACATGCATGCAATTCGTTCGATTGGTCATTACAAACGAAAAGATTTATTTAATAAAATATTTAAATAAGATTACTTGAAAAATAATATCAACAAAGAAATACGCATGGCATCCAAAACTTGGCCGAGAGAACAGTTGACGTCGTGTCATATACAGCAGTCTGAACTACTAACACTAGTACTATAGATACACATTCACTCTCAGGTTTGCGTTGAATGTCACAAAACGCATACATAAATCTTAGATTCTTTCATTGCCTCTGATGTTTACCGTTATGAAGCATTTACATAACAGGAATTTACATTTGTTTAAAACCGTCTTCATTTTCTAAAAAATGTACCTATGACGTCAAAAGCTCTTTGCAATCGTTCCAACATTACTGAGTAGTATGTCCTGTATTGTCGTCGATTTGTGGTAAGTTTTTGTCGGCAAAAATTCTAGCACAAAACTTTAATTTAGGCAACTAAGTCAGTATATCAGTATCATGGTTCTAATTTAAGAAAGTCAAACAAACCTAACTTAATTGTATTTATGCATGCTAACACCACACTTAATCGTGCGTTTAAATATTTAAAGTGTACTTCAAATATTAATAAGTCTAGAACTGCTCTAATATGTATTACAGAGGTTGAAAATGACATGAAGGCCTTTGATCTAAAAATTTTATCTCTATGCAATATTCAGTTTCAAGATAAAAGGCGATAACATTTCATCATTTCATTTGAATTCGCCGATTACGCAATAAATTGAAAGGTCAACTTGAATTTCTTTAATCTCGCGTCTATGTTTTCTGTTATAAAATTTTTCATGCAGCCTAAAAACGTTAAAACTTTTTTTTGTTTGTTTTGCATATTTTACAAAGAGTTATGTTAGACAAGTCACTTGTAGTGAAAATAGGACAATATTGTGTACATTGTGGAAGCATGTGTAGGTGGATAACGAAAGACAAAAAGAGACAAAAGAACGGTTTATAAGTTAAATTACAAAATTCGCGATTTACAGCCAAAAGGAAAGATAAAAAATCTGAGTATTTGTATGATAATAAGAAACAAAATTTGCACATGGTATGACCACATTTTTATCTTTTCTCTTTATCTCGCGCTAGTTAAAAGGACTCGGGACTTTCTTTGACGTAGGCAACGTTTCTCTCAACTCAGAGCAGGGAGTAGGGACAGATTGTATGTTGTGTGATTGTCCATTTTAGGCAGAGGTCTTAGGGGCCCGACGTACGGAGCCGCTCCCTCTTTGAAATGTTTTGAAGAATTACGTTTATTCTTACATGCAAAGTGGTGCCACAAATGTTAACTTTTAAAATTAAAATACATATTGTATTGTTTGGATTGTTAGGAGGTAATAAAATGCATATTGCGGGGATCCTGGTTACTGCACTGACAGCTGTCAAAAATTATTTTAAAAGTAAAACAGGTATAAACATAATTGCATTCTAAAAATCAGTAGTAAATTATTCACTGAAACAGATATTGTTGACTATAGTTTCGTCAGATGTGATCTTTATTTGTCAGATATATTTTTCTAAGTTTTACCCAATAATACGCAAAACATTTGACTCGAAGTGAGTGTGTGCAAAGTTGTCTACGTATTCATTCCGGCGATAACCTCTTTCGGGGAAAATGGTTTTTGTTTCGATCGAGGGAAAATATGGCTATGGGTGGCGCCATTTTCAAATTTCTCCCTTCATGCTTTGCGATCCTACCTCACAAATTCACCGGAGACGAACGTTAAAAACACCTGGAAAATTTAATCGAACTTGGTAAAGAGAATTTTGGGAATATTTAGAAACTTCGTTGCTAGGAGAGCAAAAAAGCCGGATCATGTTTGATAGTTCACCGGGCAAAGTTTTTAGATATCGAGAAATTTCGCCACGTTCTATGTCCAAAGCTTAAATTATTGACTAGACGCAGCCGCAAGATTTATGCAATTTTTTTACAGAAAGTTATGTAAGTTACCCACGAGTGCTCGCAATTTTGCCAATTAATACGTTGTTGAAAGTTTCTTGTGAATTCGGTCTGTGGTGATCGTGAACAATTACCTTGTTTTTTAAATAAATCCACATTTATAAAACAAGGTGACGATTGTGAAGAGGTACACATTAAGCGCTCATGAATATCCATGCTGTAAATTTTCCCCCGATCAGGTGAATTTCCTTTTTTACCGGAAAACGGTTATCTCCCGAACTGATATCTGGTTATTGGATGGGGGGGGGGGGGATTCCTAAAAGCCGGAACCCTGGATCATTTCCCAGACTGGCCTCGTCTATAAGCAATCAACCCACCCGAACGCGAGCACACACGCATAAACAAGCGCGCATACACACACACGTTTAAGAGCATACACACGAAGATAGATGGCACATTATAAATACAATTTTTAGGCTTAAACTGACGTTTTACCGAAGCTCTAAAGTCATCTGTTTACCGCAATGTTTCATTTGGTATATTCTGCCCGTTGTTTTCTTTAATCAGACTAGGGGACAATCGTTTTGCCCCGAATGTTTTGATTTTTGGTGAAATTTCCCCCTTTCCGCGGGGTCGGTGCACCTGTCATTCACCCCAGATTCCAATTCTCCTAACAGTCTTGCTTCTAGCCCATCCCCTAAACTGTCTCAAACTTTTCATTATCCCAAATCCTAGTTTAAACTTGCATACAACGCCTTGATATGTGATAAAAATACTCTCTGTATGATAGCTACTGTAGGCTATGAATAGCTATTAGCTACTCTGCATTTTCAGTTTAATTTGATTTCGTGACGAATGACTGCTTTCAATTGACGGGGCGTGGGTTGAACTATCAGGTGACAGTATTCATTTTTTAAAAAGTTTCATTTCCAATATTTGAGCAAATTTTGATGTTCCTTTTTGTTTGTTTTGCTCAGATTTGCAGCAGCTTTGTTGCAAATTTTTACGAAAGTGCAAGATCACTACTCTGAAAAAGGAGAAAAAACCGAACTGAGCCGAATTTCTTAATTATAAAATAATTATTTGTATGTATGTTACGATAATTATCTGAGTTTGACTAAATGTTATTAATGTGTGGAAGAAAACAGGTTTGGAAACGTTGGTGAATATTTCAATGACACATTTTAATGATAGGTCTAAGCTTTCGGTTGAAGTGATGGTGACCATTTTCGTGTCAAATCAAAGCAAACCGTTAGGCCGATCCCTATTTCATGAGGATGCTTCGACTAGGGTCTTCTCCAACAGGTCAAAAAGAATTTGTAGCAGTTTGGTCCCTTTTAAATCACCTGTAGGCAAATTACGCCGACAGTCTCCACAGGTTTATATGTATACAGTCATCGGCCACCGAGGCAAGTAGAGGAATGGGGAACGGTGCCCCTGCCACTGGGGGATCATGAAAGAAGAAACTTTGAAGTCGTCCATTGAGTTGATATCGATCAACTATCACATTCACAATTCTTATAATTAGCATTAGGAATGTTTCATGTTCAATACATTCGGAAAAGTTAAAATTTTGGATTTTGTTGTCCTCACCTGTAAGGGTTTTGTGCATAATTTGAAAAAGTGTCTGATCACAAATTTTTGAGAAGCGAATTGAACCGTTAAGTATTCACTCGTAAATCAGTTAAAGTTGTACATAGGAATTGGGGATTGTCCAAGTTTCAAGTTTAACTATTTGTCATAGGAAGGGCTTACTTAAAGATAACCTGTAGTCTCTTAAAAATGCAATAAAACATTTGCCGGATTTTGGATGACGTCACAGATTGCCCTCGTCGTAACTTTGATTGCGAACCAATTCGGCACACTATCGGTGATGCCACATCATCGACAGCGTACGTCAAAACGTTCGCTTTATCGACGGTACATTGAATCAGTTCGCAATCGAAAGTAAGAAATTGGTATTTTGTGACGTCATTCAGAACCCAACATAACTTTATTGCATTTTCACGAGACGACAGGTGATCTTTAACAGCTTTGAAAAAATATGTTTTGAATTTCATGAACCTTATCAATGAGCCGCTCTAAGAAAAAAAAAAGATAACTTTCAATGAGCCGCTCTAAGAAAAAAAAAAAGATAACTTTATTGAGACAATCTCCTGAACATTAGAGTTCCACGTAAGAAACATTTAGATGTATCTCTCAAGATGTGGCAGGGTGGGCAGTTAATTTTATCTATCTGGAAAACATTTGGGCCAATATTTTCCGGCTCTTCGCGCCAAACTATGACACCATACTCTTAGAAAGTTTGCCAACCCCGAGTGATCGTCTCCCTGACAAACCGCTGACTAAACTTCTCGTAAAATACGCCAACATTTATCAGTTAAGCTATTCTCTTGTAGAAGGAATTTCTCCTGATTTAATCAATTGACTGTCCCCCCCCCCCCCCCCCCGATTTACAGAATATTGCATGATGTTGATAGTCTGTACATTGCATGTAGAAATAACCTTACTAAATGCGTCAAGCTGAAAAGAGTTTTTATATAATCATAAGTATAGATGAAAGTATTATGAGTCATTCAAATGCTATATCATGTTTGTTATCATGACAGTCTTCTCTCCTTAATACCTTCATCCCGATTCTATTACATAAACTTCAGTCGAATAATTATTCTGATGTCGGAGAAATGTAAAATTGCATAGGCCTCTGTTCGCCACCATATAGCCTAACTGAATACGTAACTGTTTTTCATTTCTCCAGAATCATATACGTTTATTTTACTTCTATTCCCGACTGACCTATAGAAGCCACAGGGTAACTTTTTCAAAATTTTGCTGTCAATCAACTAGATATATCAGCTGAATATTGTTATTATTTATTGTTGCATTCTCATTGAAATGGCTGAGCTCTTTTAACAAAACAAGAAAAAAAGTAATTTACACGTTATGTAACGCATAGCCCATATCAACCCAGCTTTAGCAAGAAATTCATTTTTGAATTCCATTCTGCTTAAGGGCGATATTGAATTTCTCATTCTAAGAATTCCCTTTCGGTTTCCCAAGCCACCACCCAAGCGAGTAATTATGCGTAACGTAATACGATAGTGTCAAACGTAGGATATCACAAACTGTCTGCCACGATGATGACGATCAATGCGCTGGAAAAGGGTAACTATTATGTGCCTTGGCTGTCTGAAAAGACTAGGCTATGTGTAATTTTCAAAAATACGGAATGGAAAATGAAACACACCAATCCCACACAATTTTGGTTTGTAAGGAGTCACATTCAAGTTGATCATGCCTGACATCATGCCATGTAGGTAAGGGTTAGTTTTTTTTTTTTGAGTTTTAAGATATGAGGTCAGGTAAGAAAATGAAAATCTCGAGAAATGTTATTTTACATAATATACTGCTAAAATAGGAAGCAAATAACGCATAGTCGTTTTAGTATTCAACGATACGTCAAACGCTAAAGTCTGCTGAGTAACAGTGATTTTAGTGATTCATGCGTTGTTTAAAAATTACGTATTTGGGTAATGACATTCAAAAATGCTCAGTTGGTCGTACTACAGTAGAATCCACTTCTGTTTAGCTGCAGCCGCGATTTCTTCTTTTGTGTTCGCCCCGAGTTCTAAATTACAACAGCGCACGTATTACGTTACAGTATGTAAGTGTCTCAATTAAGTTGCAATAGGGCTTCGGAAATTTGATAAGTTCAAAAGTATTGTACTCTTAAAGAATGAACTTTATTGCCCCTTATGTGACCTCTTATACAGAAAAGGCCTATCGAAGTCGAAGAGAATTCGATCAGTGTAAAGGCTCTTCCATCATTTACACAATCGAATAACACTCGTTTTTTCACTTCTACTGCTCAGTCGTTTGTACCTTTACACAAAATGAAAAAGCACATAATAATAAGGTAACGGTGAGGCGACTTTTGATGATTCTAAAGGAGACATCAATTTACTGATGAAATAAACATTGCCTCGTTAGCATTACAAATTTTGTTATGCTAACGAGGCATTTTGTTGAGTTTCATTGAGTTTAAAACAATGTAAAATAATTTATAATGTGTGAGTATCATAAATGAAATTGAAACTTACAGAAAAAATACTTCAACTCGACCTCCCTTCAATTGTTCTGAAAACAGGAAACCGCTGGCCCAATAAAGCGACGCTAAAACTTGTTATATAAATTTGTGACGCAAGCTAAGCCTTTCTGCCAGATAAACCAGAATTTTTTCTGACGACAGCTCAGAAGATATAATAAAGTTAGAGAAAACCAGAAGCTGCTGCAGTAATAATGAATTTCAGCTTCCAAGTGGCTGCAAATTTTCTTTTTTTTTTCGAGGTGTCATTTCCTGGTTTTTTTTTTTGTGAGTTACGCAACTTAATTTTTAAAAAAGAATGGCTGGGTTTTTCAAGAACTTTATTTTCTAAAGTGGTCCCTCGAATTAGATGACACAATACTGTGTTTAATGAGCGAATTCGTTATTTCGTTTTGGTGGTCATGCACATGCGCAGGTCCTGTTAATTATCGGTAAAAACAAACCAATCCCTCACCTAAAACACGTTCTCCAAAATTTTAAATTTACATGAAGGTTTGGTGAAATCTTTCTTAATCCATTCATAACATAACATAAGGAGAGATCTCAATTAGGATTTAGGGCAGTGGATTGTTTCGAAATTCTATTTTTAATGTAGAAATTTGCGTTTAAATCTAACGTAAGAAAGACTTATCGTAGATTCCTCTTTTCCATCGTGTTGTATAGGCACTAAGAGTGTTGTATGCACGTACCGACCAGAGCAGTTAGTTAGTCTGTCAGTTAAATGGAGTTTTACGGCCCAGTTTCCAATTAATTTGCTCAAGTCGAGCCGGCCACGGTTTTTTTTTTTTTTTTTGGGAGGCGATACGCACCGTTTAACAAGAAATTTCCTAACTGGCTAACGACAACCCTTATCCCCAACCTAATCCCAAAACCTAACAAAAATGCAATCGATACAATACAATGGTAACAGCCAATCAAGGACATGAGAAGTTGATACCACAGAACACACGGTCGTACAGTGCAATAAAAACCCATCAGCCTAGTCATAAATCTAGTCCAACAGGTGCTAAGTTATTCTGATCTCTTTTTAAATTTTCTTCTCTCATATAAAACGCTCTAAGTACTTGAACTTGAAAAATTTTACACAGAGAAAGGTGTGAATTTTCCATAGAATTCGAATTTTTATATAATTTTTTTTTTTGCTAAATGCATTATTTTGAAGAAAAACCTGTGTTTAATACTCTCACAACAACTCGGCCTTGAGAACTCCATAAATTAAAGCATTAAATCTCCCAATTCGTTGCAAGAGTTTTCCAATTCATTGCCACTTCTGAAGACCGTCAGTTCTGTGGAATCGTCTAAGCATGAACACCTTGTGTAAAATTTCGCATCTACCCCCTTTTTCCAGTTTTGGTTCTCTGGCTTGATTTCCCTACTCCAAGCAAGTGAACACGGTACGCTAGATGCCGCAGGCTTGGTTTGTGTACCCCATGCTGTGCCCCCAAAATTCCATGCGGCAACAATTTACCGAACCTTATCTAATTAAGGGACATATTTCTTTTGACACCGACAATTCACCAAGGGTGTTTGAGAATTTTTTTACACGTGATAATGCTAATTATCAAACAAATAGATAAATCTCGTATTCAAATGTATAGCAAAAAATTTAAAACTATGACTTACTTCGTATCTTGTCTTGCAACGGTTTTATGTATAATTTGTAGAAGTGTCGAGTCGTTTAAAAAAAAAAAAAACCCATGGAAAGGTCAATTATCAGAAATCTCATTCATTAAACACTTAGGCCTACTTGTATGAGGACTGCCTAGATTTGGACATTTTTCATTTCAAAACTTCATGCATCTTCACTAAGGTTATAAACATCATCATATGTATTCAGAGGGTGTTTATCGTCAATTTATATCATTTCTACCATTTCTCGGTTTGACTAATTTGATCCAGGCAATATTTGTTTGAAATAGACAAAGGGCTGGTTGGGTGTAGGTAACTAGTTTTCTTATGATGGATCAAAGCACACTATCCGACTGGCTATAGCCCTTGCGTTGCGAAGGGATTACCTTAGTGATAAATGATAGTCATTTTACCTCTTTCTGCAAGGTTGCTAGCACCTAATTGGTAAAAATTCTCCATTAATAAGATTTGAGAAGGAAAAAACTCCAAACCTTTGTATTTCGATTCTCGTGACGCGACTTAAAACTAGTCGTCACACTGTCAGTCGCAGTCGTAACGCACATACAACCCTACGAATGTTGGCGAAGCGATTCGACTGAGTCAAGTAGAAATAATCACTGCACGTGACCGTATAATCCGCTCCTTGTAGTCACTCCGTACTACGGTCACTGGCCTACATGTACAAAGGTAACAACGTTTTAAGCCAAAACAAAAAATTGAGCTCTAATTACGATTGTATGGTTCATGGAACAGTTTTGAATTAACATAATGATTTTGAGCATTCTTAAATACCACTTATACCTTCTGGAATGTTTAATACCAGCGAATTCATAGCAAAAGGCAGGAAAATGTGGTACCATCCCTTCGCAGTAACATCTACATCTTGACAGCTTGATCGTCTGCTACTGTGTTGCATGATGGGAAGGACTTCCGCTCGACAATATATCGAAGACCAATTAGTAAGCGCTGCTAGTCAATACTTGTACGTCATATAGTAAGCTCTCTGTTCATTACGAAATTGTACAGTCACTGCGTAGGTATCCCCGTTTTATATGAGGTCACACGACAAACACTGACTTCTTCGACTGAAAAATTACTCTGCACAGGCTTAACGTTACTCGCAGAATTATCCAGCCAAAATTTCCCTTTTAATGGTCTTATTTCGTTAACAGACTTGTGTGGAAGGTGAATGTGATGACAAAGATCATCTGTGGAAAGTTTGGTGAGAAAGGGTATTTTTGGGGGGACGTGAGGGATGCCTACTCACACGTGAGTAGGCAAATGAGCTGTGTTTTAGTGTACACCGGGCAAGGGCCCAGAAATGAAGTGTATAGCACAAGGAACGTAATGCTGGGTCCTGTTCAAGGGCTAAGAAGAAACCACGTCAAGCAGAGACCCTCCGCGGTATAGAACAGGTCAGTTGAAGATGTAGTCTGGCGAAGGGATATTCCACAGTTGATATTAGGGAGAATCATACGACAGAAACTAAGCAAGAGTTCGATAATTTCAAAAATCCCCCTGATGGTGAAAGGACATGGGCAAAAGGTAGGCACAGATTGTTCAGAACCGGAACCAAATGGAAATCACCGAAACCGAAGTCGGTGGCGGGCGGTCCCGCTGAGCTTGGACCAACAGGTCGGTGCCCCGATCGTAGCGGAAGAGAGACGTCTTCTGTGTCTTCTACCCAAACCGATAAAAACCGACAAAACTGACACAGATTTAAGCACAATTCACTCTATCAGAAGAGTCGGGAGTGTTGTAGAATGGTAGAGTGAGTGTGCAATCTATAAGGTAACATTAGGCTACTTGATTTCTGCAACAAAGTTTGCCCAATTACTAAATTCATTAATTTTAAAATTCTGGTGATTTAATTCGTAGTTGTCTGGTGTGGCACGTTAGTACATATATCAGCATTCTGGCTCTTATTAATTGTACTTTGACATCAGGTATTATTCTTAAACTTTTAACATCAAGTTCGTTTAACATTCTTAAGCTTTCCTGTTATTGGTTATACCTGTACCTTAATTTCAGGTTGCATCCTAAAAGTACCGGTACTGCTTTGTCCGAGAGTCAGTATGATGAAATACTTTCTAACCTTACGTATTGATTGTTCTGTAAACTTGGGTTTGATCCAAGATAATGAGCGAGACCGGCAAAAAGCAATAAGAGAGAAACGAGAGGGTAACAGATTTTCTTTTAAAAACGTACTAAAAAACGAGCACGTTGTTACAAATAGACAACTCAAACCGGCCGGGAAAAAAAAAACACAAACTCCAACCATTAACCATCCACAAACAAAACAGGGAACCAACAGATAACTCGATCTGATCTGGCTGAGAGGCAAAATCGATCTCTATTTGAAAAGCCATTCCGGGTTACACCCAGGGTCTTTTTGACCCGCCTGAGTGGAGCTCCATTTCATAGCTATTTGGCATTCTGTCACAGAGTGTTATGCAAATTCGATGGCTGTAAGATATGGGTCATCTGTGAGAAGAATTTACCTGCCGGGGGCTAATTAGTAATACAACTTCTTACACAGCTCTTTCCCCCTTAAAATAAGAATCGTCCTGGATTTTATAATGCAACATTTAAACTAACTAACAAAGGGAAACAAATTCTCTTTATTTCAACATAAAAATACTAAACACATCTAACGAACATTGAACCCTACAAGAGGAAAGTATTCGAGCTTTGTAAACATCAAAACATTAAATTCAGACAAACAATTTCAACCAACGCAAAGGTATTCCTATACAAAGAATATATAATTCGCTCTGTAGGCACATGTGGTTAATGTGCTTTATCTGTATATCATACACCCGGTGTGCATACATCTCTTTAAATATGAATAACATTCGCCTTTGGTAATTTTGAATTGAAAATACTTGCACAAAATTCCTGTCGAAAAATATCGTAGTGTGGTAAGAAAGATCATATAAATTTTGGAGCAGGCTTCGACACAATTCAATTCACATGTTTCAACGTCCAGGTGCACTGAAACGCAAGGATATTTACCAATTTTACCAATTGAACATACAGTTTGACATGGAACTAAAATGCAACACTGAAACACATAATCATGATTCAGTATGTGTAACGTACACACAATCTACATGTGCATGGCATGGTGCATGATATGTGGTAATCCAAATTTTTCCTGCATAATCCTAATGCCCGTATCGATCTACGTCACGCACTTGCCTACCTGACCCAGAGGTATACTGTGAGGTCAGACTAGTAGCCAGGACTGCGTCATGGGGAGGGGTTTGGTGTCTTGGGGGATTGTGGGCACGACATGCGGGAAAAGTCTAAGAATGGAAAGAGGCTACTTTAGGTGTTTTTTGTATCGCAAGGTTGAGTCATGGAGGGGGGGGGGGGCTCTAACCCCCTAAACCACCCCGTGGATACGTCACTGGTGGGGGTGTGTTGAGATCAGTTAACGGCGCTAGCGAGGTGACAGGAACTGTGTCGTGTGGGGCGCCTGGTGGCCAATGTGAGAGACATTTTCACAAATTGCAATGTTGGGAGTTGGCGGTAAATTTGACTCCCATCTTTGTGTCATAGATTGCATGGTTTCAGACGATTGTAGTCAACGATATAGTCTTCTTACCAGGGGTTTTCAGGTCTTCAATATCGTAAACAAGTCTTGTTGAGATTTGGTAGCAACGATAAGCTCAGGACCTAACCATTTGGATTCTATCTTCATCCTCTTCTCCAGGGGCGTTGTTTCGCATCACCAAATCACCTGCAACATATGTAGAAAATTTTGGGGCTGCACTCTCTTCAATAGTATGCTGAAATGCCCCGTGCAGTCGGTTTTGTAAACTTTCGCATTACTTAGCTCGGGTATTTAGAGGAACTGCTGTTGGGGAAGAGATGAGGACATCAGAGCTCCATGATTTCATACCTATTTGGCATTCTCTTTAGAGTGTTATGCAAATTCAATGGCTGCAAGACATGTGCCACCTGTGAGCAGGATTTACCTGGGCTAATTATAAATACAACTTCTTACACATTACTGTCCGATTTGGACAGTAACTTCAGGTTTAATTTTTATATATTTATTAAACCATTTTTGGTTTCCCGAAAGGGAAAACCTATGGACTCATGCAGACAGGACTTTTGCAAAACATGTTTAGGATCGTGCATTTTAGTGTTGGCGTAAACTATGGCTCATCGATTTTCTTACCATTGGTGCATTCACCAATGTTAAGAAAATCGATGTACTTAAAGGCCCTGTTCTCTCACCCCAAACAGTACCAATTCTCCTAACCAAGCCCCTCCCACAATTGTCTAAAAAATTCATCCTCATCAAGACACAATCTCAGTTTATTGCTTCAGGCTGAGTATAGAAAAACTCCATATACTAATCAAAACACTCTCAGTACTGTTCATGCTATGTAATATAAGCTTTGGCACTCTGCATTGTTTGAATTAAATGTCAATCAAAGAGCTGAGCCAATTGAGAATTTCGGTACCCGGGTTCCCAAACTGTAGTTTGGGGTGAGAGGTTGGGCCCTTTAAATACTACGAGTCTACATAATTGTTCACTGTCTGAAGCCAAAGACCGGCTTTATCGAATATTGGTTTTGATGACTCAGCCAGACGAGACCATTTATAACGTGGGCAATAGCGTGCTCTGTTTGTAGAAAAATAAAATAGCATTGTTTGCAATTGAAGAAAAAACCCGAAATTTTTTATTCTGTTTGAATGCATATTATGATAACAGATTTTCACCTCATAGTTTTAACTCTGAGGAACAGCAACTTTTGACGAGAGAGATATTTTTACCTCCTTTGAAATGTTTCAAATCGTCACTGGGCCTTGAGCTACTTAATAGGTATCTATCGGGTTTCAGATAAGATTTTGAACGTATGGAAGCCAAGAGAAGGTTACAGTAAAAAGGCATATGCGTTAGCACTTTAGGGGAAGGCATCATTCCCTCAGTAGTTATTTTAAGGCCTTCTGCTGGCTTTTCACCGGGGTTTTATTAAAAAAAAAAGGGGAAGAAAGAAAAAAAGGAAAAAAATATTCCACACCGTGTCCTTGAAACCCTGTCGCACTTCCTAACTCCTAACTGAATATATCTCATTTTAAAGATTGGTAACTTCATAAATTGTTAAAAATACCGCTGCTCTTCAACAAAGCCACAAAAATTATGTAATGTGGGCACATTTTCTCTCATACGTTTTGTCTTTCATAAAAGTCGCTTTGTTCTTGAAATTTCATACTGTGGGAATGTTTAAATATCTTTGCCTGTAGTAGATCAAGCATTACCTTTCACCGTACGTTGAGTACAACTACCACTGTTGGTTAATATGTCCTGCAGCGGCATCAAAATTATAAATAAATTGAATGTCATATCAAATGAATGAAACGCGATGACATCACAGATTTACATGATGCACCAAATCAAAAGAAAAAAGTTGCATTACTTTATAAATTTGTGTCTTCCGAACGATATATGCTATTGAGATGAAGTTTTCGCCCCCTAAAAAAGGAAAATTTTTCTGCATATCTTGAAGTAAATAAATTTTGTGTCCGGGAAAATACCTTTAATTATCCTTTCGGGAAAGGTTTCACAGTTCAGTTTTGATCTGATTAGTTGCTCTTTGATCTGAAGTTTGATCCCTTAGATTTAACTCTTGCTAGATATGCGACTTCTTGGTAAGCTGCAAATTGTGATCTTCCATAAATTGAAAAAGTAATAAGGAAAATCGTGCAAATTATACATTTTGTGGAACTGTGGTAAAATATTGCCTCGATTTTGTTCGGGTTGGTTTCGGTTGGTTTAATGTTAAAGCTTCTTCGGTTTAGGAGGGGTAAGTTATCAAATAAAAAATAAAAAAAAAAAAAAAAAAAAAAAAAAAGTACGACGTCTGTTTGGTCTCGAGTCAGCTGACGTTTTCGGTTTCGGGTGGTCTTGGTCAAATCCAAACCGACGACTAGATGGTCACGACTTCTAAAACCAGACCGAATCACACGTTTAGTGTGGGTATACTTTGTTGATAAAGTTTCATATGCATTTGCCTTCAGTTTAACACCACCCCTTAGTCTGCATAAAGTTGACAATAGGTATAATCTGCTTGTTTTCTGGCATGTTTAAATGATGTTTATATTTAACGAAGGTCACACAAATTTATGTTTTGGGACAATTCTTTTTGCTAAGAATGCTAAGAAACATCAGTTTTTTTTTTTTTTGGGGGGGGGGGGGAGTTGTTGGCATGTGTAAATAGTCTATTTTGGGATTTGTCATTCAAGAGAGAAGTTTTTTTCTACTTCATTGTTCCAAATTAAAGTGCTATTTTTGCTCTCCACAAATCTTTAAAGATGTAATTTGGCCTACTTGTTATTTAAATGGCCCGGTTTCTTGTATTTTGTAGGGTGTTTTTGCAAGACGAAAGCCACCTACCTATCCAAATTCCAGTTTGTTGTAGAAATAAAAAGCTGCTTGATTTTAAATATTAAGATTCAAAAAGCACTGTTTTAAACAAATTAACTTCGATCATCTTATCTCAGGTGAGCGTTTTGTCCGCTCTCATGGCCAGGAAACTCCATGACGTCATAGAGACTTAAAAAAGTAAACTAACGTCATGGAAGGAAGATCTGTTTGTTGGTTTCTTAGATAAGGTTTTGAGCCGCGATCGCGCTACAACAAATTCGTATCCGATCCGACGGATCCGACAAATTTCATCCGACTTCACAGTCACAAAAAAATCAGTTAGCATTGTATTGTCATAGTCATCAGATGCAAATAACATATTTTCACCGCTGAGTTGATATATGTTTGGCTCTTCCCCTCGAACAAGAGATGAAGATTTCAATAAAACCCGAAAAAATCGAATCGAAACTTAATAAGAGCCAAAATCGTCAAAATGTGGGAGCGGCTTCACGGCTCGGATTCTATCGTTAACTGTATATCGGGCCTACCACAGCATTCTTTCAGTTGTGGTTCACTGGCTTTTCCCGGGCCCCTACTCCAAGAGGTTCACGTCTGCGTCGTTCAATAACACGTTTTTTACGCGCGTAATATAGCCTGAACTTTCTGTGTATGTCACAAACGCACGCAAGGATTTCGGATCAGATTGGATCATTGTGGTCCAGTTTTTGAAAGTTCTAGTTCAAAACTATATCCGTCTCTGATCGGAGCCAAAATTTGTAACTTTTTGAACAGATGTCATGAGATGAAAACTATTTCTGATTTACATTACAACGGCAGACAACATTAACTCGGCCTCGTTCAAAAATCGTATAAGTTCTTCAGTTGATGTCGCTCCGTCAGCCTGTTAAGCGATATCAGTTGTTTAATGGTAGTAAAACAGTTTATCGTGATCCTACTTAATATTGATATTGAGATTATTATTAACCGCTATCTACACATACACTACTAGTCCATTATGGAAAATCCGCATAGGATGTAGGATTGAAAACTGTTGTAATGTACTTTTTCCTAATAAAGACGCACTATTCAGCGTTTGGTTCAGAGTAAAAGGAACACTTGTATGAACAACAATTGTTTCAATGTGAGACACCTTAAAGACTCGAAACAAAACACTGTGCAGAGCATGAAAGTGGAAAATATTTAGAAATGATGTTTCTTAGATTTAAAAAGTTTTCCAAATAACACGTATGACTATAGACTATTTATACTATTTGTAAGAAATTCATGATTTATCTTTATTTAAAACAACTGAACAGTGATCATGGCTTACCCCCCAATTTTTGGAGCCACTGTGCCCTTTTTGAGTTTGGAATATAAATGCTTATAATATCCTTGGGCTGCATGATCAGACTACGTTGCCCTTTGCTAATGCCCCGCGCTCCAAGCTGCAGTCCAAAGAAGGGTATAGACTACTTGAAGTAACCTACGTGTGTAGTGAGAAGACATCCCACAAAAAACTACTAAAATTATGCAAGATTAATTTGTATCGGGACAATTTGTTACATTGCTCCCAGCTGTTGTTCCCAAGACCGGCCGGCGTTCATCTGCGGAAATATTGCCCATAGCTAACATTTTCTAATGAAAATGGGGCCTGGAAGTAGAGACAGTGGCGGTTCTGGATGTCAAGTGTTTTGCAACACGTGTTTTGCAACGCATTTGGGAACGGAAGGATTGAAAGTTAAAAATAAAGAGGAAAAACCTTCAAAATAGTTTACAAATTTTTTCCAACGTTGAATTCCGACTAAACCGGAACTAGTTATCTGTAGCCCTATATGCCGACACCTCTATATCCAGCCGACGAATCCGTTAGTTTTAACAATGCTTGGTTCAGACATTCCTTTTTTGCCGACAACTCGATCGTAGATGAATATATAGGTTGTCGGAACATGGGGGTGTCCGAATATAGGTCAGTCACCGACAAGGTGAATATCAGAAAGGGCAAGAATAACAGCAGAGAATTCCTTATATTAAACGGGAATATTGAGTTAAAAATCAATAATTAAAATGGGCAAAAGCAGTTGTCCCAAAATTGTTTTGGGTTTGAAGCCGGGCAGCTAAACCTCACATTTTCTTCTTATTTCAGACTTCAAAAGATCTTTTTAATATTTTAGGCTTTAGTATTGCGTATTCAAGTTAAGCCTGCTTGATTTCACCTGCAATAAGTTCCCATTTGAAGATAAAAATATAGTCACATGACTCTCAAGAGCCAATCACCAAATATGGTAGTCAACAACACTTCTTCAAATTGAGGGACTAATATTGCACTTTAGCGAAGGTTCTGAAGGGTACTTCAACATGGCGATGCTTATTATAGGCATTATTTGTCCATTTTCACATCTATTAGTTGCACAGTTAGTTAGAATTTGTATTTTCTCAAAATCCTGACTTGTTTACCCTCTGTGCATAGGTCTGTAACTTTGAAAATGTGTCTTATCATGAATCCTAAAAAGTGAATTAGGTTGTTCACTTCCTCATTCACGAAAATTTATTTCAATGCAGATTTGGTGGATGCAGTCTAAGTTTTGACAAATGTGGTGAATTTTAAGAACCAACTCAATGTGTCGCTTTCAAGTAGACTACAAAAACTTTAACACCCTGTTTACAAATGCCCCCCCCCCCCCCCACCCCAGTTCCCTTTGACATGAACATAGGGTCCTGTCAAATCATGTAAGGGAATCACATTGCAATTCGGCGAAGAATGCTTCCCGGTCCCATTTCAAGGGAAATTTCAAATTTCAGCTGCAAGCCTTCTTTCTTTGTCGAGCAGTAGTTCCAGCTTTCTTCAATAAATTACAACACCTTCCATTTCTTTGATTAAATCTCCAAAATTTTCAACGATTAAAGCACTTTTAAATTTCCAATATTTATTTTAAACTGATCCTCGAACTTTGGGACAGGTTCCACTCGCAAAAAGTAATATAAACGTATATGCACTGTTAAAAAAACGCTTGTAAAATTACAGTTAAAACAAAGAAATACGTAACAATACCGGCTGCATTTGCAGCCGGGTTTCAAATGTATTTCTCTGTAATTTTACGGACACTTTACTTTTAACAGTGTAATTTCTGCTGCTCACTTACTTCCAAAAGAGGAATTAGACAATTGAGACGAAAATAAGAAGAAGAGGGAACAGAGATGGGGACAATGGCATATCCATGGAGACCAAATTCCCGTTAACCTATCATGATGCCTCCATTGAACTTCCAGCTTCAGTCTTCTCTATAGTCGGGAAACTTGGTTCCCTCGGCCGATCAGCAGTAAATTGCCAGTGCCCCAAACTTTAATAACCACTTTGCCGTTTGTGACAAAAACCTCTTTCAATTGAAATGCCATTATATATGAACCGATAATCTCCCATGGAAAAGCTTATATATTTTTATGAATTGGCAAAGTTTGGCCCTATCTTAACAGAAATAAGGGACCTTTTCCTTAAAACTCAAAATAGTTGGATAGATGGGATCCGGTATCGCTCTTTTGTGACCCGTGCTTTACCCCTTAAAGGCCCAGTTCTCTCACCCCGAACAGTACCAATGCTCCTAACCTTCTTACTGAAGCCCCTCGCACAAGTTTCTGAAAATTCATCCTCATCCAGATACAATCTCAGTTTATTGCTTCAACCTGAGTACAGAAAAACTCAGTTTATATGACCAAAACACTCTCAGTATCGTTCATGCTGTTAAATAGAAGCTTTGATACTCTGCATTGTTTGAATTAGCTGTCAATCAAAGAGCTGAGCCAATTGAGAATTTCGGTACACCCGTAGCAAAATTGTAGTTTAGGATGAGAGGTTTGGCCCTTTAGCAACCATGTCACATTTTACAATCGTGATTGGTCTAGAGTGAAACTACATTGGCCTTTCAACCGGGACTGAGGTCCGACTTCGATTCCTGGATCAATTCATAACTTAAAGACAATAAAAACGGAACAGTATCAGCTGTCACTGGGCGTGGTGCTACGTATACGAAATGGAGACGGGGATGCGAAGCAATGTCCCACAACTAGGAAAAATCGTGGGAACCAACAAAACCAAACCAAAGCATGCAGAAAGAGTTGTAAACAAACAAACACAATTTGTTACCAATTTTTCTTCAACGGAATCCACGTTAATGCCAGTGGAACGGGCCACATCTTTTTCCCCACTTAATTGCCCACACTGCGGGGGCGGGGTAGGGGCCGGTCTACTACTTTAAAGCCTGCCACTATTCTTCTAGAGCAGCATGGTTCGTCACAACATGATATCAGCTTATCAGGCAGCGTTGATCTTGGCTCCTTTCGTCGCCCTGCAGCATTTCATTTTTTCTTCTAGAAATGTCATCATACATTTTTTTATGTAAAACGCTTCCTCTTAAGTTCTCTTGACTGTCGAAAGGGCAGTTACATGACGAAACCAAACTTCTCCTCCTTCAGAAGTCATTTTCCTTAGGAAGCTACGTCCTCAAAGGACACATTTGTTTTCTGTGAAAAGCTTTCAACTAACATTAATGAAACAACTATGAAAGCAAATATGATCATGTTTCTTATTAAAAGCTTTAAATGTAGCTTATCACATTTCATGGAAATTCATCTTTGTGACTTATTTCATCCAGGCGTAAAAGCTTTATTTTCCATTTAAGCGCGTTAGATATGATCTTTTCGTATCATTTATTCTGTAACATTAGCTGGCATGGATTTTTGTCTTGGTGTTAATATAATCTGAAATAACATGTTTTTCTTGAAGAATAAAACCTAACATAGATACGTCCATTACTATGAAAGGTGGTTTAAGATTGCATCCTAAAGGGAGTCAACTTCAACCCAAATTATAAGTGGTCTACAGAAATTCTCAATTTGCACATCTTTTTGATTGACATCACTTTCAAAAAATGTAGAGTACTGTAGTTCATTTTACACAGTATGTATGGTACTGAAAGGTCTTTGCTTACACATTCAGTTTCGTGTAATATTCACCCTGAAGCGATCAACTGAGGTTGTACCCAGATGAGGATGAGTTTTATCCAGTTGTGGGAGCGGCTTAAGTTAGCAGGTTAAGAGAAGTTCAAAAACTAAAACTGTCTGGGGTGAAGAGATTTGGTCTCTAATTCTAGAATTTCAAAAATACATATTTTTGAGTTTAAAATCTTCATCTCATCAGTGGCTACGGACGGGCATGTCATATTTTGCAGGTTCTTTTTCAGAAAGCCTGTGACTGGACACTTGCGGTCGTTAACAAATAAGATGAGGAAATCATTGACCATATTTTGGAGGTCAAAATTACCACGAGATACCCAAGTTGGTCATAATTCTAGATCAAGAAGGGTAGACTAACTGCTTCCAATTAAAATATTCATAACTTGGAACCACAAACCTTTTCAAAGTTGATTAGATTATGTAAACAGGAGACTCTAGTCTCTTCGACGAAATGGTTATTTTCCAGTTTATCGAACTGAGGTGTTGTGAGTCATCGCATTTTTGTTAAAACGTTTGAAAATTGTACAGGCCTAGAGTTTTGCAGATTATGTACAGCCTCTTTTTGAAATTCGAGCCCTATAACTTTTTTTTTTCATCAAGCAATTGGTTGATTGTATATTCTAGTAGCCTCAAGACACCCATAAGGTTTATAGGCCTACATCGTTGACATTACACGATACAAATGGTACTATGCATATTACCTAGAGAATAATGAGACCCTTATAATGTTATATAGGTTATTACGATGCAGCTTAGAAGCCCACGCATTTTTAAAAAGTTTATTTGTTCATTTGTTTATTTGGCCATAATGTCTAGAACTTATTTCCATCTTCGTTATAACATAACCATAGCCTTTCTAAATGTTTAACAGTCGCCCAAATTATTGCAACGAATATCGTCATCACAACGTGATTGAACCTTTAGAATTGTCGCCCCCCCCCCCCTTAATTGTCATAATTATTACAACCGTGAACGTCTTGCACCAGCTTCGTTTTTGTTATCATAGCTGATCCTTTTTCTTAAAGGGCAAAAGCAGCAGCCACAGACTTTATTCACAGCACCCTCTAATTCTCACAAATTTATTCAAATTCACGGTCTTTCAAGTATTTTAGTACATTAGTACTGCATACACCCATTCAGAGCAGATCAAACAGTGACTCTCAATGAATGTAACAATTGAGAGACAAAAATATTGTCACATGATTTTAAGAACCATTCATGATATAAGTGATAGGGTAATAATTTAAATGATTTCACGTTGGGGTGACTGCACATTTTCTCTTTAAATGTCACCACCGTAACTTTATTATACCATCTTCATAAATACAAATGTTTTTAATGGCATCGCCATCATACTTGATGACTACACTAAAAAATAACACGTACAATAGCACATAACACATATATAACACTTGAACATGTTAAAGTATACCTCAAGTCAAAAAAATCAAAAATATATAATTAAAAGCATGAAAAATGAATTCTAACAGTCCAACTCTTATCTTCTTAGGACATTTCTGAGCTGAGATATAAAATGTTGAAGTTAATAATTTGTGATGTCATTGTTGTTCTACCCACAGAACCTGCTTTGATTTCCTTTAAGATTCAATGTTTTTATGACCTTGAACACTTCATGTTTGCTTGCATAGCATGTTGCACAGAGAGGGTTTAATTAATTACATCACCTCATTAGAGTAAGAGTGCTCTCACACCTTGGTTCAAGGTGCAGTAACTTTCTGAAAAACAAAGAAAAACAAAGATTGTAATTTGAGTTGCACAACAATGACATCACAAATTATTGCTCAATATACAAGTTAAGTTGATGAATAAACTTCAATATTTTATATCTCAGCTCAGGGATGTCCTATGAAGATGGGAGTTGGACTGTAAGAATTCGTTTTTCATGCTCTTTAATATATATTTTTGAAATTCTTGACTCGAGATACACTTTAATGGCTAATCTTTATGCAGTAAAGGTATAGCGCTTATTGCTTTATTAACGCATCACGCGTTATCGGTGAGACAAATAACACGTCGAAGTGTTATTGTTGTGGAATGGTGCAAAAGTCTTCTGGACACGGGCCAGTTGCTGCCCTCGTGATATGCAGTATTGTCAGAGTCATATCACTTACTCCCCTAGTCTCCAAGTCTCCCGAGATGTTCCCTCTCAGCTGTAAGGATTTTTCTCTGTTACTATTTCTTCTCTACGTGTCACCCCTTTGACCTCTCCCAATGCACCTCTGCCGACAAACCGTCTTCTCACACTCTCCTTTTCCACTTCGACTCGTTATAACGCAAATACACACTGTGCAAATCAACCCACGTCGACCAACACACCCCAACCGGTAATGCCCGCTTACAAGTTCTTACACTCACCGCTTCCAACGTTTGTATACTGAGTCATTGTAACGTTCGTGCGTGGTAGATTCTTGTTTATACGCAGCGCACATATCAACAAGCGGAGATCTGGCAAGGTCTCACACCCCCAATAATTCCCCCATTGACTTAAAACACTAAACTAGCTCCCTTTCGAGGCCCCTGCAGCCTTGTCAAAGTTCACAGCTATTTCAAGACACCCATCAATTGATAGCTGACAAGTTTGCCCATCATGGCACTACAAAATTTCAATACCATGACCGTTTAGCTTTTGAGCTAGAAGGACTTAAAGTTTTGTAGGGTACACCCATCCCTATAGCCTGTTCACAAAAACGGAAAATCTCCGCCACTTGACAGCAATTTTTAAAACAGTCTAAATCACCATCAATCTTACCCAAATTTTCAACATCCTTCCTCTGGCAAGTTCTCTTTCATATTCATGGACTTTCATAACCCAGCTGGGAGGTTATCTTGACAAAATTTGGTCCAAACCAGAGTTGCCAGAACTACTTCTTTGAGGTTATGCACTTGATGCTCTAGAACACTAGTCTAATGGAGTAGCGAAACCACAAGTCTCTCACGACAAGATGCAAGTTTGAACTGGCCGCTCAGCAGGCTCGTGAGCGTGAGCTGTGTACAGTTTTCGAGAACCGTTGTGAACAGGTGTTACAGCACTAGCACGTGGAAGTTGCAGCTTTTTTCTAAAAGTCCCCTCGACTCTCTGGCGAAGAGCCAAGGGGCGAAAACCAAACATTTACTCCCGTAGGAGGTCTGCTTCCTTAAGGAGCTTAACGTCCCAAATGGACAGGAACGCCCTCTAAAGGGCAAACATGTGTGGTCCTGCTCTAGACTGGCTGAATAGAACAGAAGCCACACCCTGGCACTAGCACGTGAAGTTGCAGCATTATAATAATCATGGTTGCAGCAACGGGTCAGTGGGAACATGGAAGTACTACCATGGTGAGAAGTAACCTGAATAATTGCATAACAGCACAATGAGATGGAATCACCGTGAAGAATAGCAACAGAAATAAAACGAAAGGTGGATTGAAGGAATACGTGAGAGACTTACGGCAAGTCTATTAGGCTACACCCCGGACTTCGCTATGTACGGGCCCAATAGCTACAGTGCTTAGTGCGCGTGGTGCGTCTAAAATTCGGTTCTCAGAATATATCCGATTTGATCCTTTATTCGGATATAGTCCCCCAATGAAAGAGAAAAAAAAACGAAATAATAAATAATAAAATCATGTCCCTAGAATTACACCTAATACTAAATTAAAAGTACGATACGTTTGCCATTTTTTCACACCTCACCAGATGAGGGTGGCTATTATGCCTATAAAACCGTACGATCAAGGTCGCGCTGCTATTTGATAAGCTTTCTAGGGGTTTTTCACACTAGGGTTCTCGGAAGCACAAGATACATAGGGCTATTATATAAAGGTTAATTAGTCAAAATGTTTCAAATGTTACGTGCGTGTTTTAACTGCGGCATCCGTTTTATTATTCCTGCGCATAAAAGTAATTGCCTACGTGGGTGATTCTATATACATGAGAAACACTGTGTGATCAGATGAGTCGTGGTTACAAGTAACCCACGATATTGTCTTGTGATGTTTGATCGATGATTTGTATCACAGTACTATGAAAATTATATTTATACTTATTACATCCTTGACGTCTTCGCATCCGGACTATGAGTCTCGGATAAAAATTGTCTGTAGGTGAGACGTTTTTGCTCTTTCCAACTGAAGGTAGAGAAGATTTCAATAAAAAGTCACAAAAATCGGATCCAAACTCTCTGCGTTGTATAACCGCGGCTTAACTGTCTGTTTTAAGTTCTTCCTGCAAAGACACTTTCTAGCCTATTGCCTAGGGACACATCCTGATTGGCATACATATGGGTAATGTGTAAACAGAATATTCTTTGTGCATTTGTGTTTTATGAGCTGCTTCTTGGTGCCTTTGGTATTTGAGAAAAGAGCTGCAATAAACCAATTGATAATTTTGGCAAATTTGATAATACTACGCGTGGATAGCCTGCAAGTTTACCAGACGGCATTGTTTAAAAACAAACGCCCCCACGACTGGGCATCAAAAGCGTTAGTAAGGAGAACTTACACCGTCGTCAGATTGGAATTTAGGTTCCATTTGGTTCACTTCCTGCGTGGAATCGCGAATGCGTTTTTGCAGCATGCTTTATGCAAACCAATGCCAATCATTGGTAATTGGACGTAAGCGTGAACAGCCTAGAACAAACTCCTAACTTTCATTGGTTCATATCATGGTGTCACCCAGTGGCCGAGCTAGGGATTTCTGTCAGAGGGGGCGAACATTCGAAGGAGTAACTACCCTAGGCCTCAGCACGATCGAAGTCACGGCTTTTCAGACTTTCCATTTGACCTGCTAGAAGACTTCTTTGCCATTTCTCCTCAGCAAATTTTTCTATTAAAACATGTAGAAATTTTCTTTCCATGGGTCTTCGCAGAAGAAAATTCGGGAAGGGGGGACAAAATTCTTTTAGGGGGGAATTGCCCCGCGCCACCATGAGCGCAAGGAAGGTTTGGCCCAAAATGCCTCTCAGATGGCTAGAAATGACATTTAAGCTTAAAATCACGCTTGGTGTGGAAGCAATTCACTCAGCACAGCGACAACATTTATTAGTGTGCGTATAAAGCATGAAGATACGTTTCGGTAAAACCTGCCCCTATTACAAAACACCCCTTTCATCAGAATAAAGTGCAGATAGTACAGTTACCGGTGGCTGTTTGGGCATTTTGTTATCTCGGCCTTAAAACAATGCTATTGACTTTTTCCAATAATGGTGCAAGAGTAAAGTATGTTAAAAACCTAAAAAGGGCGCCGACCGCCCCCTGACCATATGGCAGCTCCGCCACTGGTGCCACCCTAAATAGTGGAACCGCGGGGTGGCCAAAGGTGAACCTAGGAATATTACAGTGGACATTATTAGTGAGATATGTTGTTGGGTATAGTTTTTACACTTTGCGTTGTAGAGGTACTGTTTCAACGATCTAAAATACAGATACGTGAACTACCAAATTTGTTCACATTGATTGACAGAATGAACGTAATGACGAATGAATGAATGAAGAATGAATGAATGAATAAATGAATAAATATATGAATAAATCAATGAATAAATCAATGAATGATCAATCAGTTATCAATCAACCAATCAATCAGAAGAAACTAAGAGATTCGTAAGCACTGAAAAAGAGAGGCTAACGAAAAGATCAAAACAATCACAAGATCCCTTATGTACAAAAGACATCGCCATACAAACCACTGCACAGTTTTAAATAAAGCTAATTCAACCCGTTCGCCACTGTCACGCTATAAAGACAATATAGAATAATGTAACGAAAATTTTAGGTCAAGGTCCTTTCTAGATTACGTCGACACACATCATCGCATGCATTAACTTGCCGGTGGCTGAGACAAAAATTTAAAATATTCGTGACATACTTCACACAATGAATTAATTGGACCCTGGCTACTCCCGCTGATATACAACTAGCTCTCCTTAAATTTATACCCACATGTCGCGTTATATTTTTGTTTTTAATCATTTATCTGTTTATTCAAAGTATTTGCTCTTCAAAGGCTTAGTAGTATTAATATATTGTACACTATGACGCTCATGCGTCAGTTACAAGAGTTCCGCTGCGTCCTTTCAGTGGCATTTTATCTAGCCGACATTCACCAACCATTTTACCGCTTAATTGGAACTGGGACTTGGTCTAATCAGCACCTGCTATTCCATGTAAAGGTGTCGCTTTAATCGATTCTGCCGGCTGTCGTATCTAACTCCATTATGCAAATCTTTATCAGTTAACATGAATAATTCATTTAGTTGCTCCAAACACCGCAAAAACAGGTCAAAATAGAACTTCGAAATGCCAGTCACACATCAATGTATCGTTTTAGAAACAACAACTTCTATATTGATCAAGGGGTTAATGTAACCTAATACAGCAGAGCGGTCCTTCACAAGTACAACACAAAATATGGAACAAGCTAGAATGGAGTACATTTTGCCAGGTTTAGTTTTTCTTTCTTTTATGGTATTTAAGTACCGATGAAATATAATCTGAAAAGTGTTTGTTTACTGGCCGAGCATTTATGACGTAGTCAGGGTCTGGTTGAAAGGTTTTAATAGCCTTTCTGTATACTTCTTTCGAGAGAAGATAAATGTCGTGTGTCAAATCACTTAAGATGAAAACTCGATCATAGTTAAGTATAAAAGTGTGCACACTAGAGAAGCTGAATCAAACAGGGAAGTCTGACAAAGCCTCTGACGTCATTCATGTAGCTGATGAATGTACATTAGAAGTTGCTGTAGTTAAATTTGTTGTTGTAACTCCCACATATGCAAAAGTTTGATCACAGTGTGGAAAGGTGCGGGGTGATCATGCAAGTGGGAAGGTGTTGGCTGCAATTGTAATAATGAGCGTGCAACGAACTACGAAAAAGATAAGCAAAGTTTTCTTTTTATGAATCAATCTTGTGGGGCAGTTGTTTTACGACGCCATGTGATTCACTGATGTTTAACTCCAACGTCCGACAGTCCAATGACAACCTACTCATGCCTCAAAATAAGTTACGGACGGGTGCTCCTTACATTAAAGTGCGGATGTCGCAGTTGGTGACATATACTAAAGTTAGGATTAAATCGCTTTTGGTGGACTATTGTTCTTGGATAAACCTTCGAGAGCTCTAATTAAGCAAAACAACAGACAAGACGGAGATGAGTCCGTTATATTGCCATAAGTATGTGCCTTCACACTTTCCCAAATTTCATCATGACCGCCGGTTAGTTAAAGATTTAAGCGTATGGCATTTTGCATTGGGTGTTTTGAATTCTGCTTGGCTATGGACGAATCTGGGCAGCAAGTGATGGTCTGATTTCAGTCTGCCATAGCTGAGGTCTATCACCTTTTAATCTTTCAATTTCCTTGCTCACCTGTAAAGTGGATGGTTGTGCGCTAAATTGTTTTTATTGATTTGTTCAATTTCACTGAATGTGAGGGTGTGAAATTACATTAAGAGAAAATAAACGAAGGCGATTTAAGGCTGGACCCATTAATGGCTGCCCACAATTACTAATCACAAACGCTGATCGGATTCGTCTATACAGCGGGAGGACATTTTGCCAAAAGAACCAAAATTACATTTAGATATCTTTGTTCTCTGTGTCGTTCCTGCCCCGCGGACTAAACGACGTTGCGGTTAAGCCCTGCATAAAACCCGTGAAGCTTCGGAAGCCACAGTTGCGCTACGCAGGCTATACCGTCAACTTGTATACAGCTCAACGAGTTCCGTACATCAATCCATTTACTCACATGACAAGTTCAGCACATTCGTTCAGTAACATTATATACACTGTACCCCAAAGGATCACATTCTCAGCTTAATTTCCAATGGGATTTCCTTAACTTGGTGGGAAGATTTCCTTGGGCAATGAAGCTGCAGAGTAGTCGATTTACATGCAGTTGTGAAAGTTATTTGGTAAAATAAAAGTACTTCCATTCTAAAAGTAAACTTTTCTGATGGCTTTAACGTCAATTAAAGTTTTCATGTGTTAAAGGGGTACATATTCTAGACGATCGAGTGAAACCTCCAAATAATTCCAAAGGGCGGTTCTCAAGATATTTACAGCTATATAAATATTCTCACTTTTTTCCAGTACAATTGAACCTGAAGCATGTCCATATGATATCACAGTCCTCACATTGATGAGCTGTCTTCTGTTTTTGTTTAAACTATACAACCAATTTTTCTCTTAAACAATCCCATATTATCAGAATGTGTTCCAAAATATACCAGAATAAATGCTACAATCCCCAAGAATGCCTCGGGCTGGCTCTTGAAAAGTCAACCCAACAGACTGAAAACCGGGAAGCCTAACAGTTCCATCGGAAACAGAGAAAAGCAAATCGTTAGCATGCTACTTGTTTGGAAAGGAAATAACCTTTGCTTGCGCCAACTTTTAATACTCAGGATTTGCAGTAGTTTCACTTGCTGATATTTCGAAAAGCACATTTGAATGTAAGTTTCACGAAATTATGAAGACTAAATGGAATTTTTAACCCATGAATAATCATTTTTAGTTATGAACCAGACTGATAAGATGCAATTAGTCCGTAGTTTGCCAAACCGCAATCAAAACATTGTTTCTATGTTTCCTCGTATTAATTATAATACATCCACGCTTTTTCTCAAATCCTCTCGACTCTCTTGAAAAGAGCCATTCGGTGAAACCAAACTATGAAGCTGCTTCCCAAGGAAGCTACGTTCGCTACAGGACAACGCTTAACTGACCAACCACACGACCCTTAGACCGTTTACATCATTGGTCTGTCAGATGTCTCCGTTCTAGACTGGATGACAAAAACAGATGCACATAATCTTAGCCAAAAGGCGAGAGGTTTATACTTATTTTTTTCAAAATACATCGTTTTCTAAAGTCCTCCTTACTCTCTGGCAAAGAGCCTTTCGGCGAAATCCATCTTAGTAGTAAGGAGCTGTTACTTGGGACTAACAGCTCCCTACATGTTTAAACCGTTCAAGCACAGATCTCCAAGCACGTCAATTTTTTGTGTGTGCTTATTCAGTTACACAGATTACTGCACATGTCAGCATCATCAACGAAAATGACTGCAGCTTTCGTCTTGCTCATCAAGCAAAGAACAGTCACAGATTAAAATAAAAGATATGAACACAATGTAAAGTATGTTTGACATCATGTCCTCTTTAAAGCCTGTGTACAGGGGATCGTCGTGTACGGTCAGTGTGAACTACCAGCAAAATCCATATTAAACTGTTCTTCCTCCTTTGTTATCAACGAGTTTAATTGTATTACATCAGTGTACAGTCATCAACATGCCAGTCTGCCAGAACTATCATTATGTATAGATCATAACAATCGAAAAATAAATGAAAACATAGATTTAATTTGGTGCGCTCATGGAAAAATATTTTGCATTTATGTTCCCCAGACAAAAGTTTTATGACTTTTCTACCGCGTTCGTCTCTATAAGAGCTTAAACAAAACTTTTGCATTGGGTAAAGGAATAAAATAGAACTTGCACAAACATTCATCAAAGGTCAAGGTTTTACAGCCTTTTGATTATGTATCTGCATGATTTACTACTCTTTGTTATCTGTTTATGATATAAGGAGTAAAAATAGAATTGAAAGTTATGTAAGATACAACAAAGAGCTCCCTCGTGATGTAATCTAGTCTACCTTCATCATTTCTCCACTAATGTTGTTCACTTTTAAAGCGAATTGCATAAATCGCGTTCTAAATAAAAATCTGATCATTGATCGTTCGACTCGATTTGTCCAGTTAAAATGACTAAACTAGATTCATTTTTAAGAGAATCAAGCCTCAAATAGTTTTAATTCACCGGGCCCCAGTTTTATTTTCATTGACAGATACATGTGAAACATGGTGAAAATAATCCATAGGTGGTTAGAACACTTCCATAATAGTCAATTATTTACATTTCAAATATAAATTACATGTTAAACGGTCACGTGATGGGACCCGAGAAGCTATATGAGTACGTTAAAATAAAGAAAACGGAAAACGGTGGAAAATGTAGTCGGCCTACTTATAAAGATCAGTGTAGTACACTGTAAAAAATGTCTGTCAGCTCATTGACAGCACTTTTTATGTATTCTTTTTGTATTTCTTTATTTTTTTCTTTCTATGATTGTCCCATAAGAATCATGTATTGATATTCTTCTCCCCGAATTGTGAAATTCTCAAGGCTCCTTTGCTTGCCTTAAATATACAATGTTTAATAAGTTCTGAGATGCCATGAGATGCTTCTGCATGGAGCAGGCGCAAATCCAACGGACCATCCTTTGTTTTGGAGGAAGAAAAAGCATTTTCCAATAACAATAAATGTCCAACCTGAACGACCTGTAATGAATTCGTAAAGAATTCGGAATTCGGAAGTACTCGGCCTTGGACTAAGCCCCCTATAGGTTCACATCAATAACTGTTCCTCCCAGTAAAATTCTCAGTGGCTACGGTTAATTTTATCCTGTAATTTTGCGATTTTTCTCATCTTAAACCAAAGTCAAATTTTCTATTGGAAACGAAAGATGATAATTAGTAACTAGAGCTTACTATAAGATTCTACTAACCAACTGGTTGGTAAATGCCATAAACTTTCCAAGTATTCTGCTTCAAAAAACTTTTGTACTGAACATTTAAGGCCTAATCCTTTCACCCCAAGTAATTCCAATTCTCCTAACGTACTTACTTAAGCCCCTCCCGCAACTGTCGGAAATTCATCTTCATCCAGTCATCCGGACCAAATTTCATTGCATTGTTTCGGGTAAGTATGCCAGCTCCCGATGTGTTATCAAAACACTATCGGTACAGTAAATGTTGTGTAATATGAACTTTTGTACTCTTCTTTTTTGTAGCTTGCTGCCAATATAAAAGGTGTGCCAATTTACAATTTCTGTGGACTACTACAAAAGTTGAAGTTAGGGTGGTAGGATTAGGCCTTTAAGTTTTTAAATGCTAAGCGTGTTTAGCATATCTTCGTATCTACCAGTTTTCTTTAGATTGTCTATGTGTTTTTCATGTCGGTTCACATATCCTGTACAAAGAAGCTAGACAAACAGAGTCAAAATATTTCTTGTATTCCTAAAAGTGAAAAGCTTTGTTTAATTTTAAATTTTAGGACTGGGCACCCCCAGCTGATAGGGAAGGCAACTACAACAGTTCAAAGCAAAATTTAGGTAACCACATTTTTGAAAACGATAGACAGCTCACGTCAAAGCGTTCGTATGTAGCTAGCTGACGACATTCTCCTTGTTCAGTCATGCATATCCGTTAGGAGCGAGCACTTGAACCATATTCTGCTCTAGGGGGTTTGACTAAATTTATTTATTCCCTAACTCTTTTCTAATTGTGAAGTACCTGTCAATTTATATGTCCCCACCCCCGATGTGGTTGTCTTACTTTCACATTTCCATTCTCTTTATTTTATTTTTAAATCAAAGGACCTTTCCTTGAACCTCTCATTAATTTGAAATATTTGACCTGAACCGCTTGACGGCTGGCCAAGGATAGGCTACTGCATGGGACATACCAGCACAATCTATTTTTCCCGTAACTCAATCTACAAAACGAGGTACTATATGTAAGGTAAATAGGTTTACTGTTCACTAATTTCGACATTGAAAGCGTTGCTTACATCATAAATACCGATTTTTGTGCTCTGTTAAATCTATTAATGGGACCAAGTATTACATCAATATTAAATTGAAATTCTAGTTCAACTATATGTATAGCCTAGCTGTATTTTGAGAACAGTCAACAGTTTTACCGTTTATTAGTTTATTTACAATTTTGGATTTCTCATTGCCAAGGATATCTTGACCGAAGTCCGGGCACTCTGTTTAGCTAAGTCCAATGGGAGAAATAAGGAATTTATGTAAGCAAATAAAGTATGACACAACTTTCCTGTTCCAAATACATCAATAGAGATATGCAATTAGCTAAGCACGTATATTAGACGGAATATACTATTCTGAGCCTAGTAACCCTGTACCTATTACGATACATCAATGGATCATCAAGGGAAGTAAACACCAGTCGTCGATAGATGTCTATATCACCCGCTCTGTACCAATGTATTTTATATGTGCATGGGTTCCAATTCCCTTCGATGCGCGTGGGTTTTTTCTCCGGGTACTCCGACTTTTCTCCCACCTGGCGTAGACTTGCTACTGAGATTGGTTTTCCAGTCCACAAAGTCGGTTGTGCGCCGGACTGAGCCCTTTCGGGTGGACCTGTTAACTGGTTTACTAGCCGACTTTGCCTTAGTTATAATTCAATTGTTCTACTGCATAAAACCCGAAAAAACACCATTGGTGCCGCAAAGACTTTTCCAAAAGCGGAGAAGTAAGTGCCCATTTGGGGACACCCTAGCCCAGTGAAAAACCGCTGTTGTAAACAGAACCTGAAATTGGTTTAAGGTCGTCAAAAAGTGTTCAGAGGAATGCCTCATAGTTTGGTTGAAAAAATCGGGGAAAGTGGTGTTTTTTAAGTGCTTTCAATTAGACACAGAAAATGACGAACGCTGTCCAAATTTTTTCTTTTTTTCATGAACAATACCAATGAAGCGACGATAATCACATTTTCTAAATGTGGTTACTCATTGAATTAATGCAATGGACTTCAACGGGGTGGGCAGGAGTTACAACCCCCCCCCCAACCCCCCCACCCGCCCCAAACACACCCACACTCACAAACTTGAGAGTAGAAGAAATTGTTTCTACCGTTTTCAGCAGCGTAGCTAAGGAGACATTGGTCGAAAACCATCATTCCATCACTATCCTCTCGAAGCCGCTTCAGTAAAAATTTATATAGGCCCCAACCCCCAAATTGGTATCGCCCGAGTTCCCCCCTCATAAGAAAATTCTTTATCTAGATCACTGATACAGGGAGGGACGTATAACGTGTAAAACATAAGTAAGATTACGTAACGTCCACACAACTAACTAACTAACTAACTGACTGACTGACTGACTGACTGACTGACTGACTGACTGACTGACTGACTGACTGACTGACTGACTGACTGACTGACTGACTGACTGACTGACTGACTGACTGACTGACTGACTGACTGACTGACTGACTGACTGACTGACTGACTGACTGACTGACTGACTGACTGACTGACTGACTGACTGACTGACTGACTGACTGACTGACTGACTGACTGACTGACTGACTGACTGACTGACTGACTGACTGACTGACTGACTAACTAACTAACGGAATTAGAAAAGTGATAGTTGTCGGCAATATCTTTTGTACTTGTCCTGATACAGGGAATCTCTCTTCTTTCAGAGCACAAAGTTCTGCTACAGCTCCCTGATCAGACCACGATGCTGCAGCTCCCTAATCAGAGTCCGAATGCACCATTCCTCTCTTTCAATAATAAATAAACGCAATTCTCTCTTCAATTAATGAACGCGGTACTTCTCATTTATGCCCGAGTTATTGGTTCACTATGTACTATTTTCTTTCCCTCGTTGTCGTGATTGTAATGCATGTGTGTGAAACGCGTTGTCCCATTTTTGCTCATTTTATTGATATAAGAATCGGGACATTTATAATAGAAACAGCTCTTAGGCTTAAATTTGTCAAAACAAAGTACAAAATTCACAGATTGAATTTTTTCTTTGAACACTGAAAGAATTGTCTTGCCCAGGTGTGCATTGCAGCCGTGACACAGGTTAAATTTAACACTTTATCCTAGCGGTCAATGGCAGAAAAATTTTATGTATGGGAAATGCATTGAACTTTTGAGTTAGACGATATCGCCGTCGTTGAGGTACAAGAGTGTAAATGTAATTTAACAGAGAGACGAATCGACTCCAACATATAATCAGAGCAGGTTCATGTGAGTATAGCATGACTATGTTTTACATGGATATTCTTCTCTTGCCTCGTAGTCTCTGAAAGCAATGCCGTACTCATTATCTCCATTTGTGCGGAGCTAAGGAGATCCCCCCCCCCCCTAAAAAAGAACTAAAATTTATCAGTCTGAGGTGAGTTGATTAAACCTTTAAATATTTTGTGATATTTTGGTAGGACCCCATATTGGTACAGCTCCAGAGATGAAGCTGTCGGAGAACATGAATACATTTTATGTATTGTGACGTCACTTGGGATAACATTTTTGTCTTTGAATTAAGGTTTACCCCTTTTATTGCTTTTCAAACATGACTTAAAAAAAAACTGACGAAGATCTGTTAAATTTCATGAATAAATAATTTAATGTTCTGTCTCAAGGGCCCCCCAAATCGTAAACTTTCCTTACAAACGTTCAGGGGCCCATATCTAAAACTCAGCTGTGAAACGATTTCGTAAAAAACAAATTGATGAAAGCAATACAAAGTGTATTCTTCTTGATGAGAAAGAGTCTCTATAGTGAATTTGACTCAATGGTTAATCAAACCGGCGAAAAAAAAGACGCTTTCGGTGCCTCTTGGTATTTCACCCAAGTGTGATCGACGTGAACACGTGACTTTAATTGCCAGATGGTTTAAATCGGTGAATACGAAATTGACATAAAAAAGTGAAGTATGTGTGGTGATGTGTCAGACTCCATTCTACCCACAATACACACTTAACATATACACTTTATACTATCTATGTACCTGTGCACGTAGTCCTCGGGCACAGCAGATTTGAAAAGCAGACAAATTTGGGATAGTTTCGATAGGTTAGTCAGTTACCGTAGTAAGATGCAGTTTGCTAATCCATTGGTCTAAGCTGAGTCGGCCCGACCTTTTCTTCAGTTTTGTAACTCACTGGTTTGTTTTCCCTACTTCATTGTCTATACTGAGCACCAAGCACAATGGCAGTAGGTTCCAGCTTTAAAGTCTATGATATGACCCGGCCAGGACTCGAACTCCCCAAAAACCCGACGGCAAATCGGATGCTCTATCCACTTTACCATGCAGTCGGTCACAGTGATTGCTAGGTGCTATTGGCTTAGCGTCCATGCCATGCCATAGCCCCCCCCCCCCACCGTCGGGGAAGGTCGATGATTTCGTCGGGGAGGCCTAAAAAATAAAACAAAAAGAAAAAAAAGGCAAAAAAGCGTACAAGGACTGAAATTACTGGATGGGTGAACATATTTTTTGTTTTGAAATGCTCTTTAAATACATATCGGAATCGATTTTCAATCATTTCTTCTTTGCTCGGTTAATCCGCATTTCATGTACCTTGTCCTGTCTCCTCCCACGTAGTGGAAGGACGGCAATTTCCTTCGGGGAGACCTAAAAATGAACGTAAAGGACTGAAAGGATGATCATGAACTTTCTTTTTCTTTTTCAACTATTTTATTCTTTTGTAACGGTATTTTAATGCCTATCTGAATCTGTTTTAATCACTTCTTACTAGCTCTGTTTTCACTCATCCCATCTTCAATCCTCACGGTCATGCCCCCGTCGGGGACGGCTGCCCTTCCCCCTGTTGTTGAGAAAACCCAATTTCTTCGGGGAGCCTTCATCTGCATGCCAAAGTCAAACTGAAAAAAAATGCAGTTCTTATAAACTTCAGTCATCCGGACGGTCTTCTTGATTTTGCTCACTAGAAGACCATATTCTCCAAGGAAACTCACAAATTTCCTGAAAAAAAAAAAAAACCAGACGAGAGGTTGTTCAGGTACATGCAGTGTTCAATGTTTGACCTGGCTTGTCCCTACAACCGAATTCTAGTAACGGTAATAAAAATCAGACAGGCTTTTTCAGCTACAGACAGGATGATGATAAACAGTAGTGTGAAAATGTCTCCCAATAAGTCTGACTGAAAATTCATTTGACGCCACCTTGTAACGTGACATATTTTCAAAAATTCAAATACATAGGAAGAAAAATCATTTATAGTCTGGAGTTCGGGAGTCACGTAGAAAATCTCATCTTTTTAGCGGGCCTTGCAATGGACTACAACGACGATTCCGTTACAGAGTTTTCCCCAGAAAAGAGACAAGAACATTACATCTAAGTAATTGCAGCAGTACCCTTTTATATAGTAATTTTCTGATCACTTAGCAAGTTCTGTTTTTTCTATTGAAGTGAAACTTTCATTTTAAAGGAAAACACAAAATAAAGACTGCTTCATTTCTAGTTACAAGTCAGGGAAATGCCTGTTCCGCTTTCTGAGGGGTTAGATTTCTTAACAATGTTCTGTGCGCTCATCGTCAACTGATGGTGGCGTTCCGCTTAGATAAAGTGTTTTGGTCGGACAGATTACTTTACAGAACATTGCAAACTTGCAAATTGTTCTCCTAGGTTTGGGACAATATTATGAAGTGAAAATTTTATTGCCAAAGAAGGCTCAAAATAATGACTGATTTGTTTTTAGGTACGAGCCCGGGAAATGCCATTTCCTGCTGCCTGGAGGTTCTTAATTTTTTAAAAATTCCTGTGCTCTGCACTTTGATAGTCGGACAAAATTACATTTTTCGGACAAAAGAGATAATTCTGCCCCTCCGAAACTGAAACGCTCCCGTACGCCCATGTCAATAAAATTGAAAACTTCAAATGTATGGGAAGCCAAACTGTTTCCGCGGGAGAATTTTCCCAATATGGTTCGAGGGCCTTAATCTGCATGATGATATTCAGTAACCCCAACCAAACTACAGATCACAACCTACTTGATTTTCTTGTAAGACGATTAGATTCTTTCATAAAACCCGTAAATCTGTCATTAAAATTACAATTTTTCTCCAGTATAAGCTTAAGATTGTTAAAAGTTGCAAAATTATCCAATTTTGATGGATACTCCGTACAATAAATAACCAAAGCCAACTCTGTTAATCACCCCAACATTCTACCTTATTTTGCTCTTGAAAGTCATATCACGTAGTAAAAAACCCAAATATTTCATAATAACTGTACCCCAAACCAAATTTTCTTCAATTAAATTCCTAAATTTCTCCAATAAAAAAAGCTCTTAATTTTCAAATCTTCGTTCAAAAAAGGAAAAACCTTTTCGGCCAACCTATTCTCGTGTTGAAGCCTTAGTACGTAGGCCTAGAACGATGAAATGCGTAACCCCAAAATATTTGCAGCTGTCCCCCATATCAACGTTTTTGATTTTTCCTCAAAAATGCAAAATTTCTTTAAAAAATTTTGAATTTTGTCTTCAAAATTAACTCCAGATTTTTAAGTTTTTGTTGAAAAGAAGGCCAAAAATTTCTGTTACATTCCTTTTAAACTGTTTAACGCCGGTTTCAGATAAGTTGATTTTGTACAAGTAAAAAATTCACAAGCACCGACCCATTGCCCCATTGGCTGACGTTGTTCTACCTTAAATAAAATATTGCATCGATAGAAAGTCATCTTCTTTTTGCTGCTGTTTGGAAGATTCTTTATTCAGGCACGGTACCTCTTGAAAATGCTAAGTTCGTCGCGGTGGTAGGAAATACAATCCGGTGTCTTTGGCTCACCCTTAAAGAAGGAAAGTCATCCAACCAAGAATATGTTTGGTTGAGAGGAGGCAAAATTAGTAATTGCCGAATGATGTCATCAAAAGTAAAATGTGCAGGGTAGCTCACCTTGTTTTATATGCACAGAGAGTTCTCTAATATTTTGGTCTTGTGGGCCCCTCAGAATACTTTTATACCCAACGTAACAGGGTTTGCCTCTGCGCAAGGTCGGAAGGATTCCCAACAGTTGACAACTGGGCTAAAACGTGACTTGCTTTTGAAATGTGGCGGCGCTACGGTGAGGAAGAGTGGGAAATTACCCCAGATTTTGTTTTTGCCCCCACCCAAGTAATGTCAGTCAGGAGTTGGGTTAACTGAAGAAGATAAATAATATACCTCTCCAGAGACTTCATTTTCCAACCAGAGATATGATAGAACATCGAAGCTTCCTGGGGCTTGCCCCCTGAAATCTAAACTTGGTTTCGCGCTGCTATCGAAAATGTTCCCCCTAGGATTGCCCTTAGTTTACCATCCCCCCCCCCCCCAGTTTTGACAGTCCGGCACCGCCACTGCTTTAAAGGATAACTGCACTCGTATGACAATTTTTTTCAAATTTACCCTGTTCTCCTCTTCAAAAAATCGTTCGCTGTAAAAACACTTTAAATTTGAATTGATGAACTCTGCAGAGCTTGGTGTGCTCAGGCTCTCTGTCATAGGAAGTCCTGTTGAAAGCCCTGTATTACAGTAGTATTACCAACTTCTTATGTTTAAAATTTCTGTGTTGCAAAAGGAGGGTAAATGCTCAAAAGAATAATGAAAGTTTTGCACGTTCCTGGTGCAGATGAGTCCAGACACGGTTACTTATTACTTATAGCGGACTTGAAATATCATCCCCCATTCCCGTAAACTGTTTATCACATGGTTGCACTACTGACTACAAGCATAACCCTTCTTCGGTGACCCTTGTGCAGTGTTAACGTTGGTAGTCCTTTCCGACGTCACCCACCCCCCTGTGTGGTTTGTGGAGACATCCCCCCATGTCTGAAACAGTGTGTAATCCTTGTCCTTGTTGATATTTGTTTGTAGTGTTGATACCGCTCTACCCCCTTCTCACACACACAAACACACACACACTCACACTTCACCCAAATGACAAAATTTCTGACTATACGTGATATTTTGAAATGACAGGCCTGACTCGAAGCGATTTATCAGTCATTTAACTTTGAACGTAAGCGAGACATCATTTTTCCCACAGTTACACAGTATGACTGCCCAACTAATAGCAGATGATCATAATAAAATTCGTAAAATATTAACTTGACTTCAAGCTTTTGTTTATATCATGCATAATTGTCATCGTGTGTTAATGCCTCGGCTAGGAAGGGAGTACATATTGTATGTCTGAGATTTATTTAACAAACAACAAAGGTCATAATTCACTGAAAAAAACTGAATGGAAAGAAACAGAAAGTCGTTAAGTTACAATAACGCATCCATGGCAACAAGTTTTCACAACCAATGCCATGTTTGGCCTCAAGAACTAGAATTCTGTACATCATGATAAGAGTTTGTTTCAATAGCCTAACCTGCACTTGTGTAAGTTTATCATTTCAGTACAATGTGCACGTGTGCGTGCGTTTCCGTGTGTTTAGGAATGCGAAGATCTCCACTGGAGTTTTTATAACTTTATCACTACACTCGTTCCTCGCCTTCGTCATAAATAGGCCTAAAGTATTCCCTGAAGTAGCCGGGGGAGGGGGGGGGGGAGCAGAGGGCCATCCCTCCTAATCCAATTCTGATTTGTGTATGTGTGATCGAATACAAATGACTTTACGCAGGTGCTACCCTGTGCTTATTGCTCATCAGTCTTAGACGTTTCCATAGTTCATTGTTTACGATAGCAACTTGGACACCACTGTCTCGAATCCTTCGGAAATAAACAAAATGTTTGCTCGCTCCGCGCGCTTTCAGCCTGTTTGATGTATTTATTATGCGTCTCAAACTTTCAAACGAATGCACATCCTTCATCGGACCGATTTGGTTGATTGTTCGTGTACAAAGGCTAAGTGGAAAAATTATGGAAAAGCACAGCAATCAAGAAGCGGAATTTAGCCCTGCTCTTCATTTTTAGTCATGTTTCAAGAAATTTGTTGAATGACCAGAAACGGTGGCGTAGCCACGGGGTAGTTTTGGAGGTTTGAACCCCCCCCCCCCATGACCCAAACTTGCAATGCAAAAAACACCTAAAACAGCGGGTTTTCTCTCTATCCTAAGACTTTTCCCTCATGTCGTGCCCCACCCCCCCCCCCCACCTCCCCGACACCGAAACCCTCCCCATGACACCATCCTGGCGACACGCCTGACCAGAAATGATATGGAATGCAAAATTCAATCAGCGTGCCTCTCGCGCTTTAGTCATGGTTTATACACGAATCCGGACAGCAAGTGTTCGTCTGATTTCAATCCGTCATAGCTGGGTCTATCTCCGTTCAATCTTGCGATACCCTTGCTTACCTGTATCATGGATGATTGTACACTAATTGTATCTTGATTCCCTCAACTTCACTGAATATGAGGGTTCATGAAATTCATGTAGGTAATAAATGAAGACGGCTTAATGGTGATGGACCCCACTAATGGCTGCATACAGTCACTAAACACAAACACTAATCGGAAACGTTTATACTCCGTCTTCTGACCAAAATTGAAGGCTAGTCATAATTGCGCATTGTTTAACTAGTGGAAAATGCCTTCAATCAGGGAGGTGTTATTAGACCCCCTGCTTCGATCATGCTCCGTCTGCTCAAAAATGTTGCATATGCTATGTTTCTCCAGCATCGAGTATATTTTGCTGAACTGTTCCTAAAGTGTAGTTTTAAGCGAAATTTAAAAACAGGTTTTTTCAATAGTAGCTTCAAGCTTTGCCATTCTTATTGTTTTCTATTTGTTTCTCAATTTAAATTAATGTTATTTGGTTCTACATGATGTTTTCTTTGGTATTTTGGTTTTGCATATTGTTACACCTTGCTATTGCCTTGATCGTTGTCAAGCGATGTGTGACGGAGTTCATTCATCTGTACATTAAGCTACTGTTTTTTTTTTGTTTCATTTAATGGGAAGAAAGGCAAAGTCGCTCAATTAAAATGCGGGGTTATTACAACTCAATCATGTTTATTAGTTAACATGTGAGATTTGTAATTAAAGAATCTTACTTTTAAATACAGCTGAAGTAAAACATTACACTTCGTATAAATTAAAATCTGAAATCTGAAAATTATATATAACAGACTGAGCATGAAAAATGAGTTAAAAAAAGTAAGTTCAATTTCCCACCTTCATCAGTGGCGGCACCACGGGACCATGGGGGCAGTTGCCCCCCAGTCAAAACCTTTGCCCCCAGTTGCCACCCCAGTCAGCTCTGGATTGTGCATGTTGAACCAAAGTAAAGCTACACCGGGACTTATTTTTTCCCTTTAAAGATATGCTAAAATCCCGGAGCTTCCCCGGACCCCCACTGGGGCTTTGCCCTTGTACCCCACCAGTTACAGCTCGCGCTTCGCGCAAAATTTATCCCCCAGCATTTTCTTTTGCCCTCCATTTTCCCCCACTTATTTGATCCTGGTGCCGCCACTGATCCTCATATAGGACATCCCTGAGCTGAGACACAAAATGTTGGAGTTTGCTTACTCAATTTCAAGTCGTACATCGCGCAATAACTTGTAATGTCATCTACTAAAATTAAAATCGCTGTATTTCTTTGTTTTTCTGAAAGTTACTGAAAAAAAGAAAAAAACTGAAAAACAGTTCTTAGTGCACATACAACGAGTTATTGATATGTCTTACTTGTTTTATTACATTTCATAATATGTAGATAGTTTGTTAGTTAGATTGAGTTTTACGACCCGGTTTCCAGCCTATTGGTTCAAGTCGAGCGGTCCACGGCCTTTTTCCAGTTGTGGCTCACTGGCTTGTTTTTCCTACTCCATTGCTTATGCGGGGCATAACGCACAGTTTCAGTTTCAGTTTCATTTATTCTCTATTTCACCTCGAAGAGATATAAGATACTTACAAATAGACAAAAAGAATATAACAAATGGAAGTAATACAACAAAATGCATCGAATACAAAAAAGAACGGTTTAAAGAACAAAGCAGGTAGGTAGGTTCATAACATGTAAGCCACAACTAAAACTAAGTTGTGGTTGACAACATCTCTCGCCCCCTCTCTACTGCTGGACTTTATTAAACTTAAGAACGGTTGTTGCATTACCAAAAGGTTGTAGAATGTCAAAAGTAATTCCAAAGGGTAAGCACTGTATATTAACAACCACATACAGGGTATTTTACAGGAAAGGAAACTATATGCATAGATATTAGTCTGCCTATGAGGTCGAATTAAATACATAACGATATCGGAACCGCAAGTTCCTCTTTTCATCACTTGTTTGTAATAAAAACTAAAAATTTTCCTGTAAAATGTTTTCTTCGGGGCGGTCACTTCCTAAGTTCCCAGCTACCATATTTACTATTTTTTCAAGAGAAAAATAAGCAGTCATCTCTTCTTTTGTTTCAAGCGCTGCGGTGTTTGGTTTGTCTATATAGTAATCATAGTATCGTTGCAACTCAGCTGGAGGAGTTTGTGAGCCTTCGTCCTCCTAATTATTTAAAGGGCAGGAGCAGTCATCCCAAATTGAAGTAGTGTAGTAGACTGTCCAGTTTCATGATTGGCTGCTGGAAGTCATGTGACAATTTTTTTCTTTTCAAATGTGGAATGTACTAGAAATAACTGCTTGGTTTACCTTAAATATGCAAAAGCTAAATTATAAAGTGTAATGAAAGATACTTTGAAAGGAAATAAAACAAAATTTGTGCTATTTAGCTTTTTCTTCAAATTAAATTTGGGATGACTGCTCCTGCCCTTTAAGTTTTTCTCTAACGACCGGATTACCTGCTTGGCAAGCTGTATGGCATATTCCTTTTTCGGTAATATCCCTAAAGAAGATGCGGAGCTAAGAAAACAGAATCCGTTCAGCGGGTAACGTCCGGATGAAACGTTGTTTTATTGTTGCGCCCTTTAATTGCAACATCTTTTATTGGTCGGGATGGTGAATTTAATTTCAGTTTGTGTACATTGTAAGCTTAAACGCCCTTGGTGTGGAAGCAATTAACTTGTCACAGCGACAACATTCATTAGTACGTATAAAGCATGAGGATACGTTTTGGCAAAACCTATCCCTATATTACAGAAAATGACCCTTTTCTTTAGATTAAGGGCAGATAGTACAGCTATTAGTCGCTGTTTTAGCATTTTGTTATCTGGGTCTTGAAAGCAACGTCATTAAATTATTTCTTTTTCCTATAATGGTGCAATAGGAAAGAATGTTAAAAACCTAAAAAGGGAGCCGGCAGACGATTTTGGTCCGTCAGGGGGGGGGGGGGGCGACCGCCCCCTGACCATATGGCAGCTCCGCCACTGCATTTGGGTAAAAAACGTTGGGCAATATCCAAATTTCTCGACATAGGCAAATAATTGCCCAACAAATAGGTTAACAATGTACCCATATTTGATGGGTAAATTAAGGTTGGCTAAAAACCAGTGGCTGGTAAAATGTGATGGGCGAGTTTGAGAGTACCCAACAATTATTTGGGTAAACTGCAATTGACCAATCAGATAATCAGGAAGAGATGTCTTAAATTTCACAGATAATTATTTTACTAAAAGTGGTCAAATAAGATTTCATGGTAATTTAATAATGTTGGATTTGGTAAATAAAAATCCAGCGATAGAACAACAGTAAAAATCTGAACGAAATTACTTCAAAAGGAATGGTCGCATAGAAAGAAAAAGTTTTCATTGCTGCGTAATCAATGGGACGAGAAATACAAAGCGATGGGATTTTCACTTCAAACTACACTTTTCACTTTTCATTAACCAAGTGCATTGTCGTTTCTTGGCCTTTTGGCTAAGATCATGCGTAGAATCTGTTCTTTTCATCCAGTCTAGAATGGAGCCATGCATGACAGACCAATAATGAAAAAGGTCCGAAGGCACTGAGGATGGTCAAGTGTAGTCCTTAAGTGGACGTATAGCTTCTTCGGGAAGCAGTTTCAAGTTTGGTTTCGCCGAACGGTCCTTTGCCAGAGGGTCGGGAGGACTTTGGAAAAACTATTTTGAAAGCCCTGAGGTTGGTCACGTATTGTCCTTCAGTGGACGTAATATCTTCTTCGGGAAGCAGTGAAAGGTTTGGCTTTGCCCTTTGCCAGAGGGTCAGGAGGACTTTAGCAAAATTGTCACTGGTCCGCCCAACCACCAAGCAGTTAAGTTTGGTTTCGCCGAACAGGCTCTTTGCCAGAGAGTCGGGAGGACTTTAGAAAAAACACTGGTACGCCCAACAACTCCTGGAGGGCAAAGGGTGTAAGTTCTAGGGTACTTTATTAAATCTCCCTAAGTCATATCCCTAAGAATTCATCCCAACTTCATCTGACTCTACCCTTTTCGGCATTATTGTTTTCTTGTTTTAAATACGATCTCAATTTAGCTCCTTACATGCATACTTAACGCCAGATGCAAGAAAGCACAACTTAAAAGTCTTAATTTCAATATTTACCTTGTCGAACTCAACCATCCTGGAGTATGGAGGCGTCCTTTAATTGACGTCCGCAGTTGAATTTGCCAAGCTCAAAGAACTACCCCACCCCGCAAAATCCCTGGTCCGTCAACGTTACCTGTATATTATTTTAGGGGTACTAAAAGGACTTTCATGGGCCCTTGAAGGTTATTTCAGGTACATTATTTCTTCCATGTTTATAAGTGACAGCACCGAGATTGACGAGGGTCAATAAGTTTTGAGGGCGCGCTATCACAAAATTTCTAGAAATTACTCTAGCACTGAACGTTACTGCAGCCATCCTAACATTCTTGAACTTATCATTGAGTGATTTATTTTATTTGTTTTTTACATGATCACCGATGTACTTCAGGTACATGTCTGCAAACATCAATGTGATTTTTTATCCCATTCTCTATAAAGAGTGCATGATCTATTGGTTAGAGCATCAGACTTGCACTCGGGAGATCTAAAGTACGAGTCCTGCCCGGCCATACCGAACAAAAAAAAAGAACCTACTACCGTTGTGCTTGGTACTCAGAAGAAACAATGGAGTAGGTAAAACAAGCAAGAGAGCCGAAACTGGATAAAAGGCCGTGGCCGGCTCGACTTAAACCAAATTGGTTAGAAAATGGGCAGTACAGCTCCATCTTACCTAACTATACATATGGAGGATTATCATATGACGTCATAATACTCCCCGGCGGCCATGTTGGAGTGGGCCTACAATGTAACTATGTAGAAGACCACACTTTCGCGATGGTGCGTACACTCCGCGTATATTACAATACACACTGCACAGTGGGTTCAGAACAAAACCACATGTAAATTCGTCATGTGTCTTCCAGCATGATGGCGGATCCGTGACGCAAAGCCTTTATAAAGAGTGCATCCACGCTGCGTAACAATTGGTAACCCCACGCCTACTGCAGGCCAAAAATCACAGTATTTTGGTGCAACAGTTACGATTACCGTCATCTGCCTCTCTGCTAGCTACACTAGTTGGCTAATTACTACAACTGATTTTGCCCGTCAAGAGGGGCTGGACTTGTCACGTCGATGAAAGCTCTCTAGGACTTTCGAATCATTAGGTGCGTCATACCAGGGACCTGGCTCTCTTGTCATATTCTGACACTTCTATAGGCCCTACATAGGATGCAATAAGTGTCACTCGGGATGAATTTTCTTGATTGTCTAGCCTCCCCCTCTTTCACTTCTGTCGCTTCGCAGCAAGTAACTAATGAACTCGTTATGAAAGTTAAGTAGGCTACACTGTTGCACTCATGTATCTTATTTGTCACGTGTTTATTGTTACTGGGGGTGCCCTGGACTTCATAATTTTAATCATCCCTCCATCATGAGTAGGCTGCTCATTGACCTCAGTCTGAGGTGAAAACTCGTATTCCAATCGCATTCCCTACTGTATGCTTGTTTTGCAACTCCCTGTTCCAAGATAAGAATTTCTGAAATTAAAACTGAAATAGAACCGCTCTTACAGAGGTGTCTCGTTTCCCCATGCATGGTTTCTCTAAGAAAGATATTTCAACAGTTCGATCATCCACATCCTTTCTCGGATATCTAAATAAATAAATAGGACGGGGGAATCCTCATCATGGCTGGTCATCTTGACCTGTGATCAAAAAGATAACGGGAAATTTAATCATTAAAAATCATCATCAAGTTCACGGAGGCCTTCTTTGAGGTGACTTGGAATCTGCAATCTTTACGTTAAATCTATTTAAAAACAAAAGCATGATTTTTAACATGTTTGGAATTCTTCTTCCTTTTTCTTAAGAAGACGTGTCACGTAATTAATTGAGGTCTGATAGGTTATTATCAGCTAGTGGACTGAAAATGGGTCAGGCAGTCGAGTTGGGTTAAAACCGTAAGTCGCTACGCAGGCCATATGCTGATCGGTATGGCGCCATTAGCCCTTTACCGTCGTGCTCCAATTGGGGCATATTTGCGCGCCTTGGGAGTGGGCGGAAAAACGGACGTAGCACGCCCCGCATCAGCTTCCGTAGGATATTGACCCCATGACCTTAAACTATTGTGGCTCTCGTTGTTGTGGCCGAATGTTTGGGTATAGCTACTTCCAGTTTCGAGCTCCGCGTGAAACAGTAAAGATGGGTGACAGCCGCGCTCTCCGTCTGGGTCCAAAAGGACCCAAACAACGGCAAAGGGTCAAAATAAGCCTGTGGACTGTGTTTACTGCAAAGCTTATGCCGCTGTCTCTACGTGACCCGTGATGCAGATACTTTAGATTAAGGAACAACGTCATTTAAGCCACTCCTTTAGTGAATGAAGGTTTTAGTTTAGATGACATTAAAAATCCTCGTCTTGCGGAAACAAATGTCCACATACTCGAGTAATTTTAAAAAGCATTGTAATCCCACTCAATATTGAATAGTTTTCACACACAATTTTAAAGAATTGTAGGATAATAGAGTTTTGGAAGTGTTTCAACTCTGGACCATATAAAGGTGACATTGCCAAAAACGGAGTGACCCAAACAATATCCTACAATCCGGGCCTGTGTAATTGCTGTTCGTAAAGACTAAATCCAGGGATTTTGAGGAGAAACTTCACACAGATTCCTTCTTATTTTGCCTCCAAGTATTTTAACAAAATTTCAGGACTCAAGTCCTTACATATTTAAGGAAAACCAATGGATTTTCTCTCCTAAACTTCGTGTTTTAAGGAGTAAAATGTCGTACGAAGAGTCAACCGTGAACTATACTACTTTAAGCACCATCATGCTTGGGGTTACTGCACAGTAGCCTAGCCAGGGTTGTGTCATAGGGGTGGGGCACAACATCAGAGAAAAATCTAAGGAGAGAGAGAAACTGGTATTTTAGGTGTTTTTTTTTTTTTTGCATTGCAAGGTTAGGTCATGGGGGTCAACCCCCAAACCATCCCGTGGCTATGCCACCGTGACTGCATTTCCCTTTTTTACCCTCACAAAAATCTGTCTTAGAGTGTGTCATTATTCATAAAAACTCATAAGTTTTTGCTGATTTCCGTTCGGTTAGTATACTTCTCATCTAAAGTTATTCAACCTGAAACGTGTTCAAGTGGCCGATCGTGTTCGGGATGATTTAAAACGAAAATCCAATGCGATTGTCCGCACTTTCAATTCGATTAAAGAGACACGAGTCTCACCCCAAACTTATTTTTCGATAAACGAACTAGAAGTGAAATTCTCAATTTGTACCGTTGTTTGATTGACATCAAATGCAATTTAAAAGATTAAGATTAAACAGCTCTGGGTTCAGTCACAAAAAGATCGGGGAATGTGATTGATAGTTCTACCTTAAGTCGCGCCTTGTCATGCTTGCCTTTCACCATTTGTATCTGTATACATGGTGACAATGAGGTCTCGACAGTTGTAGGAAAGGGGGAGGGGATAAAATATGTCGGGAGAATTGCAATTATCTCGGGTTAGGAGAAATAATTTTCAGTCAAATAATTTTCAGCCTTTTATAAAGCCATGTTAAGGCTTTAAGCTGTCTAGTGTAAACCTTTGCATTGCTTTAACTATCTCAGCGCGTCCGTGCCGATCAAGGACCGGATTTTTCGTCTGTGGTACAGGCTTGCACCCTCAAGATTCTGAAGGGGACGAAAGAAACCACTAAGGAGCGAAAGGTGTATGTTTGGAGTTAATCTCAGCTTGAACTTAATGGGACGAAACTTCTCAGGGGGACAAAGCTTCCCCGTTCTCAAAAATCGATACATGTCCATTGGAAAGGGTTTACATGGTGACGTCTGAACAGGACAATGCCCTGACTTAATGTTTAGAAATTTAAATAAGAAAGGAAGATATGACACATCAATCATTCATTAATGTGGTTTTATGAATTTCAACGACAGGTAATTAACTAAACGTCTGTTCTCGTTCCAGATCCCTTTACCACATTGCCGCTGCTTCACATCTCGGGGCGTTTATTGAGGTATGTAAACAACAACTTGTCAAAAAGGAAGACTGGATGACATTTGAGAAAAACATGACGCTGTCTAGACAATCATCACAGCTGAACCACCCAAAGACAGGTATAACTTCAAAAGTAAAAATATATCGATTCATGACGCGATAAAATGAATCGAAAATTAGGCCATCAAATAATAGACAATGTTTTTACTGTGAAAACTTGAAGGTGTAATAAAATAAGTCAGTAGTTATCTCGAAGATACCCAACGGATATTGACAGTGACATTTTATGAAAATGACTGCTAAAAAATCGCTTGTCAATGTTTTAATACCTTGAATTTGTTGGATTTCTTTCGCATAGACCTGGGTTTTAATCAAACAGTCGCAATTTCGAAAAAGTCGAAAACTACATTTGTAAGCTAAGAAGCTGAAGAACAATATTATTCACTTAAAAGCATTTTTTTTACTACCCGGCCCGAGACACTTACATCGCGATTCTACCAAACTGCTTACTTCAAGAAACTCCCTGTTTCAAAGCTCTCCCCTAAAAAGTTCCCAACTCATCCTCATCCAGACACAATCGAAGTATAATACTTAATTCAGGAATCCCCAGTTGAGTATTCAAGGCCGTTGGTACTATATCTTGCCCTTTTTTACTTTGATTTCAATCTAACATTAGAGAATCCACTCCCTTGAAACTTGGACAAAGTTATCTGTCCTTGACGTCCTTGCTTGTCAGTTACACAACTGACAAAGAGCAACATTGTTGCAGATGACAAGGTCCAGAGACAGCCTATTGTTGTCTGTGGTTTCCTATTGTTGTAAAATCGGTCAAGTCGCTACGTTATCGGTCAAGTCATGACGTCCACTTTCAAGGGACAGAATACTATAATTAGAGATTGCCAATAAGAAGTTTCCGTAGACTACAGGTCCAATTGTAGTTTGGAGAGACAAATATTTGCTTTTGTTTGCTACAATTAGAATGGTAAGATATGAAGACGACTACATTTTGAGACTAAAGAGCAACTAAAAGGTCCAGTCCTCTCACCCCAATCAGTGCCAATTCTCCTACCCTTCTTACTTAAGCCCCTCCCACAATTGTCTGAAATTCACCCTTATCCAGTCACAACCTCAGTTTACTGCTTCAGGGTCAGTATAGAAAAGCTCTATGTGTATAACCAAAACACTCTCAGTACAGTTCACGCTGTGTAATATAAGCTTTGGTAATCTGCCTTTTTTGAATTAACAGTCAGTCAAAAAGCTGTGCCAATGGAGAGTTTCTGTACCCCCTACGAGAAGTGTAGTTTGGGGTGAGAGGATTGACTCTTTAAAGGCTCAGATGTAAAGGTCCAGGTACAGTCTAAACATAAAGGTTGAAATTTGACTCGTTAAAAGAGTAAAAGTTTTAAAAGTCATTCGAAAAGAGGTAAAATTCCCTCCACAAAGAGTGAAATTTATTCGAGAAGAGAGAAGTTCTCCTTTTGATGGAGTGCCTTCGATGAACACTCTTAAAAGAAGGGTTTAAGTTCACAACAGAATTTAGTATGTTAGAAGTCTTCTTAAGTATTTGGTGAAATTTGCATTGTAATCCGATGTGTGGTTCTCACAATAAGATCACGTAAAGTCCCACTTTTTCAAGAATAAGTGAACTTGAAGCAAGCACATGTGACATCACATCCCCACATTTGGGAACAGTCTTTTTTTTTTTTTTTGAACTTTAGGGTCGATTTTCTCCTCAACAATCTCATGTTATTACAACGTGATTGCATAAGTGACAGGAAAACTTTACAAACTTTGCATCCCTCTCAGGGACGTCCTCTTCCTATTAACTTCAATGTCAACACAAAAGTCTGATAAAACAAAGAGAAACAAAGTATTTCTTGTCAATGCGAGGAAATGATATAAGCTCTGCTGCCATCAAACTCACTTGGAACACAAATCTACTGAATTCATTCACTGATATCTCGAGAAATATACTTCCGATTTGAATAGAACTTTCACCATACTGTGTAGGTTTGTTTACTCTTTCACACATGCAAAAATAATTTTTTGGCTAAACTTCTACTTTAAAAGAGTGTTCCTTGACGGCAAACGTTAAAGAGTGAATTCTCGGGGTGACCTCCGCTCTTTAAGTTAAAAAGTGAATGAATTCCACTATATTTAGAGTGACTTTACACTCTAATAGAGAAAATTCACAATCTTCATTCTATTCGAGAGTGACTACGTTACAGTGCTGCAGTCGAGTCCGAAGCGTCCGAGTCAAGAGTCCGATTTTCAAGGACTCGAGTCTGGACTCGGATTCAAGTCCATGTTCTTTTTCAATGGGGGAAAATCAACCCATCAAGTTCTGAAAACATGAGCCTAAGCCCGGGCTCGACTACAGCCTTGCTTCGTTCGCTCTTCTTCTTTTTTTTTTTTAAGTGTACAAAAAGTTTTCCATTAATTGATGAAAGACAGACGTCTGTAGGAATGTGTAAACAATCAATGATTTAGTGGCGTCTTAAAGATTATAGAGAAATTTCTTGTGACGTCACAATACTCCCATGGCGGCCATAATGGAGTGCATGTAAAGTACTTAGTAAACCACACTCGACGCGCTTGCTCTATGGATGTGTGCACACCGCGCATACCACAGTGCCTACTGTGCAATGTGTTTAGCACAGAACCATGTGTACTTGGCCTGATTGTGCTCCAGCATGGCGGTACCGTGACGTGATTGCAAATCCTCTATTGTTTGAACCTGCTCGAAAACGTAGAAGTGACATGAAGGGGGCATGACGTCAGGGGCTCAGCAAATGATGTGACGTCATGCCACCGTGACTCAAAGAAATCCAATTTAGCTAAAATTTAAAATTCCTGTTCCTTAATCCAATTAAATATTACAAGACATAGCTCAATATATTTCTATCTTATATGAAATCTGCTTAAGTGTGCATATAGTCTTTTTCATTTTAATCAAAGTTTGCCTGGATATTTAAAAAATCCCTGAATTGAAAACATCTTGTTTCGATTACACAACACTGATAGCTGTGATTACGCTCGCATGCAACCATGCGATCAAGTCTAGAGCGTGGCATCCCCCCCCCCCCCCCACGATCCCGCACCTCGGTTTCAAGGGCAGGATCAGTACCCCTCTCCCCAATTGGATTAGTGTAGTAGTCTGTTGTGTTTCATGATTGGCTGTTGAGAGTCAAGTTAAAATATTTCGCTCAATCAGTTATGAAATTTAGGGGAGTTACTCATTGGTTTATTTGACCATGCCACACTGAAGTTCTAACATATCATGTAGGACTTCACCCGGAAGCACAATAACAAGAAATTTGTTTGACATTTGCACTCTTAAACACAAGAATGAATTTAGTCATTCTCAAATAAAGTAATGCGAGTAATTTCACTCAACAAAGAGTGAATTTCACTTCAAGAAGAGTGAAAATTCACTCTTCAAAGAGTGTCTCCAATGATCACTCTTTTTGTATAGTGATCAGTGGAGGTACTCCATGAAGAGTGAAACTTCGCTCTTTTGGGGTGAATTTCACTCCTCTTTGACTGAACTCCCGTACTTTTAGAGTTATTACAATGGCTGTCACTTTTCTAATGCTTGGAAGTTCACTCTTTTTATTTTTAGAGTGTATGTTAATTTACAGTTAGTTTGGAGGGACTGCTCTATGCCTCCACCTTGATCCTTTACCGTTGTTGCGAGTCCTTTTGGCCCCAGACGGAGAGGGCGGCTGTCACCCATCTTTACTGTTTCATGTGGAGCTCGAAACTGTGAGTAACTACCCCAAAATTCGGTCACAACAACGAGAGAGAGACAATAGTTTAAGGTCACGGGGTCAACAGCCTACGGAAGCTGATGCGGGCGTGCTACATTCGCTTTTCCGCCCACTCCCGAGGCGCGCAAATATGCCCCGATTGGAGCCGCAACGGCAAAGTGTTAAAAAATATTCCTTCCGGGACAAATGAAGTTGCCTTTTCGATCGTAAAGCACATTCGGTGGACTAGAAATTCTGCAATAGGCATGAAAGATGAAATGACGTATCTGGTTTCTAATTCTGTCCACTCCGGTGCATACTGATACATTGCGGTCCAATGAAACCACTGCGGGTGCGGGTTGAATGACAGCCGCCCTCTCCGTCTGGGGCCAAAAGGACTCGCAACAACGGTAAAGGATCAAGGTGGAGGCATAGAGCAGTCCCTCCAAACTAACTGTAAATTAACATACACTCTAAAAATAAAAAGAGTGAACTTCCAAGCATTAGAAAAGTGACAGCCATTGTAATAACTCTAAAAGTACGGGAGTTCAGTCAAAGAGGAGTAAAATTCACCCCAAAAGAGCGAAGTTTCACTCTTCATGGAGTACCTCCACTGATCACCATACAAAAAGAGTGATCATTGGAGACACTCTTTGAAGAGTGAATTTTCACTCTTCTTGAAGTGAAATTCACTCTTTGTTGAGTGAAATTAAAGCACATTCGGTGGACTAGAAATTCTGCAATAGGCATGAAAGATGAAATGACGTATCTGGTTTCTAATTCTGTCCACTCCGGTGCATACTGATACATTGCGGTCCAATGAAACAACTGCGGGTGCGGGTTGAATGAAGCACAATTTTCATAAGTTCGCTGAAGGGGCCCATACGCCTGCCTCTATATCCATCTCGTATTATACTGTTCATTTGAAAGGTATAAGGTCAATAAATTACTACTTACCAGAGTGCATTAAATGTAAAATTTGCCGGTGGTATAAGTCTTCTCATCAGGCCATCTTATCCATGCCATAGGGCAACGTTTTGCTTTTCCTTTTCGTCTTTGTTGAACTAAACTGAACGAAACGATTCGTCCAGGTCACGCGCCGGCGTAGGTATATGACATATATTACGAAACACCGACACAAATATTTGCAATTAACATATTGAGGATATTTCATAGATACAGTGGGAGCATGCTGAAATCCTATATTAGGCTAACTGCCCTGAAACCCTTTATTCTATATCATACATGGCCTTAAAAAATAGATCTCATTGATGAAAAGGTTCAGCGGGGAATCATTGGCCTAGCTAGACCTTTTTCCGGGGGTGGGGCTAGTACCCCAAATTTCCTATTTTTTGTTTGTTCTTTCTTTCTTTCTTTCTTTCTTTCTTTCTTTCTTTCTTTCTTTCTTTCTTTCTTTCTTTCTTTCTTTCTTTCTTTCTTTCTTTCTTTCTTTCTTTCTTTCTTTCTTTCTTTCTTTCTTTCTTTCTTTCTTTCTTTCTTTCTTTCTTTCTTTCTTTCTTTCTTTCTTTCTTTCTTTCTTTCTTTCTTTCTTTCTTTCTTTCTTTCTTTCTTTCTTTCTTTCTTTCTTTCTTTCTTTCTTTCTTTCTTTCTTTCTTTCTTTCTTTCTTTCTTTCTTTCTTTCTTTCTTTCTTTCTTTCTTTCTTTCTTTCTTTCTTTCTTTCTTTCTTTCTTTCTTTCTTTCCTTCTTCTTCTTCTTCTTCTTCTTCTTCTTCTTCTTCTTCTTCTTCTTCTTCTTCTTCTTCTTCTTCTTCTTCTTCTTCTTCTTCTTCTTCTTCTTCTTCTTCTTCTTCTTCTTCTTCTTCTTCTTCTTCTTCTTCTTCTTCTTCTTCTTCTTCTTCTTCTTCTCCTTCTTTTAATGTTGGTGTGAAATCTATGTGATATCACAAATTGGCTGAAGGTACAGTGGTTTTTAGGCTTCGAAAAAAAAATAAAAAACGAAGACTGAAATTTAAGTAGTAAAAGGACGACAATACAAATAAATGTGCCAGGTGCAATTTTAAAGTGATTAAACTTCAACGTTTTACATCTCAAAGAAGGAAAATTCCATGAAGATAAAAACTTAACTGTTTGAATTCATTTTTCATATCCTGAAATTTATATTTTTGAAACCGTAGACTTGAGGTACACTTTAAGGACGTCATCTGATAAGAAACTTACGGGAGAAAATTGTCCATGAATCCTTTCAATAAGATCGAATTATACCTATTAGATGTGAGACGTTACATGGCCGCGACCTTTTGACATTTAATTTTAGAGATTCATTTACTAAACCAGCGTTCCAACTGTGAGTGTTTGATAGCTCAGGGAGTAAATGGTACATATAGAGCTACAGCCTTTCTAATCTCGTAGTCAACCGGAATAAGATGTGTCTTGGCAGCCCGACAAGACGGGAACTTACCTTTTGTGTCACACAGAATTAAACAAACGGCACCATTTTGTGCCACCATGGCAAGATGCCAGGTTCTAATTGACACTTATACCTGTACTCACAGATTTCATCACGTCTCATTGACACGGTGAAATGAAGTTGGTAGGATATAAGGATACTTTTCGCCGGGATAATTGTTTCTCTCTCGACTGGTTTCGGGTTAATACAAAGGTCATAAAGTACAAAGGATGGTTAACTCATCTCTGTTTAGGATTCTGCTTGTTGAGTTTCTGTGGTATCAGTTTCATTAAAGGTCAAGACCAGTCCCCAAAACCATTTTGAAGCAGAAGTTAAACATCTAAATTTTCCTCTCATTTCTCTTCAAAGTATTTTTTATCATGCTTTATATCATAAATATTGCATATCCAATGTAAATAAGTAGTTACTTCTGTTAAATTTGATATTTAAAGAGAAAAATTGTTGGCACATGACTTTTAGTAGCCAAACATGAAACAGGACAGTCAACTACACTTCTTCAAGTTGGGGTGACTGATCTTGCCCTTTAAAGTTAAAGCGCGGGAGTACTCCATAGTGGAGTTCAACTCCAGGCCTGCAAAAATTCTAAAGGAACCAAAATTGGGTCACTCTGACCAAGAGCCTCATGCAGTGTGCTACACTGCATACAATCTGCACTTACAGTAAGTGACATTCGGGTGCAAGTTGCGACAGCTAAAGCACTTTCATTTCCCTACACAGGAGACACACTAATGATTTATGCTCTTTATGATGTTTGCAGATAGTGCAATTCGTAAAGAAAAGGGCTTGAAATGTACGATTCCCATTAATTTTAAAAGTTATTTTTGACGAAAATATGACGTTTCCCGGGACTCTTCCCCACCAATGCATATGCCATAACCTGATCGAGAAAAACGTTTTCAATGAACTTACAGAAGTGTGTTAACGCCCCCCTCCCCAAATGTAACTTTTAAAACCTTAAGGCTGTGAAATAAACAGGCATAGATTAATGTATCCAGTTTACAACGGGGTTCCCCTTCCTCACAAAGAACACAAAAACACTTTAAAACCGAGTCAGTAAACAAGACTGCCGCAAGAAAAAAAGTCATATTCACACTCTGGTTTGATCTAGGAAATGAGTAGCCTATTTAAATATGTAAATGTAAACTTATTTTATTTAGCATACTATTAAGATACGACAACTTGATAGTTTATTCCCAGTTGTGCGAGACGCATACGCAGTCGAAATGAAAAGTGAAAAGTATCTCACATTAAGGTATGTGGACTTCCTGAATCAGTAAATAAAATATGTATGTGGAATTCACTAATCTTCTTCAACATCATTTTTGAAGTTCATTCTTTTTCCTCATAATCAATTTTTTTTTTTGAGGAATACACTAAGTTTTTTAAACGCTTGCTGGCCCACTTGGTAACACGTTTAGATGCAAGGTATACGTTTCTCTTTCCTTAAGTTAACATTTCGCTTTTACATAAGTTTACTTCCTAAACAGGTAGTTGCCAAACATAGTTTGAATTTAAATGTGTTTACAATGTGGGGACAAAGTGAGTGTCTGATCGCTAATGACGTTTTTAGAGTAGTTTTCTAACCTTGGAACAGCGAAGCACTAAGTGTGGTTTAGCTAAAGCAAGTTCCAAAATATCTGGAAATGTCACCCCCTGATTCCTTATTGCTGGAGACGACGGACCATCTTAACCAGACGCTCATTCACTAAGCAGAGTTGAATTTTAAATTGAGATTTGTTATTCCTTTGGGTTGAATTAATTCGGACAGCAATACGATGTTGGTACTTGAAGTACGAGTGCCTTAACAAAAATTTTAGAAATCAGTGCATTAAACTTCATTTATGAGAACAGATTCAAAATGGCTCTTTGGGTAGTTTGTTCTCATATCTTTATGATGGGTTTAAATAGTCCGGGAGAGAACTTAACGTTCTCCAAAACCGGGGTATTTATACGCACGTTTTCCTCTCAATATTTAAAGCCATATTCTCGTGACAGCCGTTGCTTTACAAGCACATAATGATTCATCAGGTCATGCTGTAATTTTGTGATTTTCAAAGAGAACACACACCACAACGTTTTGTAGGGCCGTTTCAAGTGACAGTTAGGGAACCATTTGCAACTTTAGCGACACCCTTTATGAGTTATTTAAATCTCTCTATTTTAAAGAGGGTAGGGTAAAAGCACGTGGAACTGTGCTTCTCTATTGCACTTCCAACATTTACTTACATTGTGAGTAGATCATGGATATGATTCACGTTGGGGTAGTATAGGTTTGAGAAAGGGTGGGTTTTGGCAACAAACATAAAGTTGGGGTACAGGTCATGACAATGACACACTTCTAGAACAGTTTCTTTCAAAATAACGTTCAAGAGATGTGCGTATACTATACGCACATCTCGTACGCTTTTACGCTCGTACGCTTTGCATTTTATTGTTAAAGTTAGTTGTTTGACTGTGTAGTGGCCGCGATCATTGGTAGACGAGGGCGCATGTTTCCCAATATTTTTTGAGGGCGTCATATCAAATCCTCCCTCCCAATATGATTCACCTTTTTGTTATAATTTAGTGGCTTTATTACAAAATTTACGGTCTCTCAAAGTTTCCCTTCATTCCCTTCAAAAATACGTTTTAAGTAAAAACACTTTCAATTACCATCATCTGAACTGAAGACTGACGCGAAAAACTGGTTTTTCGATGTAATTCAAAGTCCCGAGCTGCTGAAAACTCCATGCGAGTGTTTCATATCTTTAATTTTTTACAGTGCAAGGAGGGAAAATTTGCAAGCATGTTATTGAATGTTATGTGCACCGACACCGTAGTGCAATCTATGACACACTCATTCCCGCAAACTACTTATCACATGTTGTCACAACTGAGGACAAACATAACCCCTTTTCGGTGTTCCTTTGTGACGTTACAGTAGCCTGATCCCCCCTCCCCAAGTGTTTGGTGCAATCTATGACACACTCATTCCCGCAAACTACTTATCACATGTTGTCACAACTGAGGACAAACATAACCCCTTTTCGGTGTTCCTTTGTGACGTTACAGTAGCCTGATCCCCCCTCCCCAAGTGTCTGGTGTCGCCCGTCAAGATGCCTGCCATATCCACCACAGATTGTTTTCCATGGTTAAAATTACATTTTAATTCCTTTACATCCTTCTCCGTAAAAAGTTGATTTTTCCGATTTTTTTATTTTCTTGAATTAGAGGAGAAAGTTCGTCATGGGGGTGTTCGTGAAGGGTTTATCCCCCTTTCCAGAAGAAAGAGGTGAAATCTCCACTTTTCATTTTAAATTAAAAAAAAAAAAGAAAAAAATCAGTATCTTGGTCTCTTATTGAAAAAGACGACACTTTGCAGCATAGTTTGGTCTTAAATAAATAGCCTCATTAATACCTTCACATTGTACCTTACAGGGCTTTTGAAGCAATCTTTTGCCTTCCTGAACCCACCTGTAACTTTGGTCAACTTATAGGCACCGCCAATTTGAACTTGGGGTTTAGGGGTAATAACTTAAAACCATTCTTTTGAATTTCTGGCTGAATTTCTGGAAGGGAGGGGGGGGGGGGCGTCAAAACAGAGCAAAAAAAGATGTAAAATAATTTTCTCCCTCATTATTATTGGGGACTATTTCACCTTTGAAAAATGTCTAGGCAAGTAAATGTAAAATTAGTTCAGGGCTACAACGTTGACATGAATTACGTCATTACCAACCTTGACAAACGAAATGCATAACCAATCAGAGTGTGTCTTACCTCTTAGTGGGCATGAAACTAGGACGTTGATTATCGGAGAAATCTATTTGCACGAAAGCTATATCTCAGGTAGCGGCATAAAATGAAATTAAAAATTGAAATTTCTATACTATCAAGGATAAGAAAATATCTACGTAACAGTTCCACACGCATAGTGATTTCAATGATATCGCTCTGTAAAAGTGACGTCATTAATGTGTGCACGAAGGCACAAACGTCAAATATGAGCCGTACGTATGCAGTTACCTCCTCACACAACTTCACATACTCACATTGGCACATGCCCAAATCGAGTTAACATACAATCTGAGGACCTCATTATGTTTTCTGCTGTATTTTCTTTAATAACCCGCACCTCCAAAATTGACTCTACTTTTTTTTTAAACTTTGGAGGACCCTAGCAAGCTCTGCTTCAGAAAACCTGAAATCCATTTTTAGGTCCTCAGCCTAAATTTCAAAATAAGCCTAGTAGTGCAGCCACACAAAGTAGATATCCATTGAAAGTCGCTCCGTAACAGCTCGCTGAGTTAGAAAAGATTGTCCATGTTTTCTTTTGTTGGCCATCTTTTGCTACACAGTTGAGGGGATTTCGAAAAGAAACAGAATGGTCAAGGGGCTTTCCCATAGTGAACTGTCGTATCCTACTACTGCAACAACTGGACCAACGTCCACAAATTAGGAATTGTTAATACATGTAGACCTGGATCGGCTCAGGTGAGCAATAAATATTAGATATGAGGCATATTGTAAGGGCCAAGGACTTGTGAAGTAGCGTTCTGTCCTCAAAAGTCTTCTCGACTCTATGTCGAAGAGCCAAAGGGAAAAGTTCAAACTGATAGATTACTCCTGAAAGATTTCTGCCCCCCCCCCCCCCAATATCGTGAAGCCAATTACAGTTTGTCATATCCGATTCAAAGACGAAATGGGGTAATCTACTCACCATCAAAAAGTTTTCATCTTAGATGTTAGGGTATTTACATGTCAACACACCACAAAACTAAGTTAAAACAATAAAAGGTATCACATAAAGCAGAACTCCATGATATTATTGACAGTTTTGTGTACTTAACCACATTCCATTCGATACACATTGAATAGGATTTATAGCCTGCGACGCGAACTACTCAAAACGTGCGTCTTTCTCAAAAACGATGCTGCGAAGTGCGAAAAAAGGATGTTCGGGGGTCAATGAAAGCGAAGCACGAGGGCGTAGCCCCCGCTGACTCTCGAACTCCTAAGCTTCCAAAGGCCAGAAGGGAAATGAATGAACAAGGAATATGCCAAAAGCCTGCTAAGTAGGCATCAAACTAAAGAAGGATGTGACTTTTTGGTAGCTGTGACTGAAAAACTAACTAATTTCATTTATTAGATTCAAACAAGTCTTACAGAGTTTCTGAGGTTGGTTACGGGCGGTTCAAATCATACTAAACAAAATACTTAAGAATTTTTGGGGAAAACAGACAATAAAAAAATGGTACCCCAAAGACCAACCTTTCGCCCTTTTTTTTTGTCTTTTCCGAGAATCTCCCGAACTGCTGGCAATTCGGTTTGATCGGAAAAGGAATGGCAGTTTGATCATCTCCTAAAATAATTTCCTAGCATGAGTTTGAAACAGCGCTTTTAGCCTTTTTGTTTTTTTATTTTTTTTCTCAATTTTTTGTTTCTCTTTTGTCCTTAATATTAAGTATGAATATGAAAGTATGAATATGAAAATATGCTCAGTCGGAACAGCGAAAGGCTTATGAATCAATAAAAAATAAACATTGTGATTTTCCTGCCAGTGACTGTAATATATGTCTCAAGATTGTTATCTATGCAGGTTTTATCAAGTTAAGTTCTCGAGGATAATCTTGAGGCCCAAAATTCATAAAGGAAACAATATGTAACAATCATTTTGCGGGAAATCCTAGTGACCCAGAAAATCTTAAAAGTCAACGTGCGGAGGCTGAGGAGGAGGGCTTTTTATCAGAATCTCACTGCTTGAAATCACTGTAAAGACATTTCTAGCCTACGCGATTTCAAATTTAAAATTCCAATAGGCCTATGTTTTTTTTTTTGTCCAACCTCGGTGTGAAGTCTAGTCAAATGTTTCGGCCACACACACTGTTTGACAAAGAAGAAAATTATTTTGCCACATGACCGAAAAAGGGTCTCTAGTCTGGAAATGATCATGACATAACAGGTTCTATTTCTTGAAACAAAATAATCGCCATTTCGGATGAATGCTTGATGACAGTTTGAAAAATGTTTTTTTTTTTTTTTTATTTTCCGTCGTCCGGTAATGAAAAATTCTTCAACATCTTCCTCGGTCATGTAGAGCTCGAACATTAGATCAGGACCCATTTTAGAAGAAGAAAAGCAAGCAATTTTAAAGATGAGAAAAATTTCATTTCAAATCTGAATAAACTATATAAATTTTATTGTATTTATTCGTCTAATGTCTTCTTCCTATAGCCGTTATGTTCCACCCTTTACTTGCAGGGGTCATTGTAGGTTTGTAGCTTCGAAAGGGCTGGGTTACATACAAACAGATTGGTTTACAGTCTTGCTGCCAGCATCGTCGCGTAACAAATAAGTAAATGATTCTATAGTAAGGAGCCTTTAACTGTTTTCTGCGGCAAGTTCAAGGTTTAGTACAGTACTTGGTGGCAGCAACACTTTTCACACATAAATGATTTGAACGTGGGCAAAACAATCACTGTCGGTTTTAACAAAGATGGTCTCCATTGACGTCAAGGAACAAACTTAAAGTGGGCCTTTAATTAAGGGGTTGTGCCAAGGCCATATTAACCGAACAACTTTATCTACAAAGAAATATTACAGGTTACTACATATCATGGGTAGAATGCAAGCCAATATCAGCCATTTTGTCAAATCTCATAGTTGTCACATGACGAATCTACTACTGAGAGCACTAGGTTTGTCTTCGTACTTGTGTTATAAGGCACAATGTTTCACATTGTTTCGCCTCTCTCCTATAGGCCCATCAATTGCTTCCTCACGTCGATGGGTAAATGCAAAGACTAAATATGAGTCTCTGCAGTGTAATCCAGACCGTATACTAGTCTGGAAACATTATTGATGCCTACGTATGCCTACGTATTCCTATCTAACAACTTTTTTGTGGTTTTTTTTTTTTTAATTTAATGTACATTATTTCTGGAATTGTTATCATTTTGTTGTCAGACATTTAGACAATACGAATCATCGTGATTCTTCCTCAAATCGTAACAGTCATTTGACTGTGAAACACGTGACCAGCCGTTCGAATTTTCCCCCATACATACTATACAAAATGTCGAAGGAATAATAGGAATTCTCCATTAAAATTTTGTGTCGTGATCTATTTACCGACAAAAATGCTTTGTTGGTGCTCGAAGAAGCAGAGCTTAAGTTGCGTTAACCTATAAAGATACACTTGCGGTATATTTTAGCCTGCGTAACGCCTTTATGGCTGTCGTCTCTCGTAGGCTGCCACCTAGCATCAAACAAAGCTCTATATGCATTGTGTTACTACTCGTCTTACACTGACAGCAACTCAGACAACTCAACAGCTTGGAGTGATGGCGAAGTCTTACTTCTAACAGATGAATTTAACCAGGTTCTTTGTTCTATTTAGTCCTACTCCAACACAATCCTGGTTATGTTTTAGTTCAAATCCTGCTTAAACGAACACAAATTGTGGTGTCAAAGTAGGTAGGATTGGAGTAAGTTTAACTAGGAAACTTAACTAGGAATGTGTTGTAGTAAAGAGAACGCTGATCCTGATGGTTAAATTTAACCCGCTGTTTTCTGAAGGTAGACCAGCTGCTAACAGATTCAATTCTACTGACAGAACTTCATGTATTTACAGGATGCTATTACGCAAGATAGTGGACCATCATGGTGAAACTTTCCTTAGTCTTACTTTTTAAAACTTTCACCTTCTCTGGCTGATTACATTTTATCGTCTCAGGTTGGAAATGAAACACATTTTATGTACACTTGATATAGTCAGGTTTTACATTAGATGGATAGATTGGCATGTGCCAGATATACTAAAATACACAAAAAGTTACGTAACATTTGGGGTAAGCTCAACAGGCCAGTCAGGTATGTGTTAATTACTTTTCAATGAAAGCATAGATCATTTGAGAGCACAGATCATGTACCAAACTCAAAATCCAGTTACACCCCACACCACCTTTGTTTTGTCCTTGTTGCATTCCCAAAAACAATGTTACGGCATGATAAGTGGCACATGGCAATTCCCGCACTCTGTTACAAGTTCCAAAACGAAAACGTTAGTCTGCCGGGAAATTCGGGAGCCGGGACTATGGCTCACTACAGAGTTCCCCCCAATGATAATTCAGAAATAATCTACTAATCTTTTCCCATCCTTATGATAAATCTTTGCTAATATTTATGTCACAATTTTATTTTCACAGAAATAGAGGTGGTGCGTGTGAAATTGTAATGCACAATTAAACCCCCGGAGCGAGGAAAACGCTATTCCGCACATGTCATTCTGTCATTATTGCTACACTATTGCTATGTTGTTAGCAATTGTATCACTAGTACGTCCATGATATAATCGGCAACATCAAATTCCCAGGGTAATCACTCAAGTCAAGTACTTTTACCTAAATTATTTCCATCTTCAAAGAAAAAGTTGCACCTCAGCTGTTTCCTACCTCTACATCCTATCTCCCTAGAATATATCCTTTCAACTCTTTAGTATCTCCTTCGTGTAGGTCCGCCATATTATCGGTCTAATCAAGTTTTGCCACGGGTAAGAACAGCTGATCATATCAAATGTACTCAATATCCACGATTGCATTAAATTGAAAGAGTTTTACATTTCCTTTCCCGATTGATTTAAATTTTTCTTGTTATTTTTGTTTTCAGTTTGCTCCTATAATGTTATATTCTCACTTCAAAAGTACGTCGCCATTTCTTGCCTTGACAAGAGAGAAGTACATTTCTGGTTATAAAAGCTTCGATTGTTATCGTATCGTTAGTTGATTGTTTTCAGTTTCACGAAAATAAAAAGAACAATAATAACCTCTAGAATATGCGCGTATGCACTTTGGTTACAAGTTTTGCAACTGAACTTTTCTTCGTCTTTGTCGTTACCTTCATTGTGAACCGACCATCCCTAATGTCAATAAAAATTTATACGTTTACTCCGGGGTATAATTTTAAAAAAGAAATTTTTACGATTTTCTAATTTCTACCAAACTTACCAAAAAATACTCTAGGGCCTATACTTATCCCTGGCGTTGGTGAATCACACTACTTCCAAAGCACTTTAGCAGTTTCATTGCAAATTGCCATGTGTTATATGATAGTGCTGCTTAACGCTCTTTTGTCCACATCAATGTTAATTTTGGCATTCACTTATTTAAAGCAATTTTTCGCCGACGTCATTGTAAAGGCGAATCCAACCTTCCGTTCTGGCATGTGACAGACTGACAACAGTTTGAAAGTGGGAGCAGAATGTGCGCAAAATACATTAATGTAGGCACTGAGGCCAATTCCTTTTGTATGCGAGCCTTAGGGGAAAACCGCCCATGCACTTTTTGTACCGTCCATGTCGTCATGGACAGTACCTTAGGCACGCTTCTCATTTTCGACGCATCACGTGAACAATGCCATCGTCACCGTTCAATCTCATTAAGTCACAATCACAACGTGAGAGCAATATGTGTGATATTTCAGAACGAAAAACCAAAAATAATAAACGGTACAGTATTACTTTAGGTTCAGTTTTTCGAATTTGATATAAAAGTTCATTCTTTTGAATATTTGAAGATTCTTTAAAAAAAAAAAATCGGGGCAACGCGCTCTGTTTAACAAGACATTTCCTAACTAGCTAACGATAACCCTAACTAACCTAACCACTAACACTAATAAGCAAACAAAATCGATACAATACAATGTGGCAACAGCCAATCAAGAATCACCTTGTTAAACAGTGAGTATTTACCCCCACCCACCCACCCCAACCCCCCAAAAAAAAAAAGAAAAAAATCTGTCCTGTCAGAACCTAGAAAAAGCCTTTTGAGCGAGTTCAAACTTAAAGGCCCAAGGCCGAAACAGGTAGCTGCATTACGTATAAACTAAAAGAACATCTACGCTTTTGACGTATTTGCCCATAACTACAGAAGTTCGTTTTTACGTTATCTCAGGGGGTATATGACATTCATTAATAAACCTCAACTTATTTATTCTATTGGTCCATACCAGCTGTTCAGCAGGGAGTGGATACAACTCCCTCATTACAACCAAGTTAACGTGTAATATTACCTGATGACCTCACTGTAATGAATAAAATCCGTGTTATCTTACGATGCTCCATTTTAATTCGGGCTGCTGTTTTGATTTGTTGATTTGAAAAAAAAAATGTTTTGTCTTTAAAATCAAATGATTGTTGGTACACAAATGAACACGGTTGAAGAACGAAGGAACAGAAATTTCCTGTCGATCAATTGTTATCCTATGTGCGCTTTAAACCTACCACCCAGTGCATCGCTTGCATTAACCCAATTGTACAATATCCCAAGTTACTGAATGATCTTTCGTTGTTCCACCTTTACGTTATCAACTGTTATAATTATTTGGCAAGTTTACTTCAAGTCCTCACGTTTAACCTTGTCTTTGGAATTCCCCGCTACACGAACTTAACTGGTGGTTTTTCAATGTATCATCTTCGTCATCAGGTCATGATGTTAAAGAAAAATAAGCGCTACGCTGATCGATATTGAAAATATATCGCCCTTGGTCTTTATTTTTTGTGATTAACAAAATAAAAACATTAACTTATCATTCTCCATAAATTTGGCATTCATTATGAAAATGAGAAATGTTAAAAGGACGTCTAAAAACAAATCCAAAACGTAGCGACTAGAAGATACATGAGTCGTTTTAATATATGAACATTAAAAACAGAAAAAAAGAGTTCTTTGTTAAAACAGTCATACATCATCAATTCAGTGTATGTAAAAGGTTTCATTGTTTCTCTGATCTATCTAAATTGTCTTCAATTCGGAATAGTTCACAATCATTTTCATTTTTTGAATTCTCTAATTTATAAAACAATTTAAGGGTATATGCAGTGGCGGCCATATAGGGAGAGCATTTGTCGTCCCTGATTTTGTCCTTTCCCTCGTATTGCCCCCACCAAGTAGGGTCAGTTAGGAGTAGTGGGTTAACCGAAAACAAAACATGTACCCTCCTGATGATTGAATTTTTTCATGTAGAGGTACGCTAAAATTTCACAACTTCCGGGGTCCTCATTTCCATAAACCGTCTCGTTGGGCTTGGTTTTGAACTGTGTCCGGAGATTTTCCCCCTCATTATCCTTTGCTCTTAGTTTGCCTCATCCCACTTTGACATTCTAGCGCCGCCATTTAATAAGCATAGAGTTGCTAGAGTCTCTAGCAACTCCCTGATGTAAGATATATTTTTCGTGCTACAAGTTTTGGTAATTTTACGGAACTTGTTTCATGTCACAAGGTGGGTGAACCCTAGGTTGTTTCCCCAGTGGGTAACCTTGAATATACATTAGGCATTCAATCTCTAGGACAAATATTGACGTATTCTATCGGCCGTATATGCATGTTTTGGCATTTCAAGATTTTTCCATTATAAGGGCAATTTCGTCGATGCGGAAATCATTAACCAACATAGGAAAAAGGTAACGTTTAAAAAGCTTTCGCAAGATTTTCTTGGAATTCCAGTCGCTAAATTCATTGAATATAAGGATCGGATTGTTTTGCGGCAGCTAGCAGGTCATTTTGTATTGTAAACGATTGCATCGTTAAAAATATGTATTCTAACGATTCCTTGTGTAAACAAGTACTCTTAAGAAAACAGCCTGGGGTTAACCTTTTCTCCAAAGACACTTAGATGAAATTACAAAAATTACGAAAAGATAAGAAAACAGTTAATACATAAAAGTTAACGCTTTGCTTTTGGGAGGAGAGGCATTCTAAGGTTTTAACGTATTTCTTCAGAAATACAATTTCTTCAGAAATACAATTAGTAATTACCATGGTCAAAAGTGTTTTAAAGAGGTTATTCCTGGAAAAAAGTAAGGTGTTTAAGTAGCATACCCCCTTAAAACTAGGAATTATTATATCTGTACACCTGTGCATGCGAAACTCCTAATTTAAGAATCAAAACAAGTTGTTTTACCTTTTGGACCTCTACGCATATCAAACTTTATCCACCTCACTGAACATATGCATGTGGTAATCATTTGTAGGGCTTACAGCCCCCCCCCCCTCCTTTACTTAGGAATTAACAACACATAATTTACCTTTTATGACTGACCCACCCTGTAACAATATAGAGTCCTCAACGGTTGTCCTACCGTTCTAGGTGCGGTGATAACGGGAAAGAGGGACGGTGGACATTTCCCCCAATTCTTTTTAGAGAGGGAAATCATATCAAATTCCTTCAATATTTGAGGCATGAACCAACCAATTTACTTATCTATTGCAGTCAAGCTAGTCAATATATATTGAGATCGACGTGACATGTACTCTCATATCCTGGAGCACTTCGTTCTTAAATTGCCCCCAAAATTAATTAATTAAAATATTCTGATTGAATAAACTGATAGCTTCGGCAAACGGCCTATTAGTACTCTGTGCAAGCGTTTTTCAACCGAAATACCATATCAAATCGCCAAATTTCATTTTCTGCTGCTGTTTAGAGAAATTGATTAGACACATCATCATATTATATAGAAACTAATAAATGTCTCAATGATAAGTTCAGGGTGGTAAAAGGGGATTAACCCGTCCGAAATCATGTGTCTTGTTTTTTCATAACAATTATATTTTTGGAAAAAATTAACGTTTTAATTGTTGACTGATTTTGATTTATTTGGCATCAAAGTCAAAAGGTACAGGCCGTCTGACATTTTCTTAAAGTCGGAAATTTGACAGAGAATATTAACCGTTTGTGAACTCTAGATCCGGGTTGGCAAGTGCACAACGAAGAGCTCAAGACACCATTGGGATTGGCTAGGAATGGTATGAGAACTGGAAACGTTCTTCCATTCCATTAAAATGAAACCCATTAAGGTTTCGATGCGCTTCGCCCGTTTACACTGTCTCGTTTAATTGCTGATTCTTTTTTTTTTTTTTTTTTTGCGGAAAACCGTCATTCCTCTCGCAGTTGTTTCGGGTTGCTGGATCCTTAACGAGACAAAACTGTTCCTTTGTCGCGCGAATACCCTTTTATGACACTTCAACTACATGGCAGGACTTACAGTCGATGTTCAACCAACTGTAAACTTAATTAACACCAACGGTTAGCAGTAAACTTTTCCTTTCAAAACTAGAGAAATGCCCAAAGTCAGTTCCCGGGCATCACCACTTGAAGTCGCAGCCTCGTTGTGTACTAGACTAACACGCTTGGCGTAATGATAGGATATTTGATTTTGAACTCATACTGTCATTCTCGTGCTGTCGTACAACCAACTTCTTTCAAAATCCACTCAACCTTCATTCCAGTGTCATAAAAGGTAATATTTTGGATGAGTGGCTGGTTTCTTTTGCAAGTGACACTTATATGCACTTGAGTAATGTCAAACCTGACGCATCAAATTTTTAAGTAGGTCGCAACAACTTTTCAAATTACCATAAAAATATTGACATTTAGCGATAACAAGATGAACATCAAAATTCCTGGATAAGTTATAGGTCTCAAATTATGACTAGCAAGTACAGAAGTGTATTCTGAAAAGTGAAAAATGATAGATATATACAACATGTCATTTGTCAGGGAATTGCATTAAGAACTACATGTCTAAGCAAGCAGAGGAGTTTTAATATGAAACTCCATAGTCAAAAGGAGTATAACGGCTAACAGCATTAGGCATACCTCAGTCTAGCCAAACAAGGTACTATAAAAAGCAAAATTGAAATCAGAGAGGCTGGATTTTTGTTTGGGGTTCACTAGATTCAATTATTAAGTAGGGTAACTCCACTAGTGGGAGCGGGGTTTCAAAAGTTAAATTTACACTGTATGGGACAAATCTAGTGTACTTAAATATGCATTTAGTTAGTGCTAGATGAATGGCCGAATATGATCGACGTTTCGGGGCCTCCTTAGTTCAGTCATGGAAAGTTTAGGGGTGCTTTTGCACCCACGGTACACACCTGGATCCGCCATAACCGAAAAGTTATACTGATCAAGACAGAAATACACTTAAATGTGTGAAGTCGATGGTCAGTAATTATTTGAGTTCGTTGTAATTACTGGGCACGGCAATGCACCTGTCCTGTTATTCGTTGCCGCATGGAATTGAGGGGCACAACGTGGGATAAACAAAGCTCAGCACGTAGCGTACAGCAATCCCTTATTTCCTTCAGTACGTGCATACAACACCATTTAAGTGTCTTTCCAAGACGAACAAATATACGGTCTCAGGGGTACTTTACGGAAGATTAAAATATGACTTTTTTACACGAAAAAGACAATTTAGATACAACGTACAACACAAAACCACACTCGAGATCCCACTTATTTTCATCAAATTTCCATGTAAACTCAAAGTTTGGAATACGTGTTGTAGTTGTGGAATTGGTTTGTTTATCTCGGCGATTTGGACGATGTGCTCATGTGCACAGCCACCAAAACGAATTACTGAACTAGCTTTTTGATAAGTACGTAGGCCCCATACCGAGGTGCATGCAGATGAACCAACCTCGAGTGATTGTAACATACAAAGGCAGGGGGAAGTTAATCATGAAGTGGACAGGTGCCTTTAAAGTTAACAAATCGTGATTAATCTTAAATAGAATCCTTAACTTTTTCCCATTAGAGAGCAGGAAGATTGTTTGCTTCAAAGATCAGAACAATTGATACTCTGATCTTTACTTATGCTTGGGCTGACTTCCATCTGCATTTTGTAATTGATACCAGTCAAGGGTCTCCGTCCAAATGCCTGAGTCACCGGGTATGTGGCTAACAGAGTTTTAAAGCAACCTTAGTAATGTTTTGTGACAGGGCAAGATCAATTTTTGCCACAAATAGTGGCACCATTTATCATGTTTCGCTCGCCTCGAACGCCTTAAGTTACAGTATCCTGCAGGCTGTAGACAACAGGGTCCGGGTAACAGAGACCGTTTGTTTAGATACCTCACGGACTTCCTTCACATGGACAGAGTATATACTGTATTTTAGTTTGTCGCTACCATATGCGTGAGAAATGGCGAAGCATGATGGATGTCTGCTAAGGTCTTGCGTAAAAGCCTGGACTTGCTCAAGTAAATCAACAGATTTTGCAAGAAAGTTGAAATACTTTCCAAATAATAGGAGATAAGGTCAAACTACTACACGCATTGCAGGAATATGACATTGTTTCTTATTCTAGTTAAACTTTTGTTTCAAATATTACAGAGTCTTCGTCAAATCATACAAATTATAGCTTTACAGCGGCCATCTTGGTGAGCCCTTTTGAAATTGAAAACCAACATTTTCTTAAATCGCTTATGCTAGAGCGAATAAAGTCTCAGAGCATGTAGTGATGTTTTAATTTGAAATTCTTGTGGATAATCTTTTCAAAGTTCTTGGTATTGAGTCTGAGACAAGCTGTTACTAAGCGATACCAGTGGATAACTTTTACTGCTTTTGTTAGTGACTTATCGCAAACAATAAAGTAGGGGTAAAATTAAGTACCTCAAAACTGGAAAAAGCCGCTAGTTTTAAACTAGGGTATAATTCGAGGGATAAAACTTATTTTACCTATGACCTTACCGCATTACTTTTATACCTCAAAAGTTACAAAGAACTACTTAATTTTATCTCAGCACTTTGTCCTTGTAAACTTTTCCCATAGGCAATGGACGGTGCTCCCTAAATCTGCCTTAATCTGCCTACAACCCCTTAGGCCCGTCCTCTTGTCTCAGATGGATTACCTGAAATATGAACACTTGTCAACTACCGATCCTTGCATGGAACATGGGTTAGTTTTGGAGAAAAACAAGTGTTCCGTTACGTTCATCATGTAATTCTACTTGAAAAAGGATGTGAGGAGACGATATACTTACAATTTTCATATTTGAAAGAAATTGAGAAACTTTTGTTAATAGCGGTGGTTAGCGCTTAAATTTGAGAACACGGAAAAATCTTCATACAGTTGTTTCCGACCTCTTTCACACAAAGACAAAGATCCTTCACTGGCCTCTTCATTTCTCCTTACGGAGTTGATTGGCTCCTATACTGTACCTCACGTCGTCTCCACTGGGGAAGACTCCGAAAGATATTTGAAACTGAGCTACTCTCAAGTTTTATAATTATCTACTGCAAAATTATTGAAAGAGATAAAGGTATGAAGTATTGTAGATATATTTAAATGGGCGGTCGTCGGTACATTTCTGATCCCTCGAAAGTCTCGTTGCATGACGACTTTTTTGAGTGGACTGATGTACACATAGGAGTAAGAAGTGTCACGGAGAGTATAAATCAATCAACTGTATTGAGACTCTTTCGTCATGACTCGCTTCATCTGTCACAGTGATGTTAAAGGGAGATTTTAGGCAACAAAAAATTAACTTACACATCTAAAATTGGAAATAAATCCACACAAGTTGATGAAACTTCTGCTCAAGTCGGTTATGTATTTCTCGAGATATTAGCTAACGAAATTACCAGATTTGTGTTTCAAAGTGATCTTGGGAGCAGCAGAATTTATATCATTTCCTCATCATTGGCAAAGAATGCTTTGCTTCTTATTGTGTTTTCAGTCTATTGTGGTATTCTTGAAGTTAATAGGGATAGGACCTCTTACTGTACCTCTCAATCCTGCAACTTCTATTTGATAACACGGACGGGAACGTTGAGGAGAAAATTGGTTGTCAAGTTTAAAGAGAAACAAAAGGGCTGCTCATAAAAGAAAGGATGCGACGTCATATGTGTTTTCATCGTGCTCATATTTTATTTCTGCTGAAATGTGACAAATTTACTAGTTAATACCTTGACAACCACGCAGTTGTGTAACAGTTCCATTCGTACGCAAACAATTACTAGAATTGGAATTCCTAAATTCCATAATTTGAACTTTCTTTCAATATCCTACTCCGGTAGTAACATGCAGTAGCCCACCGTGGGATAATGTCTATAGTACCCCGTTTTAATAGTCCCCAGTCTCATTGGTCCCCAAACCCTAACCCTAAACCCTAACCCTAAACCCTATCCCGGTGGACTAATGAGACGGGGATCAATGAGACGAAGTAATAAGATGGGGGCCAATGAGACAGGGGAGTGAGACGAGTTACGCTAAATGGGGGACCAATGAGACGGGGTGCGGACCCTCCCACCGCAGTACAATGTTGTTCTCGGACTCACGCAAGCCAAAGCCTTTCGAAACAACATATGAAGTTAACCCAATCCCGATTCAACTTTGATCCCACACATCCAGCCACCAATATTCAAAGGAACTTGAATCGAGTACAAAATCCTCTAATTTCGAACCAATCCTGATTTAATTCTAGTGGTGTCTCTAATATAAGGTAAATCGTGGTCAGGTCATTTGACAATGTAGACAATTTGTAAGTAGCTTTCGAGATATTTTTCATTTATAAAGGATGATGCTGTAGTTAGTCCATCCTGTGATTTAGCAAGTGAATAAGGTCATGTTTTTACTTGTAGATATGGCATACCGGTAAGCCATCGGTCGCGTATATCAAACAACGTTACTTAATATTACCTACATCTGCATGCAAAATCATAAAATAAACTGTTTGCAATATGAAATTAATGTCCCGCGATGACCTCACATACAGATTTTCCATAACACACTAAAACCTACGAAAAATTGTATAAACTTGGAAGATTAGTATCTTCCACACGTTTCAAGCCCGGTACACACCGCCACGACTACCGAAGACTTTCTGTCGTAGACGTTTCTCATAAATCGTATGTCGTGGCCGTGTGATCCGAAATTAAAACGCACCGATTGCATCCAATGTTCAATCGGGCCGACGGCTTACGATACGACAGAACTCTGGTGATGAAAGTGGCCACAGCATCAGGACTACCGCCGACGCGACTTCTTATCGCTTGGCGTCGTTAACTTTCGTGGCAGTGTGTACCGGACTTTATGCTATGGAGATACATGTCTCTCCTTAATCTCCATATTTTGAAGTCAACGGATTTTATCTCCCGCAATTTTTTTAACCTTGGCAAAAAATTCCTTTAAAGGAAGGGTCAAAGCACAAATCAAGTTTTGATATATTAGAGATGTACTTATTCTGAGCAATCAAAATTTTCATTGAAATACAATGTGTGGTTCTCAAGATAACAGCAGTTAAAGATGTCACATTTTCAACACCAAGTGAACTTGAAGAAAGTACATATGATGTCACGGCCTCACATTGAAGAGCAGTCTTCTGTTTTTCTTTAAACTTTAGAACCAGCTTTCCCCTCAACGATAAAATGTTTACAGAATGTGATTGAATGAGAGGCATGGGAAAATTACAAATTTAACATTCTACATGAGGAGGTCCTATCCCTATTAACTTCAAGGTCAACACAACATCCTGAAAAAATATGGGAAACAAAGGATTCCTTATCAAACTGAGGAAGTGATATCAGGGACCAGCGTAGTGATATAGCTCCCATTCGCCTTAAGTGCACTTTGCTTTGTGTACAACTTCTTTTGTTCATATCTCGAGGAATACTTGTCCGATTTTAATACAAAATTCACCAAAATGCATAGATTTAGTTCCTTTTTTACACATAGCAGAAGATTATCTTTGCTTAGACCCTTCTTTTAACAGATCTCATTTCCTTCATACTACTAAGTTAACTGTGACGTACTTCAACGGTTTTGTTAAAATTTGAATAACTACTGAATTTTTAGTCCCTTAGATGGAAAATCTAAACGAGTTAGATTAGCCACAAAATCCATTTATGGACTCTTTTAAATGAATAAGATTTATTAGTATCAATCTGAAAAAATGGAATAACCGACTTTTCCTTACAGAACACATCTTTTTTTCCAGACAATGCCAATTCTCCTAACCTACTTACATAACCGCCGAAGTCCCACAACTGTCTAAAACTCAATTACTTCCAGAAGCAATCTCAGTTAATTACTTCAGGAAGTGAGTCTACAAGACACGAATTGTAATTAATACACTCTCAGAGCATCCTCTGTACTATGAGCTACATTCATTACATTTTAACTAGCTAGTTCGATCGCGCGTTGTGCTAATTGGACATTTCTGTGGACTACTACAAAAATTGTTGTTTGGGTTAAAATTGACGATAATGCGTGTTCCTCCACTCACAAAATGAAAACAATATATATTATAAAGAGGATGAAATTAATTCTAACAGTCTAACTCACATCTCCATATGACATTCTTGAGCTGAGATAAAGGATACGTCCCTTGTGCAGTAATTTGTGACTTTTTTGTTGTACAACTCGCATTACATGCTTTTTTCCTTTAAAATTAAAAATATCACTGCATCCCAGGCCCCTTTTCACAATCCTGGATCCTTGGTATTTACTGTAGCCTAGCTATGTAAACCAAGATCAATACGAGAGTCTTTGTTCACAAGAATAACCTATGTACACAACTCATTTCTTTGCATTAACAAACAATATCAATATTAAATTCATCTGAGTGTTTTAACATGACATTCCCATAATTCATGATCCAACGAGACAGTTTCTTCTCCAAATGATCTCTTCAGAGCAATTTTGTCACGTGACTAACTATAGACTATACATTTTCATTTTGACCTCAACCTCCTTTCTCCTTGGTAGAATACTAGTATGTAAATGTTGTGGTTTATTCCTCAAAAATAATGTTTGACGCACTTATCGTCAAATCGACCATATGACCTAATTTCTCGATATGATCATTTTGTTGAAGACTCGACGAGACGTTTTCAAACAAATTAAGATGTAGTTTTCATTATGCATGCGGGTGCCTTTCAGTGTCATAGCAATGTTGAAGGGGTCGAATTTGTCTCGGAAGTGGTTCAAATCAAGCGCAAAATGGCTGGAGGAATGTGTGTCGGTACTTCTACTGGTTTTTAGTATGCAGAATTGGTTTTATAAACGGGAAGAATTCTTGAAAGGGACGTTAGCATGTCACGTATACTTTAAAGGGTTACAAAATGTGCTAACCGTGTATATGCGATATTACAATTAACTTATCCGCATTACATCTGAGCAGTATTTTACAAAATTTAGATATGGATGAGTCAGGCTTCTAATTGCAGTCACTTGTCTTAAGGATAAACTGCATTTGTCGGAGTATACGGAAATATTAGGACAAAGACCGTAGAGACTCCAAATTTGCAAAATGCACGCTCCCGCCCCGTGGTTGCTACGGTGGTTTCTGAATATCATAACGGCCGATGTGTTCGAGAATAGGCGGCTTTCACTTGACTTTACAATTGGTAAGCCACGCCCACTAACAGACAAAAACCAACATTGTTTCAATGAAACAGTCACACGTGGGTTTTCGGCTGCTTGTCAGCTATATAAACTAGCTATCGTACACTTGTTTTTCCCTGTTAAAAGGGGCAGGACTTGTGACGTAACGGGAAGCAAAGCACTCACTGACGTCTCAAGCCCAGCCCCTTTAAATGAACAAAATTTAGTGTATTATACGTTAAGTTTACCTACGTTTGGCTGTTGCACTAAAACACTGATGATATTTGACCGGCAGTACGCATGCCTTACCAATTGTGACGTCAAGTGAGATTTGTACTCTATAGGCTATAAGAAGTATACTAGAAAGGCTATGCAGCCTGCATTACAACCTTTCGTCAAATTATTAGAATTAACCATCTCAATAGTTTATATCAATTATGGTCTCTTTAACTTATTCCATTCACACGGAAAATCCCCTACCTGATCCAAAACGGGATTGAACCCCAAACAGATTATTAAGCTAATTAAATTACGAATAGTATTGGTTTTATTACCTTTACCTTCGGTAACATTTCACGCCGCGTTTTGTGAAAAAAAAAGCAATGAACACAATTGTACATACGTTTCTTCAAACCACCTTTCTTCTTGACTTCAGCACCCAGTGGTATAGCAAACATCACAATTGTGAGGACAGCTATACGGGACAAAAACTGATAGTGCACGGCTGCGTGCTGTGGGAAATATGACATACGTTACCAGTACTCAGTTAAATGGGGTTTAATGGCCCAGTTTCTAATCAATTTACCGTAAACATAAATTAGTCAAATGGGTTTCTGAATTGACTAAACACGTTATAGTCACTCATATTTGACTAATTTTGTGATAGCGTTTGACTAATGTCGTAGTAATGGACTTAAGAATAATAGTCCAAACGTAGTTAAGGGGGCTTGACATTTGTTTTAAACTTATTTAACTGGGTCAAATATTATTCAAATATTAGTCAATATTGTTGACTAACTAGATTAGTTAGTTCAGTCACTGTTCTGGTTAATTTGTGTGTCAAGTGTTTTTTTTTTTCCAGTAGGGCTAGCCACGGTATTTTTCCAGCAGTGTCATTTCTTCCTGGCTTGTTTTTCGTACTCCATAGCTCAATAATGGTCACCGTGGTATGCTTCTTTTCCAAAGTTTTCGGTATTGAACTCCACACCTGGCTGCATGTAGGATGTTCTTACCACTTGAACATGCAAATTTTACCTAGAAAAAACTTTTCGTCATCAGTGACAAAATCCGTGATTTCCGTGATTTCCGTGATTTTTTCCGTGATATCTTTTTTTTTTTACAAAGAGTATGTGAGTCCCAGTACGAGCTCAGACGCTTCGCTGAGTTATGAGGCTCGTTAATGAATATACGAGGGAGCAATGTATAAGTGGAATTCTCCGAAAAGAAACTTCCTGTTTGTACCATGTGCTTCTTGCTGTTGACATAAAACATAAACCCTACGCGACCCACGATCATAAGTCTTAATTCTATTATGCCTCTTCTTCTTCTAAATATTTTTCCACTTGTTTCGTGGAAGATGTTCTTAAGTTCGTGGTTAACAAATTTTATGGGAAACAGAATAACTCTGATTGATGTAAAATAAAAATAAATAAGCCGCAGTCACACTAAGGCAATTCGAATCGGATTCCAATCCGATTTTATTTTTTTATTTATTTTTTTTTTGTGTGGTTAAAATCTTCTCAATCTCGGGTCGGAGAGAGCCAAAAATTTACCAAACTGTGTAATTACATAAATATTACCACAGGACCATGAAAATTAAATTTATGCCAATTATTTTGTGACGTCACATCGATAGACAGATTTTATCGGACTATGCTGCTCGATAGAAAAAAAATTGTATGCCGGTGTGACGTCACAGAAGGCCGTTGGTATTTTATTTTCATAGACAGTAGATGGTAAATTATATATTTACACTGGTTGACAATTTTTTGGCTCTTTTCGACCAGAGATGGAGAAATTTTTTTCAATAACCTCCCCAAATCGGATCGAAATCCGATCCTAATTCGTTGTATTGGGACCGCAGCTTAACAAAGACTTCAGAATTATAGGACTCAACTTCACTTTTAAGGGAAAGGTCTCCAACGAGTTTCAATCTACTGTTCTAAAGGTCATAAATAATTTGTGATGCTAAAATTGAACTTTTCCAGTAATGCAACGTTTTTATCGTTGCGGATTGCAAATGATATGTTAAAGAAAAGAAGCTGTACTTGCAGAATTTTCCGTTTAACGGTTCAAATTTTAAAAGATATTTTCCTGTTTCCGTTACTGTGTATCCAATGTAACCATTAGCTTACTCGAGGTCCGGGTTCTTGGATAAACCCCTCACCCCATAGAAAATGTCACCAGGATTTTTTCCCTGCAAAGTGATGATATTTTCTGATGATGTTTTCTAAAAATGAAAAACTTAATGAAGAGAAACTTTCGTTTTATAATGGATTGTCACTGGATATTACATGATTTAAAACAGACTTACAGAGTAGTTCACTCTCCCCTTTTCGTGGTGTGGTAATTTGAGAGTGGTTACAAATTTTACTTCAACAAACCCCTGCAGTAACAGTTGCATCCCCTCTCCTAAAAATGCTACCATTCTAGTCGAATGTCAGTTTAATCTCATGCGAGAGCAAAAACGCAAATGGAAGCCACTGTTTCAGTCAGGGAGCTGTTATCTAGCCTGAATTCAGTCCGAGGTGGTAATTCCATGATTTCAGTGTAATGAGAAAGTGTTACTTTTAAACGTCCTTATGGCAACACGTGCTACCTACAGCATTATATTAAAGAACCTTATCTGCATGCCTCTCTCAAGTAAGGAAGCTGAAACCGATAATCCAAAATTCCTGTTTCTGTGTCCGCAATGCCCTACCCGTGGTGTTTGTAGCTTTACTTTGAATACATGAATTCATGAATATTAATTAAAGATGCACTTCCACATAGGCGGTCGTACATATTACAAGTTGATATTGTTCTGTTGTTAGTTTCAACTTAGTCCACATGCTCGTCGATGAAATTTCCGTTTGTGAGTCAACCTTCTGTCTCTACCATCAGTGACACCCTAGCTGTCTCTGATCATATACCTTCAATTACGTAAATGTGAATTCTGAAAGTTTTGAAGTTTCCTTTTTTTTCCCGTTTGACTTGTATAAGTAGACTGTTGGCGATAATATCCTGGTGAGTGACATGAAAGTAACCGAGTTTGATGTTTGTAGCAAAAGACATTAAAATGTAGGATTCATTGGAAATTTCCTTCAAACTTTATAAGGTATTGACCATTTCACAAGGTTCATATCGTCATTGCTTCTTAATAATGCAACACAGGCACCCAAGTAGATCAAAAGCGATGTGGGGTGTGACGATTACCCGTGTTTGCAACATGATCGGTGCCCTCACGTAATCTATGCTTTCATTCATTTTGTTCAGTGAAAGCAACTAACACATAACATACTTGACTGGCCTGTCAGCTAACTCCAAATATTACGTAACTTTTTGTGTATTTTGGTATATCTGGCAATGTCAATTAAGTAATCATGTGCAAGAGCTGACTGTATCAAGTGTGTGTGTGTGTGTGTGTGTGTGTGTGGACAGCTTCATTTCCTACCTGAGGCAATGAGATGTAATCAGGCAGAGATGGACGATGTTACAAAAAGTAAGAAGGAACGTTTTATCATGTACTTCCTTTTAGAACTTTTTTCTATGAATAAAAAACTTTCTTCGTTGGCATTCACAACGCAAACGTTTGGTAATACTTTTGAGTATTACATTGCGTAAGCGTCGGAGTGTTCCCAAGTACAAAAGGCAGTAGCAACACACACTGGCGTACTAAGGCTCGCTTTAATTGCGCTGTACATCACGCATTTCGTCAGGGTGTGAATGGCCAAATCGATATTTGGTTAGAGTTAGGCCTAAGTCAGTGGGGATGTTAAGAAATTCTTTCAAACTTCGCTGTCAGAATAACAACATCCGACCCAAATCCGTTGTATTTTTGTGTAAGAGTGTCTCATATATTCAAGAAGCTGATTCGTCTATTGGCCATATTGGCCATTCCCGCACAGGATGCGGGCGTTGGAATCAGTGCGCATTATTTCAACCATTAGAGACAATGTGATTGGCTAAAATGTGACATTACAAGCTGCGATTGACCCAATGTGCTTTGTGTTACCATCATTACGAAGAGTACGTATATCTTTACAAACTGCATAGGCCTAAGTTGTCTTCGTGAAAACCAAGAAAGGTTCTTAGCATTCAGCTTGCGTCGTAGCAAGCAATTTGACTTACGGAAAATAAACATAGTGAAAAAGTCTGCAACACGGTATTTTAGGTGTGATAAGTTTACATGTATTCTACATCAGAATGTCTCAAATGTACAGGTAGAAGACTGCCGTATATTTAAGCGTGGAGGATGTGATTTAGTTTTTGTTTTCTACATGCTGAAAAGCGGTGTTCTACGATGTTCTTATTGCCATTTTCCCCCAATATGCATGCAGTATGCCCATTTTTGGTTTGACAATAGACCTTTTCCAAAAAGATATTACAATGGATCAGGAATAGCATGTTGATGTGTTCCGTCTTGCAATTGACAATACCAACACGTACCAAAACACTATCCCACAATTCTTTGCAATTGCTACATGGTAAATGGCCAAACAGGTCTTTAACGCCCAAGTTAACAGTCGGATCCACTACACATTCCGGGACTAGAGTCTGGTGCGAATGGAAGGTAGGAATTGGGTCCTAACAAGCTGAACTGGCCTAAGACCTTGTTCTGATTCCAGTCGAATATGCGCACCGGTGACAATGAACGTTAAAGCCACGGCCACACTACTACTAATTCGGATCGGATTATGTTCCGATTTGTGTGAATAGTCATTGAAATCTTCTCCAACTCTGGTTTGAAAAACGGCCAGAATTGTCCAACAAGTGTAAATACATGATTTTCACTGTAAGACAGCACAATTTAAATTTATTATTTTGTGACGTCACAATCGACACATTGGCAGACAGCGCTTATCGGACGTTAAAACGATAAAAGCCGCCACGTCTGTCGGTGTGACGTCACGGAAAATTCAGTAACATTTAACTTCCACAGATGCAGGTCATTCATTTTCAACAGTCTGGCAAATTTGGGGTTCTTTCCGTTCAGAGATGGGGAAGATTTCATTATAAAAACTTCCAAATCGATCCGAATCTGATCCGAATTCGCTGTAGTGTGTGTTACTCAGAACTTGCTGCTAATTTCTTATATATATATAGCAACCGTCTTGTACTTGTTATTAGTAACACCCCCTGCTTAAACTAACAGTCAAATACAGTCAGCTGTGATTAGCCTACCAGATTACGTCACCTTGTTGTTGAGCTGAACCGTTGCGTCAATTTGGCCTCACTAATCTGCTTATTTAGCCCTTGTGCTTTTAAATGTATGTACAATATGAGGAATATTGCCGGACTAGAATTCGCTCGCAGTCGGATTTGAACCAGGATATTGTGGTGACAGCTCCATACTTAGGCCTAGTACTGTAAATTCTGTCATCTCATCATATAGTCTTATACTACGTAGAACCAAGTATATAGGAAACAGACAAAGAAACAGAGAAAATATATACAGACATAAGCATCTAACCTGGTCTGCTAGACACTTAGGCTGATTAGCTGACTGATTGACTGATTGGCTGGCTAAAGGCTTGTCCACACAGGATGCGTTGCGTTCCGTTCCGGATGCGACACGTTTTTTTTTTTTTTTTTTTTTTTCCGCATCCTTCCGGATACGTCAAGACGCATGCCTGTCTGGACAGAGTGCGTTCACACTACGTCAATTTCGATGCGTCATTTTGAGATACAGTGTTTAGTTTCCAATGACAATGCATGCTGATTGAGAAAAAAGTGTAGAGATTTGCGAAACCCCTGTCCCCCAGTACAATGTCACGGTTGGTTCGCAAGGAAAATGATGCGTCCGGAATTGGCCTCATTATCTCCAACATTGCACGGGGGAGTGGGGGTGTCCCATCTAGTTTTTTCCAAGATTGTAGTTCTCTCCAGACGAGAAGGGCTCGATCCCATAAGCCCCCGAAGCTACGCCAGTGATTATATGCACTAAATTGTATGTTTATAATTCTCGTGTGCCGTGAAATGTCCCTGTGCAGCCATGTCTAGTGTCCAGACTTCCCCTGTCTACCGTCCCAACAATAAATACAACGTTTTCTACTACCGAAGTCAATAATATCGCAAGGGTAGTGGGTACCCAAAGAATCACAGGCCTACGTATACATTCCCAATGTTGTGAAAAAAGGCCTCCAAAATGAGCTTTTCTACTTATTGTACAGGCGTTTCATTATGATTTTAAGCTCGAACATAGTACCATTTCGCATCCATATCCCGTTAAATTGCATTTCATGAAAGAAAAACATTAAAGAAATCAAAGTTGACGCATGCTTTCGCAGCCATCTAGACAGGAAGGCAGGGGAGAACAAAGGGACATGCCACACCGACATCGGGTAAGCCTGCGTGGTTCCTCTGCGGTTACCACCGACCCCTCCCCGAGTTCATTTTCGTAGCGATAAGCTGAACGTAAAAAGCTTCATCTTTTATCCGCGGGATAACAACGGACGGACATACAAACCTTATACATATCTGCCGATTTCATTCACCCGCAATCTTCTCATTTTGCTCAATTATCGAAAACGTTTAGCAAAAGGTATACCCGCAAGTCCAACTATGGTTTCTTCTTTCCTCTTCTTCTGTTTGCTCCCATTCATCATTACAATTCTGGTTGGAAAATGAAACAGAAAGATAGCTAAATTGTATTTCTGTCGACTTCTATCTTTCCATTTGAGGTCAATTAAGACACTCGAACTTGACATTTTGAGCCAATGGATTTCTCAGCCTTCACGATAAAAGAAATCCGAAGGAAGCCGAAGGCAAAATCAGAGAAATCGGAATTAAAACGTGAATTCCAAAAACACTATTGAAGATAGTCTAAATCTTTCATGTATAATTTGATAATACGGTGCACTCTTCGCCTTGAACTCTCGACTTTTCGTTGAGATTTTCGCATCGTTTAATTTATTCTTCATATGAACCAAAGATGCTGGTATGTGTAACTGAATGCAAAGTTATTCGAAAAAATATCCCTTTGGATCCAAATCGCCGACAGAAATCCTTGAAAAATCAAATACTGTAGCGATATGATAGGGAAGCGAAACGCGAGACCTGGAACACAGCATATTTGTTAAAAGGTTTATATTTTTGCAACATTACCTAGATTTATTTTCTGTGCAATAAATTTTCTTGTGACTAGCCATGGTAGAAATTATAGCGAAAAAGTAAGTAATGTAAAATGCATCTTACAGTCTTTCTGATCTTCCGATCGATTGACAAAAACTGGATGTAGTTTTCATAATGGGATGTAAAGGAAAACTTTTGCATTGTGCATAAGACGACTGTTCATGGAAATTTTTATTCAGTGTGATATTTCTACCTTGTGTAACTTCTATTGTTGATGTTGTACGAATCTGTTTGTATTAACGACGGGTAACTCAGAGTCTTGATATTTGACTGAGACTGTCCTCGGGTTCGTACGGTAAGTACTGAATTAATACATTATTTGATTACTGTGCATTACTGCAGGGTCCTTAGGGGGGAGAGGGAAACCAAGGGATCGTGGCTGTAACCAGGCACTAAAGGAAATAAATAACTAAATAACTCCTAGGGACGAGAGGAAAAATTCAGGCAGCTAAATGTGTAATTTTGTATGTCAACGGCAACTGGAACCTTTCGTGGTGAAATTTCAGGGGCTTCATTCCGTTGTCTACAGGGCAGTATTGCGGGGTGGGGGCATTCCTGAGCGCTTATAGGCTAATAGTATACTTCACTTCCGTTAAAGTGTAATGATGAGGTAATCAAAATGGGTGTCCATGTCAGTAGCATAGACCTGGTTTTGGGATAAGGGCAGTCAAAAATTTTCCAACAGCTGGTAGAACCGTGGATCGCGTAAAGGACTAGTCTGCGTAGCGCCTCTGTGGCGGCGGCCCCTTTAGACTGCCGCCCCTTTCACAGCGATGAGATGAACGAAAAGACTTGGTCCGCTCCGCTCGTCTGTTCAGGACCGGAATCGTCTATAAGCAATTCACCCTTACGAGCTCGGGCGGACATGTAAATACGCACACCAAATATGCATGCACACTCACATTGACGCCCACACGCACTCAAATTGACATTTCATGGATGCCGTAAAGCCGTTTGTATTCCACAATTTTATATTTTGTTCTGCCTGTTGTTTTTAATCTGCCTGCTTTAGTGGGGGAAACGATATGCTTGCAATCAATATTTTAATTTGGGTAGCAATTGTCCCCCTCCTCAGGATCTACGTTCCTCTTTCAAGTATATATTTTGACAGCATTGGATTTATTGGTTGTGGGGAATTATACTATACACGACTACATATATTCAAAGTAAGTACGTTCGAAAAGCTGTGCAAGCTTAAATACTAGCACACTTAAAGATGTGCATAAGTTAAACTACTCAAAATAAAATTAGCAAATGACTCTTAAAGGATAATGAATGCAAGTAAAGCCCGGTCTATATCATTTACCCATTACCCTGCCGATAGCTTGTACTATAACAGTTCGGGAGATAACCTCTTTCGGGGGAAATCAACTTTCACCCCATCGGGGGATTATTGTTCCATGGGTGGTGCCATTTTCAAATATCTCCCACGATGCAATGCAATCCTACGGCGCAAATTCAAAGGAGATCACGTTCAAAACAGCCTTGCAATTTTTATCGATTTTAGGAGAGAGAAATTCGGGCATTTTCAAAAACTCTGTTGATAGGGGAATAAAAAAGCTTCGTCATGTTTGGTTGTTTACCACTCCGATTTTGAGAAATCGAGCAATTTTGCTAGGTTCTTTGTCCTAAGCTTAATTTATAGACTCCACGCAGTCGAAAGTTTTGTACAACATTTTTCACTTAAAGGTCCGCAAGTGGGTGGTGCCAACACACATGTTAGTAAAAACGTAGTTAAAGGTCCATGGTAATTACGTTTTATATGTCTAAACTATTTACTCACAATTGAAAACACACACATTTATTAAACAATTCGACGACTGCAAAGAGGTAGACACTAAGTGCTCATAAATATTCATAACGCTGAGACAGCCAAATTTCCCCCAATCGGGGTAATACTCACGTTCTCCCGAAAGCGGTTATCTCCCGAACTGTATAAGGAATTATGAAAAGCTACAACTTTACACAGGACTGTCAACTTTAAGTCGAAAGTGACACGAACGTCGAGGAGCACCGCCATCAGTCTGAGTGACCCTAACCGACAGGGACGTTTTGATAGGAGAAATCATACCAGGAGAGGGTAGGAAGTTACACCTCCAGACATTCCAGTTAATCAACATGCATGCCCACAAGTGTCAGTTTTTACTGAGATGATTTAGGATCCTAGAATTTTTAGAGGAAATAATTAGTCCACATGGACAACATGGAAACAAAATCATATCAAATTGGCATTGAATTGAGAAAAATCCAGAGTAGCTAATGTATTATACATCATACACTGAAGTTAGTTGAGGCTAGGTTAGATGGAGTTTTATGGCCCAGTGTACAACCAATTGGTTCAAGTGTACAACCAATTGGTTCAAGTCGAGTCGGCAATGGCCTTTTTTCAGTCGCGGCTTACTGGCTTGTTTTCCCTGCTCCAATGCTTTTGCTGAGCGTCAAGCACAATAGCAGTGGGTTCCGTGCACTGAGAGTACTCTGATTTCAGGTACGGGCTATGTTTCTGTCTAGGAAATAAGAACGACAGCTGTAAGGCTGTAAGAGGGGCTAGAAATATTAAACTGGGGTAACATTCAATGATTTTAAAATCAGATTTTCTCCTTTTGGAGGTAAAATCGGAAATTTGCAGAATATAACATTGTTTTTCAAAGAAATAATTTTTATTTGTCATACAATGCCTGGTTGTGCCGTGTTATCGTGGCAAGCCGTTGATTAAGTAAGACAACGGGTTATTGCACTTTTTACCACATTTAACATAGTGTGCTGAATACTTCATTTCCTTGTTTGCTATACCTTACAAACAATGGAGTTAATGTCAGGCGTATGCTACATTATAAAGGTTGTAAAATATATTATATATTCCAAGGACAAGTTGCACGATAAAAAACATGGAAGGAATGGGATACAATACACCCACTTTATATTGCATTCTTTTAACTTGATCATAAAGAGTTGAAGCCATTCTTTACAAAATTAATATTCTTTAATATTATATATCATCTGTTATGATGGAAATTTCCTACAAAGGTTTGGAGGAGTTGTACTTAATTTTCTCCTTTTTTATAATCAGGTAAACCGTAAAGGATCCTTGCAAAACATCACTGCACGGGGTATAGAGGCCATGCACCGACGTCATGGCGTTACACGTCTTTCAATGTTGCCATCTAGACGTTCATTGTAAAACAGTTCTTACTTAGGTGCTTTCGTAAGCGCGTATCGGTAACACTTTTACTGCGCATGATCAGTGACATTCAATATGGCAATTCGAAATGCACTAGCGTTACGTGCACGACGTCTATACTTTCAACACTGATATCTTTTTCATGCCTGATCCCTTGTCCTTCCCCATTCCCAAACACTGTACAAGTCAACCGTACAGGGCTATATAACCTTAGTGGAGGTTGGAATTCGCCTACGGGAGGTCTAGGGACAATCCGGTAGCCAAGGGACAGGAAAAAACGCCGGCGAAATTTGTCGAACTAGTAGAAAGTTTTGAGTTGCTAATCACTTATGCATTTTTAAACATTTAGCTTCCCCACCTTCCGCGAAATCTTTTGCCATGAAAATTCTCGCACCTTTCAGAACCTAGTCAGTGGTGTAGCCAGGATTATTGAACAGGGGGCCAAACATACCGAAAGACTATCTAACCATCAGTTGGCGCGGAGCGTACAGAAAATTTTGAAAAATCGCGACCCCTCAGACAGCCGGAAATTGCATTTCCCAGGATTGTTAGTAGAGTTTAAGCAGTCGTTTTTCAATAAAATGTTCACTTCAATAAAAAAGTGAGGTAATTGAAGAAAGATCAGAAAGTTTCTAAATAAGCCACAGAGACGTCCGAGTCACAAGGTTCTTGGTGTGGGGATGGGACAAAATCCACAAATTGTCTCCATTTTTAACCGCCGTCTAAGTGGCTGGGGTATGAGGTGAGGAGGGTTTGTATGAGGGTAAATTTGATAAATTCAGCCCGATTAATGGTGATGATGATCAACTGCTGATAAAGATTTATCAAAGGGAACACTTTCTACACGCACAGTTGGATCAAACTTTGGAAACATGAAAAAAATCTTAGTCATGACTATAAGTTGAGAACAAGTATAAACATACTAGTTACAGTCGATGTTAACCAACAAAATGTACACTGTCCACTTTAAGTTTTAGCTATATGGGCTGATTTAAAAATCCAAAATCGAGACGTCTATGCGTTTTTTCACAAAAAAGTTTCAATACCTCGTCAGTATCCATGGTGCTTACCACCTCCCGTTCAACAGAAAGAAGCATGAGGGATATGAACCGTGTTTGTGCCGTAGTGGAGCGGAGCTTAGATTTAATAATCCCCATATTTCGAAAATGCTGTTTCTGCTGAAAAAAAATCCTATCAATTCTTTAGAGAGACATTTGTACACATTGTCACCTCCTAACGTTTGCAAGTGTTTTAACAGCCCTAGGCCTGGTAAGGATATTTTTGCTTGCCATCTACCTTCATCTATTTCATACAGCTCAAATTCTGTTTTTAGCTTTTTAGCTGGTGATACATCAAATTCAGTGGCATAAGTAGGATTTTGCTCTTTTGTGTGGGGCTGTGGGAGGGATACATTTGTAGGGGGCTGGAGTTTATTATCTAAGCGTAGCGCCACCATCAGTTGGTGCGGAGGGTACAAAGAAAATTTTGGATTTTAACTGCTCCCAAATGGCTAGAAATGGCATTTGCCAGGTATAATTGTCTTTCATTCTGGTGAGAAAAATTTTTTATTTTTATCAGATTCAAACATGCTTTTGAGATACTGATCAGCTCAGTTCATCACTCCACTGTACTATGGGTCCTTGGATTGCAGATTCGAAATCCTGCTCTAAGTTGCGAGCAGCTGTTCCAGTGCATGAGTGAGTAAGGTGTTTTCATAGGCATAGGGGAGCATTTCAGTCTGGGGCAGAAGAGTTTTTACCCGAAAAATGTAATTCTACCCGAAAGACAATCTAAACGGAGCGCCACCAGTAGTTGGCGCAGAGCGTCTACAAAATTTGAAAATTAGTACCTCTCAGATAGTGGAAAATGACATTTCCCAGGCTTATAGAGGAATCTTAGCAGTCGCTTTTTGAGTTTCCATTTGCAAAACCTTTTTTCTCGAAACTTAAATTCTGCTAAACCCAAGATGTCATTCTGGATGTCTGGTGAGGTATGTCTGGTATTTCTTGCAGAATGCTCGAGATGTTTCTTTATGATGTCGTCATTTCTCCCTTAAGTTTCAAGGATCTCCAGGAAAAGACCCTTGGTCAATGACTCACCTCTTTCATCATGTCCCCTCAATATATACTCAGTATATATTGCCCTTGATCATTACTAGTTGGCGATGCATTTCACTATTTTCAATTTTTGATTACCTATTCAATGACTGCTAAAAGGCAACAAACTGTGTGTAATCACTGTCTAGAAAAGAAGAAAGTAAAATTTCCCTCAACGGCAACTTTAGCAAATGTTGAATGACTGTTTTTTTCACAAATTTTACACTCCTTGGACATTGATCAGTAAACAGTCCTATTTGTAGTGGAATTTTTCCCTATTTTTCTAGATATTTTTCCTGAAATTAAGAAATTTCATTCGATTTTTTTAACATCATATTTCCTTTACTACATTACTACCCCCACTGTTTAACGGTAATTGTATTTTGAACATTGCATGAAGCCTTAGTAATTATCCCAGCTAGTCTGGAATATTTGATCGGTCCTTTGACAGCCCATTGTCGGCCCATCGTCGGAAAAACGTCTGGGTCTACGGTTCACTGACGGGCCGCAATGATTTGCAAAAACTCTCTACCCATCATGCACTTTTAACGGTGTCAAGCTAGCGGACCTCCGATGGCTCTCCGTCGGTCAAATAGCTGCCGACACACCGCCTGCTTACAGGGTATGATGCTGTGGGCCTACGTGACATTTGGTTGATTAGTTTCGCGAGCAGTCGATCAACTATCGACTTTGGGTGATTGTAGTGCTATAGGCTATTACAGTGTTGATGCTTACGTCACTGGTTGGCATTGGTTGGCATAAAGCATGCGCAAGACCACATGAGTGCATGTTTGGTGTAGCGCGTGTTAATGCTTGCGCGGTTGCACGCAGTGAGTAGACAAATTGGAACCTACCGTCCATTGTGACGACAGTGTAAGCGCCCCCCACAGAGCTCAGTGAGAGCCTTACCAACTCTTTTGACGCCCAGCCGTTATGTCATTTGTTTGTAAGCACTGATTGAGTGTATTGAATAGTGTTCGCGTTCAGCGTGCGTGCACCGTTGGAGACCAACAGAAACGCGGAACGAACCCTGTGATATGTTTACTAATTGTACAGTATGACCCTTGAAGTGCATAGGGCCAACCTAGGCCAAGGCGACGAACGTACCTTTTATTATAGTAATTAATTTATTTATTTTTCATTCATTTTTTTTTCGGGCAAGAACAGGGGGCATGGCCCCCTTGTGCCCGTCTGTCTACGCCAGTGCTAGTCAGGTTACGGGCCTAGCAGTTAAAGCGTGCCAACCTATATTTCATGCAATGTGACCGCTGAATTAGATGGGATTTGATGTAGACTTTAAAGTGTACCTCAAGTGAAAAAAATAAAAAATATACGTAAAACAGCATGAAAAATGAATTCTAAGAGCGCAATTTTTTGTGATGTCATTGTTGTAGTACTCAAATTACCATGTTTGTGTTTCTTAGTTTTATTGAAAGTTACTGCACCTTGTACCAATGTGTGTTAGCACTCTTGCTCTCATGGGGTGATGCAATTAATACAGCCCTCTCTGTGCAACATGATCTGCTAGCAAACAGAGAGTGCTCAAGATCATAAGTCCATTTTTGAACTTAAAAGGGAAACAAAGCAGGTAATACGAATAAATCATAAAAACCACCAATCATTGCGCAATGAACTAATTTGTTTGACGTGCATAAATATCATCATTTTGTACCTCGATTCAAGAATGTCCAATGAAAATGGGAGCTGGACCGTTCGGATTCATTTTCATGCCGTTTAATACATATTTTGTTAATTTTTTTACTTGAGGAACACTTGAAAGGTAGTGTGACATGAAAATGACAAAATTGGGTGTTCGATGTAAAAAGCATTAAAAACCATCAAAAAAGCCACAATTCCCATCAAAATTCATAAAAAATTGACCATTTTACAGGACAATTTCTGATTTTCACTTAGCCATTAATAAATATGAGCTCAATATGCAAATCTTGTGATGTCATGTGAGGGAAATACCATATACGGCTAATGTTATCCTTTGTTTTTACAATTTTCATTTCAAGGACAGTTGTGACATTCGTTTGCCCCGAGGTTTTCATTTTGGAAGTTTAATTTTTGTCCTTGAAATTCATCACCATCGCTTACCAAACCACACACTACCTGATGCGTAAGAGATAATTTATAAAGGGTTAACAAAAGAAATTTAAGTTCCAGGTAACTGGAAATTGCACGTCACATTCCATTTAAGTTGCATCTAAGCATACAAAGGGAAGATCTCGAATGCAATCCATTCATGATAACACATTAAATATAAGAACAAATCATATGTCCCACAAGGTGCACGTGGCTCCCCCTTCGACCCCCGCGATGCATACCTCAAGCATACCCATAATACACATATTTTTGTCAATGCCTTTACATGGATAAATCTTAGCCCACTTACTTTCATGTGCAATTATGCCGTGATTATTACACAATGTTATGTATTTAAAATAAATTTCTAATGCCGGTGAGGCAGACTTGACTAGAAGGCATTTTAACTACAGTTACTACATGCATTCGGGCGATCTTTCTTTAATTATAATCTCACAGAAGACCTGTTTATACAAAAGTAGGCTTATGGAAGGAGGCACTCTCCTCAAGTGGCCAACAGATGCGTGGAATTCTGACATTTTCATCTGACGTTCGGGTAACTTGTGGGCGGATTTGCAACACTCGACTGTCCCTTGTGACTTAACGATGTTCACAAATGAGTGCAGCAGCTTGGAATTCTAAAATGCGAGTATATGTTGTACACTAAACAACGTTCAACGAAAGTAGTACCCTTTGTGTTATGAAATGCGCAGTGGAAAATTGAGGACTTGTTTCCTCATATACTGAAAATCCTAAACACTAAAGAAGACTAAAAGTCCTTAGCCTTCATTGGCAAACGGAGGTCAAGATTAAGGGGAAATGCATGCAGTCACCCCAATAGACCCCACGCTCATGATGTCACAGAGTGGAGAGTACGCCCTAATTTTTTGGGGAAACGAACCGAGACAGACAGATGCGGACATCTGTTTTGTCAATTTATCGAATACGCGCATAGTCTGCTACACGTGCAGAGCGAATTCTTACGCGTGTGGCCACGTGTTCCATGGTTCTCATCAAAGGATGACGTCAGTATGTCGTCAATACACAAGGTCTATTGAATGAGTGTAGCTGTTTTCTCTTTTTTATGTATGACTCTTGAAAACCATGAATAGTAGTCTCGGAACATTAGTCATTCGTCATGAAAGATTCGTGGGAGAAAAAATTGGTTAGATTTAGCTGTAATATGTTTGGCTCGTCTGTTTAATGACCATGTGGGACGGGGGGAGGGGGAGTTCAGAGGCACATGACTAAGGCTTGAAAAAATAATTACAAAAGAAAACTAAAAGAGAGATTAGTGTAACCTTTACTACGTTAGGGACACAAATGTTGAACCATTTCGGATCTTGAAACAGGGGTGGCGACAGGATTTCCCCGACAGGGGGGCCAAGCTCCCCGACAGGGGGGTCTAGCGCCCCGACAGGGGGCCAGTATTTCAAGGCCCCGACAAAGACTTTGAGTTAGTCCCGATGGGACGTGAATTAACAGGTTTTGAGGCGCGCAGGCCGCCAAATTTTTGGCCTTCTTTTCAACAAATACATAAAAATCTGGAGTATATTTTGAAGACAAAATTGAAAATTTTTTATTAATAAAGAAATTTGGCTTTTGTAAGGACCATTACAAAGTTGGGGTGTTTATTGAAGGATTTGTCCTCCATATGGTAAAATCAAAAACGTTATATAGGCGACAGCTGTAAATATTTTGGGGTTACGCATTTAATCGTACTAGGCCTACGTACTAAGGCTTCACATGAGACTAGGTTGCCCGACATTTTTTTTTCCTGTGTTGAACGAAGATTTGAAAATTTAGAGCTCATTTTATTGGAGAAATTTTGGACTTTAATGGAAGAAAATTTGGTTGGGGGTACAATTGTTATGAAATATTTGGTTTATTTATAAAGTGATATGACTTTCAAGAGCGAAATTGGGTAGAATGTTGGGCTGATTAACAAATTTGGCTTTGGTTAGTTATTGTACGGAATATCCATCAAAATTTGAAAATTTTGCCACTTTTAACAATCTGAAGCTTATACTTGAGAAAACTTGTAATTTTGTGACAGATTTACCGGTTTTGGAGGAATCTAATCTTCTTACAAGAAAATCAAGTAGGGTGTGATCTGCAGTTTGGTTGGGGATTACTGAATATCATCATGCAGATTAAGGACCTCGGATATTGGGACAATTCTCCAGCGGAAACAGTTTGGCTTCACATACATTTGAAGTTTTATATTTTATATATTGACATAGAGGTATGGGAGCCTTTTCTTTTGGGAGGGGCAGAATTGTCTCTTTTGTCCGAAAAATGGAATTTTGCCCCGAAGACTATCAAAGTGCAGAACACAGAAATTGAGAACCTCCAGACAGCAGGAAATGGCATTTCCCGGGCTCGTAGCTAAAAACAAATCAGTCATTATTTTGAGCTTCCTTCGCAATAAAATTTTCAACTTCATACTATTGTCCCAAAACGAAGAACAATTTGCAAGGTTGCAATGTTCTGTTAAGTAATCTGTTCGCCCAAAACACTCTATCTAAGCGGAGCGCCACCATCAGTTGGCGCGGAGCGTACAGAAAATTGTTAAAAATTCTAACCCCTCAGACAGCCGGAACAGGCATTTTCAGACTTGTAACTAGTAATGAAACAGTCGTTATTTTGAGCTGTCCTTTAAAAGGAAAGTTTCACTTCAATAGAAAAAACCCAACTTGCTAAGTGATCAGAACATTATCAGATAAAAGTGTACTGCTGCAATTAATTAGATGTAATGTTCTTGTCTCTTTTCGGGGGCAAACTCTGCAACGGAATTGAAAACATACTAGTGTTTTGCCTCTATAAGGAATCGTCGTTGTAGTCCTTTGCAAGGCCCATTAAAACAATGATCTTTCTACGCGACTTCCCAAACTCCAGACTTTCTTTTTATGTATTTGAATTCTTGAAAATATGTCACGTTACAAGGTGGCTTCAAATGAATTTTCAGTCAGACTTATTGGGAGGCATTTTCAAACTACTGTTTATCATCGGCCTATGTGTAGCTGAAAACGGTCTGTCTGATTTTCATAAGCGTTACTAGAATTCGGCTGTCGGGGCAGGCCATGTGGCAGGACATTGGTCACCGCATGCACCTGAACAACCTCTCGTCTGTTTTTGTCAGGAAACATCGGAATTGTGAGTTTCGTTGAAGAATATTGCCTTGTAGTGAGCAAAATCAAGAAGACCGTCCGGATGACTGAAGTTTTTAAGACCCGCATATTTTATCAGTTTAACGTGGGCATGCAGGCCTCCCCGAAGGAAATTGTCGTCCTTCAACGACAGGGGAGGAGATGGGACAAGGTACGTGAAGTTAGGTTTAACCGAGGAAAGAAGAAGTGACTGAAAATCGATTCCGATATGTATTAAAATAGCATTTCAAAACAAAAAGTATGTTCAACGATCCAGTAATTTCGGTCCTTGTAGGTTTGTTTCATTTATTATTTTTTATTTTTAGACCTCCCCGACGAAACCGTCGACCTTCCCCGACGGGGGGGGGGGGGGGGCGGTGGTCCCCCGCTGGCGCCACCCCTGCTTGGGAACTAGGAAATAGATTAGTTTATTCAAAAAAGAAAGTTCCTTTCCTCACACTCATGTAAAAATCCCTCCCATGATTAAGTCCTAGCTATACGCGTTTGGACGCAACAATTGGTACTTAGAAGGGTTTTTCAAAGGGTTTGTAAAATCCGCTATGAATATTTTTCGTGCATCAGGTATGGAGAAGAAAAGGCCTAACAGAAAGCAGAAAAAACATAGAGTTACTTATTTTTGGTTAGGGGTCATCCATCTCTCATTCTTTTTTCAAACATTGCACAACGATATCTTTTTTCGTTAACTCATTCTAAGACAGAACAATTATAATTTCGAAAAGGGCACGTGGGTCATTGACCCCCTACTTCTTCTTCTATATTGGTGTGACAAACCCAATGGATCCTTATCTGTTAACTTTTACAAGTCGCGTTCACGGCCAGTTCGTCAACTTTTCAATTCTCCGATTACTTTAGTCACTTCAAATCATTCAGAGGACTTTAATGGCTTATGTTAAATGTAGAGTACCTCTCAAGTCCCAAAAATCACATAGAGCAAGAGTTGATTGCACTCGACGAGTTTTCGTGACTTTTCAATATTCAAAGTTTTACATTCTATTGGCTTTAGACGGCACGTAAGGAAATGACTCCTTGAGAGAATGTAATTACAATCGAAGTTGGAAGTCATGGAACGCCAAACCGTTGCGTCTCTATATCTGTTATTACCCATCTACTGGAATATCGGATGATGCTGATGATGATAAAATCCTCCGGCAAGTCTGTCCTTTTTATGCTGTTTATATTGATTCCTCCGCCGATTATTGCCATCAGATCCCTCAAAAGAGACTCTGGGAAGCTAGTGCTTTGAACTTCTCCATCCTATTGATCAGTCCAAAGGGGGAGCCTGCTTTACTTTCTCGAAACGCGTTCTGTAGTCAAACGTAGCACGCTCAGAGAGCAATTATTAAAGTGTTTCGAAAACAACAATTCCTTAACAAGTTCTATTGACACATGATGAAACATTAACAAGTAGTTGATGGAGGTAAAAACAATATCCGTCCCTTTCCATAAATATTTGAATACAAAGTACATGACAAACATTTAAGGACACACTGTAGATAAGGGTCTTTAAAGTGTGAGAATTCAAAGTTATGGAAACTTCATAGTGAGGCTTCCACTATCACGCTTAGTCTTTATTTTTTAAAGGAATGGCAAATTGGATTTCATGGTGAAACTTTTCTTCTTACATTTTGTTACATCTCCCTTCTCTCACAAATAACATCTTATCGCTGCAGGGAGGAGATGGAGCTCACTACAAGTACATTTGATATAGTTAGGTTTCACATCCGATTAGTTAATTAATTGAGAGTTACAGATATATTTAAAACACAAAAAGTGGCGTAAAGTTTGAGGTTAGTTAACAGGCCAGTCAAGCAAGTGTTCACAGATCATGTAACAACTCAGATATCAATTACACCTCCACACCGTGTTTGATCTACCCGGTTATCTATGTTGCTTTCTCATAAAGCAACGTCACATCATGCAAAATCGTGGCCTCCCCTCATGTCGGTATAGTTCAAAACACCTAGGCTTTCAAATGACCCCCAAGATCGGAAATTGTCATATAGTCACAAATGTTGTAAATTTTGCTGTGTGAATTAATATAACTGTTATGTGCACACTCTAAAGGAACGTCAAAGTAGCGGGACACTATTGTATTTCTCCTTGACTGGCACACTAAATTAGGTTATATACTTCTGTGTCCCCTATAGCTCGCAGTAGAAGTTTGCAACCAGGACATGCCACCCCTCTGATCGACGGTCACAATCTGGGCTTTCATGGCACTTTCAAATTTCCACATCCATGACCATTGAAATTTTGAGCTAGGGAGCCTTGGATGATAGGTATATGTTTCCCGCCATGATAGCTACTCAAAAACGGCATTTCACGGAGCGGAGTAATACAACAAGAATGGCGCTAAAATTGGTCAAACCGCATTTTGCACAGTCTGTATTTCAACTAATTATCTACAAAATCAAATGCAAAAATGATCATACTTGTTAGTAACACAGTCAGAAACAACATCCCATAAATTTTAAGGCAGTTTGCATGTCAGTAAACATTTCCACAGGCGCGAGTGTTGAAGTTAGTGGTCCGCTACAATGTAGGACTAAGTGTGAAGGTATTTGTATGCACAGACAGTGTTATGTACTCAATAGCCTACAAAAAAAAAAAAAAAAAAAAAAAGAACAACGCTCGACTTGCAGTCGGGAGGACATGTAGTTCGACTCGTGCACGGGTCATTCTTAAGACTTCAATGAAAAATTGAACCCATGCTACTGTACTTGGTGCTCAGCATAAACAATGGAGAGGGAAAACAAGCCATTGAGCTGCAACTGAAAAGGGGCCATGGCCGACCCGACTCCAGAAACTAATTAGTTAGAAACTGAATGGCAAAACTTCATCTAAATAACTAACAAACAAACTCGTCAGAAGAAAGTTTTTTATCACCAATACGGCAAGGATTTTATCATGGGCCTACGAATTACCGGTAGCCTAGGCTAGTTGTCACAGGGACAGATTTTTACAGTGCCTGGTTATCCTACAGGGGCCTACCAGAAGGTGAACCTCAAAACAAGTTGGGGTGCGTTGCTTCTATGCACCTTAGAATATGATCCACCTGCTTCACTCGAACTCATAACGACTCGCCATTTCTACAGAAGGCTTCTCTATTTTTCTCAACTTTCCGTCATCGGATTTAAAAAGCAATTAATGACTAGTTATGAATGACATGAATATAAAATTTATGGTTGTGAGTTCGTTGATAAGTGTGTTATATGACTGTATAGTAATCCGGGTTTAGACCCCGATATGAATTCCACAGAGTTAGCCCATGCAACCCAAAACACACAACAAGGCAGGTTGTTACAGTAAAGAAATTCACCTAACAAAGTTCTCTCCAAAGCCCAGTTTTTTTTCATAGTACTCTGAATAAAAAGGACCATGATCCGGTTGAAGACATTGGTTCGTACATACAAGTTCTCTAAAGACCTTAGTAATCCACATTAGAGTGGGTTTCACCATGTGGTGTAATGTCCCTTCTTCCCCACAGCCGTCAAAAGGATATATGCCGTCTCCCATGGCCCAATTCTTGACTCGTAGGTTCCGTTTTTAAATTATTCGGAACGACCCAGCCGGGACTCGAACTGCCAACCTTCTAAGCTCCCGACTGCACGTAGGATGCTCTAACCACTTGACCATGCAGCCAAGTATGAAAAACATCTCGTTTTGCTCATATGCTACCCTTACTGGTCCATTAGGTAAGATCTGCCCAACAGTAAACTAAACAATTTGCCAAGTGACTGAATCGGGCTCACGGTTTACCTAAGTAAGTAGATAGGGCGACAAACTGGTAAAAAGCTGCTTGAAAGTCATCGACGTTCCAGCAAGGTAGTAATATACAAACAAAACAGAATCCTTGACAAATTTAATCTCACTAATTACATGTTTGTTAACAGTCCTCGATATAAGTGGTTTAACGACGAAAAAAAAAGAAAGTTCGAATAAGGCGGTATTTAAAGCGACAATCAGAGTATTAATTCTACACCACAATTGTACATAGACATAAAGGTAACCCCCCCCCCCCTCCCCCCCAAAATGGTCCGTTATCACGATGTATATAACATTGTGATTTGGTAAAGTGTAGTGGAGGCCGTCTAGTCTTGCATTTGTTTTGAATGTGTATAACCCAGCAAATATTCAGAAAGGATTATTTAGAAATATGCAGCACAAAATTAACGTTTCTTCTAACCTCTTCAGTGTTTCTAAATTCTGGTAAACAATCAGTTCAGAAACGGAAAACGAGGTTCTGGAACAAAGGGTTTCCCTCTGTTGATCTCTGATAGCCCTTTTAAAGGGGAAGTTTAAGCAAAAATTTAATTTTCATATGTGAAAGAGGAATAAAATCTACACAGTGTGATGAAAGTTCCATTCAAATCGGACATGTATTTCTTGAGATATCGGTAAATGAAGTCAGTAGATTTGTGTTCAAAAGTGAGGTTGAGGGCAGCAGAGCTTATATCATTTCCTCACATTGACAAGGAATGTTTTGTTTTCCTTTGTTTTATCACACTGTTGTGTTGACCTTGAAGTTAATAGGAGTATGACTTCCCTGTAGGGGATGCAAAGTTTGTAAAATTCTCATGCCACTTATGCAATCACATTTTAATAATATGGGTTTATTGAGGAGAAAATCTAGTATAAACTTTAAAGAAAAACAAAAGACTGCCCATTAATGTGGGGATGTGATGTCATATGTGCTTGCTTCAGGTTCACTTTTTGTTCAAAATTTGAAAACTTTACGTGCTCATATCTTGGGAACCATATATCGGATTTCAATGCAAATTTCACCCAAATGCTCAGAATAAGCACCCCTCTAACATGCCAAATCCTGTTGTGACCTTAAACCCTTCTTTTAACGTAAATAGCATGGGTCCATAGCAGTATGCGGTATTCATGGCGAAAAAGTAAAAATTTGTTCACTTACAATACGGAATTTCTGTTCTGTATAGGAGGTAAATGTCCAAGTGTCGTCACTAAGGCTTGTAGCTTTTCTTATTCCTTTTTATAGGATGTCATTTCAGATTGAACAGAAAGAGCAGGCTGTTTTAATGAACCCAACAATTATGAAGGTGTAATACAAAGCCTTTGATTCCCGGAGTCGACTCTAACTGCCAAAACAATTTCAAGTCTTAAATCCTACAAGCTTAAATCGTTTATTGGTTTTTCAGAAAGAGAGGAACAAACGCTCTATCCCAAAAGCTGTCAAAGAAAACCGAGTTGGAATTTTGGAACATAATACACAGGACCTTGAGCCGCGTTCTTGACATTTGAGAGACGGCTGTACATAAATTCATTGGATGGCAACGACCCTAAAAGCTAGCTTTCGATGGCCTCTTAAGGTTGTTAAGAAAATTCCCGTATTATTTTTCCCTCAGCCCGTGCATTTTGACAAACAAAAAAATCACAAGCAGAAATCTTTTCTATTCTATTATCTAGAGAACATTTCATTTTAGCAGAAAATTGAATTGGTTTACACTGACGAATTCCCATGAACAGAATAATTCAAGCGCTATACGTGCCAACGTTGGAAATATTGTCAAAGTGTCAGCCGTTGAAGACATCTCATACATGTGTAATATGATTGAAAAACATTGGAAGACACTCTATTAAAGTGTATCAGAGTTTGTTATTACAATTTCTCACAACTTTTATTTGTACATTGACTTGAAAACTAACACACACACACACACACACACAAATCACGAACAAGGTCTAACATCTTAATTAATTACTTGCAGGAGCAGCTGTTTAGGCTTGCATCTGTGTGGAATTTTGTTACCCGGGCGACAAATACTCAGAGATTTTTTTAGAAAATTATCCAGTACCAATAGGAAATACCTCTTCAATGTTTCTTTTTTTTTTGGGGGGGGGGGGGGAACAACCTGTTCGGAAGGAAAAGCGGGTACTGGAAAAAATCTAGGACTGCCTGTCTAACTCTAATTGTCCCTTTATTCCGGCTTTCATTCTCAGCATTCTCTGCAAGGCTGTAAGGGCCGCCCGATCAGCCAAAACTGTTATCTCACAACTATACAAGAGTGGCTAAATTCTCACTGAATACAACACAACTGACTAGGATTAAAACAATTCGTAGTACTCACTCTATATTTTATGCTTCAGGTTGTGAAATGAGTCAATTAAGAGGGACGTTAGGTATACGTTGGTACTTATGTAACACTATTCAGTTAAACACGTGAATATTTACATGTTAAAAACAATTTCAACATTGCTAATTATTGCATAGAATTGATTTTCCTATAACGATAAAATATTAAGGAGGCTGAGTCTGTATAATACGCTTTTAAAGGGCTTGAATAAACTCTGAGTTGGCCTACATTTATGTCCAGACCAAATTGAGTAACCCTAAAATTGGATAAAATGTACCCTTAAATGGTAGAATTAAGTGTTAGAAATTAGGCAAACATTAACTTTTTTCCATATTTTATGGCCGGTCAAATGTGTACTAATAGAATGTATCCATTAATAACAAACTGTAGAAAGTAAGCTGAATGTGGATATGTATAAATCTCATCGTATCCAAGAAGAAGGGTCCATGATAACTCGAACATTGTGTTTAAGTCAAGATGAGCACATCTCATCGACATCAATATTCACTGCTTACATCGAACTTGAGATAAAAACGATTGGGAAACCGTGATGCTGCCATACTTTGTCAGAGGTCAATTATCTACGACAGTCTAGCCTGCAGACTAACCAATATTTACACATTAGGTGTGACATGGCTTATTTGCCGCAAATCTTTCCTTGGTCGTTTTGATTACATGTTCGATATGATATCATATATATTGATCTACGAATATCTAAAACAGATATAGACATATCTTAAATTAGATCAGCCATTTCCTGTAAAGGATATATGTAAAATTCATACTCATTAATTCGATGTTTCGGATAAAAATATACAGGCCGGTATCCTGTGAAGCATAGGATAGTATGCATCTCGTTGGATCATTTGCGGCTAGCTTTTGCACTGGTAATTAGTAATCGAGTCTCAAGCTACGAGCTTATGCGTATTTATTTTAGATAATCTAAAATTCGTACGGCAATGAATATGAATTTTTGATATTTTGAATAAGAATCAAACATATCCATAATTCTATTCAAGGTATCTGAAGCAGAATTCGAGCTATCAAAATTGAGTTCGATATATCTGCAATGGAAGCGAGATTCCTTACATTCAGGTCAAGATATCTGACATAGAACTTACGAAATTTGAAATTAAATTCGAAATATCAAACATTTAATTCCAGATATCAAGAATTGAATAGAGATATCTTAATTGAAATATAAAATATCCGACACTCGTGGTTATTTCGAAATATTATTTTAAGATATCTCCAAATATTTTTGGATATCTCAAATGTGTTCGAGATATCTGAAATAAAATTCCAAATATCTGAAATTATTTTGAGATGTTTTCCATTAATTCACTATATGTGAAATTCCCGATTTAATGTTGAAACGTCTTTCCATATGGCCAACCCAACTCTAATTAATCGGTCAGAAACTGTGTCGTAAAATTTCATCTAACCAACCAAAACAGCCCAAAAGAAGAGGTCGCAATATGCTGCCGTTCCCCATTGAAACATAAATTCACCCAATAAATGCACTCCCTCCACAGTCGACGATAGAGACAAATTTCAACGTCATTTTGCGGTGTCTCAAATAAATCTTTTCAGAGCAAGACTTCACATTACATTAATCTTCCCCTTTTTACATTCCATATCTATCGCTTCACTAAACACCCTTACACACACCTACATTAGATTTAATGAGGCTTGGGCTGATCCTCTTTAATAGTCACCGACAACCGACATTTACTGATCCTTTTCAATATACGTCAGTAATTTCCCCCGAGATCTGGATGATGAACTAACTGCGCATGCGTCGCGTTGTCTCTGTCATTCGTGTTAAAAGATGGATCTCAACCGTCTATTGACTTTGCAAAATGTGTTTTTCTTTTACGAAATTCGATTGCATTCGTTCGTCCGTTCGTCAATTCGTTCGTTCATTCATTCATTCATAGATACATTCATTCATTCATTCTCTAATTCATGTTTTATTCATTGGTCTAGATTAGACCCAGATTTGGCAAAGAAAAGTTTAGATTCTTTTTTCTAGAGCTTGATATTGCTAATCAGTGTATGTAATGCGCAGTATGGGATCGTTCAAAGGAAAAACGCGGCTTAGATATATTGTAGATTGCTTTCTCATGCTTTTTGCCTTCCCACGATCCACCCCTCTTTAATGAGACCACATCCCCACCCCACCCCTTACTGATAACTGATTCTTCCTGTATACCTTACTTTGTTATTTTTTCTGCACATTTTGCCATCGTGCAAGAATATATTTGAAATATAACATTTTGTGCTTTTCTTTATTTTTTACATTTAGAAACCTAAAGTCTGAACGTCAGCTAGGGGCATCGCATTACGTATTGGTAAGTTAATCAATTTCTTCATAGACCGCTTGGGAGTTTAAAACATAACGGAGGTGAAAATCAACTTTCATTTTATTGTCGTTAAGATGGCTGCTCAAAAGTAGGACATACTTTTCCAGAGAAGGGAAATGGTACCGTTTCTCAAGGGGAGGAGAATGGTACCTTTTTTCCTTAGGTACCTATAGAGTGCTTTCATCTACGTCACGAGCCTCGCCCATTAAGACGGGCGTAGGCATTTACTGTAACTAGTTGAGAAACAGCTGACGACCCGCGTTGCACTAAAAAAGTGTTGAATTTTGCCGGGCAGTAGGCGTCGGTGGTTCCTCAATTGTGACGTAAAGTGAAAGTATTCTGTAAAGAGTATAAAAACATTGTAAAAATATCTGTAATTTTGCCAAATTCATGTACAATTACAGGAGAAAAGAAATACAAAAAGGATACATAAAAAGTGCTTTCAATAAGTTGAGTTGACAGCACTTTGTGTGTAAATCATTTTTGTTTTCTTTTTTTCAATTTCTATAAATGAAGAAATATTGTTACAGTGCAGGGAACTATAAAATTGATCGATTTGCGCAAATTTAGACGTGATAGTCTTCATGGATGCGCAGTTTCTACAAATTGGAAAAATACACACTTTGCTATCCTTTTGAGGAGCAGATTAAAAGAATTTTCTGTAACTTTGCATCTCTTTATTTAAGTTTGTTCTGTTATTTAACAGGGATTTTAAAAATTGTAGCAATTGCTAAAATAAACTTAAGTATTTTGCCTAAACTTTGGTAAAGAAATTGTGTGTATGGTACACATGAAGCTGATGTCGGTATCAAGCAGACCTCCTAGATTTGAGACAGTGAGCGCGTATTCCAAGCAATGTATTTAGACGGTAAGCAGGCGAGCCAGCTTCATGCACAAATCTTGTTTGATGTATCTTGCCCAGATACAAGCCCATATATTTCTATACGACTCGGTAATGGCATGAAGTGTACCCTAGAAAATCGTCGATGTTTAAGCAAGTTTATGTAAAGTCAGCAAGTACGTTGTAATTCACCGCAGTCATCATAATAAGATTCGTGATATGCTTAAGATTAAGAACAAGTCTGTATGACGCACGCTATCTTCGAGTTGATACACGCAATTGGAAAAAGCCACAATAATTGTGCGGAACACAGCTGCCCCATATGACAATGATAAATTGAACCCCAACCCAGATTTACATATCGATTTGTTAAAGTCATTATTCCCGCCTTTCAGCATATTACCATGGCAACTGATGCTGTTCTTTCAAGAAGATAATTCCTCAATAAGATAAGATTTTTTATATATTCAGTGAACTTTCTTCCTGCTTTTGTCTTTTTTTAGTTCGCCAATAAATATGTTGGTCTTCAACTGAACTGTTAAGATATATATGACGGTTCTATTACATTACACCATTATAACTCTACTTAAAGAAAACAGTTCTCTGACTGTTTAAAATGAGTTGTTTTTCAAACGTTGGGCGGCTGGGATGAACATAGCATGAAAAAGGATAAGTGTAAGCCAGGAATGACGCTACAATTCAGGTCTACCACCAGCCTGTTTTTACTTAGAACTGCAAAGAAAAAACCGATTTGCTTTTGAAAGTTTGTGAATTTGTTTTCAAATTTTTGTTAACATGACGTGCAGTGGACTGGGGAAGAAGAAGTTGAAGAGTTGCTATTTTTGAATTAAGGATGTGGTCAAGTGTCCAAAAAGGTAATTCGTCCAATATTGACAAGGATTTCCCTTCATCTTCTTACGAGAAAAGTCGCATGCCGCTCTCTCTGGCATTAATAAATATAAATAAATTAAATGTTAAACAACTGTGAACCTTGGATTATAACAGGATCATGCACGGGAGGCAGAAGGGAAGAGTCTGAGTGCATCGTATGCATTATCCTCGAGAGTCGACTTACTTGGTGTAGCCCACGATATTTATTCATTCATTTCATACACCACAAGATATTCATTAAAACAGACTAACAAGAGAGTTTCTAAATAACCGCATTCGTACTAAAAGCTCAAAGGTTACGCTTTCTAACCATTGAGAGAAAAGTTCTTGCTCAATTAACAAGGTATTGCATGGTACAAACTGGATAAGGGACGATGCCCGTATAGAAAATATAGCAATTATATTACTCTATTATTTACGAACTTCAACAGTCCAAGCAAGGACAACAGTTAACATTTCAGGAGTAAGCAAGAGGGAAGGACAATTGGCAACCCACCCTCTCAACTAATTTTACTTGCACCAGTGCGGCCTAGCCTTGACCGAGTAAAAAGCATGGCACGTCATGCATTCAGACACGTGTGCGAAAGCTGATTTTGTTATGTGCTTAGAGAATTGACAAATCAATTCATTACAAAACAAGTTGTTGGAATTTTTTTCAATTTTAAAACGAGAATGATTTGGAAATGTTTTAGAATTTGCTCGTGTATACGGGCGTCAGGTCTGTTTACATAGAGAGCAACATTTAAATAGCCCTGCCGAGGGCGCGGCCAGACTATCTAAGCGGAGTTCCACCATCAGTTGACGAGGAGCGTAGCATTAAATTTCTGGCTCAAACGGAAATCCGGTACTTCCCGAATGTTCTAAGTTGCATGCACCGTGCCTTGAAATATGGAGTTCCTGTCTGCAGTTTCTAAATTATGCCCCCAAAAAATTAATATAAAAAATATGAAAAACGGTAATATTTGTTTCTAAGCAGAGCGCCACCATTTTGTACCACAAAATTTTCGGGTTTAAAACCCTCCAGATATTTGGCAACGGCACTTCCCCGAGTGTTCCAAGCATAAATATCTTCAGCCCCACTTTGCAATCTCCCCCACCTCTTGAACAGTTGAAGCACTTGATAAATAAGCGAGGAGTCCGAAAACGCCTTATTGGGCTGAACGTACCTTTAGAAAAACTTGAAATTCGATGCTTACAGTAAAATGAACATTGAAGTTGTTGTTTAATAACTACTGAGCTTTTGTGCTTAAATTGGGCATGATTGGAAGGGGTTTTGTTTTACCTTGTAGCAATGTTGTCTTTATTCCTTCGAGAGTTAAAATGTGTACTGGCTACCAGAGTTCCTGTACGAGTCAATGGGGCCGGGCCCTAGAGAGTTAAACAAAACAGTTATTCATACGGTTTACATTGGCTAAACCAGCTGAATTAACATTTTGCCCTGGAAACGCCAAAAACTCCACTTCATTGAATAAATGAATCTGGGCGTGGAAGTTCGTGCACAACCTGAACCCCTGAATATGGATCCGCTTGCTATCGACGCAGTCGTTGTTTTAAAAAGACTTCCCTTTTAGGCAATCCTTACCCGACGCAGTCTCCCTTTATGCTACAAGTAAGCGAAAAAAAGTAAGCATAAATGTTGACTGGCCACATTCGACTCGAGGGAGGCCTGTGATTGATCGTGTAACCGTATTCGCCAATCATTCCAATAAAACCAACAGCCAAAGTTAATATCTTGATTATATCTAGGTTTGGTATCATTTAAATTAAATGAACGGGCCTCCCGAAAAAAAAAAACAAAAATCGAAAAGAGAGATTTCAGAAACATCGGATACAATTGTACCAGTAGCCCATGTCGAACATTTCTGTGGAGATACTGACTATACCTACTAAGTTCTTGAAAATAGAAAAAGACACTTCTAATTCCTCTTAAAATACATCCACGCCGTTTCCCTCAGGAAATATCAGGGGCCGGACTCAAGGGATGGCAGGCACCCAAGAGCCCCTAAAACGACATGTAGAAAAAAGGTCGTTGAACGCAGGCCTTTGGTTCAAAAAATATGTTTGCATTCCAATAAATGAAATTTTGAACATCTGGGCATTCCTGTTAGGACAACTACACCCTACGGTCCGGCCCCATCACATCCTTACCTACCCCAAGTTTAACATTGGTTGTCTTCAAACATTTGTGAGTCCAAGACAGTCGTCACAGAAATGTTTCGACGAGGACTATATCTTAAAGGGAAAATGCCGTCGTGTAGCTCATTTTTATAAGGTGATAAAATTTTGTGACTAAATATTTAAATTTATGCAATGTACCTTTTTTAAAAATCTTGCAGTGTTCGTGGTTTGAATTCATTAATTGCGAGGGCAATAGAGAGACCCATAACACATATTACTCTAAATTTAAAAAGAGTGAAATTAGGTTGACCTAAAAAATGTAAAGACAGGCTATTCGTTCTAAAAGAGAAAGAATTACTTTTTTTATATTGAAAGGCTCCATTTCACATTAAGAGATTAAAACTTTCACTTCAAACGAGTGGTTTACATTTTAAGGAGGCAGTTCTCGGTTTGGTGAACATTCTCAAGAAAATTCTTAAGTTGTAGCTGTTCACTCATGCATTTTGAATAAACAGTTTTCTTCAATGTTTTGTTAAACTGCTGCACCCGGACAAAAAAAAACATTAACTCTCGGAAAAATAAAATTGAGTCGCTTGATACTAGTTATATATTCAAAGCTTAGAACAACGCAAATTACAATGATATCACCAAGTTAGTGATAATCAGAAATGTTTTACGATGTCAAAAAAGAATTATTATTAAATTTATCATCAACTTAAAAGAGGATCAAAGAGATTGTCTCACGTGGCCTCTTATAGATAGAGATCACTATTAGCCTTTCACCTTTTTTTGAGCACTCGGACAAAAAAGACCGTTTGCCGTCAAGAAATTAAAAAATATGCATTAAAACAGCATAAAAATGATTGCAAACAGTCCAGCTTCAATCTTAATAGGACATCCTTGAGGCTAGAACACACATTTCCTGCTTTGTTTCCCTATAAAATTAATGTTTTTATGACCTTGAACATGTGCTTTTCTCTTGCGTAGCATGTTACACAGAGAGGGCTCAATTAATTGGATCACCCCATCGTAAGTGTAAGAGTGCTGTCACACCTTGGTACATGCAAGGTGCAGTAACTTTTAGACAAACAAAGGAATACAAAGATTGTAATTTGAGTATTACAACCATGACATCATAAATTATTGCGAAATAAAACATTTTATTTTGAGTGAATAACTTTTTGACATTTCATATCTCGAATCGAGAATGTCCTATGAAATGGGATTTTGACTTTTAGAACTCATATTCCTTTCTGTTTAATAAAAGTTTTTGAATTTATTAAATTGAGGTTCCCTTTAAATGTAATCAAGGAGTTGCAACTCCTTGTCTATTCGTAATTACAGATTATTGATTGGTTATTACAGGCTCTTAATTTGTGATTTCAAATTACTTATCTGTTATAAACAGATAATTAATCTGTTACTACAGATTTAAATATTTATATACATTGGGACCAATATTCAAACCCCTCCTCCCTTCTTTCAGGTTTACAACTCGACCTCCCTCCTGTCTAGTACATGTGGTTTTCGTATGATAGCGAATTTGTGCCGTCATTTTTTATTCAACGATGTGACCCAATGTATGTTTTGTTATTTTTTCAACTTAATGATGATAGAATGGAGATAGTTGCTAAAAAGTGCTTAGAAAAAATTTGAATCTAAGACTTATTAAGAAGTTTTTCTACGGAGCTACAGCAATGTAGATTTTTCCAGATCGCCTAGGCAATATCGAGCCTTGTCACAGTCAGTTATAATACAGGCCTTCCTTCCTTCGAGCTTAGACGTAAATGGCAGACGTAAAGTTGTCATTTTACCTCCATCTTTTACCAGACTTACCTGTTTTACCAGACAAAAATTTAAGATATCACGATTTACCTGTGCTTGAATAAAGCTCCCTCCCGCCGATTCATTTCACCGTTGTTCTTTCTCCAACTACTTGTATACCATCGGGTAAAATAATTTTACTCGTTTATAACTTTGTTTCTTAGCATACACAGCGTCTAGCAAGAAATGAATGTAACAGCTGAAATGCGGATCACATTTTTCCACAAGTACTTCTTTGTCTTCGTAATTGGTTAATACATTTAACATTTAAAAACAAAACAGAGGTTACACCTATACCACAAAAGATCAAATAGATCCTGCCGAAACTAAGTAAGACATTTTCTCCATTATTACTCGAGAAAAGGACCGTTCCCAGCGTGTGGAACTCATCTCTATAATTGCATTAGTTAATCTCTTTTACCAACAAGCTTGCTTTATTAGTAAACAGTTTTTAAAGACGTTAAGCCCTTTTAATTTTAATGATCTAAAAATACCTGAACAGAAAGTTCTCTGATATATTCTGGAAATAAAGAGTGGTCAATTGCTTGTTATCCGTGTCCAGATCTTCTGAAAGTATGATATTTCTAGTGTGTTAAATGGTGACAGACCACTAATTTGACAGCTGGTAATCTTTTTACGTGGACGAAAAAAAAAAAAAATTCAAAGACCTTTGTTTTATCAAAAGTAAAAAAAATGCTTAAGCAACGTCCATACTTCCCATTACTCAACTACTCTATCTTCCAATACAAGTCTGTGCAATCAATACCTTTTGAAGGCCTTTTGAAAGGCAATTTGAAAGGCCCAATTTATTGACCGGGATTTGAAGGAGGAAGAAAAGTCGAGAGAGACAAGATCTACATTAATGAAAACATATACTTGATGAAAGGAAAGAAGTTACGCGAATCTCTTCAATAGAAGATATGAACCAGCAGTCGGATCAAATAACCCAATATTTTGAAAACAGTTGTATCTTTTTGTTTTTTCTCTTTTGCCTTTTGGGGATCTTTTCCTTGTTTGCGAGGGTTTAAAATAATAGCATCGTCTGATGTATAGATGATGTCTCAATGAGATGTCAGTTATTATTATTTCAATAATTAAAAAATTTATATTGAGGCTTGTGATGGGTTATGGACGTACGAACTATGTTGCAGTTACACAAAACTGATTGATCGCTTGATTTTTATTGTTTATAGTCCAAAGATAAATGGGGAGAGTTTGAGGAAGACAGGGGGAAGCAAATTTCATTACGACAGTAATTGATGCGTCATCAACATGGGGCTGAACAAAGATCAAAATGGAGGCGAAATTCGTCTTCTGGAGATTCATTGTTTTGACTGATATCCTGAAAATATTAGTGTCTAAGTTGTATTGGCGTGCGGATAGTCTTACCCAGCAAGACATTTAGGAGTAATGTTGTAGACCAAGGAAGGCAAAATGTAACTTTTTAGTAGGAAGGCACTTGATAGAATAATACAACGGTAGGAGAGTAAGCTTCTTTCACAAACCAAGGGTCCTATAGCCAAATGTTTGAACCAACTACACTGAACAAATTCGGCCAGAAATACTCCGAAAACGCGAGTAAAGCAGTCTCCTATAGTATGCACCATTTGCGTTAGTTTGCTCTGTATATTTCATAATCTAAAGCGTTAAATACTCAGTCCGTGCGTTTCGGTCACTTAATTTCCGCTATACTCACTTATCGCTTATTTTAAACTGTTTAAAATTAGGAACGAGTACGGAGTATTCGTAGCTTTTGGTATTAAGTAAATATACTCACCATAATGGAATAAACTTATGCAGACTGTGCATACCACAGGTTCGAGCTTTACTCGCGTTTTCGGATTATTTTTTAACCCAACATATTTTATAGTATATAGACACACACAAAAGTGTCAGCATTCATCCATTTTGTTGAGCCAATCCATCCAGCAATAGGTCATAACGACGTTTAACATAGTCAGGAATGTCTTGTGAAGCTAGGAGTTGGACCACGAACATGGGTTTTACAAGCTTTGGAAAATATACTTTTGAAAGTTTAGACTTTATGTAGATTACCCGGTCTAAGTTTAGTAAGTTTTTTAAAGCATAAATGTGTACAGGTTTGAGTAATAATAACTCCCTTCTGAGTTTTTTTTACTCTATCAATGAAATACGTGCCGTACGTGCTTTGAGTAACTCTACACACCAGAAAATTTACCCAACTGACGAGTAAAGAAAGTAACGGATGTAACAATACCTTCAATGGCAGGTTAAAATTCTGGACAGGTACTAAATTATGGGGATGGAACAAGATATGAGTATAAAATACTACAAAAATTGAGTTCCTTGGGAGTTTACTCGATGTTTGTGCGTTATGACACTCAATTGAACTAAAAATGGAGCTACAAGTGTATTTTGACAATTTTCAGTTGTTTCCTTCAATGGGATGTGAAATCAAGGACTTTTTCCTTAATCTTTTATCGTTTTGGTTTGAATTTCGAAGAAAAGATATTGCCATTAACCCTGGATGGACAATGTGTTTCAGAACCTCACAAGGAGCCTCGTGTCTCTAATTTGAACGTATACTCCCACGCCACGGCAAAATTTTATCTATAGTAATTCGGACGAGCCTGACGACGCAATTAAAATGTGCACCTTTTTCCATAAAAATAAACTTGCCAAAACAGAGGGCGGATTAAGCGTGGTGAAAAGAAGGCCGTTTGGAGCAGATTAAAATGAAATAGGTCGACTTGTACTTGTCAATTAAATCACCTTGACGCTGCAAAAACGACCGATTCGTGTTCGGTTGCCATATCGACTGGATACTACTTGTTTGACATTTGAGGTCCCATTTAGTGATCATCGGTTGTCAAATTTAGCAGAATTAAGAATAAGGTGCCAAATTTTAATGAAAGCTCTAGAATAAAGAGAAACAAAATGAAAAAAAAAATCTTCATCATTTTTGAAAAATGATTGTACGAAGCTGGTGAGAAAGATCTGTGCGAATTGATCGATAATGAAGGTCATTTTCTTTAATTTAATGGAGAAAAACGGATTTAATTGCTGCAAGAAAATCAGCTAAGGACGCCTTACGATGGCTATCAAACAACTGTGAATGAAAACCAAACATTTTCAATTTTATCGTTCTCCGAGTACGGTACTTTAAAATAATCTAAAGTTTTGATATTTCAATGAACTACTGCACTCCCATTTATGTATATCTATTTAGCTTTTGTCATGACGTTTCGGACAAAAGAATGTTTAATGTTTCATATATTAAATATCAATAATTGAGAGAATTAGACAATTAGCCTTTAGGGAACAGGGCGAATTGAATCACCTCTATTTGCCCTTTTTAGAAATTCACAGCTACTTTACACAACTTAGATAAGGATTTGTTCACCAATTATTTAAATAACATGAGGGATGCAATGAATCATAACTCGTGTGTTATGTACCGTGATAGTGGTAGAACTGTACACGCTAAAAATGAAAAGAGTGAAATTCCACTATTCAAAAGGTAAAAGTTAAAAATCGACTCAAAAAGAATAAATTTCACTGAAAAAAGGTTAAAATTAACGTTAAGAGGTCAAGTTACACTCTTTATGGGCTGTACGCAAGGACCACTATAAAAAAAGAGTGATTCTTGCAGGCACTCGTTAAAGAGTGAATTTTCACTCTTCTTATGAAAATTCCGCCCTTTAGAGTGAATTTCACTGTTTTTTAAGTGAACGAATACTCCAGTAGAGTGCATTTGCACTTTTCACTCTATTAGGGAGTGACTAAGCTCACTATTTTATTTTCAGAGCGTACATCATCCTATTCCCACCTAAACAAATTTATATGGTACAAACTGACTTCCATAGATATATACCCTGTCTGTTCCAAATGGTACTTACGCACTGACGTCATGTGACGTCAATTTGAAAGCAAAGGAATGAAGTACACAGTACACTGCACTATTCGGTAAAAGTTGAAATGGTACACTCTCACGATATTACGCAGTTGCTTTCGTTGAATGTTGCACTGTGAGGTCAATATGTGGCAGATTAACCTCACACAACGATTTGGAACAGGCATTGCTAATAATCGGTTCATGCATGCAATTTTCAATTTTACAGTAAACATCCTGACAACTGGTTTAACAGTTTTGAATAAGACAACCAGATATTACAGTGGCTGAACGCTACCATTTTCGTGAATAAAATGATCTCTAAATCAGTTCAATAAGCACCACCATCATCGGTCACGTTAATACCTGACAATACCAGGATTGGGTTAAACTTGTTCAAACTTGAATTTACGGGTGAGTTATGTGATTAGATGATACCACGGTAATTTTGATTCTTTGAGTCTTAGGGTCTTCAAGTGGCAGAGTGGGCTATTCCAGCTGCGATGTACCAATGTGTTTCACATGTGTGAATGGGTTCAAGTCCCTTTCTATGAACGTGGGTTTTTCTCAGGGTACTCCGGCTTTCCTCCCTCCGTAGGCTTGCCACTAAAATCGGTTGCCCAGCCGACGAAGTCGGTTGCCAACCAGACTGAAGTGCCTTCGGGTGGACCAGTTAACTAGCCGACTTAACTTTTACAGCGTTGAATGTTTCAGTAAGATCCTAGTGGCAAAACACATTATACGCAGGAGACGTATGACGACATTGCCGACCTCGCAGGACTGAAACTTTTCTTTCGATCGATGAGTTTGTTTCTCGTAGTAGACCTATGCTTGGCCCCAAAACGCTAGCCTTAGTTAGGATAACGTTCTGTTCTGATAACAACAGTAACAAGTATTCTAGACACATGGATGATTTTGACCAATATCGTCATCGAATCGAATCGATAAACCAAGAAGCATGACCTGCTGTGACTTAACGAAATCACGCAAATCGGAGAATTCTACTTTGGCAGGTACCCTGCTCCATACATGTTTGATTATTAAAACAACTTGTTGAGCACCGGAATCGCAGCTGTCCATGCAGTACCATTTGGAAAGAATACCCTATGCCCAATCTAGTCAAGTCTTGTTGCCAGTGCCAATTATATGCCATTAATTTATTATCCATTATTCCATAGCAATTTATCTCAGCATAAACTGAAAGGGAATGTAAACCTTCGATGCACCATAAGTTGTTTTATCCCCTTTCTGTTAGTTCTAATTTCAGTTTTTTTATAAGTTGTTATTCGACCTCTAGAGTTGCTCGGCGCTTTTATTGTACCAAAATGGTCAAAACTGCTGCTCATTGAAGCAGATAATTGGAGTAATAAACCAGGGTCGGGTACTGTAATTGGGAATCGCAGTTTTCCCTAAAAACAGTGATATAGCCATGTCGGATCTTCTCAAGGCTAATATTTCGTCATGACAACAAGATGGCGTTTTTTAAATAGTACATAACCATACATGAAAAGCGCAGTAAATGAAGCTTACTAAAAATATTCCACAAAACTTAACCCTACATCATGTATCTTTCTTCAGATCAGGGAGTTCGACGCAAACTCCTCTTCCACGAATGCCTTTGAATCTAACAAATTATATGTTTCCTTATTATTATTATTCTTTGGCCTTTTCCCAACACCCAAGAGACTAACATGTCTTTGCAGCCAGTCTTCGGTACAATAACTGCAATAATTGTTTATTCTAGGTATCAGCCTGGACGCACAACGTTACTTATTGTAATCCTAAATATACTGTTGTGGCCGGGTGATGCATACCTGTTACATGATAAGCAGCCAGAGGATGAAACGACTTTAATAACGAAATCAAAGGAATTAACACCCCCTCAAGCCGTTTTCCCTTTGAGTTAACGTGTTTTACTTATTTATGGTGACCAAAAATTTCATCGAAGGCTTTCCTAAATTTATTCCTTTTATGTGCTCGCGAATGACAAATTTGCTTCAGCTGGCAAAAGAAAACGACGGTTGTGAAACGGTTAGGTCGTATTGTATATCACAAATGAACTTGACTGAAAAAATGGGAAGAAGGTAAAAGTTTTAAACATTTTTTACTGTAAGGGATGCGAGGAGGTGTTTTGAGGTTTTAATAAAGTTAAAAGAATGAGCACAAATTTCTTTCGATGAAATTTCCGTTGTTCCTTGAGATTTGGTGCATCATTGGTAATCATGGGACATTTCATTCATTTTATTTAAAATATTAATTCTCCTGCAGGCAATATTAAGCAACATTTTTGGTTGTACTCTACGTATGGTGAAGGGTAATGCTAGATCTATCGGAAAAAGATACGCACACATTCTAACAGTATACAATTCAGGAACAAACAGGACGTCCAATTATAAAGAAAAACGAAAGGAATATGAGGCAATATGCTTTAGGGGTTTGTTAACTAAAATGACCAATCTTTAAAGTTAGATATCTTGAGTTAGGGAAAGGTATTGAGACAGGGTCTGAAAGACATAGTGTAGAATATTTTTGCTTCTCTTTCAATACCCAGGTAAAAGGCCACCAGAACATGCCTTTAAATGGCCGGACTATTCCAAACTCCATTTGTAAATGGGCATGAAAATAAAAATAATAATAAAAAGAAATAGGACAACTCTGAGTAAAATGGAGTCGCAAAAGGTGAGCCTATCATGAGGCAATATACGACCACTGCACATGACCATTATGGGCGAAAAAAAGTTAAGGATTGCCACCAAGAATAATGTGATAATCATACATAATAAATTGTTTGATTGTGTAAGCCTACACTGGAGTAGACAAGTGTCGCTTCCTAGCTTAATCCCCGAAGAGTCGCAATTCGCCGATCACACTTTACAGTGGCAGGGCAGACTTTAAACAGCGCATAGTGAGTTTTGGCAATGAGCGTTACGATAGCTTAAGCTCCCTGCTCCGGAAAGTCTTTTAAATTCGAAACAATGGAGAAATAAGTACGCCCCTTACCCGCACTGTCTCCTTAACTGCCTTCCAATGCGCATTTGCTGCGACTCACCACACTTTCGTCTCGTCCACTGAGCTGAATTCTAGCTGGCCCTTGGTGAAGGCCCGAATCCCCCATTAAAGGGTCCTTACTCTGCCCATTTGGCGGTTGTCGGTCAAAACTGATTCTCTTCTTTAAGGGAAGGTGAGACCAAAATATTATTAACCACTTTGACTCTCCTTTTGCAAATTTTGATTAACTATTACATTATTTTTGATGACTAGAAACTTCTGAAAAGGTATGAAATTCTCATATACAATCCTCAACTTTAGAGTTACCAAAATTAAGGGTGGATTTTGAAATATTTTGTAACGTTAGGAGACCGATAGCACCGTGACGCCGCAACGAACATTTTATCTTTGTTATACTTATGTGTCCCTAAAGCAAAGTTACCGTGCAAGTTGTCTACAATCACGTTATTAGTTACAATCAGTGGCATACTGTATTTCGATAAACACATATTTAGTTCTACGGTGCTAAAAAGTTGCTGACTTTCTTCCAAAATGAACCTACACAGAAGATGTCAATCACCAAAAGTATTTAGGTAAGATTTGAAAACGAAAAATTCTTAATACTTTACCGTTAGATAAATGCAAAGTTAAGAAAGATTAAAACAGTTGATTGAGCAAGTAATGAGGTACAAGCGTAAGGGGGGATAAAGTCTACTGGGTGCGGTCCACCGCAAAGTGCAGTGGTGTGACCACCTTTTTTATAATTACCCAACATGACGGCAACGTGTTGTCAGTTCAGAACTTTCTATTTGGTGGTGACACCCTCCTAAGTCTACCACGCATGTTGATTTATATCTCGTGGCGCGCAATGTGCTTCAATGTTTGCTTCCAAAATGACGTCATGTGACGTTAAAACGTATGTAAGGGCAACTGAGTTTTCCTCATCCTGAACGAAAATATCTTGACTCTTGATATTTTGTACTGCAGTGTCAGTATATTATGCAGCAAACTGCGATACTGGTCAGTATTCATGGTGAAAAAGCAGAGTTACGTTCTAGATCGTGCTTCTTTACAAATTAATGCATCTGCACACATTTCGCCTTGACAGGAAAGTAGGAAAGAGAGCACGAATTTCTTCAGCAAAATTTTCTCTTCCACAAAGAATCAATTGAAACAAAAAGGCTAACAGATTCCAAGCAATGAACACTGGCATTATTTTCATTTGTATTCTTGGAAGGTTGTCGTCATGTCATATAAGGCTATGTGACGTTCGTGCCATGTTTTCTCGACTCACTTGCTTGGACAAACTCGCTGGCCATGAACAGTTTTTAACATCTTCTGCAACGCGTATCATACGCGTATCCAATTCCTTTCTGCAAATGGCAAAAGAAAATTGTTTCTTCAATAGGCGCAGTAAATTATTCAGGATAAATGTGGGCTTTAAGAGTTTCTTTGACTAAGGAAACTTGATGTTAGCTTTTAACATTTAAGGGCATAAAATCCACTCTAACACATCCTGCTCAAATATCAACTAAAATTTGTGGTCACCAATTTTCCATACATTCCATGGTTTAATTGACCAGGAAATCCTTGTCAATTTAACCAGGGTAAGTATGACAATGATGACTTCCCTACATATCCGGGTTAGAAATGGTCAAGATTTCCTTGTCATTTTAACCACAAAATGTATGGAAAAATGTTGACCACAATCCTGGTTAAATTTGACGAGGGATGTTTTTAGAGTGTATTTACTTTAAAAGCACTTTCTCACCAAGAAACGTATCTTTGTTGAACCCCTTTAGCCCTTAGTGTTCACCAGTCTATTAACTTGGTCGAACATGCGTTGATTGTTGATGGTCACTCACTCTCCTTAATAGGTTACATAGCCAGAGAATAACTGTTGGTAGAATAATAGGTAAAAAAACCCTAAAAACTTCCTCTCTAGGATATGCAATCATGTTTTAAACGCTATATTATTTGCGATGCACCGCTCGCGCATGTTCCAGAAGAGTTTTTTTTTTATGTTTATATTTATTCTGGAAGTTCAACACTGCTTCCCATGACTTCAATTTTTCCCGAGCTCTGACAGATAGTTCCAAACAGTATATGCTTATCAGCCCTCAATATACTAATGGTATCTTACAAGAAAGTGCTAATGATTTCAAATTAATTGAGGATATGGCCCAATAACATGTCTCTCTCAGAAACGTCTCTCATCTGGCTTACGTGTAGAGTCCGTGCAATGAAAGCATTTTTAGAAGCGTAAGTCGACACATACTCCTTTTAAAAAGTGCTTTTCTAATGTGTCAGTATTGACAGATAACGTCTGCGTGACGACCTGCTACAAATGTTAACTGCACCATGTAATACGCAAGGGCATATTCAAGTCACACATTTCAGAAGACCCAGACTTAAACACATGCTATATCATATTGGAAACTCGAGACATTGCTGATGAAATGTATTTCATGTTTCGTCACGGAGACGTCCAGTTTCTTCAGGGAAATAAAATGCTACGTCCTACAGGCATTTCGGTTCCAACATCTTTCATGCTTCTTGACATGAACGTTCCAAACTAAACTTTGTTTTGGTGCATGAAAGAGGAACGTGATTGAAAGACTGCTGTAGGATCGTTGCACTAAAGCTATGTGTGAGGTTATGTATGATACAATGGAACAGATATCCTATTTTGCCGACGAATACTTGCAGTAAAGCAGAATGCAATGCCAGCCTATCATCGAAAGACCGTGTTGTTTCCCTTTTTCACATACCTGTTCAGCCTTTGACGTTTTTTAGAGTAAATACTGTAGAAGAGACATAGCATGAAAATATCCCTCCCAACTTTGAAGCACACAACCGTAAAAGGGGTTTACATGTGTTGCTGCCCTTTCTAGACGTTTTTATAACATTCATATTGACAACTTGATCGTTATGTGACCGGTCGACTACAGAGCCGATTTCTCAATTATTCTTTTACAAAATTCCGGATTTACTCCAAAAAGTTTCAATACCTTCAAACAACTATTTAAAAAAGCAGCATTTTTGAGTGCTTTATGCACCATAAATTAAATTCATGATGCAGTAATGCTCGCTCACGCATAACAAAATCAAAGTTTGGGAAGTTATTCTTTGCCCTCGAATGAAAACAATCGGCAATACGTTCTTCGTGACACCAGATTTCAAACGAAAACCAATCAATTCAAGATATGTTTTCCAACACTTTCATTCATCAATTCCCACATTTTTACGATATAAGCTTTTTATGTTAATATACCTGTCACGAAGTTTTTAAATTCTGTGGTAGCCTCTATCCGCATGGCTGAAATAACATTTTGAAGAAACAAAGTTTTTCAGTCGACATGCAATCTCGGTCTTCGGAGTCGCTTAATGGAAACCCAAATTCTTGAAAAATCCCCAACCTTTTGGGATTTTGGGAAACCCACAATCAAAACACTTTTGCAATACTAGCTTTATATTTTAAAACATCTGTTTAGAAAAGCAAAAGTGTTGTCATACTCTTGCATGTCGCAAATTACGTTCCGTACTACAGTTATGCCCACACAAAATATTTCATTAAACAATTCTTCTAGCATGCAGTGTTGTTCACAAAAACGTTTAAACATCAAATGACTTAACAGTTTTACATTGTTTGAAAAGTCAAAAGTTTGGAGCAAAAATATATGCAGAGGTGTAACGACTAATGAACAAGTGATGTTTTTTGTTGATATCCATTTTACAGAAGAATTGAACCCAGCTTTCTTTTAACCTGTATCGAAAGATAAAAAATTTCTGCATTTAAAATATGCCTATACCAACTCTTGGTTTCAGTATGTGTTTTCCCAAAGTTACAAGGCTGGTAATCTTGCATGTTTTCTTCATCAAAATCCTTCGAAAGCGGGTCCTACCAGTTCACGAAGGACTGAGTCCAATTGTGCATGCATTTCACAAAATGATTGGATAAATTTACCGCCGCACGATTGATCTGTATCCCAATTTAAATTTTTAAGGCGATTTCAAAATAAGATCGCAGGAGTGTGTGAAACTTAAATGGAGAGATTAACATGATTGTATCTTGAGCATAAAATTGAGAGAAAACCCGATTTTATTTTTCAATGTTGATATAACCATCAATTTTGGCATTTTTGGAGGCTGCAGCGTCATTCACATTGTGATTATAAAATCATGGGTCGTCAGACGGGAAAGTTTAACACTGAGTGAAAGTTTGACTTATATCCGTGTAGACTCTGATTGTCATTATACATAACTAAAAGAGCCACATTGGTCACCAAAATCGCAATCAAGAATGTCAATTTCAAGTCGAGGTTAGTAACCAAGTTTAGCAACTGTATCAGATAGGCCTATTTTAGAGCAAATGATTGACGATTTTAAAAATTCACGTATACACTCTGAAAAGAGTTGCATAAAATAATCACAAACACAGGTCACGTATGTGACATTACTGAAATTTGGTAAACCTGTCCAAAATTGTTGAATTTACAGGTGAATAATGCAGTTAGATTACTCATCACTTGACTGACTATAATTGGAAAAAAACATTATAACATGGTAGAACACTGTTTAACTTGATCTACGTTATTTATGGGTTTATATTGATCGTGAATTTTTAATTGGAAGATTATATAATGCCAAATTTGCTTAGAGCTATAGTCAATGGCGGAGACAAGGGGGTGAACAATGTACCTTTCTCTGATGCCAAATTTTATTTTTGTTGTTTACAAATACGTAGAATATTCCAGAGAAAAGTTCATAAAGTATCATACGTGGTACAACATTGCATCAAAGAAAACCAACTGACTCAAATTTTTTCGAAGGCCTCACCCAAGCCAGATATCCACATGGTATATCACCTAACAAAACGGAATACGTTTAAAACGAATTTAAAAGGTACCGTATCTAGCACCACATTGCGTTTGGAACATTTTTTATTCAATTGAAAAGGACCCTCACTGTCGACCCTCCCCCTCCCCCCCCCCCCCCCCGAGCAGAGAATATACGGCACACTGTATCCCTCTCGTGCAAAATTTTGTGGCTGTGCTACTAGCTGTAGTGGCAATAAGATAACGTCTTGAGGGAACAAACACTTTTGCAATAGTTGTGCGGCAAAAGTTTCAATACCTCCCTTAGATTACCTTGTCAAACTGTGTTTAAATATCGTGTATGGCAAAGTGTGTCCTCATCAGAAATTGTACCCACTATTTCAAAGTGCCATGCTTCGTCCCAAATTATTACTCGTTGGATAAGTGGCAATGGTATGAAAAGCAAGAGACACGATTTGGCACACGTGATATGTGGCAGAGTGAGGTATGTCAAGGAGGGTTTCTAAATCCGTTAAATGCACTAAAATGAAGTAGGAGATAAACCTCTTATATAGTGACCTACAATTTAAGTTCATACACTGCAGTACAAGTAGGTTAAACTTAGGTCGTGTGCCCATACAAATATTTATAACAGAGATTTCTATTATCCTGATGCTGCACATTTTATGATCAAAAATTGAAATGGTTATCAAACACATTTAAACAACAAAGACAAAAGATACTGCTATACCGTAAGGGATAAATGTAATCATTTTAGGGCATATGAAAACTATGAAGCACAAGCAAATTAGCCAGATAGATGGAGATCAGTCTTGTAAGAACAGTTCAGAAGATAGCCGCTTTCGGGAGAAAATGAGTATTACCCCGAATGGGATAAAATTTGCCTGCCTCAACGGAATGAATATTTATCAGCACTAATATAGTGTCTACCTCTTCACAGTCGTCGAACTGTTTAATAAATGTGTGTGTATATTCGATTGTGAGGTAATAGTTAAGACATAAAAACGAACTTCCCATGGACCTTCAACTACGTTTTTAAAAACATATGTGTTGCCACGATCCACTTGCACTCCTTTACGTGAAAAATGTTGTACCAAACTTGCGGCTGCGTGGAGTCTATAAATAAAGCTTAGGACAAAGAAGGTAGCGAAATTGCTCGATTTCTCAAAACCGGCGTGGTGAACAACCAAACTTGACAAAGCTTTTTTATTCCCCTATCAACAGAGTTTTTTTAAATTGCCCGAATTTCTTTTTCCTAAAATTGATAAAAATGGCAAGATTGTTTTGAACGTTATCTCCGTTGAATATCGAAATGCATCTTGAGAGATATTTGAGAATGGCGCCACCTAATGCGAAATAATCCCCCGATCGGGTGAAAATTGAATTTCCCCGAAATAGGTTATCTCCCGAACTGAATAAAAGACTGTTTCCAGCAATACTATAGTTTTCTCATTGTCTTCTTCTATCTTTGTTCAGCATCACCATTCCTAATTTCTTATTATCTCAATACATAACATGTATTGAGATATTGTCACACTAGCTGGTCAGTAGCTATAGCTGAAATTGCCTAAAACTTCGTCATTTTGTAGCACTTTTTAACCTTATCTTAGCAACAGGTACTGTCGATAAAGGGGAAACAAATGTAGTGTATAGAAGGTGAACGTGTCGATTTTGTTGGGATATTTTGGCTAATTTAATGGGCAGATACCAGTGAAAACCGTTTGTTTTCTCATTTTTCATAATCCCTTGGGTACTTTTGGTCTGGTACGAACTTGTGTTCGAGCAACACCGTGACGCACGGTTGTCTGTGATATACTATGCAGCTATACACCTATACCCAAGGCCTAGATTACCGTACGCGTTCCTTTGTTCCAGTGCCAGCACAGTATCACCATTGAGCTTTGCATTCTGCTGTGAAAGATATGTACAGTCAGGGTAACTTTGCGAGGTAACCCTTCTGTATTTGGACTTTCCTTGTATCTGTCAATAGGTAGGTAGACAGGCAATTTGTAAACAAGTCTCTTCTCGCCAGGGTGACCCTGAGTCTATACGTTGTTTTAACCGTCTATGAGGCATTTGTTCATTGAGTACAGCATAGTAAGAGTATCTCGCAAATTTCAACGATGGAATACAAGAAAAAAGGTACATGTTATATGATTATATATGGGTGGAAAGGTAAATACATTAACTATATTCTACAGTGACGATTCTTGTTTGAAATTGAAAACAAAGTGTCTAGCCCCCTAAACTGAAAAATCTAAGCCCCCCCCCCCCCCACCAAAAAAATGTATAGTTCGATTCAGCGAGTGAGCTAGTACTAGTTTCTGCATACGTTTGTGCTAGTCAGCAGAAGCCTTCATTCCTTTCACAGAGCAGGATCGAGTGGCTACTGAAAAAGGATCGACAAAAATCCAGGTGGCCAAGAACGTCAAAAATATTCGCAAGGCGTGTGTAATAGTCCCTCATACAACAATGTGCAATACTTTTGTGAATTTCAGATGTAAAGTTTTTGTCTACGATGTAATTTTCTTCAGCATGTCTTGGCACTTTTGCCAGTTGCCTAACGTATATCATATATGTACATTGTGAACCTATCCTGTACACATTTTTATCTGCAATATTCTTACTAGTAACTGGGAAAGCTGCGCAGTGGTGAAAGTTTTCTTTTCGGTTTTGATGGAAGAGAAACCTATGCATTCATGATGGATTATGTGTGTATGTATGTGCGTGGGTATGACATTGTGTTTGTGACACTGCTCATTAACACGATATCTCAAGGTAGGAATGTCTGACAACTTGGTACATAGGTCCCCCATACAGAGAGAAAAAACCGTAATGTTTTTGGTGGAAGTTAAAGGTCATCTGCGGTCACCAGGGGTCAAAGTCTGAAAATCTCGTTAATGCAATATATCAAGATAGGAAACTCAGATAGATTCCATATGTGTATGCGTTATGGTCAGAAGATGGTCCCTGTTGATTTTGGACGAGGTCAAAGGTCATCCAGGATCACCATAGGTCAAGATCTGAAAATATCGTAAACGTGATATCTCCAGATAGAAAACTTAGATGCATTTCATATTTGGCATGTGGATGCATTATGGTCAGAAAATGGCTCCTATTGTTTTTGGCAGAGGTCAAAAGTCCTCCAAGGTCACCAGGGGTCAAAATCTGAAAACTTTGTTAATGTGATATCTCCAGATTGGAAACGTGGATAGATTTCATATGTGGTATGTGGGTGCGTAATGGTCAGGAGATATTTCCTATTGTTTTTGGCGGAGGTCAAAGGTCATCCATCTACGGTTATAAAGGGGTCAAAGTCTAAAAATGTGTAGGTTCCTTCTTTGATAAGGGTTTATACTCTATCCTTGATCGGTATAAAATTAATGATCGAATGTTATACTACAACCCTTTCGACCTACACATTCTAATTTCGATCTGCCAACTAACTAACTAACTAACTAACTAAACAACTAACTAACTAACTAACTAACTAACTAACTAACTAACTAACTAACTAACTAACTAACTAACTAACTAACTAACTAACTAACTAACTAACTAACTAACTAACTAACTAACTAACTAACTAACTAACTAACTAACTAACTAACTAACTAACTAACTAACTAACTAACTAACTAACTAACTAACTAACTAACTAACTAACTAACTAACTAACTAACTAACTAACTAACTAACTAACTAACTAACTAACTAACTAACTAACTAACTAACTAACTAACTAACTAACTAACTATATATATATATATATATATATATATCGGTTTTCAGCACTGAGGCGGTCACGATCGCAGCATCGGCACATTACAGCTGCCGTAATGGTTAAATGCTGTATAGAGAGACCCATTTTGGTTCCCATGGCCACTCCTTTAATTTGACGGAAAAAACGCCCATAAAACTGAAAACAATTTTGCGTGAGTGTAAGTTCCGTGAGAACAAGTCTAATGGGCGTTTTCACCGTCAAGCTAAAGGAGTGGCCGTGGGAACCAAAATGGGTCCCTCTGTTGCGTGTTTGACCATGGGTCACTTTGAAGAACAATTTTTTTCTCAGTATACCGGGCCACGGCCTATACTTTACAAAAGGTATGTTGATGATATTGTAGGAGTTGCCACTGGATCCCGTCGTGAATTAGAAACTTTTATCGACTTTGTTTATTCCTTTTGCCCCTTTTTGAAATTTACCCATTGTATCTCGGACTCATCTGTTGTTTTTCTCGACCTTAAAATGTCCATCAACAACCGTACAATTACCTCTAACCTACACTTTAAGCCAACTGACTCCACATAACTACGTTTTGTACCCTTCCAACCACCCCAAATCTTGCACCAAATCTATCCCTTATTCCCAGCTCTTGCAAGCCAGACGAATTTGTTCGGAGGATTCTGACTTCCATACTGCCTCTGAAGTAATTTTGTCCTTTTTTGAAAAACGCCGGTACCCTGCCAAAATCCTCTCTAATGCCCTACGCAGAATTCAAGGAACCAGCAGAGAGGAAGCCTTGGAGCCTTTAGTTATTTCTTATCACCCTTCGGTCCGTCCTATTTTACACGCTATCCACAAAAATGAAGAGTTGCTCCGACAAGACTCTTCAACCCGTGATGTTTTCCCGGAACCCCCCCCCATCACTGCTTTTAGAGTTGAGAAAAATTTAGCCAACCATTTAGTTCGGGCTTCCCACCCACAAACTTCTTTCGGAGACACGGCTGGTACCTTTCCATGTAACCGAGGTGTAATACATGTCCAGTTGTTGGCAAACACGACCTCGTCAACATTTCAGGCCACAACGGCAATAGCTTTATTGTCAAACAGAGATTCTCTTGCATTTCCTCTAATTTAGTTAATATTTTAGCTTGTGGGAGATGTAACTCGTGGTATGTGGGAGAGACCAAACGCCGACTCGCGTATCGAGTCACCGAGCACCTTAGGTCCATCAAACAGAATCTCCATGGATACCTGGTGGCTGCACATTTTAATCCCCCCTTCACCTTGTTCTATACAGCATTTAACTGTTACGGCAGCTGTAATGTGCCGATGCTCCGATCGTGACCGCCTTAGTGCTGAAAAGCGACTGATCATGAGGCTATGTACTCTCGCTCCACACGGCGTTAACGTTAGAATTGACCTTTTGTAATATTAACCCATTTTGGGCCAGTTTTTACTCCTTTTACACTTACCCGTTCGTGCTCATTTTTTACTGTGTAGCCCTAATTATTTTTTCTGGACCTTGTTTTTGTCTACTTTTTTCCCCTTTTTCCGACCATATTCGATTTGTACGTGCACTTTTTCATCCAGGACGCTCCTTTTCTTTTTTGATTTGTGCTTCATCCTTCGCACTCATGTTTCTGACAGCCACTTTCGTTCGGTTCTGTTTTTACAGCGATCGCTTCGGATTTGATGTTTGTCGTGTCCAATTGTTACTGTTGGTTGTTCAGTTTGGTCATTGCCACCTGATGAAGGGTTTATACCCGAAACGTCATGGAGTTTTCCGCAAACTTTTTAGCACTTTAAACTACCTCTTTTCGACCTATATATATATATATATATATATATATATATATATATATATATATATATATATATATATATATATATATATATATATATATATATATATATATATATATATATATATATATATATATATATATATATATATATATATATATATATATATATATATATATATATATATATTATGTATATATAGGTACGAGTAGAAAAACAACAAATATGACAATATTAGAGCACATACAAATGAGAGAAACGTATATTTCAAAGACACTTGTCTTCGTTATCAGCGTCAATGCGGAGTGAAGAAAAATTTAGAAACAACAAGAAACAAAAGAAAACCCAAAAATACAAACCCAATCCTGTTGTTTCTAAATTTTTCTTCACTTCCCATTGGCGCTGATGACGAAGACAGGTGCCTTTGAAATATACGTTTCTCTTATCTTGTATGCGCTTTCAGCCCAAATAAGTTCATCAAAAAATACCAAGTTCAAATGCCTAGAGATACATATTAAACCAATGAATGGAACACAGCTACCATTTTGCCTGATAATGGTAAAACCTCCCTAACGAGGTGGAGCTGAACAAGATATTTAGCAACAGTTTGAACGGCTAGTGCGACGATATTTCAATACATGTTATGTATTGAGAGAAAAATGAACTACATGTCACTCACCCGTCTTACTTATGATGTAAGTATCTTTCATTATCACCCAAAGAAACTCAAAAAATGAAACATTTGCATTCTCAAGTTGAAGGAAGAAGCTTTCTTCACATAAATATTAAAAAATTCGGTTGTGACATCTTTGTCACTTGAGAAAAAGAAAGCCACTTTATTTCCATGCACAGGTACATATCAATGCAGGTGATTGCCTTTTTCAGTCGTCTAGTCTCGTTCCTTAACAGACAGTATGTTACTTTCACAAAACGAGATGCTCAAAACGTCAAAGACATTTATGCCATTCTCGTGTATTCTATCACGATTCCATATTTATGAAAGAGGCCTATAAATGGGATAAAATTTACGTCAATATTTCCTCTTCAAAAGGGTTCGATTTTCTTATTGCAAATTCTGCAGAAAATTTTCAAGTCATGAGTAGCAATATGTTCCACGTTATGATTACCACCCAGTTAGACTAAGGCTAGGACAGCGAAGCCTTCAAGCAAAGAAAATCGAAGAAATCTTATATCTTGAGAGTTTGTGATTCCAAGTTCGCAATGTAATTAGTCTTTTCTTATATAACATACAGTTGGTTATATAACATCGTCGTTAAGGACCCACAGTCTGGCACAGTATACGTTTCGGTTAGAGGGGGAAAGGTGTTCTTGTTAAGTCTTATATTTTACCTAAGATAGCTTAAAGCAAATGCTATCCTTTGTCGAAAAGTGTCAACTTAAGATGAAAATTTGTCCAACGGCGGTGTGAGACTGATTAACTGAAAGAAATTCATCATGTCCCAATGAAACTGTTAAGACTAGGAAGCAGCTAAATCTTTTCTTTAGGCTCAAATGAAGTTGAAGTTACGGCAAAAAATGGAGAAGTTTATTTGTTTAACGAATTTTTGAAACTTTATTTCTCCGGTTCAAGACGTATCTTGCATTTTATTTCAGATAATGTAGGCCTTTGAGATTGAATAGCCCATTAAAGTAGGAGCCATGTTTGTTCTATGGGAGCTGAGGAGGTTCTTTGCAAACGCTTTTCAACCACTCATGACATTTCTTCTTTTGAAGCCGGACATTTTAGAAGAGTAGGAATCACTAGACCGAATGTTCACTTCACCGAAGATTCACTAGATCGAAGGATCATTAGAACAAAAGTTCGTTGGAAGAAAGGTGCATTAGATCAATGGCCACTGGTCCAAAAGTTCATTATATCAATTCTTCATTAGATCAAGTTTTAACTGGAAGGAATGCTCACTTAATTGAGTTTTCACTAGATAGATGGTTCTTCAGATCCAACATCAAATGAATTCTTCATTGAACACTAACCCAAACCATATGCATAATACTATCACTAACACTAATCATCGGTTAGAATTCGAAAAAGTGAAACTTCGATCTAATAAGCCCTGTCCCCTTGGTATGTTCTAGCGAACCCTCTCTGTTTTTAAAATTGTCTTTGTATGAATTTCCTTTTTTTAGGTTATTTGCTTTTCACATCAGGCAAGGAAACATTACGACGATCTGCCAAGTGACAGATTGGAAGACAGTAGGGGTATTGAGAATTGTTGTATGGTGCATTTTGACGACACTCGTTTCATAATTGCTTGTCCAAAAGTACTGATCCTGTTCATTTTTTTAAGAAAAGTTAAATCCAAAATAACTTCGAATTCTAATTCGCTTTTATGGCTGTTTGCACGTTTCCAGAAATCCCTCAATGACCTCCAAGTGTTCATTGAACTTAAGGTTCAATGACCTACGGATATACCACGAACTTCTATTATACCATGTTTGTTGAGTGTGAACAAAACAGGAACAGAACATCCGACCTCTTCATGAGGGAAAAGTTTTCATGCGTTGAGAGTTAGGAAAAATTCCTTTTCTTACATCATTAATGACGCCATTGTACTTTTCGTGATTTTGTACGTCATTTTCAATTCACACATTAACATGCAATACTACAATACTTCCCTCCTCTGTGACTATCACCTGTTCTTCGACTTTGAAGTCATGGCGCCCTCACTTTAACGTTTGCGTTAGTGTTAACTGGAAAACGGTGCAGTGGTCAGAAGGGACATTCAGAATGTAGCTTGCTTTCAAATTTTAAGTGACAAGCTCTTCATCTTTGCTTTATGTTGTTTGCTTGCGTCAAGCGTGAAAACCCTCGGATATGTCGGACAGATGAAGGTTTTATGACTCAATTTCTACTTTAAGGAGATGGTTTTTATGTTTCGAAGTTTTAAATTTTCTCGACATGGTTGCTACAGAAAATAATTAAATTTGGCAGGTTGTAAGAATCAGTAAATATATCTAGGTAAACAGTGTGTGAAACATTTTTTCAACAGTTATGAAGATAATCACCTACAAGGCTAAAGATACCGGCCGTAAGGAATCATGTAAAGAAATACTGAAAATTATTTTACTATAGTTCTGAGACGCTAACCTAATGAAGAACTTTACAATCTCTGTCCACACATCTTTCGACATAGATTTTTTGGTACCTTAAAGGTAAGATAAGGTAAGATGGAGTTAATGAAATTAAATTAATGAAAACGGGTAATGGGGACATTAGTCGTGGTTTTCTGGAATATTTACCTCGCTCAAAGTTCCGAGGAAAGCACCATCTGTTGGCGCGGAGCGCCCAAAATTTTTTGAAAAATCACGATCCGCGGCCGGCAATGGCATTCCGGCCCAACCGACTTGTAAGTAGAATCTATGTTATCATTTTGAACTTCAGTTTGCAATAAAATTTATACTCTAATAAAGAAAATGATAAAATTGTAAATTTAAAATTTGTAAAATTACCAGTTAAAATGTACCTCTACCATTGGATGAAATAGTTATGTCAAGAAAGCAATCTTTGGAAAATGAGCCTAACAGATGCCACATCTGAGACAATGCGAAAGGAACAAAATCAAATAAACCAGGGTGTTCGTTAGGTTATCACACTTACACCGTTGTCATTTTCTGATATCCTTTAATTGCATAAATGTTTCTCTGCTGTCGCAAGCTCTCTCTCTCCCTCTCCCTTTTCTTCCCTTATCCAATTGTTCTGTAGAAATGATTTAAATTTAAACGAGGACCACAAATGAAGCATGAACACTTTAGTTAAAACTCAAACCTTACAGTGATACTCCTAGTGCACAGTTCTGACGGAAACATAAAAATTACCCAGATGGTTGCAGTTAATCAGACTCGTGTAGTCTATTTGGAAATGGGGAATTTCCCGATTTTCACATCGACTTTAAACTATCATATGTATCATACAGTGTTAAATTCCACAGTCTAGATTGTGGAGACATATTTTCAACCTTAGTCATTTCATTTCATAATTCCTACTCCATAACGCAGTTAAAGGGCACATGAGTGTCGTTTTTTATCATTTTTGGGTTTTCTTGTCGATATGTAGCATACGTGGAACTCACTAGTGTGTATATATATATATATATATATATATATATATATATATATATATATATATATATATATATATATATATATATATATATATAATGAAAAAAAGAGAGGGTAACGCCTTCATCATATCCAGTAAATCAAAGAAAACAATATATTTCAAGCTACCTCGCTCTTCCTCAATTGTTAACGACAAAATGGAAGTCAACAAGCTGAACTACGAGCAAGCCCAGCACTTAGTGATACAGGGAATAAAGCATAACACAAAAGAATTACAATTAGATAACAATTAGACATAATGGGCCTAAAGAGATTAAGAAGATTACGTTTGTTGTACCCAGGAGTAGTTACTCAAAATTGATAGATCCCTATTTAACCCTGTTATATGTGACTTAAGCTTAAGGATAGTGCTCAATTCGTATTGTTTTCGTTTCTCCGCCGAAGGAAAATTGCCTGCAAGTAAAAGAAATCGTAAATCGGATCTCTTTTTTTCATTATATTGGAAATCCAGTACGCGTACTTCAACATGTATATAAATATATATATATATATATATATATATATATATATATATATATATATATATATATATATATATATATATATATATATATATATATATATATATATATATATATATATATATATATATATATATATATATATATAACGCTACTTTCCACCTTAGGGGGAAATTGTTATATCTGCTGGTATATAGGGCGAAAAAATTACAATAAAGTACATAAGAAAAAGAATTCGCCCTAACGTCTAAACATATAAACAACGTTATTTCAATGACCAGCCATCCTTTTGTATTAACAGCTAGGTGTCCGTAAATTTGACAACTTTGAAGTAATTGTATCTACTTTGTAAATCTAGGAGGGCACCCTTGTCCGTTTACGTATTTCTATAGAAAAAGTGTGTAGAAACGTTAAGGCGAAAGTTATATTTCGCCCCCAAAAATTTTTCCCCCTAAGGTCGACTTTTCAACAACAACTTTCCCCCTAAGTGCCGAATTAGTTAAATTTTTTTTATTTATATATTTATATACACTTTGATAGTTGATAATTAGATAAGCCATCTCTATTTCTTGTAACTATACGTATATACCTGATAAAACCTTTTGCAGAGTTTGGTAATTGTTGTTAGTCTGATGGCCATATATATGTTACATATCCTAAGAAATGACATTGTCATCAGATTAAAAGCCACAATCGGCTATTAGAGTTCCGACAATTACACATGCACCTTTGTAGAAACACTGCTTTCAAAGGGAAACTAGTGATTGAATTTCAAGAAAGCAGTTCAACTCTCTATTGCAATTCCCTGAACTAAGTACGCAAACTGCAGCGCAGGGATTTTTCTCTTTGCTTTCATAGTTGGCGAAACCTAATATTGTACTTTTAACTGCAAAAGAAGCAGGTTGACATTCTGATCGGACAAAATAAACTGGGTTTTCTTTTGGTCTAATATGTACTACACGAATGTTTCCACGTCGGTTGAGCACCTGTTTCTTAAAGGGATATAATGCGTTTATTTTACAAAATATTGCATTGGGTTTATTGAATTAGAGTGTTAGATAACTCACATCAATGCTGCAGTACATTGGCCTCTTTTCAGAAAATGAATTTTTTATACATAACAATTTAGTTCTTTGTTGCCCAAGAATGACTCGTTCATTCAAACTTTCAAATATTTAAATGATGAACATCTGTAACTCTTCTATTTTATGACAGGTTTGGTAATGACTAGAGTTGTTGTCTCTGGATGTCATATTGGAGCATTTAAACCGAAATATTTCCCTACTTGCCAATGGCTGAATGGTGACACTCTGTGAAGTTCTATATATGATCATCTTACACGATTCTACCATACACTCAAAATAGGTCAAAACGCTTAACAACTCTCAACGGTATCGAACTTATACCATCAGATGAGCGTTTTAGCCGATGGCGATACTACATATACCGTTACAAAGACAATTGAACGTAATTAGACTGAAAAGACGGCTCTTGTACGTTTGCGATTTCTGGAGTAATTTAGCAGTTTACGTCCACAAAATGGATAGGGTTATCCTACAAATATTCAGAGAGTATGCTGGATTTACAAACAGAGGTTTAATAACCTGTTAAAGCACGATTGGCATCTTTTACATTAACATTACAGTAACATTAAGGTAACGCGGTTTGCTTTTAAAAACTTGAAGTACTACTCGATTTTATCATGATTAAGTGGTTTTGCAGTAAAACACAAAGGGATTATGTACTTCTTGAAAAAAACATTCGATTCTGTAGAAATATATGTTTTCACTATCAATCTTTATTTTACTAGCAATCTATATCCCTGATAAGAAAAAAAATTGGACAGACTGTCGAAGGTAGAGAGGTTCTGGAGTAAAAGTATACAGCTGACCTGTTTCAAAAGTATAGCCCAGCTTCAGTGATTACTATTGTTTGAAGTCAATTCCTGTAGTATAGACTTCATGCATATGACGCAACCAAACGAAAATTACTCCCTCTGACAGGGGCAAGCGACTAGTATTGCTGCAATTTACACCCCCCTCCCCCGCCCACATACACGCGCACATGAAAAGTACTAATATTGTGTACCGAAAGGAATATGCGCGTAAGTTAAAAGCTGGGAATCTTCGAAGTGTGAAGCGAGTTCATCGTTTGCCTTTGTCACGGAAGTGCATAACGTATTTAGTGGTCGGGGACTGGTGTTATAATTGTGACGTCAGAACGAGATCTTCGGGCCATGTTGGAACTTAAGGTAAACTATGGTAATAGTCGAATGATTACATTTTTGTGTTTTAACTCAGGCCACTAATTCTATCATAATACCGCATCCGTTTAAAGTCTCCCAGTTAATAAGTGCATCTTTGAGAGACAGATTACAAAAGACCAAAGACTCTTAAAAGAAGGGTTTAAGGTCACAACAGGATTTGGTATCTTAGCAGGGTACTTATTCTGAGCATTTCGGTCAAATTTGCATTGAGATCCGATGTGTGGTTCCCAAGATATGAGCTCATAAAGTTTTCACATGTTCAACAAAATGTGAACTCGGGGCAAGCACATGTGACATCACATCCCCACATTAATGGGCAGTCTTTTGTTTTGCTTTAAACGTTTTATTGGACTTTCTCCTCAACAAACCCATACTATTAAAATGTGATTGGAAAAGTGGCATGAGAATTTAACAAACTTTGCATCCCCAACAGGGAGGTCATACTCCTATTAACCTCAAGGTCAACACAACAGTCTGATAAAACAAAGGGAAACAAAGCATTCCTTGTCAATGTGGGGAGGTGAGGTAAGCTCTGCTGCCCTCAAACTCAGTTTTGAACACAAATCTACTGACTTCATTTACTGATATCTCAAGAAGTACATGTCCGATTTGAATGGAACGTTTACCCCACTGTGGAGATTTTGTTCCTCTTTCACATATGAAAATTAGATTTTTTTTAAACTTCTCCTTTAAAATGGAACCTACTGCCGCTGTGATTTTAAGTGAGCTAGTGTGCCACAACTAACTAATTGACTAACTGATTAACTGACTAACTGAATAATTTCCTTTTGACTAACTGACTAATTGACTAACTGACTGGCTGGCTGGTTGGCTGACTGACTGACTAACCAGAGGCCGCGGAGTTAATTTTGAAGTTCGGGGGCTAATCATCGAAGCGGCCCAATGTGTCAAATAAACTAAATGCAGTTTGAGGCGGTTCAAAATGCAGTTTCAGGCGGCCCAAAATGCCCAGAGCAAAGAAAGCTAGCCCCCCTGTCTCCGCAGCCCTTCTAACTAACTGACTGACTGACTGACTGACTGACTGACTGACTGACTGACTGACTGACTGACTGACTGACTGACTGACTGACTGACTGACTGACTGACTGACTGACTGACTGACTGACTGACTGACTGACTGACTGACTGACTAACCAGAGGCCGCGGAGTTAACTTTGAAGTGCGGGGGCTAATCATCGAAGCGGCCCAATGTGTCAAATAAACTAAATGCCGTTTAAGGCGGTCCAAAATGCAGTTTCATTGGCCCAAAATGACCAGAGCAAAGAAAGCTAGCCCCCTGTCTCCGCAGCCCTTCTAACTAACTAACTAGTTAACTAACTAACTAACAACAAAAGTTCGTCTTGTCCAAAACCGAAGACATGAATATCATTTTCTGCATTTGATATGTGACCGCTTTTGGAAACCTACCGTCAATTGATGATGTATATCTACGGCGCGACATTTCAAAGAATAAAGTCACGTGCAAGACCTCTGTGGGTACTGTATTCAACTGAAAAATCACAAATCTTGGCCTGACGGGAAAGCATTGTTTTACCTAAAATATCATGTTTTCGAATTTTTTGCTAACTGATTGTTTTAAACACTATTTGATTACGCTACATCCATGGTTTTGTGGTCCAAAGGTCCAAAAACGGATTCTACAACTGTAATTTAGCGTTTTAAGACAAATTGTCGAAGGGTATGCAAAATTGTAGATTCTGTTTAAAGTCGCTGGTCATGTCATCATCCACTATACGGTCCATACGGCAAACCCAAAGTCAGAGGCGAGCCCGAAACTGCTTAGAAGTTCGAACCCGAGCGTTGCCGTGAATTCAAACAGAAACCACGGTCCATCTTGATGAATCAAGTAAAAGATGCTGAATTAATTTCAACAGATTTCTGCGTATCTGTTATATGATGAGTGAAAAAGCTGTTTAAAGGGCATATTTATCAACCTTTAAAGTAGTAGATGATAAAACCCAGTCATAATCCACTAAACTTTTCAGAAAACTAAAACACACAGTGAATGTGACCCGTTTTTAAAAGGTAATCTAATGAGCCGTGTCAGCTATTCCAGACTGTGTTTCTCCATCGCAACCCACAATTATCGGTTCATTAGGTCAAGAGGACAACTTTCCAGAATATCTTAATTCCCACAGAGATTCCATTAAAGGTCCCATAAAATCAATTTGTTTGTGCGTACAAGGTTCTTTGAACATTTTTTAACATAATGAAAGACTAGCGTTTTTTCCAACTGACGTCAAACAGCTTTCTGTTATTCACAGTTCAAGACATTTTCTTGTTCGACGCGTACAATCTATTTCAAACGAAATGGGAGGTAAATTTTAGATTAGTATTTGATTATGTAGTTAGTAAGAATTTAAAGATAGGCATTTGTAACATTGTGGCAGATCTTGTTGATACAGCAAATTGTCCTATTTAGTGCGAGTCACACTATAGCAATATCGGATCGAATAACGATCCGATTTTTGTAAATTATGGTAAGGTTTTTCTCCTCAATCTCTGATACGAAAGAGTCAATCTGTGTAAATATGTAAATTGCATCACACGCTTACGGAAATCAAATTTGCACCAATTATTTTCGAGACGTCACATCGAGAGACGGCTTTTATCAGCCACGCGTAGTCCAATAAAAGCCCACTGTCCGGGTATGACGTCACGAAATAAAAATCTTACATTTCGTTTTTGTAGTCCTATGACAAAAATCAAATATCTACAAAAGCTGGAAAATGTTTGGAGCTTTTCCGACCAGGAAATGAGTGTTTCTTATTTAAACTAAGAATCGGACTATTGTCCGATCCGAATTCGCTGAAGCGCGACCCGCGCTATATTCCGAAATATGTTGTATACATACTGATTAAATGTTACCTACATACTTTCGCATGAACATTGCATCAACAAGACCCCTGATGTGATAGATGGACTTGACTTGTAAATGCGTCAACTCGGCGTGGGCATACTTTGGATTGAAGTCGATACTCTGCTCCGTCTGTAATTAAACTAAGGCCTTGTGTTAGAATTCCAAGGTATTATACAAAAGATGGACGTCTGGTAGATGTAACCTTAAGAAAAATGTCTTCATTTTTATATGACGTAAGAATTGTTGTTGATTCTTTCGGAAACGTTTGGAAAATGGGAGAGGCATAGAAAGGTATTTTTACGAGGAATAGCATGTGGGCATAATGTAGTCAAGAGGCCTTGAGTTTAGGAAGTTATTTTTGACTTTAGGATATGTCACATGCCTGTAACTGCCCCTGTTATCAAAGCGCCGTAAGATAGTCACTGCTTAGCCCTCATTCAAAACAATTAATGCTGTCTTCTTTCTTCATACTGCCACGGAAGTACTACCTAGGAAACCTACCGTCGTCTTAACAAAAGACTGCAGTCGCAGTACCTGCGGAGCGGGCTAAACTTTTTCATTTAGCTAATCTGTACAAGAATTAACTTGGAGCGGCAGCCGAAGGGGCCACAGCCGAGGGGGCGGCAGCCAAAGAGGCGCTAGGCAGGCTACACTCGTGTTTCCTTATGCCCTACAATGCAAGTCAGTAAGTTAGCCATTTACGCCTGTCACACTTGGGATCCGAGACGTGTTCAAGCTTTGACTTAAACACTTGAAAAATAATCAACAACTGATTTTAATAAAATAAAAGATTAAACTATTTTAAGTGGCCCTTGGGCCGAAACATTTTAGGATGGCCCACCGCCGTTATATAGCACGAGTCTTTATAATATTCCTGCTTTCTGTATGTTCCTAGCAGGTGACAAATAATATGTTACAGTCTTTATTTATTTTCATCTATATTCTTTAAGAATTTTAAACCTTCATACTGAGTGAAATTGAAGAAATCAATATGCAGTTTACTGTACATTCATCCATGATATATGGTGAGTAGAGAAATTGACAGATTAAAAGGTAGTAGACCCCGGTTATGGCCGATTGAAATCAGACCATCACTTGCTGTCCGAATTCGTCTATTGTTTGTGTACGTATGTAAATAATAGGTTGATCTAAGCTAGGCACATGTTGAATTTCCTAAGAGTTAGTTAGATGGAGTTTCCTAGGAACAAGGTTAGGTAGTTAGCGGTATTCCTAGGCTAGTAACGTTTGACTGAGACTCAACGTTGAAGGAAAGTCTTAGGGCCGTCAAGACTCGGTCATATTGAGACGGTTCTAGGCTAAAGTTAGAAACTAAAAGTATCTCCGAAAACACAGTGTTTTCGGAGATAGCGAGGGCAGATTTGGTGTCTTCGTTGATCACGTGACACTCGGAACATCGTTTTAGTTTCCGGGGGTAGACCAAACGGCAAATGACCGAGCCGCACGCATGATGTAACGTTTTGTCAGTTTATGGTGTCGTATCATTTTGGATTTTGTTTACTCATGCTGTGACGTCGCTTCTTGAGAAAGCAACATAGACACCCCAGTACATCAAAGGCGGTATGGGGTGTAACTAATATCTGAGTTTGTTACATGATCTGTGACCTCAAATGAGCTTTGCTTTCATTGTGTTCACACTGTGTGAAAAGCAATTAATACATGCTGACTGACCTGTTAGCTAACCCCAAATGTTATGTAACTTTTTGTGTATTTTAACACATCTTTTACTGTCAATCAATAAATCAGATATGAAACTTGACTTAATCAAGTGTGCATGTAGTGGGCTTCCTCTCCTCCCTGAAGTGATAAGAGGTAATCAGGCAGAAAGGAAGGACTTAACAAAAAGTAAGAGGGGACGTTTCATCATGTCAAATTTAAAACATAAGATGAGCGTACCTAGCCCTTACTACCCCTGTAAGTTCGCTATATGCTTCGGTTTCACTAGCATGGGCAAGTAAAGCAAGACGCATGCACAAAAGCATGCCAGTAGTATTCAAACAGTAAATATATAATCATGCAGCATAGGCAAAGTCGAGTCTGTAAAGGTATGTTGTAGCGAACGAATGTTGAAAAAGCCTGTAACACTAATGGAACTGTATTGTCGTATTTGGGTTTTGTTGAATTTTTTCGCCGGTGATTTGTCCGTTCTTTATCCGTTGAGAATACTAAGAAATGTGACTTTCCAATTACAAAGTTCCTAGAGATCGCAGTCTACTTGACAACAATATGACAACAAAGCATCCTCAATGTGTTTTGATTGAAAACAACTTCGTAACGACACATTACGTTGATAAGGAAATACCTGATCTACGTAATGGTGAAGTGTATGTTACGTAATAACATATGAAAGGTAAAAAAGCGATATTATAATAAATATTAAAACGTCGGGAATGAAAACAGTAGGCTGCAAATTCACATAAAATTAAGGTAAACAAAACAGAACAATTCTGTAATTCGATTTTACAGTAGACTTTTGTAAACTAATTTACATGCAAAAACTGTAAAGAAAAAACAAACCCTTAATGTTTTTTCATGATTACAGTCTGGCTGTGAAAAAAACATTATTTGGTTGGAAAAAAATTTGCCATAAAAATTATGTAAATTTACAGAGAAATTTTTTAACAGTGTAAGGTCTGGATTTGAATTGTTGAGACAGACCAAAAAGGCAATTAACTACCCTCCTTTTCTGCCTAAAACTCAAGTAAATAACATTTTAGTGAACGGTGATGAGTGTAGGTATATGTCACATGGAAATGGGAGGTATGCAGAGTAATAACTTGGAAATATTAGGTGATCAATTTCTCTTAAACTGCAAGTGTTTATATGATTTTGAAGTGTAATATGCCCTTATGTTTTTGGTGAAGGTCAAAAGTCATTGGAGTCGAAGATGCAAACGTCTCAACTTGCTACTCTCTTAAAACAAACTCATCTCAAATGCAAGGAACCATATTGCCCTTGGGCTCTTGTTTTCAAACTCAGAACAACGCCAAACATCGTCCACGCAAGTTCATCTTGTTCGCCATGCATTTTCTAGCAACTTAGTGCAGGGAGTTGCAACAAAGCATTTCTACTCAGTTCTGAACCACTAACATGAATTAAGAAGATTTTTCCGGTAAAAACGTTTATCTCTCAACCTTGGAAGGGTGACTGTTCTTCAGTGAGACCTACTTTCGCGAAACAAATGTATTCTAAAGTTGCGAATCTTTCGCTTGTTTCGGCTGAGACTAAAAGCACTACAAACAGAAAACTTAGTTCACTCAATCTGCAAACTGAGTGTACAAATTTCGTATCCAGTGTAAACTGGTAAAGACAAAGAACTTCTGAAGTTATTCTACGTAAGTGCGTGCTTGAGCACTCGGCCTTCATCCTTTGTTTTTCAACATGGGTGTTTCCCTAACAAGCTAAAAAAACGAGACAACCAATATGCCTGCAAAGAAAATGTAGAAAGGCCCAGGATTAATTACGTAATATTTCCAGGTAAATGTTTTTCAAATTATCTTTCTCCTTCAGCATGTGTTTTCTCTGGGATATAGGCTAGTATCTGGGAGTAGTCAGTTTCGTGTAGGCGGCTTCTTCTTTAAAGGCAGTTAACCCTCACCCTGAAGCACAATTTTGGTAGTAGTCTACACAAATTTCCAATTGGTGCAGCTCTTTGATTGACAGCAAGTTCAAAAATGCAGAGTACTGAGCTCACACAGAAAGCGTGGACTGCACTAGAAAGTGCTCTGGTAGCACATTGGGTTTTGTTTACTCACCCTGAAACAATAAAGTGATTGTGTCTGAATAAAGATGAGTTTTAGACAGTTGTGGGAGGGGCTTAAGTAGGTTAAGTAGGAAAACTGGAACTGTCTGTGTTGGGAAGGTATGTGGTCTTTAAAACAATCAAAAATATGTTTTCAAATTTAAACAAGTTCTACTACGAGTGCGTTTCAATGGAAAATCCACCAAGGTAACCTGGTTTCGGCCGTCAATAGTGTACATGTTATTCATCCCTCAAGGACATATTACTTGCACCTAAACGCCCCTTGCGCCCCGAGTGCTGTAACCTTACCCTCTTTTTCTTTATACTGCAGTTATGTTATGCATCGAACGGGTATATTACACTTCCTTTTGTTTCGACGACAAGGTTCTTCAAAATAACGGCTCAGATCTGGAGACAGTAAACGGTATCAGCGACATCAGTCGATTTTATCAAATCCTCTTCGCTATGAAGCTATTTTTCCAGCTCTTGCATCTAAATATGTTTGACGCCAACGTCTTATCCAACTTCGTTAAGAATACATCACATTTAGCAAGAATCGGGAACAGAGCCATCGTTGCAAAACGAGAAAGACAGCGGTTCTTGTATAGTTATGCAAGGAACTATTTGTAACCGCCAGTCCTTGACACGAATACTAATACGCCGATAGCATGTGAATAAATATAACAGCAATTTAATCTCTGAAAGAAGTTATTAATAGCTTCTTTACGGAATGACAGCACCATTGAATGAGATTTAGTTTATATCATAGATTAGCCTAATGCTGCACTGAGTGAATACATGGAATGCTCGCCGTTCGAAGCCGACAGAATTCAGTCACATCATCATATCGGAGCCAGTTCTTTCTAACTTCTCGGTTATATTATATGTCGGTTTAAAATTACTTTGGACGCCTACGATCTTAATTAATGTATATTAATTATGGTGTAGGGAGGGTTCTTGTACTTTTGAGTTTATTCAAAATGTTAGTCTTTCTAATTAACACTCTTTTATTTGTAAACATGAATGAAACATTAAAGGAAATTAAATTCGTGATTTGGAGCCAGACTCCAGACTTAAAATGTAATGCCTGTTGGGATACTACGGAGAAACAGGATTTAACCAGACCATTAAATGGATGACTGCATATTAGCAAATAAAGTCAGTGACAAAAGAAGATTAATTAACCAATTGTGGTTGTTCTTTCTTCCGCAGTGATTAGTGCAGGGCTTCATTCTCACCATGGTTCAATTAATTGAGCCCGATCCCAATAGTGACTCACTTTCATTTCATCACAAACTATTGTTTTTCGACAATTTTTTTTTAATTTTCATTAGTCTAAAGTAACTATGCTTTGATATCTGACATAGGGGTAGGGGCTAAATAATCTGGAAAAGGGGATAGTCATATATATAGTCTGGCAAGGACAGTAAAGAGGAAGGGTGAATATTTTGAGGGATTTTGTGTAAAACTGTACAGTAATGATAATTTGATATTAAACTTCTAGGAAGTGGAAAAGATTTGTTAGGATTTTGCTCCTTCGCGATTCTTGACTACAAGTCGGGTGATCATCAAGGGCGTGTGGAAGAGAGGGAATCCTAGGAGTAAGCCTGATACCACATTTAAAACTCACGTATTGTCTGGGACAAAGGAATTTTCTTTCTAGGTCTAAATGACGTTTAATTTTTTTTTTAATAGGGGATTTAAGGGGTGATACAGTATTTGCAAAGTTAAAACTCACACGTGATTACTTTTAATGAGGTGGCGAAACGTTTAGTGTTGCCGCTCAAACACTGACATTGAAATCAAAATATTTCCAAAGTAATTTTAAATTCTCTGTCTAGCGAAAAAAGGAGCCCCTTTTACGGCTCTCTCAGCTTTTTCCAGTTGTGGTTCGACTTAAACCGTTGGTTCCTGGGCGAGAAAAAGCCATCAAACTAACTACTGATCACTTGTTAAACTAACGGACTTCCTATATACAGTGACAGAGCATGTAATGCGTACGTGATATCCGCAGATTATCGCCACCGACTGGGACAAAAAAGGGACACCAAAATGGCCACCGTGAAGCTGTAATTTGTATGATTTGTCTATGACTCTGTAATATTTTGAACAAAAGTTAAGCTTGAATGGGACATATTTCTGCAATACATGTAGTGATTTGGACCTTACCTTGCACTATTTCAAAAATATTTCAACTTTCTTGCAAAAGCTGTGGATTTGCTTGAGCAAGTCCAAACTCTAACAAAAGACTATAGCAGACAGCCATCTTGCTACACCTTTTCTCACACGTACGGTCGACATTGTATGCAGACTCTGTCCATGTACAGGAAGTCCGTTGTTTAAATATATCAAAGTGACTTCTGAACGTAATAAAACGATGGCGCTCTTCGCAATTGAAAAAGATGTATATGTAGTCATGCTAACTGATACGTCTGAGTTCGTATGGTTCGATGGAGTTTTACGGCTTAGTTCCTAAACATTTGGTTAAAGTCGAGTTGATATTTTGAGGGTTTGATGATACAAACCCTTTCAGCTAGTAAGACCGCCCATAAGTGGGGTTTATCGGTCTCAAATCTTCTCAATTTCATTACTTTTGTGCAATTCCCACCCTCATAATTGGTGAATTAATGGATATTTTAGTGTAAAACGGGTCTGCAAAGAATTAAAATATAATACAAATATGTAGTGTATTTGAACTTTTCAGGGAATTTTGAGGCATTGGTGTGCTCAGACAGGCAATAATAAGTTCATTTCTTTTAACCCTAAAGGGAAGCATTGCATTTGTTTTACAGGACAAATTTCTTTAAAACTTCATTTATTGAAACACGGAATAGATTATTAGGAATAAGCCAGAAGGACAGACTTCTTTTCAAAAATAGATTTCCCACAAATGATAGTTCAATTATTTGTCGCTCAAGAGATAATTTGTGTACCAAAACTTCCAATTTTTCAAATGATGCAATTTCCATAGCTCTTTGTATGCATGATATGATAAAGAAATTAAGGTTTTGCTGTGGTTTATTTCTTGGACTGGATGGTTGATAATGAATTGAGTTATTTCCTTTGTACGCCACAATGAAGCATTTTATAGGCAATACTTCCCTTTAATTGAAATTCATGTCACTTGATGAACTTCATCATGAGTCATGAGTGCCCCTGGGGTTTAATAACATGCAGATAAATTTTAATAACTGGCATAAAAAGATTAGAGTGATTAATCCCTTCAGACTCTGTTGAATCACAGCACACGATGAGGGGATAATATAATAACGAAATTTAAATGGAATGGAGTTAGAAATCGACAATGATGACAATATTTTCTTGTACGTGAACTCTTTTGAAGTGAACGGGATATTTGTTCCCATGACATCTGAGGGAAAATCTTTTTTCAAAAAGTAATAATTAAGCTACGAATACAAATTAGAGGTTAACGGTTAGGTTTACGTAAACCAGGGATACTTTGTCTTTTTCCTTTATATATATATATATATATATATATATATATATATATATATATATATATATATATATATATATATATATATATATATATATATATATATATATATATATATATATATATATATATATATAAATATATATATATATATATTGAAAAGGTTGCAATAAGTTCTTACAACATAGCTTTACAGAACTGTTTCGTAAGGGCCAATAATGTAGGTCCTCACTCCTCAGCAGCCTGAAGTAGAATGATGTCAATAACGTTGAATACGTATGTGTTCGCTGCTTTTGAACGTGTCCGTTTTAAAGCACGAGTTCGTTCCGTGTTCGTTGTAAACAGTCAAGAACGGTGTACAGCGAGTCAAGATACATTCCCTATTAGAATAATTACACAGTAGATGTTTGTTCCTGTGTCTACAAGAGCTTATCAGTTCGAAACGAACTGATAGCGCTTATAAAATAACAAAATGAAAATAAGACGCGCTTGTTATAGACACGTCATAGAGGTTAAGCGACCATTATGACGTCTACAAAAGAAAGTATTATCTGCAGAGCTAGAACGCGCAAAATAGCTTAAGGGTGCGCGGGTTATTAAAATACGCACAAAATCTAAGTGTTTTACAGATCAGTTAGGTAAGCAATCTAGGCTGCATTATAAAAAGTTATTATAAGATAACAGCTACTTTTTACGGTGCCTACAGCTACTAACAAGTTCATTCCTATTATTCAAGGAAGACATATAATGTTTGTAGATGATGAGATATTTCTCAGTTACACAAAGATTGCACCTCTTGCTAGATGTGGAATAGGAATTTCCGTGTGCTAGAATTTTCCATTTGATTGAGTATGGCACTTTATTGTCCTTTAATGTACAGATATATTGGCTGAGGGTGGTGGCATTCCTTTGGTTTTCATTTCTAAAACTACTGTTGTGGCCGTTGAATCTTATTTTGAAGGGGTTTTCAGTTAATCCGACGTATGTTTCCACCTTGAGGTTGTCCTGTCTTGTTACTGAGGCTTGGTAGATTACAATTGATGCTAGGCAATTACCTTCTAAGGGACATAAGTTATCTCTTCGACAGTTGCAGATTTGATTACTTTGATCACTTTCTGCTGTCTTCTCAGCTCTTAAGATCGATTTGTTGTGAGAGGAGATGATTTGGTGAACGTTTGGCATACAGCTGTAACTAATTTTAACGGTGTTACGGTTCAGTATTTGGTGTAACTGATGGCCAGGGGGAAACATTTCTCGAGCAAATTTAAGAATTTCCTACCGACGTTGGTGGCACTTGAACGTTGGCACTGTATGGCGGTGTTTACTTTCTTATTTATTTATACTCGCTCCCATCGGATATATATATATATATATATATATATATATATATATATATATATATATATATATATATATATATATATATATATATATATATATATATATATATATATATATATATATATATATGTATGTATATATATTGCGTCAGACGATAACTAGTGCTGTTCCAAGATTAGGCGCCTGCTCAGGAGGTGAATTGCGAGTTGCTTTATCTGTTATTTGAACAAAGGCCAAACCAACTTGGCTTCAAATAACAGATGAAGCAACTCGCAATTCACCTCCTGAGCAGGCGCCTAATTTTTTGGAACAGCACTAGTTCTCGTTTGACGCAAGCCCTAACCAAAGATCAAAGTTGATGCCATATGTATATATATATATTATCTAAACGTATAACTAACGTTATATCAATGACCAGCCATCCGTTCATGTTAATTACAGCTAGGTGTCCGTAAATTTGACAACTTTGAAGTAATTGTATCTTGTTTGTAAATCTAGGAGGGCGCCTTTGTCCGTTAACGTATTCCTATAGAAAAAGTATGTGGAAACGTTAAGGCGGAGCCAATATTTCGCCCCCAATTTTTTCCCCCTAAGGTGGACTTATTCAATAACAACTTTCCCCCAAGTGCCGAAAGGGTTGTAGTATATCTGAATTGATGAATTGATAGTCCTTTCTAAAAATTTCATGGACTTGAGTTTGTTTAATGTGTGAGAATGTTTTCCGTTGTTTCGAAACTGCATAATTTGTGTGCCACGACGAAGTGCTCGAGTAATTAATAACTTAAAAAAAAAATTCGACAGTGGATAATTTTACATTGTGTTTGATGTATCAGAGTTGCAATGGCAGACCATCATATACTGGCCAGGTACATGTAATTACTCTCACTGGGTCTGGTAGTGTTTTGGAGTATCCATTGATTGTTTAGAGTCCAATGGATTTGTGTATGTTTTATGTGTGAGAGATTTTTCATTTCTTTCGACTTTGAAAATCTTAAGTACTGACCGATGTATCAGCGTTGGGATGTAAGAATTTTACATACGGATCCTATACATCTAACAACAATATTTAGGAATTGTGTTTACGAGTGTAATTTGTATCATCTCTAATTGCTCTTTCAGAATGCCGATTCGTGTCCAAGGGGATCGTAACTATACATCTCGCAATCTTCGTGATGCGACCCATCTTTGGTAAGTTTTCCTTGTTTATTGTTATTTAGTTTGTTGATATCTTTTATTTATAGCATTAAATCAAACAGACAAATGTGTTTTGGTCTTCATTCTTATTTATCATACCCTCCTAAGTCTTACTTGCTTACATACGTCTGTGCTACATCAATAAAAATTGCAAGAAAATTCACGTCACCCAACTTGGGCTGAAGTTACTGATTCGGCATTCTTTACGGGTAACAAAAGTCGACGCTTAATCATTTCATCGATCCAATGCTTTTGCCCTATTTACTTGCGGAGAAATTGCGAGGAAGTTCAAATAAGGTACACCACGGCCAAGCGGTATAAATGTGAAATGCTCACAATCTTTCACAAAGTGGACAAAATGGTAGCTTCTGAGGATGAATTCACACTGTTATTACAGAGACACAGTATTAATTCTGTATAGAGGAGCGTAATCACCCATGTCTTCACAGTGGCTTTACACGTCAAACACGCAGTTCAATGCACTGTATTAGCGTCGCATTACATTATTTCTGTGGTCCCAATGAATTTATACACTCATAAACATTTTAGCTAGGAAATAAAATTACACAGGCAACTGACTTGAGTAGCTTGAGTCCAATATCGATACCAGTTGGTATGTGTGACCTAAAATGGATTGATATCAGCAATAATTACAAACGGCAACCAGAGTATTCAGAATGATATCACGACTCACTACTATTGTGATAAGTTATGTGGATCTACATGAAATTTTTCCTCCCAACTAAGCCCTGCGACACCGTCTTTTCGAGGGATAAAACATAAGTAAGTCTGATGGATACTGGAGTTTTCCGCCTGGGTTTCTAACCAACTGATCAAAGATGAACCGGCCAAGGTCCCTTTCTACGGTTCCAGCTGTGACTCACTGGCTTGTTTATCCCACTACATTATTTCGCAGATCAGATAGTGCTCGCGACTGCATTGAAAAAATGTCTGTACATTTACAGAAAATAAAGTAAAGAAAAACAAAAGAATAGATAAAACGTGCTGTCAACTCATTGACAGCATTTTTTACGTATTTTTTTTTTTTTTTGGTATTTCTTTATATTTTCTTCTGTAATTGTACAAAATTTCTGTAACATTACAGACATTTTTTACATTGTGGTTTCATGAGGACCAGTGGCTCTCAAGATAGGATTAGACCTTCCGAGCTCTTGCTATATGAAGCTTGGTATCCACTTCCTCTTGCGATTTGCTGTGAGTGAACACCTTTTCATTCAGACGATCTTCACGAAGTTGCAATTAACCACAAGAGGTCGACGTCATTTTGTTCTATAAGTGTGCCATATGCAGATCTGCTTAAAGGGCATATTCAGTCACTCCATTCTGGATAAGTGTAGAAGTCTATTTCCTATTTCATGAATGACTCTTGAGAATTAGATTTAAATTTTCTCTCCGAACTTGGAGAGCAACTCCTTGGCTTTTCTTGAATATGTTGTGAAAAGTCCTAATATATTATAAAAGATACTAGAAAGAAAGATAGGTTGTTATTTCAGACTAAGATTTGGTGTCTTCTTTTGCTCTTAAGATTGGTTGAATTATAAAGTGAAATAGCAGTCGCCCAAAACTTTTTGAAGCGATAGCTAAATCACGATTTTCTTTTCTTCTGATTTCTCTTTAAAGTGCCTGTCATAATATTTGAGTATACTTATATATTCAAAGTAAGACAAGCATTAACTCCTAGTGCATTTTACATTTGAGGGGAAAGATATTGTCACATGACTCTCAACAGCCAATCATGACACAGGACGTTCTACTAAACTTTCTCAAGTTTGGTTACTGCATTTCCCCTTTAAGAGTTATCCAGTTATATGCTGGATTTATTTTAGTTTTTTTTTCATTAGGGAGTTGCGTTTTCTGGATAACTTTCTCGAGAGAGAGAGAGAGGCTGCCTGTGCGACTCTTTTCTGATACTACTGTTTAAATGATGAGGAATGAACCACGTGTTGGAATATTCCCCCAAATGAACTCTATATTTTTGACTAGTAGAAATACTAGACGTTATGTACATGTTGTGAAGGTGTGGAATTCCAAGTTCTATCGACTTATTGTCACGTTCTAAAAGTTGTAGCCCAGCAATTGCGCCATCACCATGGCCAGCAGTGAGTTGTCCCATATACTAGAATAGGAGTGAAAAACAACGTGTGGTGCGATTCATGTTTCCTCCCGTGCTTTTGAAAGAGCCCATTATCAAATATCGCATGCTCTTTAAAAGGTAAGATGAAAAACCTGAAGATATCCTCTTTGACAATGTCGAACACATCAAGTGCTCGGAAAGAATTTTTTACTACTGTAATCGTAAATGTTGTACTTAAACAGTTAAGCATCCACAAAACGTCTCGTTTGCAACTTTTTTGAAATTGATCCCAATTAAAACTATGATTTTGAATTTTGCTTCCGATATACGCTCGCTTGATTACAGTTGATAGACTCGGGGCTACAAAGTCCTCTAGAGAAACCTTCACTTAAAGAAAGAAAATCATTCACCCACAGTCCCACACAATCTCACCTTTAAGCGTTTGTTGTCTGCATGAGTCTCTCTTTCTATCAACAAGGTAATAGTCTATTTAGGTTTACTACACCCTTGGCACTGTACACTCTTCCTGTATAATTATTTACGAAAGTTGTGTTTGCACATATATTAATAAGGTAATGCAATTTGCTCTTTCTGGGTACTATGCATAGTACGTAAGTTGTTTCGTAAGCAGTAAAAGTCTTCGGTCCATCCTTCTAATTGCCAAAGTGACGTCGTTATTGCATAATTGTCCTACTTTTAAAGATTAATTTCGATTTTTGAACCTACTTGTGAACAGATACGGATAATGATCATTGCATTCTTGGGAATTCAAATTTGAGGAATCTTGCGTAGTGGAAGGCATTTTTAATGTAAAAAACACCGAAATGGTACTCAGTTAGCGATAATGCTTTACTTGGAAGAGTTGTCACATGGGATTTTATTCCACAGGCTATGTCATAGTCTTTATTTTATGGAGTCGGGATTCTACGTCACTGGAAGAACTTCTAATGAATTATCCCTTATTCTGATCCTTGACTTCATAGTTTCTTCCCCTTTTCAGTAAGCTATATGACAAAAGAAAAATCAAAGGATTCTATTTAGTTTGCCGTTTGCAAAAAATGCACCAGGTTAAATTTTTACACGCTAAAAAGGGTAGGGTATTAAAACCGGAATCTGGTAAAAACGTGAGTAATTTAGGTTAAAAAATGGACTTTTTGTGATCATTCTCAAACTTATTGAATTCAGTTAGTTGCTTTGATTAGATTCCTTTTCAGTGACCTTCTGGTCAGATGCTGATCTTTTGTGAGTAAGCTTTTTTGTAGAGTGGGCCACTTAAAGGATATTGGTTCTACAAAATCAAAAGAGTGACCTTCTTTAATATAGTGAAAAGTGTGAATTCACTTAATTAGAGTTTAAATTCACTATAAGAAGATGAAATTCATTCCAGTAAGAGTGAAAATTCACTCTGCAATGAGTGCCTGCAATGACCACACTCGTCTTCAGAGTGATCACTGTAGACACTTCATTAAGAGTGAGACTTATTTTGGAGTGAACTCCACTCTTCTTGGAGTGAATTCATACTCTTATGGAGTGAATTCACATTTTCACTCTTTCAAAGAATGATTAGGTTCACTGTTTTGATTTTAGAGTGTTGTTTTATAGTGTTGGCGCTATGGCTCAGAAAATGGCTCGGTCGGTGATAACTCCCTCACGAAACGGAGGTATTCAGATTTTAGAGGCGTTCGGAAACCGCAAAACAGTTATTTACTATTTTCTATTTAAATTCTATCAAAAGTTAAAGGTGCATTCAAATGATGACCCCCTTTCCCTTCGAATATTCAAACATAAATATTCATTGTGGAGAAAATCAGTCTGATTAAAGATTTGTTGATTATTCTACAAATGTCAAAGAGGGACTACATATGGGGTAGGAAGGTGAGGGAATTTCCCGTAGGCGAATATTTATTTGCGGGGTTTGCGAATCTTGTGCGAGAATTAGGTAATCGCCGACCTTAGCGCTAACACTAAATGTTTTACTTTCGCCTTTTGCCGACATTTTTTCGAGGCATATCAATAATCATGTGTTTTAAATAACTTGACTTTCAATCTAGGAACTGAAATTGCAGGGCAATGAAATGAGGGATTTCGAGTGATGGTATGACATCGTCTGACATTTTCTGGCTCTTTTATCACATATTCAGTGGTTGCAAAAGAATCTACCTTAAGGTTAGCTTAAATCTATAATTAAATTCAAGAATAGGCCATTATATTTTAGAGGTTGCAGTAAAATTTAAATTTATTCAATTAACTCGCATTCTCATAACTCATTCACTCAGTTGCTGCGATATCAACTTTGGTATTTATCCGCTGGATTTGAAATATTCCGACATTGCACCATAATTTGTGATTTTCTTCGCTTTTTGTACTAAATAACTTGACCTCTTGTCTATATTTCCCTGCATAGAGCTTGTAAAATGAAAGTGGGTCTCATGTCAAAAAATAAAAAAATATATAAAAAACATGAAAATGAATTTAAACGATCCAACCCCCATCTTCATAGGACATTCTTGAGCCGAGATATAATTAATTCACTTCAAGCATATTAGTTCATTGCGCAATAATTTGTGATTTTCTTGTTGTACAGCTTACATAACCTGCTTTATTTCCCCCCAAAATTTAAAAAAAATATGACCTTGAACACTTGTTGTTTGCCTGCATAGCATGTTGCATATAGAGGGCTTCATTAATTACATCCGGGAGTTCACATAACTGCTCCCTGATTACATCACCCTTAAGAGTAGCGTGCTTTTACCCTGTGATACAAGGTGCGGTAACTAATTAGAAAAACAAAGAAATATAAAGATTGTAACACAGTTAGATCACAAATTATCGCTCAATGTACCATTTTAATATGGGTGAATAAACTTTAACATTTTATACCTCAGCTCAAGAATGTCCTATGAAGAATGGAGTTGGACTGTAAGAATTCCTATTTCATGCTGTTTAGCACACACTTTTGAGCTTTTTGACTTGAGGTACTGTACAAGATATTCATGTAACCCTGTTAAAGAAAGTGTTCACACTTTGGCATAAGAGCGTTTGGGGCTTTCGGAAAAAGAAAGAAAACTAACTTTTGAAGCACAGGATGGTATCAAATATTATTGTGCAATTTAAACATTCTAAAGGTGCAAGAGGGAAATTCCACTCGGAAGAAGCGGGAAGTGATATTTAAATATCACTCCAAAGAGAGTGAAAATCACTCTAAAAGTCTAAGTTTGATTGTTGATGGAGCCTTGCAATCTTAAAAAGTGATCCTGCACTCATAACAGAGGGAATTTTCACTACTCTTCAAGTGAGTTTTTCCATTCCGAGATAACATTCTAACGGAGTGAATTCAGACTTCCACCCCACTAAAATGACCAAGTACACCCTTTGGTTCATAGAGTGTACGCTACCGTGTTTAAGTAAGTAAACTTACCTATTTTATGTATTGATCACGGACTTCCTATACATTGACAGAACATACTGCACGGTAGGTTGTCTCTACCGAACGAGTTAGAAAAAGCGCACCAAGATGGCCGTCTGCTATGATTTTGTGTGTAAGTTTGGACTTGCTCAAGTCAATACCAAATTTTGCAAGAAAGTTGGAATATTTTTAAAATATGGCAAGGTTAGGTCAAAATCGCTTCAAGTTTTGCAGGAATATGATATTTTTCCGATTTAAGTTTAACTTTTGTTTAAAAATAAAAGAGTCGTCGCCAAATCAGACGATTTATAGATTCATGGCGGCCATTTTGGTGCGCCTCTTTTGTCCCAGTCGGTGGCGACAGTCTACGTATACGTATATGTTTCATGCTCTGTCCATGTATGTAAGTCCATGGTTTTGACTCAGAAACACCGTGTGAAGGTGCAACTCAGCTTGATTTGGATTTATTTGCCAAATATTTTTGAAATTTCAGACTTCCGGGAACACTTTCAACATTTTTTTTTGTATATACACAAATTGCAGTTCTTTAAAGACTTCAATAACGTAATCATTGAATACGAAGGAACGATTTGGCAGTAACAGTGATAATGGCTCGCCCGTTTGAGGAAGGAACAATATTTGGTAGTTATCAATGTTTCCACAGCTTTCAACAGTTACACGTGTGAAACAAACAGCAGTATCCACAATTGTTTTTAATCATTTATCGACATTTTGAGCGTTCCTTACCGAAACCTCACAAGTGGGACGCGATTGCTTTTCAATTGACTCGAAATTTATTTCATACAACTCTGCGGGATACGGTTACACTAATAAAACAAAGTTTAACGCCTCCCAGTTTATTTTAGTACATTACTCTTTGATTTCCATACACACGGACATCTTTCCGTTTGCTATAAATGGTTTTTCGCTTTTGAAGAATTCAATTTACTTGCTGGAATTCTGGTCAAATCGTGTTTGGTTTTATCTGTACTATTTTTGCATCAGCGTTGAGTTTAAAATTGCGCACTTCACTACGTATTGTCTGTAGATAAAGAAGGGAAGTTGAGGTCTCCCTAAGGATTTGCCATTGCAGAATTTTCGAGTTACTTGTAGAATCGAAGGTTTTGGGGGTTGAAGAAAGGTTATTTTCATATCAGTGTTTCTTCGATGGTCATTCAGTACTAGAGAGATCTAAATATTGCCGTATATTTACGTGTGATAAAACGGAGGTACTTCGAAGCTTGCCAGTTACATGTATGGATGATAAGTCTTAGTTTCGAGTGAATTTTTATATGGAGAAGTGGGGTATGTTAGATTCAAATTAGACTGGATGACTTTTCCATAAGTGGTTAGTTAAATGTAAGCAAAGGATATCTATAACATAGAAGAAACAAAGTTTGGCAGGTCTGGATGGTGTCATCCGTTTTGAATGCCGGTATAGCCAGGCGATGGGCGATACTTTCCGTCCAAAAATTACAAAGGGATGGTTTCGCTGAGACGGGCAATAGAAACGGATGAATGAAGCTTTCATTTGATGTTTGCGGAACAAAACGAGTCTGCTCCGAGGTATAATAGGCATCAGCCTTCAGATAGGAAAATCTGAGTCATTGAGTAGAAATGGATAATTACGCGTTCCCTGCAAGGGCAAAAAGCCGTTGACCTCAACAGAAAAAATTATGCTTCTCAGCCAAATAATATTTACTTTCATGGCCACTGGAAGACTTTTGAAGGTAAAAATTCAAAAGCAATAACATGCAACCCTATTGCAAAATTATCAATTTTCCCATCCATAACGATGGTTCACTGTGCAGCCGGTTAGGACAGTCCAAATTACTAACCTCCTTTTTTCTGTCGAAAAATCTGTCTCATATAATACCCAACCTTCAAAAACCTTATTCAAACATCTTAACTGGGTGAAATTACCGACAATTACCGAAAATCAACGACATAACACAACACACAGCATGTGGCGAGCCGCGAAACGTCCTTAAAACTTTAACATTTCATATCTGCGGGCGTAGAGCTCGCCAAAATGAATTTACGAGGCTTTAACAATGCTTGACTCAATAATTTGGAAATAAATTCGCTCAATTTGATCCACCGTTGGAGACAACTACGTGACGGAACCGAAGCCATTTAAATGTCACACATTTTGACTATGGCCTACGGTACAGTACATGAAGGTTATCAGCGAACATTACCACTTGATTTTGAGCAGGCTCGAAGGCGAGGGAATTTAGTTTCTTCTGGTGTAAAGGCTTAAGTTGGCCTCCTCGATTCATTTAAGTGGAATAGGAAATAATCAGTTTCGGTTACAGTTGATGCAGACAGACCGACAAGATGTTAACTTAAGAGTTTCAATTCCCTGATCACCAGCAATGATTGGTTGCTATGAACTTCGTAGACAGATTTCAGATTTGACAAACAGATGAATGTACCTTTAATGAATAGCGAAATGGAGTCCCTCCCCGCGGGGTTAGTAACAATTTTGAACTGATTTCTTCGACATAACCATGTAGTTATATTTGGTACTTTATTGAAAAGGTAATTGAAAACGCTGACATTTTCTTATCTTCAATTCATGTATTTTTCATATGTATTTTTACTTTTGCTTGTAAAAATTTGTTTAAGCTGATCTATGAAAATTCGTCTATTTTTACATATGCCTGAAGGGAAATCTAGTGTGAAAGAAAAGGTTTCGACGAACGCGTTTTGTCCACAAATCTTAAACCACTTCATAATGTAAAATAAGGCTCCTTTGGTTGCAGAGTCCCTTCAGAAAAAAGTTTGTCTCACTCCGTATAGCTAGTAGATAAGAGCGCCCTCTATTTAACAAAGTCGCTTTTAAAGTCTTCTACTCGGAAGAACATTGCACAGCAAGACACTGAGAATTTTTTTTTGACATCCAAAAAATAAAGAGCACACGCTTACATTTTCATGACCTGATGACGAAAGCCTTCCTGTAATTTGTATTCATTCATAATGGCGTAGTCTTCGATTAAACGCTCGCTAACTCGTCATTTGCGAGTAACGTGTATAAGGATGTGGCGTGCTTCATTTCCACCGACCTCGCAAATTTCGTGGGTGGTTGGTTCATGTTTCATTCTGGTTTGTTAATTTTGGATCCCTCTCGCCAACTGGCGAGTTAGTTTTAAGACTGATGTGCGAATGACAAATGTATGACCCACTCTATCATCTATTTTTAAGAGGGTTTTCTAACAGTTGTTTCTTACATAATCTCTCATAGGCCTATTATTGTCCATTAGTAACTATAACTGACAGGTGTGATTTTTTTTTAAATTGTGCACAACCGAATGACTGAGCAGTGTGTTGCGTTGATAAAATAGGTTAATACATCAAGATATCCATATGACATTTCGTTAGGTTGTAATATTAGGTTTCTTTTTTTTTTCTATCGTACGAGCTAACTGAATCTTCACATATTATATCAATGTACCGACGTAATGAGTATCTTCCATAACATTAACATTGAGATCATTTTTCATTACATTGAAAGCATAGTGAGGCTGAATGACTTTCACTTGTAATTATAAATGAACCGTTGGGAAGACAGTTGCTCTAGAACCCTTCTTATCATGTACCCGGAGAATTATGAGTTTGAAAGGGGACGTGTGATGAAACGTTCCCTCTTACTTTTTGTTACATTCTCCTTCTCTGCCTGATTATCTTTTATCGCTCCAGGGAGGAAATGAAGCCCCCTAGACCCACACTTGATATGGTCACATTTTACGTCTGATTAATTGATTGACAGTAACAGAAATATTAAAATACAGAAAAAGCTACGTAACATTTGATGTTAGCTAACAAGTCCATGAAGCATGTGTTAATTGCTTTTCACGCGGTGTGAACACAATGAAAGCTTAGCTCAATTAAGGACACAGATCATGTGACAAACTCAGATATCAGTTACACCCCACACAGCCTTTGATCTACTGGGGTATCTATGTGGCTTTTTCAAGAATAAACGTCACGGCATGCTAAATTTCTATCAATAACCAAATACTGCTAAAAGTCACCCAAACATTAACAAAGACAAGGAATTCAATTGTTCTGCTAGGTTTAAAAATGACCTCCCTGCTCACTGATGAGAGAAAGCAGGGGATTTCATGGGATTATTTCAGATCAATCAGGGTTTAAAACTTCAAAAACTTGTCCATGCAATAAATGAATTCTTACGAAAAGACAGCAATGGAGGGAACCACATAACATTAATATTGATTGGCTCGTCTTTCAATTACTGTTAATTTTCACATTTTCCACACAACAATTGTACACCACATTTGTTCGTTAATTCCATTTAGGGGCTATACACATGCGCACATCTTCCAAATCGCTTGGGTAAACAAACTAATCCCGCACCTACAACACGTGTTCCAGAATTTGAGTTTACATTGAAATTTGGTGAAATGATTCTTTTCCATCCATCAATAACGTAAGGAGGAACCAATCGTAAGTGTGGCTTTGTGCAGTGACCTTTTTTTTTTTTTTTTCATTTTAATCTGCCGAAAAGTAGGTTCCTTTTCGGTTTGGCTAGACACTTCTATTTATATTTAGTGTTGTTTATTTTGGTTAACCATCAATTCACCACAAAGGAAAATCAAGAAATAAGATAAAAAAAAGTGTAATAGTGTCTGTTTCAAAAAATGATTGCTTTTTCAAGTAAGAATTATCAAACTTTTTTCAAAAGGGTGTTTCATTTGAGGCGAGTTCTTCCGTATGTACAACAAATATTCGCAATATGAGCAGAGTAATACGCGTCATAATGCCATAACCCCCTTATGTTGAGAGTATAACAACGGAAGTAAGGTAGACGTTCTGGTGTTGTAGGACAGTTTTTAGCATTTTGTGCAGTCATAATATTAACATGCATCGGTCGGCCTTCGGGTTTGGCGCCAGTGTGCCAATCCACTCAATATTTCCTCTGACGAAAGATCATATATTTTCATCACATCGTTAGCGTAAATATGAGATTTAAAAAGAACACAAACCTCGGGACTATTGGGATTGCTTTAGCCTCGTTGGAATCTTACAGGTAAAACAACTACTCAATCTACAGGTTTCCCAGAGAGAGTTAAAACAATCTCTGTGGAATATAAATCAATAAAGTGCCAGAGAAGACTTCACTTGACTAGTTTTAATATCAGTGTTGTAAGAGCGACCACCACTCGTTTAAGTGACACAGGACAAATGTGACAGAGACTTCTGATGACATATAATTGTAGTGCTCCCGATGGAAAACATCTTTACTGGACCAAGCATCAATACGTGAGATCTTCATTTGTCGAGATCGCGATGCATTTAAATCTTAAGTAGCTAAATACAAGAGATTCAATCTTACACTAGATACTATACGAGTGTACAAGGGCAAGGGTAAAATTTGGTTTTAATATCAGCCTGATTTTGGGGTGTAAGATCAGGGTTCAAATCGGACTAGATTCGGGACATTGGTCCCTTATTCGTCGAAGACTCCCTGGGTAGACAGATACCTGTGCACGTGCTTAAAAAGTGCTACTTAGCCTTGTGAACTATAGGAGGAAGTACAAAATTTTCCATCTGGTCTGTTAAAGTCTGAGGAGGAGTTTAAGCGAAGATTATGTTTTCATATGTGAAAGAAGAACTGAATCTAACTGAAGTGGGCAAAACTTCCAGTCAAATCTGACGGATACTTTTCTTGGGACACAAGTGAAATAAAGTCACTAGAGTCACTAGTGTTCCAACGTGGGCTCGATGTCAGCACAGGTTATATCACTTCCTCGCATTCACAGGGAACATTTTGTTTTCCTTTGTTTTTCATACTGTTGTGTGGACCTAAGAAGAGGACCGACCTGTGAGAAATTCAAAGTTTGTGATCCTCTCATGTCACTTGTACAATCCCATTCTGATAATAAAGGATTGTTTGGGAGTAAATGGGCTGTAAAGTTTAAATAAAAACAAACGACTTCCTAGGAAAATGAGGATATGTTGTCTTATGTGCCTGCTTCAAACAATCGCTTTTGTTGAAAATGTGAAAACGTCACCTGCTAACATCTCGAGAACCGTACTTCGGATTTCAACGCAAATTTCACCAGAATGCTAAGAAGAAGTACCCTTTTAACATATCAAAATTTGATGTGACCTTAAACCCTTCTTCAATATCAATCAAGTTGTTGTTGGTTTTAATTACAATTGTTGACAGGAAGAAAAGGACTTTTCTAAATGTTTCGTGGTAGTGCAATTGCCCTTATTCAATCGTAAGGTTGAAAAAAAAAACGATTTACTAACTGAAAGAAACAAATGACAGATATGGCCAAAGTGGCGATTTTTTCATCTACATTGGGTAGAGCATTACCTCATTTACAAATAACTGTGCGAAAAATTAAAGTCAAAAGGGCGAATGTGTCAAACTTTGGGTAGATATAGCCCCCTGTCTGGCTGTGCCACTGCCCATGGGTACGACGTTTTGGATGTCTGTAAGAAATAGTTTCATACTGACCATGAGCAGTGGCCTGTTATACAGAGAAACAACACAAATTTCTGTGAAAAAAAACATGGAACGTCTTCCTTAGAAGTTAATTAGTCAGTCAGTCATTCAGTCAGTCAGTTAGTCAGTCAGTCAGTTAGTTTAAGACGCATTTGGACTTAGACCAAATGGTTTAAGTGGAGCCCAGTCCTTTTTCCAGTTGGTGGGTACTGGTTTCTTTTTCCGACTCAAATGTTTATACCGAGAATCTAGGGCTATATAAATTCCACTTCGGGGTTTATCAAAAGGGACAAATTTGGAGTCAGTCTCCTCGACCTTGCCAAAATTGAGAGGTGCCACGGATTGCAAAGTCGTTATTGACTGCCACAAGCTCTCAATGCAAATGGCCGGGTTATCTTGTGTTCTACGTTACTACTTGAGACTTACCAAAACAAAGTCGACGACATTTATGGAGTTTATGGAGTCGTCAGATATGTAACAGTTCTACAGTGTGAAAAATTGCCTTTCCCAATCAAGAAAAAACTTTTCGTCGTACCGGTTAGTTATTTCTAAATCAACTTGCCTGTAAAAAGTTTACCCATGCGTTATGCTCCTATTGATCGTTCAAACTTTCATGGTTAGCGTTAGTACCGAGTAGTGACAAGGCTCAGCAGCGGTACCCCAGGCCCGTAGCCGGGGGGGGGGGGGGTCGGAGCGTTCGAATGTGCCATCCCAACTTGACGAAGGTCCATTTTTCCAGCCCTGTGTTTGAAGGGTCAGCTATAAAATATTTTCTATCTTGATACTGAGGACGAATTTCCATTCACTATTCTGCAGATTTCAAACTCTTCCGGGGAAGCATTCCCCGAACCCCTAGCAACTGCATGCCTACGGCACGCTCCAGCCGCCTCCGTATTTGGAAAAAGATCCACATCTTGGAAAAAAAAGACCCACCCCTCCACTTGGGCTGGCTACGAGCCTGTACCCATAGCTTATAAACGCGTCAGGAAGTTAGGTTGCTTCCCAAAGACCGACGTTTCTGCGAAACTGATAAACATCAAGTCGTTGTTGGAACTGTAGGTCTGTGCCGTAAGCCTCGGCCACGGACCTTCTATACATGAAGAGAATACCTTACGCTAATTTGTGGCCACCGTGGTGTGAGTATAGGCCTAGCAAGATAGTTGTCTGCTATGGGTTTGTGTGAGTTTGTACTTGCTCAGGTAAACCAACAGATTTTGCAAGAAACTTTTGTTTTAAAATGTTACAGATGCGTCGTCAAATTATACAAAATTATAGCTTCATGGCCATCTTGGTGCGCCTTTTTATCCCAGTCAGTGGCGACAATCTACGGATATTCTCCTGCGTTACATGCTCTGTCCATATACATAGGAAGCCCGTGGCCTCGACCTATTCAGATCTGCTGAAACTTTAAAACAGGTCTTCATTAAGGAACGCGTAGGTGTATATTTAGCATCAATTACTTGTCACTTACCATTATCGACCATCAACTCCAGAGAGCTACTTTTTTTCATTTTTAAGCTGCCAAATGTAATTTCTGACAAATATCCTTCGAAGAAAATACATAGCTGTGGTTTGGGCTAAGGTCGTCGTTACGACCCTGAAAGGTGTGTAAAACCACACCTCCCGGCTGCACTGTTTGACTTCTGGCCGGGTTGTATACACTCTGCCTGAAGTGCAAGAAACGGCAACGATTGGAAATGCAGCAACAGAAAGGGTTGCTATGGTAACTTACACCATGGCAATATGTAATACCTCCTTGGATGATATTCAGGAGATCATTATTACTTCATCTCACACCTTGCATTGCCCTTTATAATATTAGTGTTTTTTTTCTGAAGTATATAGTAAACTTAGGACCAGATGAGCCCAGGCGTAGGTGGCATCTAAAGAGGGGTACATAAATTAAAAATGAAGAACTATTGGAAGATAATGAATTTAAATGAAATCGGTAAACTCGATATGAACCTGGAGGTTTTTCGGTGTCCTTTCTTTTTTTTTTAATTTTTTTTTTTTTTTTTGAAGGGGAGGGGGGGGGGTGGGGTATTTGTGTCGTTGTTTTGCTGTCCACGGTTTATCTACCCCTGATATCTCTTGAACCTGCCATCATTCGAAAACAACCTCCTCTATCATTAATACTTAGTCCAGTTGTGATACTTTAAATCTGAAGAGCGTAGGTCGACAATAAGTTCGAGAACAGGTTGAATTCCCCACACACCATATGAATACTTTTAGGTTTATATAGAGTAATTTGACAGGGGAACAAAACTGTAAGACTGAAATGAAAACATGTTACGTTAGAAGAGGTGTTATTCACCTTTTGACCCCAGAAATCAATAATTAAATGGATGCTCAGTGAACGGTAACATGTAAAATTTATAAGGTACGGGGACAGTATAGCAAAAGTGACATATCGGTTAGCCGAATTTTGATTTCGGACAATACAGGGTCCAAATCGACGACACTTCTGATAGCTCTGTTAGAAAGATGGAGAAGATGAGAATGTCACCTTGAATTGGGCGTAATGACTTGACTGGCTTTTTACGACTGAAAACCGCAAAACACCAACTAACCTTGACATTTCTATCGGGTGTTCACAGCCCAAACAATGACTATGGGTGCACCGTACTGCTGCATATATCAAGAATGCTCGTTTGTATTTAATATTACCTCTTTTTTGTCTTTTTTTAATTTTGGGACATGAAGCACCTATTCGATACGATTTTTACACCATATGTGTAATAATTTGACAGAATGGTTCGATTTTCATTCTATTCCCCCTTTTTTGGTAATTCCATTTTCGTTCATAGCATCACCAGATTTGAACCAATTTGGTGGTTCGGGATTCATTTGGTAAATAATTTAGCCACTTAGTGCAATTGAAATCACAATCTAAATGGAAAAACAGATAAATCCTTAAGAAGCTTACTTCTTAAGAATTTATTTTAAGATTTTAATTTTAAGATTTTAGTTTTAAGAATTTTATTCTTAAGATGCCCTGTACTTAAAGTTAACCGCAAAAATACGTCACTGTACTGGTAGATTCTGAAACCAAGGTTAAAGTTTAAACAGATAAATATCCATCGTTAACCCTTTACCGTTGTTTGGGTCCTTTTGGACCCATACGGAGAGCTCGGCTGTCACTCATCTTTACCGTTTCACGCGGAGCTCGAAACTGCGAGTAGCTACCCGAAAATTCGGCCACAACAACGAGAGAGTTAATAGTTTAAGGTCACGGGGTCAATGGCCTACGGAAGCCGATGCGGGGGGGGGGGGGGGCTACGTCCGCTTTTCCGCCCACTCCCGAGGCGCGCAAATATGCCCCGATCGGAGCACAACGGTAAAGGGTTAAAGGGGCGAAATTCTCTAATGATGCTGAGCAGGCCCGTAGCTAGGGAGTCCTCCCTGAAAATGTTTCATCCCCTGGTAAGTTTACAGTTTGACATCGCCTTCATAAATTTGGTCACATTAAGCCCATCCCCCTGAAAAACGGTTCGCCCCCTGAAGAGGTTTCAGCTCACCTTCGATGCCATGTCTGGCTATGGACCTGACGCTGGATCTCCTTTTTCCTTTAACGTTTAAGTCTTCACTTTTTAAAATGGGTACCTACTAAATTAGTTTTTTTTTCCGGTAATGATTACAAATCCTGAACTCCAAACCATAAGTCGGATCTTGTTCAAAAGTTGGTTCCTTTTTAAACCTGGCCATGGAACCTAATGTATGCTTGATGAGCGGATTTGGTATTTTTTGGCGCGTTTTCACATTCACCAAATACTCTGGGTTAAACAAAACTCACTCCCACACCTACACCAAGTTTTCCTAAATTTAAGTTTACTTAAGGAAAGTGTTGGAATCTTCCTTTAAACCCATATGGAACAATAAAAGAAACCTCACGTAAAAGTTTGTTACCGTTGACTGCATATTAACAAAAAGAAATTTAACCTGCCGTATTTTCGTTTACTTAGGCTGATCACACTTAGGTTAACCCTTTACCGTTGTGCTCCGATCGGGGCATATTTGCGCGCCTCGGGAGTGGGAGGAAAAGCCGACGTAGCACGCCCCGCATCAGCTTCCGTAGGCCATTGACCCCGTGACCTTGAACTATTGTCTCTCTCGTTGTTGTGGCCGAAGTTTCGGGTAGCTACTCGCAGTTTCGAGCTCCGCGTGAAAGAGTAAAGATGGGTGACAGCCGAGCTCTCCGCATGGGTCCAAAAGGACCCAAACAACGGTAAAGGGTTAAGGTCTGGATTTATAATCTCGTACTGCACTTTAATGGGGAAAAGGGGTACACTCTGTAATGAGCTCGGCTTGTATAAAATGCGTTTCCCACGATTCGATGCGGCAAAAAGTTTCCGAACTCGCTTATTGAAGACGCTATTCGTCTACGTTCTGAGATAGGATGTTTAATACAGACAATTTTCGCTCTTATTTAAGCATCGGCATGTGAGAAAAATTCATCAATCACAAGAAACATTGAAACCGAGAAGCCAACCGAATATGGCTGTTAAGGTGTGAAGTCCAATGGTCAAATGTATGTTATAGCTCAAAGTTTCGCGGACAAATTTATCCTAGCCCTAATTCATCTTAAAGGGCAGGAGCAGTCATCCCAAACTGGAGTTAGTGTAGTAGACTGTCCAGTTTCATGATTGGCTGTTGAGAGTCACGTGACAATGTTTTTTCTATTCAAACGTGAAATTTACTGGAAATAACTGATTGGTTTACCTTGATTATGCAATAGTTAAATCATAAAATGTAATGAAAGATACTTTGAAGAGAAATAAGGCGAAAATTTTGCTATGTAGCTTTTCCTTCAAAATAAGTTTGGGGGGACTGCTCTTTACCTTTAAGCAATAACTGATCATCTTCATAGTAGCTTATAGATAAATAAAGGCAAATGAATTGCATACGTAATCGTTGCCTTCATGGGTCAAAAATTAAAATCGTAAAACATGAGGAAAGATAAAATTTATGGTTACTTGTTATTTGCAAATCAGTATTTCAGCAATGATCGTATAAAGTTTCATGATTGTGATGTACAGACTGTGCTGGCTGCATTTGTGTTCTTGCGGAAGAAGATAACATGATTCCAAAACGGTCTCTTGTCATGGTTTGCGTATCCGTAGCGGTAAACTTTATTGAACCTCACAAAGTGAAAAGAATATGAGGTAAAAAGATTTGCAACCCTATAGAGTGTCTTCTCATTCGTACTTCGAAAAATGTAAGGTATACGATCTAGCATGTATGTATAATCATTGGGTGAAATTGATCCTTTCGGTTTAAAATCTTACCCGACCGGAAATGAAATATGAATCACCTGGGGTAACAATTTATCCAACTTTTGCAGCATTTGATTTAGTTTTATTCTAAGGAAAGACTGACTTAATTGAAAGCACTCAGCGATTGTAGAGTTTTCGTATATGAGTATCCTGAGATAAATATATATTTATTTCCCGTCATTAGAGACTGGCAATCGAGGATCCACGATTCTGATTGCTTGACCACTGACCGGGTTATTATCGGGCACACCGTTGGTAATTCTTGAAATGGTGCAAGAGGTGGTTTTTCTTTAACAATTTAGGAATACAACCAACTTAGTGCCCAACTATTGTTGGCTGATGAACCCGTCCCGATTCGAAAACGCCTCCTCAATTATTTCGTCAAATTTGAAGTCCGAAAGCTCATTTACCAACAAATATCGGCTAAATGCACTTTATTCCTTTATTAAACTCTGCACGTTGAGACATTTCTGGATCTGCTTTTATAAAGATTTAACGGACAGGCAAGTAGGGCAGTGTAGATAGTAGCTGAATGACGCGGCTCATAAGCACGTGTGGCTGTTGTACTTAACACTGTTTGATATTTGTCCGGCAGTAGGCGTGGCTATTAAGTCGTGAACGAACTCTACAGACTTCATTGCATAGACGTTGAAGAATCGTCGGTTTTATTAGGATGAAAAAAGTCGAATCCATCACTTAATGTATCTGTATACTTCACAACAAAATTTGAAATTCCCAGGACAGTTATGCAATATTGTAAATTAAGCTAAAAATATTTTCTTGTTAAATTCAAGAACATTTTCAAAAAAAAAAAAAAATTAAAAACGCGACTTCTCCAGATTTATATCTAACATTTCATTTTTAGTTGAATTTTGAAATAGAAAAAAGGAAGCATGTCTGCGGCGGCGGACGTCGAACGAAAAGTACCCCAGTTCTTATCTAAAAGATTACCTGTCGAAGATTGTGCTTTCTACTGTTTAATGCCTCGGGCCGAATCAGACGAGTCGTTATTCTTTTTAATTCAATTCTCACCCAATCCCAACCTCTCTCGTAAATGCCACTTGTACTAGACCTCTTTATTAACGATGTTACGTTCCTTCGGTTCATCAATGTCGCATTGATGAAAGTAGAAAAAGAAAAGGACATTTTTAAGCGCAATTCTGTGCGATTTACAAGGCAACAAACAGAAAACAGCATTTTAGGAATGAACGAAAAATAAATTCAAACCACTGTGGTTTGGTTTTGTGACCTCATGCAATTCGCATACCGCAAATCAAAAAGTCAAATGCGACTAAGTTTTTCAAGGAATGGATCTGAAATTGAGCTGGGACATTTCATGACCATTTCCCGAATCCAAAAAGGAAGTTTGGATAAGATTTCTCAGAAGTGATGTTAAAACGTAGAGGTGAAATATGTTTCTCTTGTTTATGCGTCTCTTTCGTGACACGTCTCCACATTCAGTGAACCTTTCTTCTTCTGATTTTTAGTCTTTCTGTCTTTGTTTTTGTTCTCTAATTAGCTGAATAAATTACATTAAGTAGTACAGTACTTGCACTCAATTCGAGTATGAGCCCTTTAATCCAGGCGGCCCAAATTTATCCTATCCTTTCGTGGAAAATAGTTTCAACACCACACAAAGTTCCGTTGTCATGTCACATGCAAATTATTTTCACACAAGCCTCGTCATTCAAGTATAATGTTTCATTCTAAATGTAACTAATTTTGACCAAATGCTTCTTACTCGAAGAATACACTTTAAAACAGTAAAACCTTGTGAACATAATACCGTCAGGTTTATTTGAAGTTAGTTTACTAGGTTAACTTTTGTATCTTTGGAGAAATTTGACACTTGATGTTCATCCTCTATTTCTCTTTCTGGTAGAGTTGCTTGGCGTTTTTTTCGAACCCTCCGGAAAATATTGCGCGTCGATTGAATTTGGGGTTTTGACCTTTGGTGCATCTTCTCAGTGGTGGTTGTTTGTCAGCCCTTCCCACTGGGACGATGGTTGTAGAATACGTCCACGGTATCTCCCGCATGTCGTAACGGGCCGCATACCGCATACCTGGCACTATATAACCTAACACACTTGTGTTGGTTTGTCTTTTAAAGGGGAGTTTAAGCAAAAATTTACTTTTTATACGTGAAAGAGGAATAGAATCTACACAGTGTGATAAAAGTTCACTGAAACCGGCCATGTATTTCTGGAGATATCAATTAATGAAGTCACTACATTTGTGTTCCAAAGTGAGTTTGAGGGCAGCAGAGCATATATCACGTCCTCACATTGACAAGAAATGCTTTGCGCCCCTTTGTTTTATCAGAAAGTTTTGTTGACCTTGAAATTAATAGGAACAGGATTGGTTGACCGAGCCACTGCAAATTGACCATAAATTTGCCTCCATGATTGAAAAATCCGCATTTTGACCTTGACAAGTAGTTCATAAATACCCTTCTGTAGGCAGGCCAATTGTGGTTCCGTCGCTTGGTTGCCAAAATGACTCCACTCCACGTCGTTGATTTAGATCTATGGTATGTGTCGGTGAAACGTCACTGTGGTATGACACTTACCCCGGACTAGGTTTGTTTAGTCCACCTTTAGCTCTTCACAAAACAAGGTCCGTCAAAGCTAGGAGGTCTGCCTCTAAAATTGGATGCAAACTCATTTGAATGCACACTGCTTATTCATATAGATGTAAACATGATATAAACAAGTTTATTGAAGTTTAAAAACCCCATCATTCTATCAGCGACAAGAAAGGTTGTTTGCTTCTGCTTTGTTTATACTTTGGTGGTTTCCAGTTGCACCTGGTAATTGATACTCATACACAATCCCCGTCAAAATGCCCGATTCGGCGGGTGTATGGTTAACAGGGCTCTAAACAAATGTTTTCCCCAATGTGATCATTGAGGTCAGGCCATTAACCCGTGTTAACCCCATGTAAATTACACCCACTCATCCTACTCACGACCACAGCATTGCCGATAACCGAAGCTTTCATCGATTACGATACAATCCCACATACGCTTCTACACTATCAAGATTCTCCTGTGTATCCTCACCCACAGGGTGTCAAAATAAATGCAGTAGCTCAAATGATCCGTTCACTTTTAACTACACGTAGGCCTATCATTTCATCTGGCACTGTTGTGACACTTGTAACAGGAAACATTGTGTATTAATCACAAGACTAATGTTGGCGTGTGCAGAATAGAAAGTACGCTATAAACCGTGGCTACGCCTTTAAGATAACAATTGAACACTCACGGAACCTTTTCATTTCTATGCAAAATCATTGAATTTCACTTTCTTTTGCTTTGGCAGACTTTGTGGGTATATGACTAAACTAGGAATATGCCCTACAGTCTGCTTCGTAGTCATCACAGCAGTGTGCTCGACTGAGAACCAATGTATTGAGCATATTGAGGATGCGCGTTACGTAGTGTAGTGTAGTGTGGTGTTGGGATTGTTTGGAACGAAGAAGTGTTCCCATACCGTCATAATTCCCTGGCAGAAAAATGTGCCATTAAACATTTCAACGCACGTATTGGCAGGGAGCATGAAAATACATTGGAAAGTGTGGCAATGAGTGTCGACGCACGAAACCAATCCGCCCCACAGCGCCACACCTTTCTCTGCATGATTGCCACAATTGAACAGTTCGGGAAATAACCGCTTTCGGGGGAAAAAGAGGTTTCCCCATATCGGGAAAAAATTTACCTGTCTCAAAGGTATGAATATTTATGAGCATTTAGTGTCTAACTCTCCTCAGTCGTTGATTAGTTTCACAAATGTGTGTGTATTCAAATGTGATATCGTAATAACGACGCAAAGGGCGAAATCAAAAGGAACCTTTAACAACGTATTTAAAAACACAAATGCTGTTGCGATCCACTTGCACACCTTTATAAGGAAAATTTTGCAAAAGAGGTACGGCTGTGTCGAGTCTATAAATTAAGTTTAGGACAAAGAAAATAGCAAAATTGTTCGATAACTCAAAATCGGCGCGGTGGATAACCAAACGGGACAAAGCTTTTTTATTACACTGTCAACACAGATTTTGAACTTGGCAGAATTTTCCTTTCTAAAAATGGGTAAAAATTTCAAGGTTGTTTTGAACGTTATTCCGGTAGAATTTGAGCTGTAGGATCGCAATGCACAACGGGGGACATTTGAAAATTGCCCCACCCATGGAAAAATATTCTCCCGATTGGTTGAAAATTGATTTCCCCCCGAAAGCGGTTATCTCCCGAACTGTTGAAAGTGTACGACACTGAAAATTTTGAGAAATAGACATGATTTAGTAGAGCAATTAGGTATGAATTTACAAATACTTCAACACTTTACCCCCGTTTGCCACATGCTGAGTAGATCTTTTGCTTTTCCTCATATTGCCACCCATCCAACACGTGTCAGGACAGGGCAAAGCATGGCACTATGGAAAAGTGAGTCATTTTAGTATTAAAAACACACATTATAATGCAAATACCACCACCGCTCAAAGCCTAACAAAGTTTTTCACAGTTCAAAAAGGTATTTCATGGGTGGTGTTGGAGCTTTTGTCACACCATTTTTCGTTAGGGAATGCAGTCAGTTGTTGTTTTCACTCCAACGTCGTCCGTGTATCGAAAACCCTGATAACCGACAGGCTCAATGAGAGATTTCACGTGGTTGTCACAGATCATGCGCAGAATGTTATCGATACAAGCGCCAGACAACACCTTACCAACAGTTGGTGAACAAAGACAAATCACAAGAGACGCGTAACGCAGTGAAAGCGGAGAAAAACCGGCACAGCAGCTTTTCGATTTACGATAGGTCACCATGGGTATCTCACATGCTTGTAGAGCTGCTCCTTACTTATGTTCCCGACACAGCGGATTTTTTTTTTCGTTGCCAATAGAGACGTGACGTGCATGAAAAGGGTAAAAACAAAGAAAATTATAACCGTGGGGTGAAATCATGGAACGGAATTATGAAATACAATTTTGTACCCAAATGGCCAATCGCTCTACAGATCTTCCTACGCATTGCTAACCTGGCCTTACCCTAACACAAATTCGACATTTTTATGAAAGTAAGTGTAAGGGGATTTCGACATATTTATTATAATACTAAGATGTCAACCTTTCGAATATTACCCTTCATCCTAAGTCCCATCGGACAGCTTTCTCATTACAACCTGTAAAGATCCTCCTCCCTGTGGAAAATATATGCATAAAATGCCGAGGCTCCAGTCATTCACAATTAGAGACATCCATTGTCATTCCGTTTCTTGCTAAAACTGTATATTAGCAATCGTTTGAATCTATCACAAAGACAAAGATAGTTAATTAAGTTGTCTAAAGTGGAAACGTGTTTTTAATTACCATGAGTAATGATTCAACTGCTATTTTCAACGCATAGTTAGCAAATTATGGCATACATACCAATATCGCTACAGCTATGCACTCTTTACACGTAAATTTACCAACACTTGATTCCATTAAAATTGCTTGTTATTGTCTATAACCAATAAAGGACAGAAAACTGAACATTCTAAAAAATTCCAAACGTAACATAAAATGACCTCACCCTCCTTTCTTCAATCTTGTCAAGTTATTATCAGATATCCTAGGGAAGGCTCTGTTTCCCTTTTTCTTAAATTCCTGTAATAAAAGTTGACTTGAGATTAAATAGGAAGCGAGAAGACAAATCTTCTTTGGTCTCTAGCTTACATTTTTATGTTCAAATTTATTAAAAATACAATATAAATAATTGATTTAGATGATATAACTGATCAACACAAATTCTCATCGATTCCCGTCTTTGGTACAATTATAGAAACGAAACAATACAAATCATTGATCGCATTGAGTGGGTAATATAATTGGGTGATTGGGTGATATAATCGCATTGATTGGGTGATATAATTGACCATCTTACGTTTACATTTACTACTATTACTATGTACGCAAATGTTGTAAATCAAGTGCACTTGAAGAGCGAAATGTGTACTACGTACTTCAATTTTCATTACCTCTTAAAGGAAGTCAGCTGTCTCCCCAAACTACAATTTTTGTAGTAGTCTACCTAAATTCGAAATTGACACAACTTTTTTTGACTGACAGCAAGCTGAAAGTTTGCAGAGTGCTGTAGCTATATTACACAGCACGTGCTGTACTGAAAGTATTCTGATTACCCATTGGGGTTTTAACACATATACTCATTCTCAAGCAATATACTTACTGTGTATGATGTCTCCGGCGGAGCGGACTCTGCTTGCTCAACTTACAAAAGCAGGTATACGAATGAACAAGGAATATGCCGAACAGAGTGTTACGCATGCAGGCAAGTCTGGATGAGTTCTCTTCATAGTCGTCGAATTTTTTTAATAAATATGTGTGTATTCAATTGTGAGGTAATAGCTTAGACATTAAAAACACATATTGCTAAATACAAGTGACATTCAACTACTTATTTACAAATATAAGTGTTTCCACGACCCACTGGCACCCCTTTAAATGGAGAATGGTGCCCAAAAATTGCGGTTGCGTGAAGCCTGAAAGTTAAGCTTAGGACAAAGACCGTAGCTAAACTCGATTTCTCAAAATCGGCGTGATGAACAAGCAAACATGACCGTCACGACTCTTTTTTATTCCCCTAGCATCAAAGACATTAAGTATGCCTATTTATCTTTCCTGAAATCGAAAAAAAATGCAAGATTGATTTGAACGTTATCTCCGTTGAATTTGCGCGGTAGGCTCGCAAATTCATGGCATGTAAACGTCTTCCTACTCTCTAAATTCCAAATACTTAAATCATGGATTATTCAGGAATTAAAAAAGAATATTCACTCTAGAAGAGTCAAAAGATCCCGTTTGGATTGACGCTTTCCAATCGTAATTTAGACTGATCTTCAGTTTTACTCTACAATAGTGATTTTTTCCCTCGCTAGAAATGTATCGGGACAGGTGTGATGTTGATATTCTCCTTGTCGATTCAAGTTTCTCTCATCAATAGACCTACCAGCGTTAACCAAATCCTGACCAGGTGCGTCGATCCTTCGGAGCAGTTGGAAATTTTACCCAAAGTGAAAATGTTGTGGGCGGGTAAACAGATCGTTTTTCCCCCAATAATTCTTGCATAGTAAGAAAATTACAGAAAGAATACACAATATTTAACAGATTGACTTTAGTGCTTCGATGAAAAGTACATTTGAGCCAAGGTGAACTTATAATTATAAAATATATGCTGCAATTATAATGCGTTATGAAGCTATGCTTTGTGAATATGCAAGTCAATGAGCTGACCACTGTGTGTATGTGTTTGTTTGGGTGAGTATATGTGTGCGCTTGCGTTTGTGTGGGTCGGTTGCTTTTAGACGGTCCGGTCTTGGACACAAGATCTAAGGGTCCGGGTGTTGACAACTTTTTGCACCTCATCCACAAACAAGGTTGTTGCCTCAGCTGTTAACATTCAAAATTTAATTAAGGATTTGTAAAACATTGAAGAAAAATTTGTTAAAGGTTCTAACATATATTTCATCAGGTCTGGGATGGTTGCATTGATCATTTTTGATTTGCAAATGAAATTACTAGGAATATGTTTCAATACTTACTACTCCATTTGGGTTGATGCTGACGCAGTTTATAATTAGACCACGGACTTCCCATACATGGACAGATCATACTGCACGGTACATGGTTTTGTTTAAAAGTTTGGACTTGCTCACTATACTGCCATATTTTGCAAGAAAGTTGAAATATTTTTGCAATATGGCAAGTCAAGGTCAAAATCACTTCACGCATTTCAGGAAAATGATATTTTTCACATTCAAGTTTGACTTTTGCTTAAAATATTACCGAGCCGTCGTCAAATCAGACGATTTATAGCTTCACGGCGGTCATCTTGGTGCGACTTTTTTGTCCCAGCCGGTGACGACTGTCTGCAGATAGGACGTATACGTTACACGCTCTGTCCATGTATATAAATCCGTGAATTAGACTTACTTTTTTGTTGGCGGACGACGTTGAACATTGTTAAAATCTGTTTCCCTCAGTGACTTTCAATATGGTCATTTCAGAGGTAAGTATGACCTTTCCGTCGTCCGCCTTAGTATCGGCCAACAAAAGAAATTTGCATGAAACTTTTACAGAAACATGAATAAACTACATGTCATCATTTAAATACAAAATCACTGATAAGTTGCAATACTATCATTTACAGGAAATATGGCTTGGAAGTTCAGGAAAACTGACGCTGGGAGTATAAATTAGAAATAGTACATCTTAAAAGCAATCAGGATGTACTGCAAAGATTTCATCTTTTATGATGTAAACGAAGAGCTCAGAATTGTAAGATCCTTCTGTATTTTTTTTTAAGTAGGAACGATCAGAGCCAAGGGGGAGAAGATTATACAGCTGTTTTTCTGATAGGGTCACCTTTCCGAGAATGATTTGGGCTTTTACTTTATGACAAATTCGTCCCATCAGCCTATGGCAACGTGACCTGGTGACCGTCAGAACATATGGTACCGTTGCCTACATGTCTGTAGTAACTAGGCGGGGTTGAACAAGCTACACGTCACTCTTTGGTCATGAAGGTATAGAGCATAGAGGCTTTTCATGACGTCATAATACCCTACTGCCTACCGCTATGTTTAATCAAGGTATAATTAGAAAACTTCCCTTTGAGAAGTGCATATACCTCCTAAGTAATCAACATTCGACTGCGTAGTGCGTAGTCATGGTGACAAAAACCGAGGGAAAAGGAAGGAGACGAAATAGAAAGTATGAAAAAACAGAAGAAGAGGGAAGAAGAGGAGGATGCGATCTTGAAAAGGTGTTTAGGAATTAAACCTTCTCTAAACACGTTTATTACCCCGGTATGTAAGCACGTTTAGCTCCCAAATACCTATGATAATTCCTAACCATTTCGCTTTTAAACACGTTTAATTGCTCAATTTTCAGTGTATAAATGTTCAACGTGTTTATAACTGAACCAGTGTTTACAAAGTGTAGGCAATATATGGGTATAATTGCTGAACAGTGCTAGCGCCGATAGAATGAATTGTAGCACCATTTTGTATCTTTCCCCCACCCTCCATTCGCTAAAGTTTTCCACAGACCACTTCCTTGGACCCCTCCGGATCAATCATCGGGTCCCGCCCCCTTCGCCCCCATCTACGACCTTGATAAACCCCACACACTTGTTCGATAAATTTGAGTAATGGAAAGCTCATCTAAATGTTTAAGAATTTTGTAAATTACAGACTATAGAAACGCCTTCCAAATGACATTAATGCATACTAAAATAAGTGTTAGGCGACGGTTTGAGAATGTAACTAAGAAAACCTGGGATTTTGTACTCACTGTCCCGTCTAACCACGGACTTATATACATGGAGAGAGAGAGCATGTAACGTGTACGTCCTAGGCCTATCCATAGATGGTGGCCAGCGGCTGGGACAAAAAAGGCGCACCAAGATGGCCAACATGAAGGAATAAATCGTTTGATTTGACGATGATTCTGTTATATTTTAAACAAAAGCTAAACCTGAATGGGTAACAATATCATATTCCTGCAATACGTTTAGTGATTTTGACCTTACCTTGCCAAATTTCAAAAATATTTCAACTTTCTTGCAAAACACGGGGGTGCACTTGAGCAAGTCCAAACTTTCACACAAATTCACAGCAGACGGCCATCTTGGGGCCTTTTTCTCACACTACGGTACCGACAACGTGCAGTATGCTCTGTCCACGTATAGGAAGTCCGTGCGTCTAATCCACCCCTCCAATGATGGAGCAAGCGTCTACAAAAAAGGCCTTATTATCAAACCCTATGGCCAAAATCCTTCCTAGAAAACTCATTCAAAGGCAAATTTGTTCAAGGTCTCGAAGACTGAACAGTCAACTCTTGGCATGCAAATTAGACTTTATCACATACATATGCCTCAATGCCACTTGTGTGATATTCCAATTCTCAGTCACTATATCAATGTGAAACTTGCTTATAGGTTTAAATCTAGCATACTTCATTTTTATAGGTGAACTTAAATCTTAAATTTTGATCAGATGTTTCTTTTATTTACACTGTGTTGGGTCTCCGGATGATAGCAGATAAAGGTATTATGCTGCGAACGTGAAACAACCGGGCAGGAGTTACATATGTCCTTACATTGATACAATATCGGCGACTTTATTTTCTTGGATTTTTTTAATATTTTATTCTCACTTTTAGCTAATATGATAAAAAGAAAAAAGAAAGTGAGAAGTTATAAATTCCATGTATCGCAAACATTGAAAACTATGAAACTAACTAAATGACGGAGGACAAATGTAGATAAATTTAATTAAACCTATATCGCGTTTGTTATTTGAGGTAATGCTTGTTTTTATTTTACATTGGATTTAAAATGTTAAATCTAATTAATAGTAATAGCCTACTGGGAGATTGCAGTTTTACAAGAAAGCGTAACGTAGATGGAATTTATGATCTTTAGTCGCGTAACAGGTTGAAAAGAACTTCTGCTTTCAGCCAGTGTTGGGTTGTTGCTAGCCTACTCAACTTTATTACTGAAACTTTGAAATTCTAGAACACATAAGATTGATAACTAAGGTCCTTTTGTTAGTTTAGAACTCTTAAAAGGCTACCACTGAACTCATAGTCTCCGTTATGTTTTCACACAAGGGTACCAAACAGGCATTCACGCTATACTTGGCATGACGCGGTTTTGTGTCCAAATGATAGTTTACAACTCTTCATGCCCAGCTGAAAATTCCCTTTGCAATCTTTGAGGTATAATACTTTAAAGTAAAAGGGTTTCAGATGGAACACATTGGAAAAACCCGTTGCATTCAGAGGGTTCACTTTGCTAGTTGACAAAATAGCAAAATTCCGTGCATCATCCTCGAAATTTGATGGAGCGAACATGCCACAATCCATGATAAAAGTAACCACGAATTTTATACATACTTTTGTCGTCCCTAGCAGATAAAAGTAATGTGCTTGAAAGTTGATACCTGGCCAGAGAGTGAAGTCTTAAAAATCTTCTACATGAAACCACGTAATAACCTACGGGCATTGCCTCCTTTTTGGGAACCCTTGCACATGGCCCATCTTCCTTTGGTAAATGATGCTGATGATCTCATTCGCTGTTCCGTAGATAAATCTGACGACCTCAATTACAGGTTACCCAAGTCCTCAAATTTAGGACTTTATTGTGATTCAGCAAGCCACGCATGAGTGTTTCGACATTTAATGAAACGTAACTATATTGCCTGTAGGCTACGCAGGGCACTGTTGAATGAGTGCTCACTCTTTGCCTTATAAAGGTAATTACGCAGAGGACGGTCTTGTTTACGAGTCATGTTACAGGTTAACAAAACGCTAAATTGTAGCACGATGGCCGCTTGACGTACGTAAATCGCGTCTTTACGTTGATGTAACATATCAACGTCATCAAGTTAAATTCCAATGGCCGACATAGGATATTAAAGTGAACCTCATGTCTAGAATATTAAAAATGTTTACTTTAGAGGTTGCAAAATGAATCTTATTCGTCTAACTTCCACTGCATAGTTTGTTCCATTGTTGAGATATCAAATGTTGAAATTTATTTACTAAAAGCAAAATAGTCCATTGCGCAAAAAATTGTGACTTCTTGTTGTGCAACCCACATTACCTAAATTTGTTTACTTTCAAATTTAGAACTGTTTTATGACTTCAAATCGTCATGTTCGCTTGTATCCTGTTTAACCTGTTTTACAAAGAGGGCTTGATAAATTGTATTACCCCACAAGAGTGGTAACATATATCGGTACAAGGTGCAGTAACTTTAAGTAAGGCAAAGAAATACAAAGATTTATTCGTGTTGTACAACAGTGACAGCATAAATTAATGTTCATTGTACCATTTTAAAAGGAGTGAATAAACTTCAACAGTTTATATCTCAGTAAAGGAATGTTCAGTGAAGATGGAGGTTAAACTGTTTGAATACATTTTTCATACTCCTACATAATCATAATTAAGAAGTTTTAGACTTCACTGCTTAATACATTGCATGCCGTGACGTTGCTTCTTGAAAATGAAACAGTAGATCAAACGCGGTGTGGGCTGTAACTGGTATCTGAGTTCGTTACATGATCTGTTACCTCAAATGAGCTATGCTTTCATTGTGCTCACACTGCGTGAAAAGCATTAAACTCATGCTTGACCTCTCTGCTAGCTGACCCTTAATGTTACGTATGTGTGGTCAGCTTCATTTCCCCCGCAGTCAGAGAATGAGGATGTAAGAAAACGCAAGAAAGAAAGTTCCATCATGGGTAATTGGGAGGTGTCAATGAACGAAATGTGAAAATTCTAAAAGGGCATACACAAGGTATTGCTCTGAACAGAATAGAATCTTCGAGTATTAAAAATAAAAATATGTGTGACTATCTGGTGAAGGCAACGCTTGTTCTCAACCGATCAGAAGAGCTCGCAAGATTTTGCAGAAACTATACTCTTGAAATTACCCAGGGAAGGACTTGAAGAAGGCTTTATTTCGGTAGAAAGAGTGTAAACCGTCGTGAGAAAGTCATTGCCTTACATTAGATAGGATTTTATGTCTCAACGTATAACCCTGCTTTAATCCAGCTGGGTCCATGAACTTTTCCCAGTTGTTTGGCATTTGATTGTTCCGCCCTACTCCATTGGGCATGCATCACGCAAAACGACAGTAGGTTTCATCAGGTAGCTGTCAGGTTTTATTGTTGTTGTTGTTGTTTCTTTTTAATTCTTTGGCATAACGCGGGAATGGAAATCGAACACAGGAACTTCCGAGTGAGAATCAAATGCTTTATCATCTTTACCGCACACTCGGTATTGGAGCTTAAAGTTATTTGGGTTGGCATATTCCGGAAAACTTTCAGATACACTACATTCATGGTGTTTGACATATGAGCACAACATCAATGCAAAGCATTGCTTGCTCTTCAACACAACCATAATTATCCAACTGAAGCAATGTTAGCGTAAACATATACTGACCTTGTTCATATCTAACAAAGTATTTTGCCAAAATGAATGTATCGTGTAGCCATCTATAAACAATAAACAGCTGACCCTCTTTACAGACAAACCAATGTCGCACATGACTGGCAAACTTCATTTTGCGTTTTAAATTCAGTCTATTAACCTACTTAAGTACTGGTAAATCTGTGTCTAGAGTATATAGCAGGTCTTTAAGACTTTCCTTAGTACAAACCTCAGCAAAATTTACGTATTAGGTAAAAGACACTTTATTAGGAGTAGTAGACTCTTTTTAGATCAAACAAAATGGCAAACATATGTCAAAAGTAAACTCAGCAGAAGGTCTTATTATTCGACGGGGAAATTTAAGCAAAACTTCACAGTAAATGAAACTTCTATTCCGCAGTGGGACATATATATTCCGAGATGTCAGTGAATAAGATTTAGTTTTTTGTTCCAAAGATATAGAATTGTGTTCTAAAGTAAGCTTTGGGGTAGCAGAGGTTATACCACTTCCTTGCTTAGTTTCTTTGTGTTTTCAGACTTCTGTTTTGAATGAAGAGGGATAGGACCTTCCTGTGAGGATGCAAGGTTTTAGAGTTTTCCGGCATGCCACTTATTCAATCATATTCTAAAAACATTGCTGAGGAGAAAATTGGTTGTGAAGCTTACAAAGACTGTTCACTTACAATTAATATGACCATGTGTCATATGGGCTTTTCTCAAGTCTTTTTTGTTAAAAAACATGACAACTTTACCCCCTTCATATCTTGAGAACCACGCATTGAATTCCCAAGCAAATTTCACCGAAATGCGTAGAATAAGTACTTCTTTTATCTTAGCCATCTAATATGACTGCCTTAAAACCTTGTTTCAAATGCATGTACAACGCTTCATAACTACGGGTAACAAGCAATGACCAATGTGAATACTACGTATGCTGAATTTTACTAAACAAAAGTGCGGTTCAACCGTACGGAGACAGCTTCGTATATCAAAAGTGAAAACATAGCGATGTTTTGAAATTATTAAAAGGGTAATATAGTAAAATAGAAGCATCTACAAAGACAAGCTTATGTTGTGTTTATGTTACCCTCATCTCCAAAACCATCTCTATGAAATCACCTAGGCAACAGAACGATATATTGATAAAACGGCAAGGTTACTTGAAGTGTGGTCGGGCATTACTGCTTTGATAACATTTAAAAGCACTAGAAATCTTCTGGACTCTCAAGAATCTTCGTTGACGGATTTCGGCAATTCGCGTACACGTAATGTGTTAATGACGCATTGTTTTCACGACCCAGAAAGAGAGAGAAGAGGGAAAAGAGACGGGAAGGATAACCTTTCCCTTCACGTATTTTAGGCAATTTCATGTGACGTCACCCAGTTGAATTTGCCCGGCATCGAAGGACAAAACACGCACGCGGTAAGCGTACGCCGTATTTACAGCAGACCCACACGGTATTCCCATAGAAACTACTGTAACATATAGAGGCTTTGCAATTACGTCACGGAACCGCCATGCTGGAGAACATTCATGCCAAATACACGTGGCTTTATGCCGAACGCACTGAACTTGGTCAAATCAACAGATTTTGCATGAAACTTGAAATATTTTCGACATAATGCAATGTAAGGTCAAAAAAGGTATACGTATTACGGGAATGTGACATTGTTTTGTCATTCAAGTTTAACTTTTGTTTAAAATATTACAGAGTCAAATCATACAAATAATAGCTTCACGGCGGCCATCTTGATGCGCCTTTTTGGCCCCAGTCGGTAGCGACAATCTTTTCATACGACGAATGCGTTACATGCTCTGTCCATGTATATAAGGAGCCCGTGCTCATGAACACATACGCACGACGTAGGAAAGGACAAATGTCGTACGTTCATCTGCTGCTGTAAACAATAGCGTTGGTAGGTTCCAAGCTTTAACCCCTCCAAGCCTCTCTAAGGGAGGGTAAGAAAAGAAAATCACTCAAAACGTGTAGATTTTAGTGAGCCTTGTTTATCTCTTAACTCTAATTATTCCTCAACCCAGGACAATATCATTGTCTAAGCGTCGTTTAGTTCAAAGAAAGAAGTACATCTTGTAGATGTCAGTTTACTGCGTGTAATGACGTACACCAACCGATAAACGCCAGAAAAACAATCATTTAAAAAAAAACCAAACGAGGTGTGACTTTAGACAAAGCTGTCTGCATTATTTTGTCATTTAGAAAACTATGTTCTGAAAGACATTCTTGAAGACTGACTGCTGAAATCTTCCGTGGCACTTTAATTCACGATTAAACAGTGTCTCAAGTCTAAGATTTAAAAGATACACATTTTAGAGGTTGCAATATGGATCTTATTCATCCAACTCATATTGTCATAGTTAATTTCATATCTGAGATAATAATAGTTGATAGTTATTCACTTAAATCAAAATGGTCTATTTCACATAATTTGTAACTTTCATGTTTAACAACTCACATTACCAGCTTTGTTTGTTTCCCTTTGAAATGAACACATGTTTTAAAGAAGGGTTTAAGGTCAAACCGAGTTTTGATACGTTAGACGGGTAATTTGCATTAAAATCCGGTGTGTATAGTTCTCAAGATATGAGCAAGTAAAGTTGTTACATTTTCAACAAAAAATGAACTTGAAGCAAGCACATATGACATCATATCCTCACACTAATGAACAGTCTTTTGTTTTCCTTTTAAAGTAGAACTACGAGGTTGTAATGAAGAAATCCTTAAACCTCCAAAATTCATGATAGCACGGGAGCCAGATAGCTCAAGTTGGAAACTGTTTAAGAGGTTCTAACATACTAAGAAGGACAGTCTTAGCTTCTTGTGGAAGTAATCTTTGTCCGAAGTGCAGTTAATGAATTCGTTTTGCCAAATTATTCGAATTCCTATCTGTAATGAGCACAAACGTCAGTTAGGAGCGTGAACCAATTAATGTTTGTTTATGATTATTCATGAATAAACAACTATTGGTGCCATGTGCACAGGCTCAACTGAAAGTGAAATGAACACACGTACGTAAACAGTGCATAACATTTGTTTGAATCTTCGACTCGGATGGCCTATACACAAACAACCTAGGACTATACTCAGGTTAGTGCAACGTTAGGGCCATATAGCTATAGATTTTTTGTACAGCTAGCACGTCTTAGCCTAGCATTTGTTGTTGACTAGTGTAATGAAAATATGGTACGCGATTGCATACGTACAGTATCAGTAAACACTGGCTGCCTCTTGACGGTGTGGTCGATGCGATCTCGAAAGCAGCTAATACATTAATATTCATAAAGTGCCAATGACTTCCTACAGAGGATACGAATTGCATATTCTAAAGTCGTTTCAGTAAGTGTAACCATTTTCATATTTTTTGTCTTATACCCTACTAATTAGTTCTTTTCCGTCAGAAAGCTTACTCCTCGTTATACTTTTGTGTGAAGAACATGAAGCAAAGCTTATTCTTTGCCGTTGTGAGTTATCTCGTAGTTCCGCTTTAACTTTACAACCAATTTTCTCCTTAAAAATCCTATTTTATCAGAATGTGATTGCAAATGTGGCTTTTGAGTAAATGTAACCGTTTTTTATTGTTTTGTTTTATCCCCTATTAATTAGCCCTTTTCCGCCAGAAAGCTTACTCCTCGTTAAACTTTTGTGTGAAGAACATGAAGCAAAGCTTATTCTTTGCCGTTGTGAGTTATCAGAGATCTCGTAGTTCCGTTTTAAGTTTACAACCAATTTTCTTCTGAACAATCCTATTTTATCAAAATGTGATTCCAAATGTGGCATTAAAACTTTACAAACTTTGCATTCGAAACCAGGAAGTCCTATTCCTATATTAATTCCAAGGTGAACACCACAGTCTCAAAAAATGGAGGGGAACAAAGCATTTCTTGTCGATGTGAGGAAAACATAAAACCTCTGCTGCCATCAAATTAGTTTTAGAATACAAATCTAGTGACTTCAGCCAGTCTGCACAGCCACCAAAAGTCGCTTCTTTTCTAATTTGAGTATGCATGACGTCACAGCCTTTGCATATATAATTAGCAAAAAGTAACTGTTTTCAAATCCAAATTTCAACATGAAAAACACATAATCTTACAAAATCATCATTAAAATTAATAGAAAACACATTTTCCGATAGTTTTGCAGCATTTTTGAAGTATTTTACATACAAAGCAATGAATCTGAGTCGATTTTTCGAACTCGTAAAAACAGTTTTCATTCTGTTCGGAAAATTTGGTTTTTTCTCGAAAACAAGTTTTTTGGCACGGTATGCCAGAAAGAGGGTACATCAGAAATTTCCTTATACACCTAAAAAATCTAACATTACCATGAAATATTTCTGAATACGGTCAGGTATTCGCAAAGTTTAGAGCAGGTATTGACACTGCCTTGCACCGTATGTAAAAAGCCCAATTTCCCGTACTGAGGTGTTTGCATTAGTTGCGCGAAAATGGAACTACACCGAGCGAGAAAATATCCTCCACATAAGTATTGATCATGTTAACCTCGTCGAGTCTTCCTTTACGTTTGATTTACATATATATTCCAGAAAAATTACATTGAGAGTCAATTTTTGAAAACCTTGTAACGATTAAGTGGCTACCGATGCAAGGGTTATAGTGATTGTATCTTAAGTACGTCAGTACCTTGAGTCGATCACCACAGTGTTATACAACGTACGGCACGATGTACAACACCTATTAATTGACCGACTCATGGTAACCTTTTGACATAAGTGGCCATACACTTTGCACGTTACCACATTATACAATCAGTAAATCACAGTTATTGTACTAGACTCATAAATTATTGCAAACAATAACAGAATCTCAATGACAGAAAAATTGTGGCATTAAACTAGACAATAAAGAGGTAAAATGGAGCGATATTGGAATGTACAGTTCTCTTGTAAGGCTTGTTAGTGAACTCTGGGGTAATAAACGCTATACAGTCAGTTGATTCTTATCCTTAGGTGGTGAGGTCGAAGAAATGAAGCCTCTGATCAGAAACACTTTGTTTAGTAATATAAGTTATGAACAGCATGTGGAACTGGGTGGGTCTTAAGTTTTTTTAGGGAACTGGGGACTCAGTACACAACCCCCACCCCCATGCACAACTGGAGACATATCAACTGAGAGTAAGGTAACAACAGGCCATCAAGTTAATTCAAGTTAGTGACAAACACTTTGACTGTAATATGCCATTACTATGTGATGGGGCAATTGTTACATTATTCATCTCTCCTCTGCTCAGTTAGTGGTGTAAAATGACAACAGTTTATACTTCACCTGAGAAGGCAGTCTCAGAAGAACATATGAGATTTCATCCATCAGAATTAACAGCTGATGATACAGGACACAAGTGCACAACCAAAATTCTTAAGTCAGTAAATTGGCATTTTGCTTGTGTAGAGAAAAATTGTCCTCTAGGATACACTGACTCAGAATCCCATTTGTGCCATTATACAAGAAAAGGGTACATAGCAATGCAAGCTCTAATCATAACCTTAACCCCCAAATGGGCCTAGAGCACTAGTAGGTGTAGGCTATAACTAGCAATTACATTTCAACAGGAACATGCTGAGAACTAAGGCACAATTAATTCATTTGTGTAGAAATATGATTCAGCACAACAGTACAAAAATACAGTAAGTAAGAAAACTGAGAACAATGGCCCAGGCAAAATAATAAACAAAAAAATCCTGAAACTGATGGAGCTCTTATAGGTGCGCATTCCATATACTCTAGGTATATTCCTCAAGTCATTTCCCTTTTGAAAATTCTTGACTTTGTCTGGTAAAACCATAAGAAAGAACCGACAGGCTGGTAAAGTGTATGTGTAAATAAATGGCTATAGGGCCTATATCAATTGTTTCATGTAGCCTGCAATACCTGTAAGTGTAACACTAATTTGCTTATTTTGGTTCTTCAGCTTCATCGTTGATACTGTACATTGCTCCCGATTCAACTCACAAGGTGCATATGACACAATAATTTTGTGCTACAGGCCTCTTAAAATTTTTAACAAGCTTTTTTCTAAAATGAAAACTCACTCATACAGCAAGCAAGGACTAGTAAAGTAGTATCTGTATGATGATCACAGATCATCAGTACACATTCATACATTCACTATGTACCACAGTGTGCAGTCATAGCATGCATAGGCCAAGGCCTAGTATAGACTAGGCCTGTCTGTAAAATTTTAATGTTATTTGTTAGTGGTTTAAAACCTTAAAAGGGCCTGTCAGTCCTATTAAAATTCACTTTATTACTTGACATTCACTTTATTACTGACATAAGGACTAAAATAGTATCCTAGTTAGCAGCCTAGAATCAAAACACATAACAATAGCTTACCATATGTTATAATATGTTAACCATAACGTTACCGCCTTGTGCGATGCTCTACGTGCCAAAAAGTGCAAAATTCCAACTTGCAAAAACGTTCATTGCGACTATTTTGTTGTTTTGCTCGTAGTGTAATAGGTATCAGTAGTTAGCTTTATGTCTCATACACTCGATTTTGGAAGTTTTACACCCCAATGATCCTGAATACGGTCAGGTATTCGCAAAATTTGAGGCCAGTCAAAAAACACCACCAAAAGTTGACCTGTTTTTGATGGAAAATTTCTCTGTGAAATTGCGAAAGAAACAATACCTCACGATATTTTAGTAAAGAAAAGACTTTAAAATTTCAACTGACCAAGGATACAGCAACAAGGAACGCCTTTTTATGCATTATTCAGAAGCTTGAAGTTCCCCCAGCATGTTAGGTACCTATTCTGCGAAACTCATGATTTTCTCTTGTGGGCGGAGTTTCCATTTTAGAGGATGACGTCACAAGCCTCATTAACGCTTACAGCGAGGCTTGACTGACTTCCTTTCCTGATATCTTAGGAAATACATGTCCAATTGGGATGGAACTTTCACCTTAGTCAGACCGTTTGAATTCATTTCTCATGCTTTTAACATAATTTTAGACTTGAAGTACACTTTAAAGAACTTTTCCCGTAATCACTTCTACGAAACTGCAATAATGTTTTGAGTGATTTGGCTAGGTCATAACTTTAAAAATTGATTCAAAATAAGGAATATCGCTTCCCTTTTAAAGATGACCTGGCATCCATTGAAAATACAATAAAATTTATGCCGGATTTGGATTACGTCGCAGATAACCCAGATAACCCGTGTTGCAACTTCGATAGGCGAACTGTTTCTATTCACTGTCGAAAATGTTCAATCACTTGCAGCGTATCGAAAACGTTCGCATTATCGACGATGCATCCAACCAGTTCACAATCGAATTTAAAAAGGGTATTTCGTGACGTCTTTCAGAATAAGGCATTGTGCCAGAATGTAGGCATTTTCATGAGACGAGAGTTCATCAATTGAGGGATACCCCAAGTATTTTGAACACCTCATTGTAGTAAATTACTATTTTCTTCACCACTGCCTATATACCACAGAAAATTGTGATTTGAATGAAGAGGCTAGATTACACTTCTTTAATTCACGGTAAGTTTTCCATATGTTCGTATAGGTGGGCATATGAACCATTTTTAATCGAACAGCACAAAAAATGACAGTTTTTTAATCTTTTTCTCAAGCTGGAGGGAACTAGAGAAAAATAGGTCTTCTACAATTTCGAATCGAATAGCTACTAAAGTATCAAATCAAATCCGCCCCTTTGGTGCCTTTCGTTCTCTTAATATTCAAAATCTAAACGAAAAAACACATTCCTCGGGCAAGATATTTGAATAGGAAATAAGTGTCAGCGGAAGGTTCAATTACAACTTGACCTTTTTCAAGATGGAAAAGAGGTAAAAAATGCAGCTGTGGATTTTATACTTAGTTCAAGTGTTTTAGAACGTAGGTTTACTCATTACATCGTTTATGGTGCTTATTATCTATATTATCAATCTAACCTTTTAAAGAAGTCGTTAACACGTGTGTGTGTGTGGTCAATTTGTCACATGCATAGAGGTGAGATCGGGTTAAAATTTAAGTAAAAACAAGCTTTCAAGTATGATTGATTCACGGAGTGTGACTGAACCGCAACATTTTATGAGTACCGCGGTACAAACCTATGATTGATACCGGTGTCGATTGACGGTCTGATTTCACTTTCCCTTTTTTCAAGAAAAGACCACTGGAGGAGGTTACCAAGATTGGGGTAATCAAAAAATCTCGTAGCCCTCTCTTTTTCTAACTCACAGTTCCGGTTGTCTATCAAAACTATAGCCCCCTTTAGAATAGTAATAAAATAGAATTTTGGGACAGAATACTGATCACTAGCACATGTAAGGAGTGGCATTTGAAGTGTCCCCTGGCGGTTTGGAGATCAACAAATCGCCAGGTCGAAAAGATGGCAAATTAAGGAGAAGAAAGGGAAAGAAAGGGAGAGAACAGAAAAATGAGGGAAAGCGAATGAGATTCTTAAGCTTCAAATGAGACCAACAAGATCTTGTTCTTTCTTAAAACCCCGGAAAGTTAGAAATATCCCGGTGTAAGGCCGGTGTGCCCCAATTTTTGGCATTTGCCGCATATACAAATGGGACAATCGGCCTCTATCACCTAGTCACATTCAATGGGTATACGAATAGTTTCTGACGGTATCGTTTTCGAGTTTTTTTAAACGTCAACCGGGCTCCGTCGACTACCCAGCTTGGTCTCGGATAGTCAGGAAATCATCGTGCTGAACCCGGTGGTCGTGAGCACTACGATGGCCCGAAAGCCAAGGACTGAACTTGAATTAAACAGAAAAGTGGCCCGAAAACGAGACGAGGTGTCAGATGCCCGGGTGACATTAGATGAACATCAGCCGACTCTTATAGAAGACGTTACGATCCCCCACATCAAAACTTGTTTTAACTTTCAATCGCCACTCGATGCACAAAACTTAATTGATAGGTGGTTGCCGACGCTCGGCCAAAAGTGCTTTTTCGGGAAAAAATTCAAAAGAATTCTGGGATTTCGATTTTCATGTTCAACAGGGAGACCGGAGAGTGTACATTGGTAGCTTAACACTTTGCCCAGAAGTGGAACATTTGTCTTGTGATTTTCAATAATGTGGTATTTGGTTACTTTCTTCATTAAAGTGAAAGTTCCATTACGAAAAGAAAACCTTTGAAGTAACGACGACTTAAATTTTTTTAAAAGATCGGAATTCCTTTTTTTGGCTTCAAGATCGGTCGCAAAGTTTCAAACTTTTTGCACGTTCCGCGCCAACTAATGGTGGCGCTCCGCATTGGTAGACTTTAGGAAATGATAGGTAGACTTCAGCAAAACTTGGACTTAAGGAAAATATGCCATCATATTTTTGGCAGAGAACCCACCTCCAAACCTCAAACGCCTATGGGCCTAGCTTCACATGGCTTCCTCGGGCTACATAACCCTCGACCTGTGAATAATATTTGGGGCCTTTGTAAAACGGTAGGAGGAGCTTTCACTGACAAAATTTGCTCTTGTTTCCACCCTCTCTCTCCCACGACAAGTGACTCCAGCTACGCCGCTGTTTTTTGTAGAGTAAATGTGACAGAAAACTGTATTTGGCCAATAAGGCGGCTTATACCAAAGTTTTATCCTAGGCTAGTGTTTCACTTTGTAATTTCTTTTTGGAAAAGTTCCTTTTCAGTGATAAGATCTCAAGCAATAATATAAAATGGAATCTGTAAATAATATCTCTTCCGAGTCCAAAGTCATAAATAAAAACAAAAGTGAAAAGGGCAGCAAAAGTTAAAATAGATTCCTTATGAATTCATTTTTGCCAACTCGTCACTAACCCCCAATTACCATAATCGTTTGATACCCGTTTTGCTACTTTGTTTTTTAGACAAATTCCTGTGTAGCCTGCGTGGGACTTCTGAGGTTGCCGCCCCATAATGCCGACGCCCTGCCGCCCCGCATTTTTCCGTGGAGATAAGTTGGACAAAAAAGGTCAATCATTGCGCGGGTTAAGCTTTCTTTGGCCAGAACTTTAGCTCACCGGGGGACTCTCAAATAAATGATGATGCAGAAGTTATAGAAGGCAAACGGAAGGTATAGCCTTATTTTGGTACATTTTCATTTGCGTACAGTTGTGACTTTAAGGGTGTAACTCTTCTACGTTAATGCTGTTATGCATTGCCCTTAAGTACTTTTATATTACGAAATGGCATTTGCAGACTAGCAACTTTCCACATATATTTTATCGCACAGGCTGACGACATGATGTCGTCACTTTCTTAAAGGCATATTTTCATCATCCCAAACAGTTCCAATTCTCCCAACCTACTTACTTCTAGCCCCTCCCACATTGATCTAAAACTCATCTTTATCCAGATACAACCCTAGTTTATTGCTTCATGGCTTGTCCCAGTGGCCATACAAGTCCATAATGTGTAATCAAGACACCCTCAGTGCCCATGCTGTGTAATTTAGCTATAATGCATTGTTTGAATGTGATGCCAATCAAAGAGCTGTACCAATTGAGAGTTGTGATATATGTATACTGAAACTGTGGTTTGGGGTGACGAATGACTGCCTTTAATAAAAATGACTTCAAGTTTTGTCATACACCGAATATCCGTGTTGCAGAATACTGAGAAGATGTTGATAAAAGTAATTTGCTTTTAATCAGGGAAAGGCGGAAATTTACTGGGTTTCCCCCTGCCATCGAAGCCCCTCCCATATTTTTGTGACTTGAATTGCCAAATTGTCTTGAGCGATACCCTAACATAGAGCCTAACACCTTATTGCATAACAACGCGTGTCCTATGGAAACAACCTACACTAGCAATTTGAGATGCTTCCTTTTTCTATACAAGAAATACTTGCATTAAGTCGTTTTCAAGAGACCTTGATATGGATGCGGGTGCGGAGACGAAGGCGAACGGGGGTGCGGGTGCGGACGTTGTGCTTCCACCAAACTGGTACATATGTGGGGGATTCGCACATGTATGGGTTTTTTGTTCCGCCAACTTGCGTTATTGTAAGTTTTAACATAAAACACGCAGTTTACATTCAAAATGACAAAATTCCATAACTTTTCCATGACTTTTAAGAACCTTGAATTACTATTTCCATGAACTTTTAAACCAGTCAGACCCCACATCACATGTCTATTGTTTTTCCACAAAACGAATGTATTTGTAAACTGGAACAAAAAACCCACTTTCTAAACATCCCCTGAATTTTTTATGACCTTTAGCAAAATAGATCCCTTAGAAAACCGCAACAACCTTTGCAGTACAGCAGTGAGCACATGCTTTGATTGTTATCTGCTGCACAGCATTCAACTGTACAAGTCGTGAGCGTATTTAATACCTAGGAATTCAATGACAATGATGATGAAATACCGCGTGTTTAGCAAGAGGGAACGGTCGGAGGAAAACCCCCAACATGATCGTTTCAAAATTAACGTGTCCACACTCGCCTGCTGGCTCCGAGCCTGAACCCCTCTCTTGGATAAAGACTTAAACCTTGTCATTTGTAGACTACGGCGTGGTCCATTGTTTAAATACCGCTCAATGAGGTCACGTGACGTCAATGCATAACACATAGAAATACCAAGTTTAGATTTTCTCTGGCATGACTATTCTTCAGTTAACCGAAAGCCATCCCACAAAAATTACTCATTTTCTGACTTTCATTCTACATTGTATCCGGTTCCTGACATCTGGACATGTGTTAATTTTCCAAGACCTGCAATTTTTGTTATTCATCTTCATATGAAAGCTCTCGCCATACAGTAGCTCATATTACTCAAAATGTACCGAGAATGTCCTGATTGCCCATAAGGGCAGTATATGATATTCCTTGGAGCAATAAACTTAAATTGTGTTTGCGTAAGGATGAATTTTAAGCAGCTCTAGGAGAGAATAAAAGAAAGTAGGTTGGGAGAATCAGAATGATCTATAACTGCCTTTTCAGTCATATGCTCTTTCTTGAACTTGACGCCTTAAGAAATAAAAGCAAAATCCTTTGTCTCCTTTGAGAGATAAGTTCTAGTTTTACCCTCCACTCCTCACCAGAGAATCGAAAGAACTAAAGACAAAAGTTTTCTTTCTCATTCCTATATGTGTGAAACACTATTATTTTACAAGAGAATGTATCTATATCACTAATTGCACGCATACCATGCTCGGCCCTCAACACGGCCCTTACCACACCGTGTAGGAAACAATCTTATATGGAATAATATTTAAGGCGGAGAAGTTCTTATCAGCTGGGAATTGCATGTAGCTCTTAAAAACACAGAATCAGTCACGTGGTGTTAGTTTTTGCAATATTCTTAATCCGTAAATGCCAAAGTTTTATTAAGTCGGTGAAGGCTCAAGAAAAGTCTTTTCCAATTATATTATACTGATGACTGGTTCGCTGACCTATATCTCAATTGGCAATTGTAAACGAATCCTGGAGCGTCACGTGATCATTTTAATAAATCAAAATGTCAGGATGTTGTAATCAGACGCTTGGAGCATGGATCCTGTAGCAAGTTTACTTGTAGTAAATGGATTACGTTCGGAAAAGCAGGTCTAGACTTGACCCTGGAAAAGCGAACAATGCCAGTAGCTGAAAAAAGGACTAGAGACGCGAAAAAATTTGTTCTAGCCCCATTCTCTCGCATGCAGTTGAAAATAATTTCAAATTTGTTTCTTTATGAATTCCCCAATTTAAATTTGGTTTACGAAGGAACCTGAACCATCACTGTCAATGAGTAAGAAGTCGTATAAATAAAGAAATAATTACATAAACATAAATAAATAAATAATATATATATATATATATATATATAAATATATAATACAATAGGCCTGACACAATAATAATAAGATGGGCTGTTGCTACTCTGAGTCTCACGCTTTCGATATATATATATATATATATATATATATATATATATATATATATATATATATATATATATATATATATATATATATATATATATATATATATATATTTATATGTAAATAAGGAAATCAATAGAAGTAGAACATATAAAAAGATTAATCAAAAAGAACATATATACATTCAAAGTCATATAAATTTACGCCCGTCAGTACCATAACAAAATAAAGGGCTTGAAACTGACACGAACATACATGAATATTTGTATCTGATATGTGGAGACTGGTTCGCAGTTACCTGAACAGATTGTGTGAGATATTAACTAGAATAATGCAGTTTGGGAAGCATCTCATAAAAATTATGCTTTAAGATTATTTAACTCCGGGTTTGTTTGGTAGATGTGATCTTCATTTCTCTCTCTCTCTTCCGTAATTTAAAAAAAAAAAAACAAGAGATAACGTGATTTAAAAACAAATTAAAAGTCAGTTGCAAAAGATAAGAGAAAATTGACCTTTTGAACTTTCTTTGTTAAAGTTAATCATCGTTTTCTGTCGTGTCCAGTTTTGCATATTCAAAGCGGCTTCATTTGCATTTTAGTATTGCTTGAATTTCCTTGATAGGAACTCCGATATTTATTTATAATTTTCGGAAAACTCTCTCCTGTATTTTGTAGTTCATAATTAGGATGTTCTATTATTTTTATTTAATATTTATTTAATATTTATTTTATTTTATTAATTTTTTTTGCAAGAAGCTACATAAATAAATTCTTATTGCACAATAACTTCCATTTTCCTGTAAAAGTGAATATTATGCCGCGTCCATTGGTATCGGCAAAACACGTAAGCATTTTCTTTTCAGTTTGAGGTGTTTCCTCAGTTCGTGGATAAATTTAAAATGTTGCTGGTGTATATATCTACCCTAGTCTTATTGTAGGCAGGGCCGTTGCTTCTGTCTAATGGTAAGGGAAGTGTCATGGTTGGACGTTTTTCCAACTCAGTGGAAGAGTCACCACGCACAGCTTCGAGCAGTACGAATACCTTAAAAAGTATTGTCACGAGAGGCGCGCTTACATTTTAAAAATTTCAACAGACTACTGCCATTGACCTAATTTGAAAATTCGACATAGGTTCAGTCAGACAATAATGGTACACCGAATATCAAAAACGTCCAACTGGAATTTCACCTTTTCCAACCATCTTCTCTCTGACTTTTTTTCTTTCGGGGCGACCCTAGACCCCCAGCGACGACGGCTCTGGTGGCAACTAGTAAGAAATATCTTACTTAACTGTAAATCTAGTGGGTCCATACAAGTGTGAAATAAAGGAGAAACATAATGTAATGACCAACGCGACTGATTTTTTACAAGGTTGATGGTTCGATTTAAACTGTCCAAGAAGGAAAATAATCGCGCGGGTGAAATCCAGGCAATTCTGAGAGGCACTATAGGGAAGAAGTTTTTACCCCCATTCAAAAATCTTGTTCAGACTTGTAGTGATTATCCCCAAAATTCCTAGTCCCCATATGCAGGTTTGAAGTGATTACATCAGGGAGTTGACAACTCCCTGATTACATATACATGTTTTAAAGATACTCTTCGACTCTTTATCTGATTTTAGACTGCCACCAACACCCCCCTAAAAAGCTCCTGAATCGTGCCTTGTGAAGATCTCTGTTATTCATGAATAATTATTCAATAAATTACAATTAATGGAGTACCTTAAAATTGAAAGTACTCAATCTACAATAAAATATCAATAATTATTAAAAGATCAATAATTATTTTTTATATTTAATCGCAAATTCGTTTCAAATTTGCCATTTTGATTTCAGCTGTTCGCTTAATCTTTAATATTCATCTGAAGTAACCAAAATCGTCATTGAGTTTGGTAATATTTGATTTGAACAATTATTTCACGAGGCACGGTTTTAGCAACACGCTTTATCTCAGTCAAATAATAAGCACCGACTTACTCGTTATCAACACTTCCACAGACAATCCATGCAATTACAAATATCACCCAAGGTTACGTGCTTATGAGGCTTATAAAGATGAGTTTTGTCACCTCTCTGGTTAATGCTTTAATCCCCGGAGACTAGTGAACAAATAAAAATATCTCCGTCCATCCAACTTGAAGAGTATCTGACCATTGAAAAATAAAGCTATGGGCAAAATTTATCATTAGCTCGCACACAATCTTAAAGCACTTTCTGCTTGGTGGGTATTCCTCCACGCCATTCGCAAACTGACACAGTTCTATGTCGAATTACAATTGTACCTTAACAAAGTCAGCTGTAGTCATGTGGAGAGCCACGCAAGTTAAATGGATCCTTTCTTTAAATTATTCTTTTGCAAATGGGCTTGAATGGTTTTTTTTTTTTTTTTTTTTTTTTTTTTTTTTGCAAATCTTTTGAGACAAATCCATCCCACCTTCCACCTTCCATGGACAAAACAATAATCTTAGTTTCATTAATTCGGTTTTCGTTAAAAACAGGTCATTTGTGGAACAAACATGTAAACAAATTTAAACAAACCTCCCAATGTGCCTTCAGTATTCCTCCAGGTCGATTGGATCCAACTTACTCACGTGGGCGTTGACGGCTATTTGGAATCTCTCACTTGCCGCAAACATGTTAATAAACTCTAATGCAATAAAACTATTTCACAAGAGTGAACACTTAAAGAGCAAGAGCAATCGCTTAAATTTCTTTAGAAGCGAGCTCTAAATCTAGCAAAACTCTTTTTATTTCTTTTCAAAATATCTTTCGTACTATTTAAGGACTTCAATATTGATCTCAGCTAAATCAAGGAGTTATTCCTAGTCAATTCCTGGTCAATTTTACATTTGAGGTAAAAACTGCCACATGACTCTCGAAAGCCAATCATGAAACAGGACGGTGAAATACACTAGTTCAAGTTTGGATGACTGCATTTTTCCTTTAATACAATCAAATATGCGCATCTTCTAATGGGATTGGCACGTGGTCGTTGAACAATCAGCAAACAAACAACTTATCACTGAAGTCTTCCGCAGCGACTTGCAACCAATTCTTCAGACCGTGTAGCTTGAAATTTGAACGGTCGCCCTTCAATGGTGTACAACAAAATTTTTTATCTTTGAATACTACGAAGAATATGCTTAACCTTCGTAATCCATTTTCCGTTCACGTTTTCTTTGACTAGTTAATTGTCAAATCTACGTATTAAGCATTTCATTTTCAATTTTTTTTTTTTTTTTTTTTGCTTAACAAAACGATTTTTTGCTTGAGTGGCTTAGTATTCAAAGAAAATGACTTTATATATTGCAGAGTCAAAGTACTTTGTTTAAATGTCAGCAGGTGTGGTCTTAAAAACGTTGAAAACCAATTTTGCCCTGGTAAGATGTTTAACGAATAAAAACGTTTTTGACCAAATCATTTTTTATACTTCTGGCACTGCTGTTTTATGTTACTTCAAGATTTTTTTATTATTATTTCCACTAATTGGCCCGGTCGCACTTATTTTTCTCTTAATAAGTCCATTCATAAAAATACCGGGAGATGCACACTGTTTAACAAGAAATTTCTTTACTTTCTAACGATAGAATAATCCCTAACCCTAACAAAGAATACAATCGATACAATACAATGGCAACAACAAATCAAGAAACACCTTGTTAAACAGTGCGCATCAACCCGAAAATACCAACGTTCCCTTTGGTTCTTTCACATATCAGTCCTATTTCACGTTAAAGAAAGAGCGAATATGGTCCAAAAATTGGAAAGTTATTCATCAATATACAATATTTTCACGATACATTTAACACATTTTTACTCATTTGTTGCACATACCAAAAGAGATATCTATGGAACGGAGTTTGGCAAGACATTCGTTAGAAAAGGAATCAGACGATAACGCGCTAAGTGCTTTGTCCAAATTGTTCGGTGAAATGCCCAATGGAGAGTGTATCACATTTGCTCTCATCCTTCCAGCGTGAAGAAGTAAACATCCAGATGGTTTTTAAAAGGAAACGTATTGGTTGAAGTGATTTCCTTTGGCTCGTAGGTGGTCGGCTGTAGAATGGCACGTAAACAAACTCCGGCATAGTCACATCAAATGCACTGACAGGTTGTATTTTATGAATGGAAAAGCTTCTTTCGGCCATTTTGAAACACGATTTGACTGACACATCCGGTAATTGCCAAGTGCATTTACGAAACTAAGGTGAAAATAAGTACTTCCGGTTGCTTGAATTTTTCAAAGGTGGTTCACAATACAATCTGCAGTTGTATGTAATGTAACGGTAAATGGCACTAGTCAAATGTATATTTTGGGGGAGGTGTATTTCGTGGAATCTGTGATACTTTTTCCGAAGAGTAAGAAATTAAGTGTACAGCGCTGAAAATGACTCAGACTCACTCAAAATTTTGCAGAACAATTCACAGAGAGCCACCCAAACATCACAAAAAATTCTGGTTATGAATTTTTCACAGGTTTCTGTAATCTTTACTAATCTCTTCATATTTTATTTATTTATTTATTTTTTTTTGGTTGTCTATTTTTTTTTCTTCTTTTTTTTGTTTTTTTGCAATGTACATTCTAACAGTCAAAGAGTGAATTTGCTTAGACTGAGTAAATAGTGTGATTTCACTCTAATAGAGTTCAATCTCTCTCAGAATAGTGAAATTGATTCCAAGAGTTGTGAAAGATCATTCTGTTAGGAAAAACAACCTTGCAGACAATCCATCAAGAGTGAAAATTGTGCTCTTTTCTAGTGAATTTCGCTCTTCTTGGAGTCAGTGAACTTCATAATTGTTACTCTTCTACTCTGTCGCACTATTCCGGGCAAGGACTGCGTGCAACTTGCGGGAGGGGGCAAATTTTGCTGCCCTCAGTGCTCAAACAGCACGGACCTAACCGTATCTCACCCGTATCTTGCCCGTACTTGCCCGCTGCGTGCACGGAAGTGAAGTTTGCCCGCAGCCAAGTTTGAACATGCTCAAAATTACGGGTGAACTGCGGGTGTATGCCGGCAAACGTTCCCGCAGAACACCCACAGGGGCCAGTTGCCACTGCAAACCATCATCAGTTAACCCGCTGGAAGAACGTGGGTTTGCCGCGGAGCTGTGACAATTTTTGTACACAGCGCGTATCAGATACGGGCATGGAACGTGCGTTTTGCGGGCAAGAAACGGTGTTGCCACTGCCAACTTGCGTTCACAGAGTCAATTCTGCGGGTATGGAGCGAGGAAAATGAGGGCTGGTTGCCGGCAAGTTACTGTCTCCCTGCTGGTAATACGAGGGCTTGCTGTGGGCAAGTTGCGGGCATTCTGCGAATACCTTTGCATGTTAATATGCCTACAATCGGCACGGGTAAACCTCGCACATTGCAGGCAACTTCTTCGCAGGTGACACGTAACTGGCACACAGGTAACTCGCAGAGCCCGTAAGTGTCCCAGAGCTTACGAGAAACTCCCACGTGTTGCACTGATGTCACACCCGCAACAAGCCCGTAGAGCCTGCCCGGAAGAGTGTGACAGGGGCAAATTATAGTTCGAAATAGAATGCATAAAAGTGGTAGTTTAAGGGTTGTGACAAATATTGGGGAGAAAATGTTTTAAGAAAAGTCTTGGGAGTTGTCTTTAACTAAGCAGGCTTCCTTGTAAACGAGGTGAAGAAACCGAGGAGACATTCCATACGAAGAGACATAAACACTCTTAAAAAAGAGAGTAAAACTTCACTCGTCATAATAGTGAAAGTGATAAAGTTAAACCCCAAATAGTGGAAATTCACACCAAGAAGAGAACAATTCTCCCCAAAAGAGTTGAGATTCATTCTCGATGGATTGTTTGCAGGGACCGCTTTCAAAAAAAAAGTGATCGTATAGGCACCTGTTGAAGAGTGAATTTTTCAAATCTCCTTGGAGTTAATTCCACTCTTCTTGGAGTGAATGCCACTCTTCTTGGAGTGAATAAACACTCTTCACTACTTTTCTACAGAGTGAATTAGTTCACTCCTTTGTTTTAGAGTGTAGACACTTTATAGGACGTTGTAAAGCAGAAACTAAGTGTGCTGTACACGTAAGACTTACCTGCGTTTTGAGGCCTAGGGAAGGACTTGTATGGTAGAAGCTGTATCTTATTGAGAACGTGACGGACTGTGCAGCCGAAATCGAAGTATTGCGCTTATAACACAATGAACTGGTCGCGGTAAAAATATATACATGGTTTTCTTCTATTACACAATTTTATGATTGACAGACAATATACCCTATTCATATAGACATTTGCTTCTCCTCAAGAACCCTTGGCCACAGCATACGGTGCATGCGGAGAGAGTTTTCAATTCAGTGGCGGGGGACAAGGAGGGGGGCACGTACCCCATGAAATATCGTTTTTTCCTTCCGTGTGCCCCCAACTGAGATTTGAGATTTTCAAAAACAAAATTGGTCTTCTGTAGTCAGAGGATGACTATGATTTTTTTAGGATTCGGTTCCCCTGTAGAAAAGAAAATACAGTAATTGTCTTCCAAATGGAAATATCGCCAAAAACCTTGGAAATGTCATTTCCGGCTGTCTAGCTGAGAGGTTGCGTTTTTTCAAAAATTTCTTCACACTTCCAACTACTTCAATTGAAGGTGGCGCACAGCTCAGGTAACCATTCAAGAAGGAAGAGGCCTACATTTTTTTATTCAAAGGATCACATCTAATTGCCCATCAACTGCCTTTCCTCTCTCTTCCTAGTCCAGCTCATCTTGTTTCCAGTGGCGTAGCCAGGGAGTAAATTGTAGGGGCCTATCTAGGTAACAAGTGGGAGTGAGGGGGGGCTTGTACTTCCGAAAGTCAAGCGCGGCAAGACTATCTAAGCGGAGCGCTACCATCGGTTTACTCTCCAGATGGCAGGAATCGACACTTCCCACGTGTTTTGAGCTGCATGTACCCAACCTTAAAATCGAATCTCATGTCTGCCATTTCTCAAATAATGAGAAAAAAATCAATCTATTCAAAATGGTAATACACAAGGCCGTGCATACCCTTTTTGTTAGGGGCCCAAAAACTGTGCATAACTGACCTGTGGAACGGGGGATGGGACTAAAGGGAACAGCGGTCTCCTTTTCCCTTAGGGAAAAATTGTAATTTCAGGAGAACGTAGATCGAAAATGGTGCAATATTTGAATAAATTTTAGTTTCAAAAGGAAAACCAAAAATAGTTGTGTCCCCCTATGAGAAATTTCCTTTGCCTAAGATTTCCCGGCCTCGATACAAAATGGTGCAATGTTTGCCAAAATTTTGAACTGGCTATAGGCCTTCTTTTAGGATTTCACTTTTTGGGAGCACTCAAACTATTCATTTTTAGTATTTCTGGAGAATGTACAAGTGACATACCATACCAAAGAAATCATGTCATACTGACTAGGGTCATCTCAGATATACTTCTACATTTTATTTTTTCTCGGTTCTTACACATTTTTATCAAGATCGAGCAAAAAATCTGGAGGGCTGGAGAAAATATGGGGGACCAAGGCCCCCAGCCCCCCCCCCTCCCCGTAGCTACTCTTCTGCCTTCATCAAAATGTCAGAGGGATCTGCTCTTGAGAGTATTTTAAATAACGTTAGAGTTGTTACCAAAAATAAAATCTGACTCGAAGTTGCCCTGTAAGTAATTTTTAGACCAGTGTAGAGACAACCCTTAAAAGACAACTTTAAAACCTCACAAACACGCTAAAAACCCTCAGGCTTCCGGGGGCTTCGCCCCGTGGACCCCCAACAAGACTCACATTGAAGTACCCATAAACTTCTTTCTCTATAGTTCATCTACCCTTTTCAAAATGTCATACGGATCCGCTCTTGGTAGTTGAATCAGTGTTTTTTTACCGAAAGTCTTACTTGAAGTTACCCTGGAGGTAAATTTTAGACCAGGTTAAGTCAATAAAAATACCCTTAAAAAAACGACTTTAATATCTCACAAGCACTCGAAAACCCAGGATTTTCCGGGGCTTCTCCCCCTGAACCCCTCCCCCCACCGGGGCTTTGCCCTTGGACCCCACCAGCTGCCCTAAGATGGATCCCTGAACCCCACTCGTTGAGCCTCGCGCTTCGCGCTCGGTGGCGCCTCCGCCGCCATGAGTGGAGTCTAGCAGTGCAACCCTATAAGATCGTTGTGCCCCAGTGCCCCCCTAATGAAAATTCTGTCGACGCCACTTGTTTTCATTACAATCATGCCCAAAGAAACGTGTAATTATTTGCAACTTAAGTGGAACAGAAGATCGGTGAAGTTCTCTCACCCAAACTACAACTTTTGTACTAGTCCATAAAATAATAATTGAGCCTAAAGCGCACTTACATTTACATGGATCCGATTTTGCCTTATTTTTCATGATATCCGTTTTCAACTGATTTCCACTCTTTCGCCAAGAGAGATTTCAATCCCAGTCCCCCTTGACTACTAATTGCCTGCCTTTGTGAAATTATTAATTATGCATTATGAATTTTCTTCAAGAGTTCCAAAGTTGGTACGCATTTACTGAATACACTGAATCTGGGGTGTGCACAACTTAACGGCTGCATTTTACTTCGAAATTTAGCGTACATGGCACATAGCACAACACAACACATACCCAGTAACCCCCACAATTCAACCGTTCTTTTCATCCAGTCAAGAATGGAGCCATGCATGGCAGACCAGTAATGTAAATGGTCTGAAGGCCTTGAGGTTAGTCAAGTGTTGTCCTTAAGTGGACGTATAGCTTCTTTGGGAAGCAGTTTCAAGTTTGGTTTCGCCGAACGGCCCTTTGCCAGAGGGTCGGGAGAATTTTGGAAAAAGTATACCCCCACAATTCAACCAGGGAGGTGTTATTAGTAACATCCCTCTCATTCAACATATCTCCATTAATGACAACAATTCAACCAGGAGGAAGGTGTTATTAGTACCACCTCTCTCATTCAACACATCCACATTAATTACCATAATTCAACACTGTTCCTGTCAAAGTAAAAAATATTACACCATTTTCCATCTAACCTCCTGAAAATGGCAAAAATTTTTAAAGGGAAAGGGACCACCCCGTACCCCGAAAGGAGTGTCAGTTCCATCTTAAGTTCAGTGAAAAAATCATCAATGAACAAGACTTCGTCATTGAATTGTACTGTTTCCTGTTCTTCTGTAATTCAACGTCTCGCTTAGTTTGCCTTGAAACAGGAAAATGATCTGAACATATTCACTCTGTGCTGCGGATAGACGTCTTATCTATTTTTTTTATCTTTCGCTTGATGATCCTTTTCAGTGACTTAAAGCACTGTAACCATGACAAAACGTCGCTGTTAAAATTGATGTCAAATATTTTGATTTGCCGATAACTTATGCTCCGCCGGAAATTACATGATCAGGGAGAAATGATACGTTTGTTTCAGAAAGTCCTTTTAGAGAAAGTGTAGATATCTTAACAACAGCTGCTCACTTGAGAGAACTAAATTTTAATGTATTTGATGTTGTTTCTGTGATATGAATCTTTGTTTCGCAGAAATGGTTCGTTCAACTCCGCATGGTAAATACGGGAAATAGGCCATATTAATTGTACATTTCATTGACCATGTTAACTATACGGAGCGGATTTGAATGAATTAACGGCTTCTGCAGATTGAAACAAATGAAAATTACTTTATATGCTGTAAGTAGCTCTAGACAACAGTACATCCGTCACACTGAATATCATTGGAGTTCCAGAAAAAGGGGTAAAGAAAATAACGAATCCAAATTTCCTCGTCATGGGAAAAGCTAACGTAACACATGATATAGGCTTTTTAGACTATACAAGCAGAGTTTATCAAGATTGAAGAATGTAAAACAGACAATTTGTAAAGACGGTGTTATCCTTGAAATGGGAAGAAAATCTTGAAAAATTGTGACAATAAACATAACAAAGATATGCAGCTCAACCTCGAATTAGGCAAGGGGCTTAAAAAACAACCATTATGAACTCATGTACAGAAACATACCCGAAATATTTTAAGAAAATGATCAAAATAACGTCACCATTCTCCAATTTTGCTGCACATCGAGGAACGAAAATATGCTTAATATAAAGAGTGGAATCCATGGCAAACTGTTACCAAGAAAACTTCCATAAGAACTTTTCCCTGTAAATGTGATACCGGTGTAGAGGTTACAGTATACCCTGCGTATGGGTTAATATGGTTCTTGCACTCATCGGTTCAGTAGGGGCCCATGTAGACAATTCCATAACACCTACGAAGGGATAGTTGTGAGACCAAAATAGGCCACTGATATCTGAGTAATAATCTTGGTTTAATCATGAGGCACCATACAGGTTTGTTGGTTTTCACATATTATTTCTCCATGGTAACACATAAAATCAACCAAAACGCAATCTAATACTGGATGTATCACTTAACACCTCTGCATGCCTTCTGCAATCACATGAAGACAACCACCATTCACAAGACTAGTAAATAGTACCTAGAATCAGCGGTCCTGCACAGACGTCACTGCGTTGCTCGTTTTTCTAAGTTGCAATCCACGCGTCAGTTGTGCAGCAATTGTTACTAAGGTGCTACCGTGCGTTACATCCAGTGTGCCAGATTGAAATGCGCTGACATCGCGTTCATGACTTCTACAGATGAATACGGACAGTCCAGTAATAGTCTGATTTTATTCGGACATAACTGAGACCATTAACTTTTAGTCTTTCGATTTCCTGGTCATGGATAGTTTTATACTAAATTTTATCTGAATTCCCTCAATTTCAGGTGTATGAGGATTTGAAATTTATGTAGACAACAAATGTAGGGCCGGTGGACCCCACTCATGACTGCTCACTTTCACAAAACACAACGCTCATCGGATCCTCCTATAAAGAGTTTGAAAATTGGGCAATTTACTTTTGGGTCACATTTTCAGACGTACCTTGCCATGTCTTTCACCTGTATGCATGTTTGAGTGCTATTATTGTAAGTACTAGAGAGGGAAATAAATTTAAACATGTACGCCCGTACCCGTAACATAACATTCTTTTTCACAGTAAAAAGGGCTTGCCTACCAAATACTCCGTAAAAGAAGTCACGTACTGTTGTACATGGTAAAACCCTAATTAGATTAAGTGAGATGGAGTTTTAAAGCTCAGTTTTTAACCAATTGGTTTAAATCGAACCGGTCATGGCCTTCTTCCGAGTTTTGGCGCACTTGCTGGTTTTCTGCACTTCATTTCTTATGCTAGGCACCAAGCACAATGCGCGTTTTTTATAGTCCTTGGTATGACCCGGTCAGGCCTCGAACTCCCGGCCTCCCTACTGCAAGTCCGATGCTCTAACCACTTGACCATATAGAAGATTGGAGACTCCTAAGAATGTACTCACATACTCATTACCTGTTGTTACTTGTGATTTTGTTCTTAGCTCTTTTTTGCTTTGGTTCTTGTTGTATCTCTTTTTAAGGTTGTTTTCATGTTCTGGTCGATATTGTTATTGGTGTTGTTGTTCTTGTTCTTTTTATTGTTGAATATTGTTTTCGGTGTTGTAGGGTTGACGTTGTTCTTGCTGATACTGTTGTTGGTTTTTTGTTTGTTCCTGCTCTTGCTGTTTTTGTTTTTGGTGGTGGTAGTGTTGGCGATCTTTGCTTTTTGACTCTTTTCTTTTAACGTTATCTGTTACTTGTTGTTGCTGTACTAGTTGATTTATTGTTGTTCTAGTTTTTGTTGTTGTTGTTGTTGCTGTTGTTGATGGCGTTGTTATTGTTCTTGTTCTTGCTGCTGTTCTTGTTGGTATAGTTGCCTTTTTGATTTTGCTGTTATGCTTGTTGTTAGTGGTGCTGTTGTTGTTTTTTATTGTTGGTGGTTCAATTTGTTTTTGATTCTTGTCCTTGTCGTTATTGTTGTTGTTGATGCAATTGTTGAATGTACTTGCTCATTTGTTTTTGGTCCTATCTTATTGTTCTTGTTTTTGTTCCCGTTCTTGTTCTAATTATTTTGTTGGTGGTTGTGCTGTTGTTCCTTTGTCTTTTCCTATTAAATGTCATTTATTTCCTTTTTTTTTCTTTGCCTATTTATACAAAGTCATGTATTTTATCATCTGATAAAAACTACAATAGAACTTCGATTCGATCCTTTGAAATTTTAAACTTACAGTGATTTTAAAAATGAGACATTCCTAAAATTGAGGCTATCTTCATTAATGTGCTTAATGTTTCTTTGCATTTGTAACTAGTCAAGAACTCCCATAACAAAATAATTCGAATAGCTCACATTTGTTTCACAAAAAACTTATAACAAAAGGAACACAACCCAACTTGCGACACGAAAACACAGCAAGTTGTTTTGAAAATATCCTTTCATTTTGGTATTGTTGATGATGGACGATGTCCAATTCTCTTGTGTGTGCTACAGTTAGAACATAAAGAATGACATTTGGAATTTCCCATTGACGTCACACAATACACTCCGCCTATCCTAATTAGGCTCCTCCCGCTTTAATTTACTGGAAAACTCAAGCAATAAGATATGGCCATGAGGATACACATGTATTTGGAAACAGGCAACTTGGCAAACAGACTCATCTACGGAAGTAGTACGAGAGAAAGAGAGAGTTTATACAGTGAAATTGCATTTTATCGTGTTGAAGTGGAATAAGTTATACTGTCGTGAATTTTATCTTTAATTTCGTTAATTCACGTGTGTGTTGTTTCTGTTGGATAGAAATCATATCTTTGGAGGTGACTTAAATATGGAAGGAACTTTATGTAAAAAGATGGTAAGATTTTGAGCAGCAAATAGTACGTTTCCTTGTATTCTTATATAGTTTCTCCTTTCCCTTGTGACTTTTGGCAAGGGTCGTAAACTAACATGTGTCACTTACTATTTCATGCATGCTGCGTATCTCTCAATTAGTTTTGAAGCTTAGACGAAAGGAAATTGTAATTCCAAACAATATTTATGCTTCTTCATACTTTTCAAATGTGGAGTTCCCAGGAAACGAAGGCAGATACTGTTTTGTTCAACCATTTAAGCAGTTGACCGTGATCTTATGTTTAATGTACAGGGACACTAAAAGATTCAAAGGTGTAAAAGATTTAAAGATTTTTCGATAAAAAGTATTTTTAGGTTAACTCTAAGGCACATAAACTCTAGCAAAGGCTCTTTGGAAAACGTGAACTTGGTTTAAAATTTTGCAGAACAGACCAACAAGAATTACAGTAATACTTCTTTGGTATATTTTATCAGATCTTTACTTACCTTCCATTAATATTGACTGAATACTTAATTTGTCAGCTCTGACGCCATTTAAGATAATGTTATGTGAATTACCTCTGTGTCTATGCATAACATTGTATATCCAGACATGTAGCCCAGGGAATACAGGGCTCAAGCCCCTCGACCCACTTATGACCCCAACTTGAAAAATAAAGTTATAGCAAGAATGTTCAAAACAAAAGTGTTCACTGTTAACTTTATCACGTTTTAAGGCACAGATATTGCACCATTTAGTAAAAATCTGGAAATGACCGAAAAGAAATTATTCAAAGACCAGGATGACACATCTCCCTCTCACCCTTCTTGCTATGCGTCTGTGTATATCAGGTATAGGCAGCCAGTACCATCTAAAACATTGCATATTCTGTTTTTGGTGACGTTTAGCACTCAGATTTCGTTTATTTTCTCCGAATCACCCCATAAAGTTTTTAAGTTGCTCATTAACTGGAGGACGCACCCTCTGACTCGCAACATTTGACAGGTTTATATTTTGAAAGTTTTGAAGACACCACATACATTCTATGAAAAGGGAAACAAAGTCACGATACAAATCTTTTTAGGATGCGCCTCGCAACCCTCTCCTCCTACTGCAGACTTCGTTTTGACAAACGTATGCACTCTAAAACTAAATTGACCATTGATTGGTTAACTATGCAGTGACCCAAAGAAAGACAAATTGCTAAGCTGAACCGAGGTCAAGAGTAGCAAATAATGGTCAAAGTTCAACCCTGAATGTCTTTCGTTTACATGCACATTGTCAGTAAAGGTTGCTGTCATATCTTACTTATTGTAAGCCTGCATAGCACTTGTGATAAGACCACTGTGTTTGATAAGGTCATTGTAGACCTCCATTTTGGGTCTATGGTATAGACAGGCATTGTTGTTGACTACGTAAGAGTAGGGTAAGTGAACACACATCCAGGCTCACAACAGTAACTAACATTTATCTGCACTGAGCTTAACTTCCCCTCAGTATTATCAATGTGTAAAGTCCATTTCAACATAACATTATGCTTAGTGTGAAAAATATAAAGCTCATACTTTTCGGTCATGGAGTTTGGTCCCCATTAAGCTACACAGGATCAACAATTTAGAAGTTATTGAATAACCTTTGAGGTATATCATATTTGATTACTTCGTAATCTGGTAATCGCAGATTTATGTTTTCCTTATTCTGTGAGTAAAGATGTGTAGCGCTTTTTCTTGAAATTCCATATTCGCTTGTTTGGTAATATGCGCACCCCACTCTCACCAGTTTAACACCTCCACCAGCCTAAAAAACATTATTATGACTGATGTAAACTCTATTGTTAGCGAACGTAACAGAAAATCACACTTGTGTTTATACGGGATATCCAACCAAGAGATCGCCCTTTCTCCAGCTGGTACTAGACTTTTAAAGAGCTTTTCCTCTCACCCCAAACTACAATTTTGTAGTAGGGCATAGAAATTCTCTATCGGCTTAACTCTTAGATCACTGGTAATTCATACAATGCAGGGTATCAGAAGAGTACCAAAGCCTACATTACGTAGTATGAACTGTACTAAGAGTGTTTTTATTATACACATTGAGCTTTCCTATACTCACCTCGCTGAAGCAATGAACTGAGATTGTTTCCGGATGGGGATGATTCCTAGACAATTGTGAGAGAGGCTAAAGTAAGAAGGTTGGGTGAATTAGTACTGTTTGGGGTGAGATAATTGGGTCTTTGAAATATATTTGAAACAGACTTACATCATACAAAAAGTAATCTTAATTTTTACAGCGACTTTTGAAAAAAATATTTGGAATAAAGAAGGCGTATAAAGAAACGTTTTCGAAAACAACGATTTTTACCGAGGTTTACCTAAATCTGACTTCTTAGGGCAATGTCATCGCTCACCCCTGCCCCCTCCTTTTCCTCAGAATCTGATGTAGGCTGTTACATATGATGTTTGGAATTTAAGAAACGTCATTGAATCAAATATTATGAGCTCTGTCTTAGTGAATCTGACACCTTAGGGCCACATTATCATTTACCCTTGCTCCTCTCATCACCTCAATATCGGTTGTGGGCTCCTTCATATTTCTTTTTGTATTAATTTAATGACCCACATAGTACCTCGATCGTGAAATATAACGTTATGATATTTATGCTTATATTTGTGTGGGGGGAGTAAATTTGATCCGTGGATCTCTTTTCACATGCTAAACTGAGTTTAAAATTAAATTCCATTGAATCACAAGTATTTTCCACGAACTGCAAAGTATATTTGTGTATGAAACGGCAAGAAAAGCTATATATTTGGAAGTGCACCGATACTTCCTTAGTATCGACCGGTTTACTCCATACGAAGAGATAAAATACACGTGTAATGACATTGACCAAGCAGGGGGATCAATAAATTATTGCCAAGAGTGAAACTTCTGCTTACAGGGAATGTAATTACGCGATCAAACAACGCTCTGTCAATCATATTGCGGTATACAGCATCACTGTGCGCGGTATTGCGTGATGGTCCCTGAATGACGTTTAAGTCTAGAAGAAGATTTAATCAACTCCTGTAGGGTAAAAAATATACATTTGTGCTCCCAAAACAGTGTACCAGTAGAAATACAGTTCAATTGGTTTCTCTTTTGTTAACTTGACTTGAGCCTATTGGCAAGTAGTATTTTGATACCTCTCCGATAGAAAATGGAGATAACTTCTTACCTTAAAGGGCCAACCCTCTCACCGCAAACTACACTTCTTGTAGGGGGGTACAGAAACTCTCCATTGGCCCAGTTTTTTTTATTAACTGTTTATTCAAACAATGCAGATTATCAAAGCTTATATTACACAGCATGAACTGTACTGACAGTGTTTTGGTCATACACATAGAGCTTTTCTATATTCATCCTGAAGCAATAAACTGAGATTGTGACTGGATAAGGATGAATTTCAGACAAATGTGGGAGGGGCTTAAGTAAGAAGGTTAGGAGACTTGGTACTCTTTGGGGTGAGAGAACTGGGTCTTTAATATGTCTACTGGGAAATGTACTTAGTGTACCTTCAAGCTTCATGGCTGTTGTGAATTCAATGAACTTTTACTCGACAATGCATATAAAAGGGATGAACGATCGCTACGTATGCAGATACACTTGTACCCATGTGCAAATAGCGTGCAGGTATATTTAACATTGTGGACTAGCCGGAAGTGAAAAGCATTCCAACATATCTGTAAATATTCGGACTACAACAAACCAACACCAACAAACACCAAATGGTTGTCATTCTGAAAGCATTTTCGTATAATTTTACTTTTGTAGCCGAGCATTTCTGTTTACTTTTAAACCGGGTAATTCGTATTGGTACTATCAGCAAGAACTGGAGATATTTTAAGGAGTTTTTCATGAAACTTTTCCTAAGCCACATAATTTAAGACTCAAAATGAAAAAATAAACACATGTTATACATCACGCCCCTACTTAAGATGTAGTTGAAACCGGGAATATACAAACTACTATGACTTTGGTTTTCTTCTATTCTTCACGCTTTTTGAGCATTTGGAAATTTTTTGCCTTTCTATGTAAAACAAAACATCACAATTTGTTCAGGTTAGTATACGCAGAAATCTTTCCCAAACAGCAATTTTCCACTGATCCCAAACAATCATCTGTTAAGGTCATACGGTTGCTAAGCAGTGAACGTCTCTGTGTAAAAGCAGTTACGCCTCGTAATATTGTCTTTGTCATTTTTCTATCTTTTTCGTAATATTAAAACCTCAACACTTCTATTGACAGGAATATATATTAGCTTGGGTGGTACTGGACCCACTAGAACCGCTGCACTTTTTTATGCGTCACCTGCGGTCAGCATAACCGGATGATTCCGTGGCAGTATTATTAGTCAATGATAAAGCCGATGGCCGAGAGCTACTAATAAATGTGACGAAAGAAAGTTAGAGTATTATTTCCTGATTGCTTCATAATTTGGAAAACTTCAAACAGTGCGAAAATTAATTTGATGTTATTTTTAATTATACAATTACCAAGCAAAGAAAATGTTTATTAGACAGTTACTTTTTAAAAATTCAGTCAGCCTTTCAGTTTCCATGACTTGTGCTTAAATTGCATTTTAATGGTTACTTTTATTTCTAGAATTAATCCTACCTAGTATGTAACCATTTTTTTTTTGTCGAGATAACAACACAATTAAAATGAAACAATGGCGCTGACAGCTACAGGGTGAGACTCTTTCTATTCTTTCTATAAAATCAATTTTTTAAAGCATGCTTTGCTGTTACAGGTCCTGTTAATCACTACGCATTTTTATTTTTGCATAAAAGATAAGTTAACGTATTGATTCCCTGCCATATTTTCTTGTGAAGCTTGTAACGCTTTAGTCGTAGCCAACAACATAATGAAGACCGGTTATGTCAACTTGGGTTCATCAATTAATTCCTCGTTGGAAGGTTGACCATTGTTCAAAACAAATGATACATGTTTCGTCTGGCTCCATATTATTCTGACTTGTACTAGAGTTACACTCTTGTGGTAATATCGAAAACATAAGCTTACGATTATGCTACAACATTTAGCACGACGTTGAAATTTGATTACGCATAGTATCTTCACTGTCTATTAATGTGTACTTCAGTTACGTTATTAGGGGCATAATACAATCAATCACCAATATATGATGCTGTTAATCTTGGCTATAATTCAACGGCTTTTTGTTCTAACTCTTAACCAAAAAGTACTTAAAACCAATCTAAACTTATGGCAAACTTATTGGACACCTTTGTAAAGTAACAACGTAGTCATGACTCAACTGACTAGTTTTAAAAGAGGAATTACTCGAGGAATTGTATCAGGATTTTTCTTAAATAACTCAATAGCTGGAGTCACTGACCCGAGTCACAGCAGAAGAAGACCGGAATCGACTGCAAAATTTAGCGACTCATTACAAATGGGCTTGTTTGTTACCAAATCCTCCAACCGTATTAAAGAAAACGACGAGGAGGTTTTGCCCCATTTCTGGAGGTAGCCGTTTGGTCGGGGAGTCCTCACAGATTTAGTATGGAAAAATCTGTCTGGTGCCCCGGTATATTCAAACTCACGATTCCCGTGAAAGTTTTACACACAACACTTTCGTTCTGCAACAAGGCTCACGTACATACCGGTACTGATTGTTTTACCAGCAGCATTGTCATGTTTATGTAGTGACTGTCAATTGATACATATTGACGTCTCCTCGTCATAGATGAATTGTCTTCCTCATCGTCTTTTAATTAAGACTTTAGATGTATGCGGCACCACTCCGGCATCTTATTTGGAAATTAAATTGGGCGGTGCCACTTCAAATTCACTCCACAACTAAAGTCATTCATCTTCACAATGATTCAATTTAATGGGGAAAACGCAAAAGGGTAGATTCCTCCACACAAATTCGCCATATTTCGTCATTTATCTGTTCATGAAGGTATGTTTGTCATGTTTTGAGTCGTTAGCTGTTTTTTCTGGTTTTTAACACTTGATGAGCCATTTTGACGTTCATAGTGACGGAGGTAAATGATCCATACTTCTTTGTTGGACTGTGTTTTGAAATTTCGGTCCTGACAGGCATCCATTAATTTTGATATTATCTTCATCGGATCCCAATTCTGTAACGTTAAATATTAGTCGGTGGCGCGAAGCGACGTCAATTTGGGACAGAAACACTGAAGCACACTGCAAGCACGCCTTAAAAAGCACCCTTCCATCTGACGATGCACAAGTCAAATGTCTGTTTTTCTTGAAGAAAGTGCAATGACCAACGCCCCTTGCTGTAGAGGACGCTTTTCTGTATTATGATGCTGCGATGTATACACCAAGTTTGTCATCAAAGAAGTAGTAAAATTAAAACCACAAAAGATAACGTGTATAGCAAAATAACAAATCATTACACAGTGGTTTTCGCCTTGGTTATGAAAGATGACTTGACTTAGTTAGTGTCTTTTAGGAGTTCTACGAATTAAGTCAGAAATTTCTCATAAGTTAGCGTTCGAAATAAACGTTTCCCAGAAGGATATAGCTGTATCTATACACGTACCTCACAAGGTTGGATGGGATACATCAAGGATGACTGCTTCGAGTGATATTGAATGAGAAACGTCGAACATTACATATCGTCAGACAGTTCTTATCGAAAACAGTCAATCGTTGCTGTGCTCAACAATTGATACGGAAAGAGGTACCACAGAGGAGAATCGTGTCGCCTGTCTTGTCGAATAATCACTGTGCCCCTACTCTACTAAAAGGTAATGGTAAAAACATATCTAACACCTTAGGGTATCGCTACCGCTTTTAATATCTTTTTGTGGTTTTCCTAAAATTAAGTTGTGGTCAAACTCACACTGGGGTATGGTTCATTTGTATTCAATGAGTAACTTTAGACAATCAGCACAAAAAAAGAAGTGATCTCAATGCTATCACCAATGAGTCTCAATGACGTTCACCTTTTCAAAAATTGTTTTTTGTAATATCTATGTTCGGTTCAACATAAACATTACCCGCTCGAACTATGTTTTTTCGAAATTTGTCCGCATGATTCATCTATATCAGCGCAAATACTTTCTTAGTTGCCCTTAGTCTCTAAGTTGATCGAGCCTTTCAAGTTATATCTACGACAGATGCATGATGGGTCCCGAAGAGCCATCGTAGCAGGCGCTAAAATGAGAATGAAATCTCATTTAAATTCAATTAGTCCCCAATTGTGTCAGAAGAAATGTCTCAAACGAAACGAAAGAGAAGTGTCATGCTTGCTCATGTTATGAAAAATATAAAAAATTTAGTTTTTTACAGATCAGACAGTCTTTTTGTGGTCTCATTTCATTCTATTTTTACGTCTCGAAAGTAGGTCGAGATGACAAGCCAGAAGTGCAGGGTATACGTGAGCATATAGACGCATGAACTCCCAACGAGAACGATCTCATACAAACTCGATCAAATAGACTTTATCCTTTGTCATGTCAATTGCGTTGTTTGTCTGTGTATGTTCCATTCATAATATCATACAAGTGACCTAAATTACTTGATATGCGATGATTGCACGGAATATATTTCTGGCAGTATGTCTATGTATTGATCCTTTTTGGATCACGTATCGCTGTATTGATTTAGATGGGTTTACCACATACAGTTCAGAGTGTACGACAGAAACTTTTGGACTATAAACATCTAAACGCTTTACATAAGGGCGACACGGATAGGGAAGTATCATTACAAATGTGTACCCTTTTTATATGTATATGTGCATTTAGTTGATCAAGCGACGACAATAGAACACATCTGTAATTGAAATACGGAGGAAAGCAAGCATTCATTTGTTTGAGCCTTTGTGCTGTGTTTCATTGTCTTCATCTTATTTTAACAGTTATTTTTCGTTGTACGCATGAACACCTTACTCTTTTCGTGCGTTGCACATGTATACCCATCCACATTTTATGTATATATATATATATATAAATATATATATATATATATATATATATATATATATATATATATATATATATATATATATATATATATATATATATATATATATATATAAACCAAAAAGCAAAAGAACACAAAAAATGGATACATTCATTTCCAACAGAATTATAAATCCGTGAATACAAAATATTTCGGGCTTAAATGACACAACCCTTCATCATTATTTTGTATTCACGGATTTATAATTTTGTTGCAATGAATGTATCCATTTTTTGTGTTCTTTTGCTTTTTGTTTCCTTACTTTCCAACACACGCCACCCATCATGTTATAGATATATAGATATATTTATATTTTCGTATGTGTGTGCGTGTGTGTAAATGGCGCAAGGTATGCGTGTGTTAGTCTTGCCATTCAGTAACATGTGTTATGTATAGCAAAATGAATTTACCATAGAGTTAGGTATATCCATTGAAGATGTGTGTCCAAACGTTGAATGGAAACGGGTTTTCTTTACCCTATGGGTAAATAGAGGACTCGGAGGACGGCTTTATTTGTTTCTTTGTACAGTTTGTGAGGAAAATGTAAACTTGAGAGTCGAAAAGGTACTAAAGAATTAAACGTTTTTCTACATAATTTTACACCTCACTTTGTAGGGGGAGATGATGCTCCACTCTCGACTCAAATTCCTAAACATTTCGCTTTCAGACAAGTTTAACTACTAAACATTTAGTTTTTAATAGCTTAACATGCCTAGAATTTTAACGTGTTTCTGAAGTAGGGACTAAATAAGTGTTTGATTGCTCAACACGTTTTGGAATGACTGCATGTCTTTTTAATATTTTACGTTCAATTCTACACTTTTCTAGTATCGAAAATGATGTTAGTAGTTTTTTGATTCGAGTTATCAGTTTTGATAGTTAGTATTAAATGTTGGAATTTATTCTCTTAAATCAGACTATAGTATGTTGTGCAATACTTTGTGAATTTCTTGTTGTACAACACACATACCCTGCTTTAAAATTAAAAATCTTTTTATGACCTTGAACTCTTTCTCTTTGCCTCCATAACATGTTATACAGAGAGGGCTTAATTAATTACATGATCCTATTAGAGTAAGAGTGCTTACACAGATGTGTAGGCTACAAGGTGCAGAAACTTCCACAAAAACAAAGAAATACAAAGACTGTAAGTTGAGTAATACAACAATAACACCAAAATTATTGCACAATGTAACCGTACCATTTTAAATTAAGTGAAAAATTTTCAAGATTGTCTTATGAAGATGAGTGTTTAATGCGTGGATCGTTTTTTCTTGTTCTGTAACATATAAGTTTACATTTTTATTTTATAAATTTTTAGATTTTATGTTCACTTAATGGTACCATTTTCATTGCAGCATTGTTGCCCAAAGTTACCATCTGTGAATAAGCATGCACAAACGTGTGTATTTATTATAGATGCCTTTAAACAATTAGTGTTTTCCTCTTCAATTAAAAGTACCATTAAATGTAGTAAGTACTCACATGTTGTTCCTGTGCCTAATAGCGAGTATATCTACTGAACAAATAAAGATAAAATTGGCACTATGCATAATATTTACGCATTAAAACTATGACTGATGGCTCATTTCAAAGCGTGAAAATTTCCTTGAAAAAATATTCTCGTTCCATTTAGGATTTCGGTCAAATGTTTGAAAGTGCCCTACACATTAAAAAGTCTACTGTACGACAGTGTGCTGATAAAAATGATAGCAAGGGGGGCATGCGGCAAACTTGGTTCTTGGTCACTTGATACTGTCACATATCTTCTGAACATTCACCCAAATTCGGTTGTCTTTTCAAATCAAAACTTGTACTCAAAAACTGTTTAAACAGAATCAACTTGCCTCTTCAGAAAATGCATGACACAGGATTAAGAAGGGACGTGTCGGATAACTTACGAGCCCCTTAAACACCGATCGTGATACTTGGTTAAGGTTACTGGCTTTATCTCGACAGCTTCAATTGCCGTTAAGCACCAGAATGTCAATGCATTGAGGAAAGTGAACAAGATGTGACAGGTGACTCGTACTCGTGAGCCATGAGATTATGCAACAAACAGCAAAGTCTTGACACTAGTCTAACAGGGTCTATCTTATTTCAATTCCGACCAGCTTTGTCTATATCTAAGTGAGATATTTTTGGAATTTTCATCTCAGAGCTAAAACAAATAAAATCGTTTGACGGACTCAAAGTTGATAAACAAGGTGAAGATGGTTATCTGGCGTCATTTCTATCAAGTGGTCATAAGGATTCTAAAGTTATTCTTAACACTGCTCATTTTTGTGTTAAAAAACACTTGGACAAAAATAGGGAGGTAATTCAGATTCCGTAGGTGAAGTTATCATCCAAAGTGTTTCAAAGATAAAATTTGTTGCCTAGTTAATATTTCCAAATGGTCACAATTGACGGCAATTATTGATACTCAGTTATGTATAGTAAATATTTCATTGAAGGATTCCTGAAGCTGTCATGGGATCAGTACTTTGTACTAAATCACAAAACTTCGGTGTCTACTTCGGAAGTGCGTGACACCTCGAACCATACGCATTCGTCTCCGGCAGCAAACGACCCCCAAACATTTCAGCTGACCTCGGGGTCACCGAGATATATTAAGCTCTAATGATGTCACACAATTTTGACTTTTAGAGCTAATGGAAATCTACACTTGGTAAAAATAATGTCTTATTTATTCTGTTTACTTCCAGTAACGATTAAGAAAGCTATAAAACTTACCAGATAACTTTGCAAGTTATAAAAAAATCAATTCCAGGCGAAATTGTCGGCCAAAAGGTCCCAGAATCGTCGGGAGATTTTAGATTACCCTTTCCGAACGTTCGGCGAATGGTCACAAATTTGTCCCGAAATCATCCTTAAGCTGTCCAACAATTACCGAATATTCACTGCATGACACATAGGTTCGCTGATAAACTATTCCAATATTCCTGAAGACGGTTAATCCCGCTCTGTTTATGCTACGATTCTGTTTTCAGTACACCTTTAGTCAGTAAGCCATCTTGAAACGCAATGCATGATGGTAGCTGGCGTGGAGCACTGCGATACGAGAGTTAAGACAATGCCATGCTTTGGGTGTACACATATATACGTAAAGTGATGCAAAAGTATGTACATATAATGCCTAAATAGGCAGAAGACACCAGGCTTCCGTATAGCATTTTTAGTGAACACAGAAGGATAACAAAAAAGGTTAATCTTTATTTTGAAAATGACAGTTTAACATGTTCTCACCTTAAATTCGGAAAATGTGCAGTTTTAAACTTCGCAAGTTAGCTCTCAGTAGGTTCGGCATTCTCGAAAAGCATATGACGAAGACTCTAGCCAATTTTCATTCCCTAACAATCATTGTCTACTAAAACGAGTTTCTGTCGAATGTTTAACTTTCTATTTTTCTTCAATTGCCAAAAAAAAAAACTCAATAACCTAATAGTATGAGTAATAATTACTGACATTTTTAACGGGTGTCCGTTTTCGCTCTGCGTATGCTAGATCCATCGCGGTCCCCCAAAGTGCATTTAACGCAAGTGCTAAGCCTGTAGAGATTGCCCAATGACGGTCATAAATGTGTGGTCTGCTTTCCAACTATTTATCATTTCGAGACCAACTTTAGACCTCTCTGCAGTAAATTGTATTTTTTAAACTGTTGTTTTCATAGTTGAATTGTTTGATGAAAAATTATAGATTAGCTTTAAAATTTTCGAAAAATGTTTTCGTTTATGTAACAATCTAGGGTTCCATGAAATAAGTTGATGGGTGAAATTTACGCATTTTTCCGTTTGTTTGTGGAACTTGAAGAAAATAACCGATGCCTATAAAATAATACTCACTTGTATCCACTCACATCTCAAGCAGTAACATTAATAGCGAAAGAAATTGCCCGGGTTTGTTTTAAAACAACGGAAAAATCTCCCAGATTCCTTCTGATTTCTCTTTCAATTCAAGTGTCTTCCATGCTATGTTATGCATATTTAAGGTAAACCGTGCAGTTATTCTAGAATTTCAGCAGAAAATATATTGTCACATGAATCTTAATAGCCATTCACGGAATAGGATGATTTATTTAAACACACTCAATTTTTGGTAACTTCATCGACCGTTTTAGAACTCTCGGTACATTACTAGTGACATTAGTTAGTTGGATAGATAGTTAAATGAACTTTAAAGGCTCAGTTTCTAACCAAGTGGTTTATGTCGGGCCTTTCAAGGCCTTTGTTCAGTTGTGGCTCTATGATCTGTTTCCCGTACTCCATTGCTAATGCTGAGCAGCAAGTACAATGACAGTAGGTCCATTTTTAAAATCTACGGTGTAACTAGAGAGTTGGTATGACCCGGCCAGGAGTCGTACTACAAATATTCTATAAACTAGTAACATAAGAGCTATAAGGACAGTGTAACGACTTCCTCAATCTAGGCGAATCCGATCAGCTTGATTTTAGTTACTGTAGGATGTCATTAGTGGGGTCCATTAACCTTAAATCGTCTTTATTTATTGTATATAAATGAACCTTAAACCCTTTTATTCAGTGCAATCGAAGCAATCAAGATACAGTTTAGTGAAGAGCCATCTATGCTACAGCTAAGCAAAGAAATTGAAAGATTTAAAGGTGATAGACCCCAAGTATGGTCGACTGAAATCAGACCATCACCTGCTGTCCGGATTAGACTATACGAGGAGTAAGTGTTTTTAGCACATTTCAAGCAATATCGACCAAATTACGGGCACATACATCCATTAATATATCTTTCTCTCTTTCTTACCTACCATACACTGTTACCTACCAATTTTCATTCAGGAGATCGCTTTATCGGCTTTTCGGCGCAAACGTTTCTCCATCTTTTCTTTTCCATCCTTGTTTTAAGGAATCAAGATGAAATCTAGTTATTTTCCCCTTTTTCCTGAAAGTCAAATAACTCTGGTTTCAAGGCTACCTCGAAATCCCTAGAGCATTGCTGAAACTAACGAGGACCGTGACATTTTCCACCTTTCGGGACACCGATACCCGAGATGAATTATCTTAAATGTCACTTTTTAATCTCATATTTGCAACATTAATCCAAGACAAGTTTTAGCCACATAAATCTTTCTTTCCAAACGTGTGCTTAGAGAATGAAGCTTTCCCTTCCGATGCAAAATGAAAGAGGGCATTCCAACGAACCTTTCAACTTTTTGTCTTGGGCTACCCTTTTTATTTTAAGGCCTTTGGGTTTCGTTAAAGCTTGGGTTTCTGATGAATAAGTCTCTAGAGGAAAAAGATGCTAGCAGGTGTCAATCCTTCTAGAACTGAAAGTAGGGCTGATGATCAGGATTTGGAGGCATTGCTTAGTGGTCCTGATAAAATTTTATACTCCATCGAAAACTAACTAAGTCTCGTCAGGTCTATCGCTTGCGAAGATAAGGAGAAGAAACTTGAACATCTTTCTGTAGACCTCTGTCAGAGTTTTTCGTTCAAAAATAAGTTTTCGAGCTACGTGCAAACTAAGACTGGTTTGCAATTATTTCATCTCTGTTAAGAAAAGGAAGTATGTTTTACAACTCGTGTAACAAGAGCAGCATCATTGAAAGAGGTTTTATGTTTCTATATTCAAGAAATCGTTCAAAATCTACAAAACCTTTAAGTTCTAGCACGGCTTGTTTGCCATACATGAACATCAAGCACAATGGCATACGATTTCCTTTCAAGTCTTTGGTATTGCCTGGCCAGGACCTAATGTTCATACCTCACGGCCGCAAGTTGAATTTTTTAATCACTTGATCACACAGAGCGCAAAAAACCCCCAAAACACAGCTACGGGGCAGGAGGAGATTGCCCTCTGGTTCTGGAAAATAAAAAATAAGAAATTCGCCATTTGTGACACCTTTCAATTACAGTATTAATTAGTGTGTCAATTAAATACCATCCGCTCATAAACGTTCCGAATTGCCTCTAATACAAGGTCGATATTTTTCATTATTTTTTCAAAAATTGGAATTCTCCGTGCATTTTGCCCGGCAAAAATTGCAATTCAGTCCGAATACAGTAGTGCTTGTGCATAGATCAGTTTGGTAAAAGTTTTCGAGCTCTGGAGAAAACAAAATTGGGAATTTGTGACATGTAACACCAGATCAACAAATGACACCGGCAACAACCGTACTATTTTCGTAAATTTTCTTTCATAAAATTCAATATTTTCTCCAATGTAAGCTCTTTATTTTGAAATATTTTGTTTAAAAAAGACAAGAACGAAGTTTCGAAAACAATTAAAACGTCGTCGGAGAGCCTCAACTCGTAGGCCTTAGATAACTGTGTGACAAAAACGTTCTTCAGTCGCCTCGCAATCTCAGATTTGCAAACAGAAGTGCAGATTTTCAAAATAAAATTCAAATTTCCTTACAGGAAACCCCAAATCCTAACTTTTCTGCACTGCAAGATCCGTATTTTTAAATATTTTATTAGAAGGGCGCGCCGCAAATTATCCGTCCCTGTTGTACAGTGGTGTTGACACTTTAAAAAAAATTCGGAAAATTCTTGTGCTTGCTCCCCCTCCTCCCATGGAAAAACGTATAGCTACGCCAAGGCAAACAACCAATATTCAGGCAGAATGGACAAGCAAACCAATGGTTTTCACAATTTGTGGAGCGAGCGACTAAAGCACCAATCTAGTTACAAAATGTGTATATTTGAATGGCACTTGTCAATCCCTTTTGTAACATTACATTGATCAATTTGCTGAACTGTAAGCTTTACCGATAACCAATACCTCAAGAGGGAAGAATGTAGATACATCATTCGATGAGGTACATCCCCACGAATCACAATATTCCATAATATAGGTAATAAAGCGCGATGCACACGCACTTCAATATACTGGGGTACATTACATTACAGTAAAACACAGTAGAGTTCGTTGGATTGCTTTCCACAATAACCTTGTATGGCAAAGAGTGAATTAATACAGTTCGATACAATATCGTTTCATCTCGCCCTTAGAATCTCTCCCACACATCAGAAGCATGGGTCGTAAAACTCCATCTAACTAACGAACTAACCCACGTAGCAGGAAATACCTTCTCCTGCCTTCCTACGCATGCGTAACAAACCCAATGCCGTCAACTGCAATGCAATTAAAATGAGTCCAGCCAAGTGGAATACAATGGAAATAAGTATGGTGACTCGAACAGGTCAATTTCAAATGTTGGCTGTATTATCCCACTCATTTCAACACCATGCAATACAATAGGAAATATTTCCGTTTACTATTTTAGAAATTCATTCAACGGTAGTTGGTAATTCACCGGGACAGTTATGACGCGATAAGTAGATTGTGTTTCACAAAAAATTGATATCATGGTATGAAAAACATCATCTACTCCACAAAGTGAAATAAAACTGACAGGAATTCTTTAGTGAAAATGTAGTGAAAGGTAACATAGGCATTTCAATCAGAACATACCGTTGTATGTCTGCAGTCAAACCTGTACAACAATGTGTAAGTCGTAGTTACGCAAAATCGATATCTGTATACATGGAAAAGGTTAACAAACTATTCGAATAAATCAATACGCATTTTCATGTTTGAAAAGTAATCAAGATATAAATTACGCATAAATGACAAGCGTAAGGAATCAATTTTCGTGCGAAAATGTTGCCATTTGTATTGAAATTACGCAAATAGACCCGCTATGTATTCAGTGGATACAGTTTTATCATGGAATCGGCGACCTCGTTTAAAAGAAACTTTATCCCACCAATGACACCGAGTGCTGGCTAGCATAGGTCTAAAATAGCTAGCGAGGACTAGTCGGTAAAAGAGGAACCCCTAACTAAAAGCGTACGACAAAAAAAAATCAAATTTAAGTTGTCAACTACATGTGTAGTACATACAAACGTCCATTCCTCTTCTATATCTTAGACAATTGTTCACTACATTCTACAACTTCAAAATAAGAAATATCATGGAAATTGCAAGCCTGTCATGGATCAAGTAAAATGGCGCGACCACAAGATTTCTCTTAACAAAACAACCACAATTAATTTACTACAACTCAAGAGTAATAACTAATCATTTACAGAGAACCTAATTTATTTATAGATACATTCCTGAAAAACCGAGAGAGAAAAAAATATACGCGTGCCTCTCACTTAAAAAAGAAAAGCAATCCATCCGCCTTGAATTTGTGTACTGGTCTACCCTATTTAATGAATGGCTATTGAGAACAAGCTGTTTATATTTTTCTCCTTGAATTGTGAAATTTTAGCGAAGTAATTCACTGGTTAAATTCTTGGATATACAATATTTAAGCCTTGCAGTATTTTGAAATAAGGAAATAAAAAGAAATCAGTGAGATTAATTTGTTGTTTCAAAATAACTTTGAAGTGACTGCTGATTTCCTTTAAGTAAAAGTTAGCAGTTTTAAGCTTTGAACTATTTTGACCTTTTGAAGATGCCGTTAGAAAGCAATTTACTTTTAAAGAGAAATTTACATCTTTGAGATACGAAATCATATCCCACGGAATTATTGGTAAATCATCGCCCCGAGGTCAAACAATCAGACTCCGGTCAAATTTTCTTGCTCAGCATCAGTCATGTTTGCCTAATAAAGATCGAACAGGCAGTAGAGTAGACACTTTTGCAGACAGGAATTCTACATCTTTCAGGGGTTATAAATTTATTTTTTCATTTAACAATTTTATCACAACATTCTGTTTACAGCTTGGGGATAACGCAAGGCATATTTCACTGCAGCCCGTGGAAAGGGTCGATTGTAGTTCAAAAAGAAAAGATCATAACGAAATTAATGTCCCGGATATACTCTAGGAGTTAGTTGTTTTAGAAGGTATAAGCTTTTTCAGTCCAATTTCGAATTGTGTTATCTTTCAAAAGTTTCACGTGGCCTATTTATCGATGAGCGGATAACGGGAGGTATTAGGTTTATAGCTCTGTTCTTAAAATAGCGTGATCAAAATTCTGGGACTTCTTCGGTACACGGTGAAATGTTGAAAGTTTGGGTGAACAAATTATTCTTGAGCAACAAACAACGACATTTCTATCATTGGGGAAACTTATTCCTTGAATAGAAGGCTTCCACACTGCCTTATATTTGATAATGTGTCACCCTGTGTCAATAAATATTAGTTTAAAAAGGAGTATTTAATCCCTTTTTGCTGGCAGATTTGTCTTTATACCCAATGGAATGTTTCGTTACTGATTCCCAAATTCATTTGCCAGACTGTTTTTGTACTCTTTTCTGTTTCGTAAGTATGTGTGTGTCTGTTCTAAGAATCCCATTGTGAAGTTTGTAATGAATACATCCACAGAAAAATCTGATTACATAAATTTTATCCTTTAATTCTCGAAGTTAAAAAAGCTGTACTGAAAAATAGGCTTAAATGCTTCATTGTGGTGCATTTCTATTTTGATTAAATTCCTCACTCTTCCTTTTTAACATCTATGAATGTATATTGAAAAACACCGAAACGGTTGACATTGCATCCTAAGATTTTGAAAAGCTGTGTTAAAAAAGTATGACAAAGTTGCTCTGTCAGCGCTACATTGTCGTGTGCAAAATATTTGACATTTAGTTAGTCAATGGAAAATTCACAAAACTACCAAAATACCGAAGGCTAAATAGAACTACATATGGGGACAGGAACTGCAGTATCGCAATACACTCCAACTCAATTTGCAACGACATTGTTGTGGATAGTATGCATGGGAACTATGTCTAGAAAACCCCACAATTATGAGAAAATGTCGCTTCTCAAAGGAGACGACATCAATTCATAATTCTACCGTCTCTTGACACTAACAGCCCCTCTCAGAAGCGATTTAATTATGAATGTGCTCCCTGATTTAAAGCAAGCTTTTGTCAGTATTTGGAGTGCAACTACAAATTAGTTCGGTGGGGAAATACACCCTTATCCAAGGTGGAAAACTTCTCAACACGAGTTGATTTGCAACTTTCCTTGGAAAAATCACAAGGGTGCTTTAAATTTATTTCTATTTTTCATTGAGATAAGCTGACATGTGCACAAACAGATCTGTTTTGAGTGATTTGATGTCTTGGAGGGTGTCGAAGACAAATTCCTCTATGTGTTGAAGAATCTTGTTACTAAATTTAAATTTTGCTACTATTGCGAACTAGACGTCACGTGTTCCTCTGACATTTGAGTAGCATTAATGCTGGACATAAATGTCAATTTGAAAATGTTATCGTACCTTATCATGTAATCCTGAAGCACAAGGGCATCGTCTCCCCGTCTCCTATCCAATATCGTTTCTTTCACAAGGTTTACCTAGTATCTTTTCATTGCTGTTTCTGCAGCCTGCCTGTCATTAAATACCAGCCAATATACGTCCATAAACTAACAATAGAGCATAGGACTCTCCCAATCAAGGTTACAGCTATATATATCGTAGTTACATTTTTGTATACAGAGATACTGCTTTCGTTTTCCATATATTGATATAATGGGAACGGATATTTTACCGGGAAGGAATGCCAAGGTCATTGGGCTGACGAAGCCTCATTTCTGTTATTTTGCTCATATCGTTCATGTATTGCAGGTCTTTTTACAGGGTAAACAGCCGTTTTGTTCGGGTTTTTGCTTTGATTTTTATACGTTTTTTCAAATTTTTGATTTTCCATGGGGGGGGGGGGGGCGTACCTGCTGACGCCCATGGCAGCAACCACTGACAGCAATACGATGGAGAGATTGCATACAATTTATCACAGCATAATGACCCACTGGTTTCGTACTTAACGCGTGAATTTGCGGCAAAGTATCTCATTAACTTAAAAAATAGCTCGAAGTATAAAAAGTGTGACGCCGCAAAATTGACCTGTAGAACTTGGTAATAAGGGAAAACATTGTACAGAGTGGAAAGAAATTATCCAATCTTTCGAAGCATCAAAGGGCAAGAGCATTCGTCCGAACTTGATATTGTGTTGAAGACTGTCCTATTTCACGATTGGCTGTTGAGAGCCATGTGACATTTTTTCTCTTCAAATGTGAAATTAAATGCTTTGATTACACTAAATATGCAATATGAAGTCTAAAAATGATGAATGATACAATGAAGAGAAATAAGGAGAAAATTGTGTCATTCGACTGCTTCAAAATAAGTTTGGGGGACCGCTCTTAACCTTTAAGCCCATCTAGCTTGGTCTGTGACGTCATAGCTGTAGTGTATTATCTGGAACTTACAAGATGTATAGGTTTATTCATCTACTGTAGATGACCTTAATCTCTAGAAGGTGCTTTACTTAATGTGGGAATGTCACTCAGTGACGTCAATCTTTACTCAAATGTGAGGGCATGACTATAGACAAATCCAGACAGTCAAGTGACGGTCTGATTTTATTCGGACATAGTTGAGGTCCATTACCTTTTGTCTTTCAATTTCCTTGCTTGTCTTTATCATGGACTGTTGTGCACTGAATTGCATCTTGATTCCCTCAATTTCATTGAATATGAGGGTTTTAAATTCATGAAGACAATAAATGAAAACGATATGAGACTAATGGACCCCATTAATGGCTGCCTTCAGTCAGATATCCGTCAAATAGCTACTGTGTTAAATCGGAAGTCATGGGGTGTCTTTCCATAGAATGGAGAGACGTTTCCCCAGTTTCCCAATAAAGACGCCCATGTCATTCACCACTGGTAAATATGATACAGGCGGGAGACGTAGTTCTCTGTTAGGGGGAAACATAGTCGCGTTCATAATCATAAGAAACGTGTTGAACACTACAGCAGCAGTGGTCTAAAGGACCGTATCCGTTTACCAAAACCCGTCACTGAAAACAAATTTAAGTCGACTAAAGATCACTTTGATTTGCGTCTATAAAAAGATAGCTTTTAATGCTCACAAATGAAATAATAGCATAAAATTAAAGAACAATGAGGAAAAAACTTACGAGAGGTTGCCGGGGCACCCAACAGTTTTCTTAACTTTCAGTTTGCATGTTTCTCACTCTCGAAGCAGATTGCTCTAAGGGGCACCAACAAGTTTTTTCAAGTCTAAGGTTTCCTAATCTTAGTATAACTTGCTTGCATGGAAATGTAACGGAGTCGCTGGTTAACCGTTCTCCTGACTGGAGTAATAGCCATGGTAGCTACGCGCTGGAAGCAAATTGTCAATCACTGTAAGAAAACCTACTCTGGTACTCCTGCTAACGTAGAAGCAGCATTTTTTAATTTTCTCCTGTTGTTATGGAGACAGAATCGTCTATTTTGTGTGCAGTGTTCTATGAAAGTGATACTTAGTAATGGCAATTAGCACATAATCATATTTACTGGCGAGAGTATAAAAATACCAAGGTCAAATGGGCATTTGTGTATACCCACGAAAATTCTAATCGCCTTTAGGCGGTAAGGTGATAACTTAAATTGGTAAACTCGGTTTTAAGGTCAATAAATATAAAAAAAAGAGTTAAGTGTATTACACTTCCATAGCCTTAGGGTGTCTGTTTCAAAAGAAAGAAGAATCTACATAACACTGATTAAGAAAGAGATACAAGGTTATTCTGTGGCCTACTTAGGGAAAGTGGTGTATGGCATCGATACCAAAGAAATAACTTATCCCGAAAAGAAGCTTAGTTCCGGTTATTGAAAATCAATTTACTTTTATAACACCCTCTATGGTTAAAAAAAAGCTTTCCACATCAGATAGGATAAAACATAGGCGGCTTAATATCACAGGTCTTCAACAGTTACAGCTGTGGGGTGATTGAAAATCATTTTCAACCGTCTACACTGTCACTAAAAGGTTCAATATGTCTTTGAATTTATCAAGGCCAAGTTATTCAATATTTTACTCAAAATTTAAATTGGAAATATAAGTCTGTCATAATCATTATACAATTCCTTTTCCTTACCAAGGAAAGTCTTATTTAGCGACTTGTACACTCTATCTGTATGTTTTGGAACATTTTAATATTTATTATTATTGCTATTATTATTATTATTAATACTTTACTTTTTTTGAGGTACATGTTTGCCCGGGATTGTCTTCTCGTGAACGATTTACCTCCTAAGGTAAATGTTTAACTGAAAAGGATTGTGGTTCATTAGATATTCACACGTTTGCGAATGCAATGCCAGCTTAAAAACATGAAGAATAATAAACACAACAGCATCTTAAGGTGGCAATAGACTGTCTGAGATAAATACTTATGTTCCTTTATATTAAATATCTGTTAAGTTTTCTAAACGGTTTGGAAAACTTCGGTCCGTATGATACATTGGGATAGCTACGAAAAAAAAAATAATAATTTTGGCATTTAACTATTTAACAACGTTTTTACCAAATTTTCTGATACGAAATTCCAAATTCTCTCTCACACAAGTTCCATAGTTTTAAGTAATTGGTTCAAAAAGCAAAATTGGGGTGGGGCGCTTAGCGCACAGCACACTGTAGTTCCTAATGAAGTGCTGCTCGCTCAAAAAAATGTTGGCCGTAACTCTTATCCTCACTCTGGGAACGACATTGCAAGAAATTTGTCATATGCGACACCAGATCATCACATTGCACCGACAACAATATAGTGAAATTTCATAAACTTTCTTTCTTAAGATTCCTATTTTTCTGCAAATATAACCTCTTGATTTTGAATCTTTGTCTAAATAGACAAAATGTTTTCGGAAACTCTTAAAAGGCCATCGCGAGCCACACGTCGTAGGTCTTAGAAAAACGAGTGAAGCAACAATTATCTTAAGTCGTCGTGCAATGTAAGATTTCTTAGAAAAATGCATGTTCTTTAGAAATAGTCCAACTTTTTAAATTTCGTTACGCGAAACACACACTTAACACTTTTCAGCAATACAAGCTCCATTATAACATTTTTAATATGATGTGGTGTTTTCACACTAACAAAGGAATTATTTGAGTGTTTTCCCCTCCCCCCGGAAAGCAGTCTAGCTACGCCTGTGGTATGCTACATCCTAATTTGTTGGGTAAGGAACTACCCACAAAGGTAATCTTTACTTATTTATTTTGGAAAACTTTTAAGCAAAAATTGGACATGGCATACACACCCAACTTGGATTTAGAATAATCTACTAAATAAAAAGCAGAATACCTCGAAAACAAAGTTATATTCCTCATAACAGATTTTGCTTGAATGAAAGCTTGACAAGTCTGCTTGCCCTCGGTTTTCAGTAATCCGGAAAACAAACATTTCTTGAGGTCAATTTATCTTCAGTGGAAAAACATCTCAGAACATTTTAAGAAGCCCATTTTACAATTTTAACTCTGTAATTGCTAAAAATAAATTTTATGGACAAGTCATTTCAAAAAAGAAATTCTGAAGCAGTAAAATCGGTAACGAATTCATGAAAATATCGATTATATTTTCCATGGAATTTACCACTTGGCAATGGGCAGTTGCAGAGCAAAACAAACCTGGGCAAACAAGTCCTTCAGTGGCTTTGGTTTTGTGACGTCAGAGAATCGCCCAGTTTGAAGCATCATCGCCCAGTTTAAGTGTCAGTTCTTCATGGGACTGAAGCGATTCCTATGTTAACTTCTTCTAAGATTTAACATACTAACACATTGTCAAATGTACCCAAGATATAATAACGTTGACACATGTCCCTCTCCGAAGTTACAATTACCCTGTGTCGTCTGTATGAAAGGTTTATACAAGCTTAGATTGCCCTTTCGTATTTCTAGATTTAACATAGAAATAATGCTTATCAGCGTAACCTTGGTTTTAAAAGCAGAAGTTGAGAATTTATTTCCCCGTGGAATCTGGAATCTCAAATGATAAACTTGTTTTGTACATATATGTAAAATTTACCTACAACATACTCAACGTATCCCTTTGTCATCATCGAATAATCCTACTTTATCTTCGCCCCAAGATAAAATCGCTAAAGCTAACTCTATGCATTCTCAGTGGCTTCAAAAGCTTTTACCAGTTATTTTGTGTGCCTACTTTTTATCCGCATAATTTAAAATTAAAAATGGAAGACGATTGGATTATTCGGATGAAAAGACGAAAAAAGCCGCGGGCATAATTTTGTCTTCAAACAAGATCTTAAAGAAAAGTAGGAGCATGTTGGAATCAGGTGAGATGTGTCAAATAGTAGATCTTAACATCTTAACCGAAAAGGATGAATTTAAGGCCCACTCAATTAAGACTTGTCATTCCAGAGAAGTGATAATGACTCTATTCCGGTTGAAAAGTTTACTTCCAAATTAATCCTCCATTTCACCCGTTCTTTTTGAACATAGTTACAAGGCAAATGGGATTTAGAATGCCCTTGCAAACTCGGTGGGCTGGTCTTATGTTATAGAAAAATCGATCGGGATATTTTTACATCTACCAAAAGATCGTGTGCTACATAGCAGTATATTTGATGGTTCACTGTTATTAAAAGGAAAGTTTACTTAAGCAACAATTTCTACATGTGAACAAAAAACTTCTGCACAGTGTGGTGAAATTTCCTTTCAAATTGGATACATATTTCTCGAGATATCAGCCTATTAAGTAACTAGATTAGTGTTCCAAAATGAGCTTCAGGGCGACAAAGGTTGAATCAGTTCCTCGCATTGATAGGGAATGCTTTGTTTCCCTTTTTTCAGACTGTTGTGTTGACCTTGATGTTCATAGAATTAGGACCTTGCAAAGTTTGAAATGTTCTCATGCCACTTAGGCCTATGCAATCACAACCTTCTGGTATGGGATTGTTGAGGAGAAAATAGGGTGTAAAGTTTAAAGAAAAACAAAAGACTGTTTATTAATGTGAGGATATGATGTTAAAGTGCTTGCTTCAGGTTGACTGTTTGCTGTAAATGTGACAACTTAACTTGCTCTTCAGTATCTTGAGAACCACACATCAGATTTCAATGAAAATTTCACCAAAATGCTTCGAATAAGCTTACCCCTCTAACGTATCAGAACTTGATATGACCTTAAACCCTTCTTTAAAATATCACTCGGGGAATTTTTAATAACAGTCATGACATCATATTATGTTTTTGTATCATGGGTGCTATTTACTCTCTTTAAAAACTCCGTTACCAAAAGTAGATGGAAGTTTGTTGATGTTTAAAAATGCGCTCTCCTCTACACTGTAAAATATGTCTGTAAAATAACAAAACAAAGAGGCGAACAGTTACAGTAAAAGTACTGGCAACTTTTTACACTTACTTGAAGCATTTCTTCTGAGAGCTTTATGTATCTTTTTGCTTTTTGTGCTATTTATTTGCAGCAATTTTACAGTGGAGATCTAGGTGCTCAAAGCTTGTAAGGACTTGGACGCTTGGATGTCAAAAATTCTCTTAGATCTTCAGAACAAAGTTAATTACTTTGCTAAATTTCTCATCTTTAACGAGGGCAGTCCATTTCTGAAACTGACCTATAATACGATGTCAAAGCGGAGATGTAATTTCATTTATCGAGTGCCTTACAGCAGATATTATGTAAAGAAAGAAATGTATAGTGACGAGGCTAAATTATAACTTCAGGCTTCACTAAAGTTTTGTAATAAGTTTTCTCTGCCTTTTTTTTGAGGATGTTATTACCTATAACAGATGCGTAAGATATAAGCTAGTAGATTCGGATTATAGCTTGTGTTCTCAAACACCTTCAGAGTAAAGGAATTACTCCTCAAGAGCGAAATTCATGACCAATCTGAATGGCCCTTCCAAGGAAACAAAACTGGATTTAATTGTTGAATTAGTTAGCCTCTTGAATAACAGTTGTGACCTTCCTTCACACCCCTAGTCGCAAAGGGTTATAAAAAATCCATTTAAGTGAGTCAATTAGGTAAGGTTGATCGCCTAAACTAACATTGTGACCTTCTGGTTTTATCTATTAGGGCTAGCGGTCATTTTTCCCCAGTCGTTAGGTTCTGTAATGTTATTCCTAATCCATTGCTTAAAGTTCCAATTCTCTTCCCCCAAACAGAACCAATTCTCCTAAACTTCCTACTAAAGTCCCTCCCACAATTGTCTGGAATTCATCCTCATCCAGACACAATCTCAGTTTATTTCCTCAAGGTGAGTATAGAAATGCTCAATATGCATAATATAAACGCTCTCAGTACAGTTCATGTGATATAATATAAGCTTTGGTATTCTGCATTGTTCGAATTAGCTGTTAATCAAAGAGCTGAGCCAATTGAGAGTTTTGGTATACCCCCGCACAAGAACTGCAGTTTGGGGTGAGGGGAATGGCCCTTTAAGCGAAGCATTACCTCACAACGACAACAGGTTCTATTTCTTAAGTCTTTGCGATGATAAGGACGCCGATCCTGGGGCAAGGGGCAATTACCCCACCGATGAAAGTATTTGAGGCAAAATATATCATTTTCCCACCTTAATATTTCAGGCAGATTAAAGCAACCACAGGCAAAATATACAAAATTTAACAGTGTGACGATAAAACGTCAATTTGAGTCTATTGCAGTTATAATAATCAACATCCTACGTTCAAAACGCACCCATATTTGGGTACATACCTGTCAATGTGAGTGTGTATGCAAGGTTTTTCTGCTTCCAAATAAATCCGGTCCTGGACACGATTCAGGGTTGTGGCTCTTGGAAAAATCTTGCATTCAATCCAAAAACAAGATCAATGCCCCTGTGTTATAGCTCGACCCAGAAATCGAGCCCAACCCTCCGCTTTAGAAGCAAATGCTCTACCAATGGACCAATTACACTTAAATATTACAAATATCATAGATCAGGCATCTTTCTCGCTAAGGAGGAGCTGTTGCAATTCAATTACCTAGTTAAAAACCAATTCTTAAAAGAACTAACATTTGGAGTGGAATTTAAAACCCAATCTGCGTTATTTGCAAACTTATTTTCAATTAATAGTTGACCCATATGTAGCCGGTTCCATCCTGACCCAGTTTGGGGTCAAAATTGGCACAACGCTTTTCACAGTCTAAAATATATTTGAAAGGAACTGGAGGACATCTGTAGAAAGGAAAATTGGAATTGCCTGGAAGAAAAATTTAACAGAAATAAAATAAAACAAACAAGAAAATTCTTTTGACTCAGATGAAATCAGATAAACAAAACCCATGTTAATAGTTACCTTAATTTTCATTTCAATACTTTGGTTTTACAGTGCACATAAATAGGGATACTAGCGTCAGTGTTTTTCCGGTAGATTTAGCGTTTTTGACTCTTTTTGTGTTTTAGCGTACGTTTTTTCTTATTTGGTGGAATCTACCTTTTTTTGTTCAAAATTGATAAAATTAGCATTTTTTGCTGGTTTTCTTAGGTGTTCGAGGGCAAATTATCACTTTGGAACCAACTCAAGTCCGTTATTAATTTTTGACGATCTGTGGGCCCTGACGTGTTTTCACATTACCGTACCGTACAGTTTTCATTTGTTCGTACAATTGAGCTAGCTAGCTACACCTTTCTGTGTGTATGGTGCTTGTTTTGCATAGAATAATGTAAGGCGTATACGTACAGCTGTTTGGCAAAAGCCAAAGGCACACAGTTGGCAACTCCTGACTGTTCAATGTTATGGCGATTTAAAAGACTCGACATTTGTATCACTTTGTCTTTCAGCCAATATCCTCACTTAGTTTCCTTGTATGCTACATCTCTTGATTATTATAAAACCATTGTAAATTGTGATTGGAAATGATCACTAAACTGTAAGAGGGGGTTGCTAACTACACATTGTTATAGTAAAAACTCGGATTTAGCGAGGGTTTTTTAGGAGGGGGGTATTTTTTATTTTTATTTATTTAATTTTTTTTTTTTTTTTTTTTTTTGCGTCTTAATGCGGCAGATCTACTGTTTTTTAGCACTTGACGCTGGTTACCCTGCACATAACCTAAATTGTGTAATTTTGGGAAAATATTTATTGAAATATTTTTGAACCATTAGAAGATACTTATGTTCGTGTCTGTGTTTGCGAACCTGTACGCAATACCGCGGTGTCAACAAGAGCTCACACGCGTCTCCTAGAATTCTTGTTCTGAGGTTTTTTTTTTTTTTTTTGTCATTCATGTTGAAATAGGTCAAGGTGGTGTGTTGCCTCGTGTAGGTGTCATTATCATGGTATGTAAATATTGATCACACAATTGTAGTAATAAATATCAGAAGGCCTCACCTGCCTTCGTCTATGCACTTTGATCTGAGTCAATACCAACCCTTTATAACCTGGTACTATAAGCTTTACCCACAATATTCATATATAATTAAAGATGGCACTGACTGTCACATAGAGAAGCTTTATGGATTTGCATGTAAGCCATTGCAGTACCATTCAAAGGTATTAATTTTCTTCGTAACGTAAGCTTTTTCGACGTTAAGTCTAAGTACGTTTGAAACAACTGCTTAGGACATTTCTACTGTCAATCGGATATATTAGATTCGATGCTTTATTCACGTCTTTACTGAATAATTCAATAGTGTTATAAGACTGTAAGAGACAAGTCCTGTAAGTACACTCTAAAATAAAAAAAAATGACATGTTACTCTTTCACTACTTAAAAGAGTGAAAGTCATAAATATCACTCCAAAGGAGTGATATTCACTCCCATGAGAGTGAACAGTATACTCCAAAAGAGTAAGGTTTCAGTCTCGAAGGGTGCCTACAGGGACCACTCTTAAGTAAGAACGATGTCTATATAGAGACACTCTTAAAAGGGTAAACTTCGCTCTTCTTGAGTGAACATCACTATCTTTGGAGTGAATTAACAATCTAATGGAGAGTAACAACACTTTTCAATCTATTAGGGAGTGACTTAGTCCAATCGTTCGTGTATATTTTGCTCATCTTCAAACATTATATACGCATCTTGTTTAAAAGATCTAACAGAAGTTAAAAAAACTTGAAGATCTGATCAGAAATTCATAAGTCAGTGCACTTTCTCCCTGCATGGAGCCATTGCATTGGTCGTCTAGGGCATTTGAACCGAGGAATAAAAGTAACCATTAAAATCGAATCATTCCGTGATGCAACTTTTTATTCTCAGCTTTCCGTCTGATAAATGGTACTATGAATGTATGTCTGTACCATTGTACTCTGAAGCATTGTAACATATTCCAAAGAGCAATCGACCAATTCATAAATTTATGACAGTTATTGTGATCAAATACAGCAACATTCAGTGCAAGTACTTCTTTTAAATCTCCACTGACGACAGTTGAGAAATACCTTGGGCATATTCTGCAACTCCCAGCCCACAGGGAAATGAACTCTAAGGCGCTATCTGGTAGTCAGCAATATTCAAATTTGGATCAGTGGTGGTGCCAGGCGGCAGGCGTGGTCATTTTCCCCGCCAGGGAAGGCTAATCACTGCGTACGGAGAATATGGAATTTTCGTTGTTGAGTAATCTGTAGGATGAAACATGAAATCCCAAGAAACGGGCCATCTCTCGTCCCCCCTCCCCCTCCCCCATGGGGTTTACAACCCCCTTGACCCAACCTTGCAATGCAAAAAAAAAACACCTAAAATAGAGGTTTTTTCTCTCTATCCTTACACTTTCCTCTATGTCCTGCCCCAACCTCCCATGACACCAACCCAACCCCCTTCAATGACACCAACCCATCCCCCCTCCATGACACAATCCGCGCCTATTCCCCACAACATGCTTGACTTTGCTCATGTTATAGTCTGATTCATAAATAAAGAACCAAAATGTTCTTTTAAGGACAGTTTATTATTCCAAGTCCCTTCAATTTCAATTGTTCAGTAGTACAAAACAAATATTTTTATGTCGTCTTTTGTTAGCTCCCCTATTTGCAGGGGTTCACTTTATTGCTTTCCTCCCTACGGGGAGATTGACCCTTTTGTCGGGAAAATCCTGACGCCACTTCTGACTTTGACAGGCATTAATTTTAGTAGTCATTTTCAAAAATCTCAGCAGATGAAATTTTCGTTGTTCATATTGCTGTTCGTTGAGCAATGCAATAGCAACAGCCAATCAAGAAACACCTTGTTAAACCAGGGAGTTGGTTAAACAGTGCGCATCTACCCGGAGCGGTGCGCACTCTGACTGTATAAACAAAGTGATAAGTTTCTGAGAGTAACAAGAATCAACAGTGGGGATAGTAGTTTTGGGACTCCTACACATTCAAAATTACCAAATTCCATGGCTTTTCTATTAGTTTTAAGGACCTTGACCAAATTTTCAGGACCTGCAAACAGCTGAACAGTCAAATCCCTTACTTCCATCTTTTCCCAAAATATTAATGTATCTGAACATGCTGAAAAGCAGAACAATTAGTCTACTATCTAACAATCCCTGACTTTTCTAGGTCCTTTGAAAGTTTCCTCATTTTCTCTGACTTCAGTTTCCCCGATTTTCTAAGATTACCACGACCTATGCAAACCTTGCTTCGTTGGGTAGTGGTAGGTAGTGTTACAGCTGTCACAAACACAAATGGGGACAGCTGAAAGGGAGTGCCCGCGCGTAGGTCTACTTTGCGCAAAGGAGATTATACCCAGGGGAACAGCGTGATGCATGATGTTTCCAAGAGAATTGATTCTTGTGACGTCAGTAAAAATGAATATAATTATAACGCGAAAGAGGTTGAGACACCCTATTCGAAGAGACGTCATCCATGACCAAACGAATATGTCTTCACCAAGGAGTTCAAGTTCATCAACCTGCATGGGACCGTCACCCCCGTGATGAAAAAACCACGATCAACCGTCATCAAATTTTTAAATACACATAGCATTTTGAGTCTCATTGTAAAACAACATTTGATACATAATTTAATGCAAGAGATACTTTTGATGAAACTTAACCGGTATCATTTTACATATTGTTTCTAAAAATTATGAAACAGTCTTTATTACAGACCACAGTTGTAAAAAGCAATCATTTCATCTTCATATTCAACTCAATATTTTAGGTCATTTCTGACAAGCAATTTTGTCCTTTTAATGCAAGACATTTATAAATGATCGATCGTAAAATGTATATCTGGAGCCGATCTTTACGCAATCGAAAGGTTCTCAAATATGGCATTTTGACATATAGAGATATAATATAGTAGCTGATATTGTGAAGCGTGATAGTTATTCGATCCTGTAATGTATACCGTGATCCATTTTTGCATAAATTTGAACATTAAGTCAAAAGATAAACCTTGAATATGATATAAATAAGCAAACGACTTGTTTTATATTGACAACGAAGGTCTTTTTACAACCTCAAAATTTCAAACGAATGTTAACAAAAATTCAAAAACGAAAAGGATCATAAAATAGAAGAAACGGCCAAAAGGAAAGATTGGGAGATTTTTAATGAAACGTGGGTATTCTAAAGATGCAGACGATGCCACAAAAAAGAATAAAACTATGCTCCGCCAAATAACGCAGGAATCCTTGTATAATGCATGCTTGACACAGATTTTTTTTCTCCATCTCTCTTTCTTAAGCTCGAGACTTGTCTAGGTTTGTTTAAATTGAGACTCGTCTGGAACTATTTCCAGAGTTTCTAGTATCAGAAGCTGCCTCCTGGCAGTTCCATGCTGATCTTAGTCGGCCAAACATCGCACAAGGCTTGACCAGAAGTCAATGAGCGCCTTTCATTCACAACTTTGACAAGCTTAAGATGTAATCGAATTTTTTTTTCCTCAGTCATGCAAACATGTCTTGATTGGCAAAACATTATAGAATTTCCTATGTTACAGTGTTTTGGTTGTGCCGACGATAAAATCGTTAACGATAACATCCGAATTGACAAATATGTTGTACCACGTGTCATCTCAATCATTAGTCTCTGTGCTGGGAAGATGTTATTGAATTACCGATTAGAAGTTTTTCCGTGAGCCGTAATTTTATTACGGCAACTCCTGCCAAGGTGTTTCTCTATCATCGACCGTAGTTATGACAACTGTTTTTTAACGTATGTAGGTTATGGTGAATGGTCCTTTGCGTAAGTATGGAGCGCAACAGAAAACTTCAAGGGGCGTCATCATGAATGCTGCCTTCAAGACATACAGACAGACAGACAGACAGACTTCGATACTAGTGGCCCTGAAATAACATTCGAAGGTCTCCTATCCTGTTTGACACGGAGGCACGTTAACTTCGTAATTACTACTTCGACAACAGCAAAAAATAGCTGGGGTTTTGCTCCGTTTGGTCAGATTTACTGTCATCTACTTCAAGATTCTATGAAAGTTCCTCAAGGTTAGGTTAGGTAAGGTTAGCTAAGTTTCACACCCCAGTTCCCAACCAATTGGTTCAAGTCGAGCAACTGACTTTTTTCCAGTTGTGGCTCACTGGCTTTTCACCCCTACCCCATTGCTTATGCTGAGCACCAAAGGTTCCGTTTTTAGAGTCTTTGATATGACTTGACTCCCGACCTACCGACTGCAAGTGTGATGCTCGAAACCACTTGACCATGCAGTCCGTCATGGAAGCACCTCAAGCAGTAAAACATCTCATGTTAATGGTACATAAGAGGAATACTAAAAGTGAAATTCGGTATTAAAGAAAAGAATAGACATTGCCATGACTTGTGTGATGTAAAGCGTGCCAAATTCAGCTATAGCTATATTCGGTTATTTTGTAAAAGCATCGTACAGAGGTAACAAGCAAATTAATAGGTTTACCATCTGAAGTAGAATGTAACCAGTTGAATAAGCCAATAACCTGTGGAAAAATTCCACCAATAACAATGGAAGACGAATTTGCCAAAGTGTAAGGGGAAAGGGGCTTCAAAAGGGGAGCTTACATGGCAAAAGTTTAGTTTTCATTTGTGAAAGAGAAACCAAATCTACACAGTGTGGTGAAACTCAGTCCATTCATATCGGACGTGTGAATCTCGAGATACCTTTTTATGAAATCACAAGATTTGCGTTCTAAAGTTAACTGGGGATAGGCAGAGGTTACATCATTTCCTCACATTGACACATTTCACCGAAATGCTTAGAATAAATCCTTGTTACATATCAAACTTTGATTTTACCTTAAACCCTTCTTTTAACCCCCCACCCCACCCCCATAAAAAACATTATTTATATGCATTGAATTTTTATCTTCTTTGTTTCTTTGCAGAAATGCTGAACATTCATTATGGAGGCGCTGTTTTGCGACGACCTAGGTCTTCACGCCATATGTAGACAGTAGGACTGAATGAATGGAGGCTGAAATCTGCAACCACCTCCACTTTCGTCACAATGGCCTATAGTAGGGAAGCCTACTATATTGCAACAAGGACAGAAAGTTTCTTCACTAATTTTTCCAGCGGAAGTTATGTTTCAGCTACGGAGGACTATGAGAGCTATTTCGCCAATTTGACAGAATCAAGCGAAGTTGGTTTGTATATAAAAGTGCCGATTGCGAGTTTAATGATTTTGGTCAGCATTATAACTTTCCTTGGAAATTCGTTGGTCATATATGCAATTAAGACCGAGAGGAGATTGCAGACGGTCAGTAACTATTTTATATGTAGTCTGGCTGTAGCAGACACCTTAATTGGAATATACGTTATGCCCATGAGTATAATCTACTTCGTCGGTGACTTCAAATGGAAATACGGATTAGTATTGTGTCAAATGTGGTTGTCTGTCGATTACGCGTCCTGTACATCTTCCATTTTTAACTTGTTCATTCTCAGTTTGGACAGATACTGGTCTGTTAGGAATCCACTGCAATATATCAGAAAAAGAACTAGTAAAAGGGCCGCTCTAATGATTTCCATCGTGTGGTGTTTGTCGTGTACGTGGATAATAGCGATCGTTTTCTGGCACGAAATCGTAAATGGTGGCATTCGAAAAGTACCGGAGGACGATTGCGACACGGAGTTTTATGATAATACTTATTTTAAAATTTTCACAGCTCTAATCAATTTTTATATTCCTATGATATTTATGATCATGTTGTACGGGAGCATCTACAGAGAAATTAGAAAACGTTCGCAAATGGAGGTTGGTAAAATGAACACCGCAAGGACGTGTAATGATAGGTACCAGAACTCTTCGCCAATGCAGGCTCATTTAGATGGAGAGAATGGGGCTATGGAAGGCCTCCTAACACCGGAACAGAAAAAGGTATGGAACCAAGAATTTGATTCCGGAAGTTCTAGTCGGAACACATCCGGGGATTCTGAAGTACAAACTGACTCGGTTGAATCGTCGCGACTGAGCGACAAACGAAAACCGAAAATCGATAATCAACTCAGAAGTATTTCCCAAATGGCGTTTGTCACCACCGGTATCGCTGGGTTCATCCATTACCCAGATGGGACCGCCGATGACATCGCATCCCGTTATTTTCCTTTAAATGGAAATAATCATGTCCCCACGTTGATGAAGGTGCAGGAAGTATCGAACGAAGGAGAAAATAGTCAATCGGAGCACCACTGTTCGTCAGAAGCAAAGGACTCCGACAAACAAGACTCCAAAGGAAGCGAATCAAGCAAGCACGAGCGGATACCTTTGAGAGACATTAAAAGTGCTCCTGAACCTCAAAAATCTTCTCCGACTCCTCGCAAGTCAATATTAAGGCCAACAAATAGTTGCAGTGATACAGACAGGATAAGAATATCGACTCCTGATACAACGCAACGGAAAATTTCTTTTTCTCTCGAAAGTTCTTCCAAAAATCGAAAAAATGCTTCCCGAGACGAATTAGAACCTCTTAAAGGGAGACAAAATTCTATCGACTCTGGCGTTGGGGGTATGAGAAGGGTACACCGAACGAAAAACAGACTACACGGACCGCGATATTCTCTTCCAAATGGACACGATTCTTTACAGAGAAGTGTGACCAGCGATGATAGTCAAGATTTGGGTTCTCACAATTCGCTTTTCTCTCAATTCAGAGTTTCTTTTGCTAGATTCAGTGTAAGAAAAAATCGCACGAGAGAGGTCTTAAAAAACCGGATAAAGCGATTCTCTGTACACCGAGAGAGGAAAGCCGTTAAGCAACTAGGTATCATCGTTGGGTGTTTTATTACCTGTTGGTTACCGTACTTCATTTCTTTTTTAATAATTGCCTTTAAACCACATTTAATTCCGTCAACTGTGCACTATGCACTTATATGGTTGGGGTATCTAAACTCTACCTTCAACCCTTTTATTTATCCAATGTGTAACGGAAACTTTAGAAAAGCCTTTCGGCGAATTTTACGAATTCCAAATGCGTCGCATTAAATTTAAAAATTACCAGTGATTGAACAATAAATATCTTCCTTATAAAACAAATTTAGAAATTTTATTTGTATGCAATTTAATAAGGGTTCTTGCCACTACAGCGCGGGGCGTAGATCTGGTTTGATTATTGGGGACAAAAAAATTGCAACAGCCAGAACCTCAGATCGAGTACATGTCCAAACTCGTCACGAAACAATCCACACACATACACAAAAGCGAGCGCACACCTATGCGCACACACAAACAACCATGCATACGCAATTACATTGTCACGCATACAAGACATAGGTAAATGGCGCATTATAAGTGCAGTTTTATGAATTTAAAATAGGCTCAAGTTGACATTTTCTGGCAGCCCTTTAGTCATTTGTAAACCAAAATTTAATTTTTATTTATTCTGCTTGTTTTTTTCTTTAAATTTGCCCGAATTACGGGGGCAAAGGATATGTTTGTTCCTCAGTATTTTCATTGATAGGGCGACCCCCCTCCGACCCCCAGGATCGAAACCCCTTCTATAGTGTCCTTCCTTCAAGACATAAAGAACTCAGCAAAAAATATTTTTAAGTGATTTGTCCACATGAAATAAAATGTAATGCACCTTTAAAAAGGTTCTCATTTAAGGTTAAATTCCTGTCCAGAATTGAGTTAAGGTACAGTGACTTCGTGACATTAAAGTGAGACTTAAATGTAGCTGAAATAGTGCCGGGTTACACAAGTGAATTTTCTCTTCCAAATATGAAAGAGTAGATGGGGTTTGAAGAGTACATTTGTCTGGACGAGTGATATGCCATTCTAAACCATTTCGGAATTCTAGCCATTTTCGGAACATTTTGAGGGTACCGTTGAGGAAAACTTGCTCAAAAAAATTCCAAAGGTGTGTACTGTCAATAGTGTAAGTCAGCTGTTGGACACATAACGTTAGTCTCTTGAAAGAAATGTATGTATCATTGTGTATGTATGTATGTATGTATGTATGTATGTATGTATGTATGTATGTATGTATGTATCAACACGTTTTCTTTCTATCGTTACAAATTTAATTACCAGAGGTGACACCCAGCATTTTAAAAGCCTGAACATGTAAATGGCGGTATACTCGTCAGAAAAATAACTGGATGTATGTAACATAACTGGATGCAGCATGTAAATTACTTGATGCAGTAGGCCTATGTAAAGTCAGCTTTATACAGTCATTTATTTTCAGTTTGGGGAATGGCTTAGGAAAACCGAAGGGTGGAGACGGAGAGGGGGGGGGGGGGAGAATTCACTATGGAAGGAGGGGGTAAAAGAAGTCTGTATAGGAAAGGGGGTAAAAGGATTCGCTATGGAACGAGTAACCCCGTCTAAATATATCTCTTTTGATTCGTTATTGTTTATGACTTCATGCACTCAGACAGTAATTACAGAGTTGTTAAATAATGCGTCTCACGAGTTCTCAGAGTGAGCGAAACAATGCATTTAGAACTTTCATTGTCTTTAGAACTCTTTGGCGATTTCGGGGACTTTTGTATGTTCCGATAGTGTCATATACGCAAGTTGCTATCGTTAGACATTTTAAACGTATATTCTGCATTGTAGATCCTTCGAACTGTCGTTCTCGATCTCTGTTTGAATGGAAAACACCGTCCCCTTGCCCGGAGAAGTGGCGTAGTCCTGAGTTGGTGCGGTGGATCTGCCTGTCAACGATACGCCCGTGCCGTTGTAGTACCCAATAAATACGAAACATATTTTACGTTACGTATTTTACAGAAATGCGTCGCCTAAAGGTAGTCAAATGTGAAACCATGAATGCATAAAGAGATACCTCATACTTTCAAGGCTTCTCAGAGGGTAGAGAACCCAACATCTTATAGCCAACTTCAGGCCGGCAATCACAACCAGGGGCATCAATTTGGTTTTCAAAGTGGGGTGCACCTGGCCTAAGTTTTTTCTCCTGTCCTGGTAGGGTGGGTACAGCTTCGATCACTAATGTACTACGACCGTTATTTGCGATTTGCGAAGCGCGCTGTATTTCAAATATTTATAAAGAAAGAAACTTGTATTGCAGAAAAGTTTGGGTTTCTGAGTTTCCTGTAAGAAAATTTGGAAAGTTGCGCGATTACTGGAGAAGTTTCATTTCTCGTGTGAGATCGAACGGCGACCAAGGATCGTTGTTGCTACATAATGTTATCCAACCCCTACAAAATCAGACTCTCTGACAAAATTTTTGGAGTGAAGAGCTTATACTAAAATTTTGAATTTTATGAAAGTAAATTTACGAAAATAGCATTGTTGTTTCTGGTGTAACTTGATGGTGGTGTCACTTATAGCAAATCTCCGTTTTTTCACTTACAACGTCTAGGGCTCGGAAAATTTTACCCAAGGTATGAGCGAGTACTCCTGCGTAGGAATCGCAATATGTGGGCCCCGAAGCACACGGAAAATTTTGCTTGACAAACAATGACGAAATTGAAGCTTTTAACTGTTTAATGGGGAGATTTCGGAATTTCATGAGTTTTCAAAACCACACTGCAGACTAAAACTAAAATTTTGAAACTGCCTGTACCGAGGTAGTATCGGAGAGTGGGGCACGATGTGGCTTAGCCTAATCGTTCCCCGTAAAGAGTTAAGAATGTATATTGGTCCTACAGAGCTGTATAGAAGTCAGAGATCGTGCCCGAAAGGTTCGTGGCGTCAAGTGCCCCTGCTAATAGAACTCTTACAACACCAGTGCCCCTCATCACCATTGACAGAAAATCAAATGGTAGCGTCACCTCTACATTCCAGTCTATCGGCTCCCCTGATGTAGACTGGCAATATTTAGCATGTTGTACAATCTCAACAACGTCAGAGGACAATGTGAAGATGACTTTTGAATTTTTATTTTAAATTACAAGAAGAGTTCTCAACTTATTTCTGGAATCCTAGTTAAAAGTACCTTCATAGTAGAGGAACCTTGGGGATGAATAATTCAACTAAACACGCGCGATTAGCATTCCATGACAACATACATCCATCTTACGCTACACTCAACCTTATAATATCATGCAGATGGATTTTTCACACCTTCCGCCCTCCTTGGAGGCGAGACGGGAGGTGGATTTGAACATAACCTTTAGGATAATAAAATTCGAAGTTAATATCATGGCCATAACCATAGCCATATTACTTACGGAGATTCATACCGAGCTCCTCCTAAACCACTTTAACAGTACAGTACTTGTCTGATGAAATATGAAAGAGGGTTAGCTCCACTGGGGCATCTTGCGACGGTAGTTTAACGTCATAAGCCCATAACGTCACATGAATTACTTTCATGACGTCACATAAAATTTTAGCCGTTTCATCTCCTGTGAAGTTTTGGTTAGCCTTGCACTTATGATGTCAAATTTAATCTCTGTGGGATAAGAATAGCTAACAGTAGGTAAGCTCTTCGAGAAGAATTTCGAGGTTTATAAAAAAAATATATACGTCGCAAACATGCTGAAGGTAACGAAAGAAAAACCCTGGTTAAGTATTAAACCGAACGTAAAAAATATTTAATGATATATATCAATAAAGTCCAGAAATCTATGCAAACAAGCAATCAATACATTGTGAACCCCTTCTCTCACCCCTCCCACCATGCACCTCTCTCTCTCGCGCGCGCGGCCTTTGGCCATTTTTGTTATTTTTTAAAGGCAATAATGATGGGGTGAAGATTCTAGGGTAGAATTTCCAGCTGAGCGGACTGATTTCGCAGCTCCTAGGGATATGACTGAATAAGGAATATGCTTTACAGCCTGCTAAGCAAGTGAGGGGTTGACTACAAATATCGTCACGGGCTTTCTACATAGGTATGAAAACTAATTGTTTCATTAAACTCGGTGCACATAAAGGCGGCTCTTCGGGGCGAGAAGGCTCATTAACCCCCCCCCCCCCCCAAAAAAAAAAAAATGTTTTGTCCCCGCCCCCTTTTCGACCAGGTTAGGGCAGTTAAATGTTAAACTAACCGAAAAATAATAAAAGGCCTAATGTGCCTCTCCTGAGACAATTTTTCATCCAGAGGTATGCTAAAACGCAAAGCTTCCGAGGGCTTCGCCCCTTAGCTCCCGCCCCAGGAGTTGGCTTTTGGGCTAGGCTTTGCGCCGCACCCTTAGTTCGCTCCTATCCCCCCCCCCCCCCCTCCCCCCTCATATTTTGACATTCTGGAGCCGCCATTGAGTGGGCACGCCAATAAGCAGTCTCTGTATAATGTACATATGGGTACTTACAACACGTTACAGAACTGGTATTGCTTAAAAACTAATATTCCCTGCACGGACGTTTTAAATGAGTACAGCTGACCATAGGCTACAGATCAAGATAAATATCTATATAGAAGTGGAAAATGCTTCAGACTTGCGCAGCCATTCGCGAGCACTAGAGTAATACGTAAACACTGTAAAGTCGCTACTCTAAATTAGGGCCAAAGTCACAGTTCACCCAGCGTGTGATAAGATATTTACACCCACAACAATTGAATTAGTAGCCTAAACACAAATATATCCCATATTGCCTTCTCGGTGCAATTAAAAAACTATCCCGTCAAGATTTTTTATGGAAAGGTGACGCATTAGAAGCTTATATCACAATTAAATTACATCGCCCTAAAAGACTTTAAATGTGCATGTATGAACTCGCAAGCCACGCCTGTTATCAAGGTAAAAAAGGCTGTTTGGAATTTCTGAGAAAGACGGTTCTTAAAGTAAAGGATATCGTGACATGATTTTGATCGAATTAAAATATCAAAATACAAACAGCGCAGTGACCAAAGAAAGAGCAAAGTTCAAGCTACTCATTACATCACTTACATGTAGATTTAAAGCTTTTCTACCACAAGGGTCTTCTGTTTTTACGATCAGCTTTTCCAGACTGGTTAGATTGGTTCAGAAATTTCTTCCCGTAGAAACCACTTGAGACGCGAAACACACCTTGTGTGGTAGCCACCCTGATAGTGTACCTACCCCCCGTTGTAGCTATGCGCCTGGGTTCGAGATGTTTGGGAAGTCACTTTTACGCTACTTAATTTTTTCATTGTAAGTGCATTACTGCCCCCGAAGCAGAGGTACCGTAATTTGCCCAATCTTTCCGAGCGACACACGTCTTCTCCCATTAACCAGTACATACACTCTAAAAACACAGGGGTTAAATTTAACCAGGATCGGTGTTCTATTTACTCCAAAACAATCCTGGTTAACTTTTAACACAAATCCTGGTTAAACTAACACAACTTCTGGTTAAAATAACACAAATTCTTGTTAAAAAAAACTAGGATTTGAGTCAGTTTAACAAGGAGTTGCGTTAAAATTTAACCAGGATTATGTTGGAGTAAATAGAACACCGATCATGGTTAACTTTAACCCCGGTGTTTTTAGAGTGTAGAGGAGAAACATAGTCACCCCAAGTTGAAGTTTGGAGTATGAACTTCCCCGTTTCATGGTTGGCTCTTGATTGTCATGTGACACTATTTCTTCTCCTCGTTAAAAATTACAAGGAGTACCTTCTAATTACTAACTCCATCTACTTTTTTCTGGATTGGAGATAAGTCTTCCTCAGGCTGTAGTTCATAGAGTAAATGGCACCCCTCTCTATTCGTAAACTCCCACTATTACCACATCATTTTTACTCTTTTATGACTAAGATGTCCAAATCGTAAAAAGCCGAGAGAATATTACCTTTCCGTGAATTTGTTTCTATTTTCTACATAACAGCATCTTTTGTCACTATCTTTTCGTTATTAAGGCAACTCATTGCATTTACATTGGAAAAAGAAAATGATTTCGATGAAAGATTTAGTGGCAACATTCATTTATTCGAAATGATGTTTATAAAAAAAAATGTTAGTGTCGTTGTTGTTGTTTAAAGTTGGATAGTGATTAAATTGTGCCGTACAGACCGTATGACATTTAGTAAGAAGAAATAAATTTCACTTTGTGTTTGACGGGACAGTGTTAAGTTTATTTCAACTGTAACAAAAGCCGATGATGTGATCTTGACGTAGCAAACCTTTTGAATGTTTCCAACAAAAGAAATGCAATAATCTTTTTTGTAAACATTCATTACAGGATAATTAAACTTTCGCAACATGATCGATCCTACCTCCTTTTGAGTTTAAAACCTTCCCATCGCCCATAATATTTGAAACAAATCTCGCAAAAATTATTATTATTTCAATCAGCGGAACATAATCAGTGCAATCTTTTATAAATATTTTTTAAAACCTTTCCATGAAATTGGAGTAGTTTATACCTTCTATTACAAATGCAACGAGTAAGGAAAATAAACCTTATTCTCTGCAGTTTGCTGGCAAAAGGCACGAAAGTAACATTAAATAAAGTATAAAGACACATTTACATGAATTTAGTGTAGAGGGAAAATGTGTTATTCTGAGATATATACTTGTGAAAATTATGGGGGCGATGCGCACTACTGAACAAGAAATTTCCTAATGGGCAAACGATAGCCCTAATTCCTAACCCTAATATAAAATACAGTAATAGATATAATGCAATGACAAGAGCAAGAGACACCTTTTTAACAAGTATACACCAGACCAAAATTTTCCATTGATATTCGCAAACTCTGGTTTGCTACCCATCAGAGCGGACGAATAGTTTTCCTTCAGCAGGGGCGGCAGCTAAAGGGGCGGGAACAACAGTTCGCTACGCTGGCTAGCTGTTTGTTATAGCCATGCATCGTCTTTATTTTACAGAGAGCAGGATTCTTTATAATGCATAGGTCCATCGTTGTACAGCATTAACAAAATCAGATAAAAACAGATATATGAAAGAAATAATAGGAAAATAGGCCTATACACACACCACCATCCTCCATCTCTGGCCCTTCTCGATGACAACCTCGCGGAGCGGACTCTGGTTTTTAAGATCCTCAGCTTCGAAAACCACCGTCCGTCAAAGCGAACTTGACGACCGGAAGAGGGCTTCGTCCAATTATAGACGCGTACTATATTATGTTCTCTTTCATTAGTCATGGAATGTTTAGACTGAAACCTAAGATCACACTCTAAAATCAAAAGAGTGAACTTAGTCACTCTTTGATAGAGATAAAAGTGTAAATTCACTCCATTAGAGTGATAATTCACTCCAAAAGGAGTGAAATTCACTCCAAAAAGAGTGAAATTCACTAGATGAAGAGGGAAAATTCACTCTTCCACGAGTGCTTGCAAGATCACTCTTTTTTTAAAGAGTGATCATTGTGGGCACTCCATCAAGAGTGAAACTTCGCTCGTTTTAAGGGAATTTTACTCTTTTTGGAGTGAATTTCAATCTTCTTGGAGTGAATTACTACTCTAATTGAGTGAATTCACACTTTTCACTCTATCAAAGAGTGACTAAGTTCACTCTTTTGATTTTAGAGTGCAGGGGGCTGTCAAAGGGGTCAATCCGAATTAAGGATAAGGTTCGTTATTCCGAAGGGTTGTTATTTCAAATTGAAAATAGGAGTATTGATACCGAATGGAGAATGAAGTTTAAATATTCTGAATCATGTGAAACTACCGGAATCCGTCCTTATCATCCAATAACCTACACTCAGTATCGTGTTTAAGGAGGGGGCACAACCCTGCATCTCACAAGTAATAGATTCACGAGACGCAAGGTTGTACGGTATGCTGGGGGCCAGGGAGCCACTGTCCATTAAGATTTCCAACCTTTTTCATAAAAGTCGGATCTTGAATAGGTACCGTATTCATTTAAAATGCGGATTGCAAATTTTATTGTCCAAATTACTTATGTCGTACAGCCTGCTGAGCAGGTCACTAGATGACGGCGCTGTTAGGTTGCATTGGAAAGTAAAGTATAGGACGTTATGAGTGAAGTAAGTAGTTATTGATATATGCACAAGTTCATACATTATTGTTTTAATTTTGTTCTACGATTCCGTCACTTCTGGGCTGTCTTCTCAGACAAGTACAATTAATCGGGTCGATATTTTTACAAAAACCAGAATTTGTACTTGTTTTTATTTGGAGGATGGGGCGAAAAAGCATGACAGAGGCTAAATTGCAGTCTGGAGGGGAGAAAATTATTCTAAACATTATGGCGACATAACTACATTTTGATAAGCAATTACTATCTGAAAAATCTTAGTGAGTTACTTGTTAAATAGTGGAAGACATATCCCTGGCCTCCCGTCTCGGGAACGTCGCCCATGAGCTGATGAAGGAGAGTTAAGGGGAAAAACAAATTGATCAACCTTGAGACCTTTTCACTTCAACAGCCTATTAGAATTAAAGAAGATATTGTCAAATTGTAAAAGATTTCTATTTTGTCCATAATATAGCTCTAACGTACGGTATTATCAATTACGGCAGGATAGTCTGGCGACAAAATTGTATGCGTGACCAAGTTAGCAAATTAAAATACCGATTGATTTACATATTTTGCAAATATACAGATTTAAAAGTGTAAAATAATGTTTATGAAATATAATTTATGCACAAAATTGAGAAAAGAGATGCATGATTGAATCATGGCTTATCACAGAAAGTTTTATATTAAAAAACACAATACAAAAAAGTTGATTTCACAAGAGTTGCGTTTGTTTTCTCTATTTTCACGTCATCATTGTTGTGCATAGGATAAAATAAATACGTCATACCTTGCCTATAAGTATTATTGACAATTTCCCGTGGTTTTCACCGAAAAGGACACTGACTTCCCCATTTTGCTTGCTCTAACGTTTTATTCAGAAAAGTGACTAATTTTACTGAGAGGGAGCACTAAGACCAACAGACCCACTCAGGATTATGCAAAAGATGCTGCGGATAAAAAACAGTTTGAATCATGCATGGCCCGCTTTCGTGAGTTTACTCATAAGCGTCATTGTCTCCAAAAATCGAGATATTAACCTGCTTTCGTCATTTGAGAGATTTAACCCCAAGCTTTCATTCTGAATAAATTATACCTTTCCCAAATCCCTTTGAAAGCATGACCTTGCCAAGATCTACTTTATCAAGCAACAACTTGTAGCAGTCCCTTTACTGTGTCAATGAATGCTTACGTCTTCTCTTGAGAAGTGGGAGTTACAAAACAAAATTAAAGAAAATATCGCTGAAAATTTAACAAAACGATAAGATATATTTGAATTAATTATCGAACCAAGAATGCAGACGCATTCAAGCGCTCTAACAGTCTAATTCAGATGTGAGGTGGCCGATGCATGACCTTTTTCAAGGTTGGTATATAAATAAAACGAAAATACTTAAATTAGGCCGATGTCAAACCATGCAAAGAGTTCTTCATTCTTATTTAATAAGCAATTTTTTTTCAGAACATACGTACTTGAAACAAGTTGAATTCTTTTTGTGTGAGGCTTTTGATTGGCAGTTGTCTTTGGATCGTTATTGTTAAAGCTCTTTTCAATTAACAATTTCAATCATTGATAATCTCCTCCATTTTTTAAAGAAATCCCTAGATGCAGGCTATATTTGGTAAATAATTTCGGTTGTTTTCTTCCGTTTCAATCGCATGTCGAAGCTTTGTTGAAGATTTTCAGTAAAACGACGGAAAACAAAACCAACACACTTCAAAATGGGCTTTACGATTACCGTTCGTCAAGGGTCCGCAGTGCTGCCAAATACGCTTGACGTGGTTCTGAACGCACTGCCTATTGGGAACTGTAGTACAATTCATCGAGCAAGCGTGTCGAGTGTAGTCTTCTACGAAGTTTCTCGTACTCCAACATGGCCGCCGGGGAGTATTATGACGTAATGTGGAAAGCGTCTATAGACATATCAATACAATTTGGTTGCAACAAGTAAAAAAATCTCAGGACAGTGATCAAATGATAATAACACTGAAAATTTTCTTCAACTGTTCAACGTTTCATTATTTGGAATGTCTCATTCATCAACTTCCGTAAAAAAATTGGAAGATTAACTTCTGAGCGAATGTTTCTCATTGATCTTTTCAGTTAGAAGAATTTTGTTTTTTTAAACCCGAAAATTTTGCTATGAATATCAAATCATTCATCTTGTATGTGCAGTCTCTGCTGGGGTACACTTTTTTGAAAAGTTGTATAATTTTCGGCTCCTTAACAATGAATTACATATTCGTTAAAAAATAGAAAATGAATCAAAATGACCAAACTCCCATCTTGACCCATATCTGAGCTTATTTTTTCAATTAAAATAGTAGAATAAACAAGAGTTATAATTATTGCTGAAAGCCGGGGTGGACAACCTACGGTCCGAAGGCCGCATTCTGGTCTAAATTCAAAGACTTTTAACCGCCACCGAGATGTCTCAAGTAAAAGAAAAAAGGCTTGCGATAGATCTCACAAACACAGCTCAAAACATAGAAAATGTGTTGCAAACGGTCAGTGAAAGCTTCTCACTATTGTTGTTAGATAACAAGTGCGTATCCAAGGAGATGGTTTCCACATCCGACCCCTTTTTGCCTCATCAAAACTAAACACATAGGCAACAATTGGCGTAGGGCTAATATTACTCTGCGAAAACTGTTATGAGGGTTTTGTTTCAGGCTAACTCTTTTTGAAGAAAGCGTCTAAATATCGACTACATAAATTCCACGTACAAGCCTAGGAAATGCCTTTTTCCGGCTGTCTGAAGGGTACCAAGTTTCATAATGTTCTTTTGCACTCCAACCAACCAATGGAGGCGCTCCGCTTTTATGGTCTTTAGAGCATGTACATATTTTTGTGACAGATTCGCGTCTAACACCCCCCCCCCCCCAAAAAAAAAAAAGAAAAAAATCTCTCCTTTAAGTCCACCCGCTCCCCCACCCTTTCTTGAAGTGTCTGGATCCTCACCTGTTCAGGCCTAGCTCTTTACCCATTAATTAATTTTCAACAAAACAATGTTGAGATTACATGCCACGGTGCATGAAGTTGATATTGAAGGAAGCCCCCAGTTTTACACAAAATAATCAGCTGATAGTTGGGAAATATGGTGTTTGTTTTACAAGAAAATTGCATCCTTTTAAAACCAATATTAATTGGCACAGAGTGATAAATAATTACAAATAAAGCAGTTTGCTAGCCTTCTTTTCAAGAAATAAGTTTCTCTCAGATAGAAATTCAGTTGTTTGTTGCTCAAGAATAATTTGTTCACCCAAACTTTTAACATTTTAAAAGATGCAACTTCTACAGCTCTTCTTGTGCATAATATTTTGAGGAGATGAAGATTTTGCTGGGATTTATTGCTGAGACCAAATGATTTTAAATACTTTTAATGCAATGTTGGAGCGTTTTAAACGCAGTATTTCCCCTTTCAAATAAATCAATATTTCCCCTTTTAAATAAATCTTACATTTGTAGAAGCATGAAGCTATACCTTTATACCTGTTGCGCCCCATTTTTAGAATAATGTAGTTTTCCCTCAGATAGAAATTCAGTTGTTTATTACTCAAGAATAATTTGTTCACCCAAACTTTCAACATTTCAAAAGATGCAATTTCCATAACTCTTCTTGTACATATATATATGATATTTTAAAGAGATGAAGCTATTGCTGGGGTTTATTATTGAAACCAAATGATTTGAAAATGACAAGAACTATTTTCTTTTAATGATATGCTGGAGCTTTTTAAACGCAATATTTCCCTTTAAAAACCACCCGTTCAACATTTCGTTCCTCATGTCCGACACTTTCTACCAAAAAAGTTACCAATCCATGATTTTAAAAGGCACAAACAGTCTCCAAAAGTAATTTTGAGACACCAGCTGATTCTCGCTATTTTTTTTTTTTTTTTTTTATTTAGTTATCTCCCAAGTAATTTTCATTATGTTAACTGTTGGACAATCCAAGGTGAAGCAATAAGTTAGTCCTATTTCACAATACAATAAGGAAAAAAGTGCCGTATGATTCTCAAGGGCCATTCGTGAAACAAGATAGTCTTCAACTGTATACTCTAGTTTAGGTTGCAACGGGGAGACTTTATTTTCCTTTAAATAAAATTTGGAGATTTCCATCAAATTTGCTTCATATTGGCTTGCATATCTGGCGACGAACATTTTATACATGACAGAGGGTGCTGGCCTTCATAGTGTTTAGCAAAATGGCAAATGTCTCATTCTCTGTCATAATTAAAGCACGTTTCTAGAAACGTCAGTCCATTGATTTAAGGTGACGGTAGCAATTAACGTTGAAATTCTGACCTTTTGGCATTAACCTTTTTGGAGAAAGTTCGGAGAGTCGCAGTTGCGTTGATGGCATTGACCACAGGGTTTACTACGAGTCGCGCTAATCAGAGGCAATCTACATGGCAATTTAAGAAAGCAAAATTATGATGATGATAATATGACGACGTTTCCTGACGACTTTCGATATTTATCAGTAACTGGGACAAAGTCGATTTTTTTAAAGAAAAGTGCTGTGGTCGACGTATTCAAAGAGAACAGACCATTGTAACAGTCTGGCATAGTCCTTCATAGAAAGGGGCTTTTCAGGGTTCGACTAAACTGCTAAACCGAAGGTCAAACATCGGTATGGAAGTCAATTACTGAAAATTTTGTAGTTTACTGAGAGTGCTGCATTCTGATTGGTTATACACTTATTCTGAGACACACAGTTAGCAATTCAAAAGCAGATACAAAATCTGTGTATCAACCCAGTTTGGGAATCCATTTAAAAAACTGATAAACTACATTTTCTGACTATACCGTCGACTCATACACCATCTCGGTTCCAAATTTGGCCAGTTAACGGACTCGATTTCTCCGCGTAAGTTATTATGTCCAGTTTATTTACCACTTATAAGCGGGTTCGGTAATTCGTTGCCGCATGGAATTGTGGGGCATAGCGTGGGGTATACAAACCGAGCTCAGCGCGTAGCGTACAATGTCCCCTTGTTTTCGTCAGTACCTACATACAACACTAAGTGCCAAGCCAACTCGAACGAAAATAGGGGTATCAGCGCTACTTTACGGCAGATTAAAATGCATTTTTTACACTAAAAATTCAATTTAGATACAATCCACTGTGCAAAACCGCACTTTAGATCCCTCCTTATGTTATGGATGGATTAAGAAAGAACGATTTTTTAAAATTTTCCTGCAAACTCAAACTTTGGAATACGTGTTTTAAGTACGGGATTGGTTAATCCCGACAATTTGGACGATGTGTGCATGTGCATGATAGCCACCCAAAACGAATTACCGAACAGCGCTACTTTACGGCAGATTAAAATTCTGATTAAAATGCTTAAAGTACTGGGTTTTCAGTACGGGTCAAATGGAGTTCATTCCTTAAATAGTATAACCCCGTTAATAGACCCCTTCAAAGTCCAATTGTAAAATACTGTTGGATGCAGTAAAATGTCATTAGCAAAACGAAGCGTACGAAAACTTCATCCCAAATACTCAAAATATGTAGCACTGTAGCAGAAAGTACCAAAGCAGTTTCTTTTAAACGCAGACAATCGTCAGTTCAATATTCAAGGGCCAATCCTCTCACCACAAACCGTACACTTCTCGTAAGGGGTTACAACAACTCTCAACGGGCTAAGCTTTTTTGACTGACTGCTAATTCAACCAATCCAGAGTACCAAAGTTTCTATTACACAGCATGAGCTGTACTGAAAGTGTCTTGATTATACTTATGTTGAGCTTTTCTGTACTTACCCTCAAGCAATATAAACTGTGATTGAGTCTGGATGAGAGCCTGAATTTCAGACAATTGCAGGAGGGGCTTAGGAAGGAAGGTTAGGAGAAGGATTAGGAGAGAATTATGCCTTTTGCAGTAGTCTAGAGAAATTCTCAATTTTCACAGCTCCTTTGTTGACATGATTTTTAAAAATGCATAATAGCTCATATTATTACAACATGCACTGAAAGTGTAATTAATTAGGGCCTTCTGAGCTCACCAATGGATGCCCCGAACCAATAAACTGGGGTGTTGTTTTGATGAGGATGAATTTTACCATGGCCGTATTCCGAGGTAATACTTTCATGGACTGGATTAAATGAGCTGTGGGAGGAACTGGCGGAAGCAAGAGGGTTGGGAGAATTGGATCTGTCTAAGTGATGAATAACAGTCTAATGAGTCTAATGCAGGGAGACACGAACTAAGTATCAGCGTTAGTGCGGGGAGTTATTTAAAATAATTAGGCTACTAAAACCTAGAAATTTAGACATATTAAAGCTCGCTGTACAGAAAAGTTGAAAAAAATCCGAAATGTAAAATAATGGATAATAGATAAACTGTAAGAATCTAAACTGAATTGTGAAACGTTCCCCCGAAGTGATTATTAAATAACGTTTAGAACCTCTGCACGGACAAGTGCATGGTTAGAGCATCCGACCTGTAGCCGGAAGATCTGCCATAGTTCTGTTTGACACCTGGCCGGGTCACACCCAAGACTTCAAAAATGGAACCTAGCTCCTGTCATTTTGTTTGGAATCAGCATAAGCAATGAGGTGGGGGAAAACAAGCCAGTGAGCCACAGCTGAAGGGGGGGGGGCAACCAAACTTTTAAGTAGATTACAAATTTAGCCGGTTGAAACGATTAGCTAGCTGCTTCTCTCAAACGGCTAATATGTATGTTTTCTTGTGTAATTAAGCCTTTTCTAGGCTTCGTACGTTCTGTATCTCCCTTGAAAGTCGTAAGATTCCTATTACGTCACTAAATGCTCGAGAAAGATACATTTCAAAGGAGGTAGAAATAGTTCTCACATCAAAAGATCCTCAAGTTTCAGATATACAACAAAAATCTCTTTAAGTACTATGAGTTGTGAAACAAGTAGGCCTAGTAAAAAATACTTTTTGATTGGTTTAATTCCAAACAATACTATTTTGTAGCATTCTTCACCCCAGACTACAATTTTAGTGGGCAGTGTACAAAAATTTTCAGTTTTCACAGCTCTTTGATTGACATAAAATTCATAAGCTTACCTGTATCATTTTATACAACATGCAGTGGGTGTGCTCTGTTTACTTATTGGGAGCTTAAACAGTCAACCAGGGTATGCGTCTTAAACAATAAACTGGGGTTGTGTTCATAACTTTTATTAAAGCTGTGGGAGGGGATAGAGGTAAGATGGTTGGGAGAATTAAAACTGTCTGTAGCAATGATTAACTGCCTTTAAAAGTCTCTTCTAAGATGAAAGTAACAGGAGATAAAATCAATGAGATAGATGGGGCAAGGTGGCAAATACATTCAAAGGTAAAAACCAAACACTCCCAAATTATTCTTGTTTAAAATTATGCCATGGCAAATTTCGTGTCTTATAGAACTGTTGGAACTCTATAAAGCAGGTCGGGTGGCCCTGTTGATATTTAGGATAGGATATAAATATCAAGAACATCGCGACAAAGAGAGGAGTCCTGTTCTAGCCCGTGGCGCTTTAAACCTCGCGGGTCCTAGCTAATGTAAAGAAGAAAAGCAGTTTGGGGCGACAAGTTACACCCGTTACCCATAGCAACAAAACGGTCGAGTTAAACAAATGTATTGCGTAAGGTGGCCGAGTGGGGACAAGCAAAAAAAAAAAAAAAATGTGGGGTTTTGGGGGTCGTATATTAATAATCTCAGAAGTCCGAGTTACAAAGCCAGAATTGTGAGATACTAAGTCGGAATTCTAAGACACTATTTCAGAATTCTAAGATAGTATCTCGGAATTCATCCACCCACTACAGTGACCGGGAGAAGACAAGCAAAAATTAATTTTTTGTTATAGCATCTTTAGTTTTTCACAATTTTGATTTAGTAATACATGATTCTGTGGTTAGCTGTTGATTTACTCCAATGTTGCTAAATGGATTTTTTAAGCATCTTCATTATTTTAGTATCTCAGAATTCTGACTTAATAACACGGAATTTGGTGGTCAGCTGATGTTTTTACTCCAATGTTGCTATGGCAACGAAAACACCCGGAAACCGACTGACCCCTTTACTGATAGGCAGTGTGATCGTAGGCTCTGCAGGAATCTGCTCATTCTTAACCCTGTTGATCCATGTAGACTACAAAAATGCCCAATAAATTCACGATCACAGAAACACAAGCTTACGTTAAAGAAAGTCAACTATCGACCCAAACTATAGTTTTGTAGTAATCCACAGAAATTTTCAATTGGCGCAGCTCTTTGATTGACAGCAAGATAAAAAGGAATAGTACTGTACATGAACATAAGCGGACATCCTGGGGGATATATCCCCCATGAAATCGGATGGGGGATACTGTCCATTATATCCCCCATGAAAACAAACCTTCAGATTAGGAAACCATGTAAAAAGGGTAAGCATGCTATTATGAAAACTGCTTAGTAGAACGGAAAACTAAAATGTTACAGAAATCACTATCGCTTTTCTTTCAGTCTCATTTAGAAAAAGTATTAGGAATATTTAATTCAGATAGTAACTGATGACTATAAGAAAAATTACATATTTGGGTCATCATTTAAAAGACTTTCATTTTGAAAATGACTGATGTTTAAAAACAATTACTTAATATTTAGTCCTTTTTAAAGAATACCAATGGACTTACATATACTAACGGCTCTAGAGTGATCACCCCCCCCCCCCCCCCCCGCTCTAGGAAGGGAAGAACTCCGGAATTTGCCATTTGTGACATCGTTCAACTACAGTTTGGTTTTCCCAACCCTTCTTTCATGAAGTTCCGAATTCTCTCCAATAAAAGCTCCCTTTCTGGATTTATTTGTTTCAAAAGCGCAAAAATTTTCGAGCGCAGGAATCTTCACTTACTAATTGCAGTGGTGTTCCCTTATAAATCAGTTTGGTAAACTCTTCGGGATGTGGAAATGACAAAATCACCAGATCATCAAGTGATGTCGGCAACAACAGTGCTATGTTCATAAATTTCCTCCCATTAAATTCAAAATTTGCGCTAGTAGAAGTTTTTTATTCTTAAAATGTCGTCATACAGCCACAATTTAAGTTGTGGGTCTTAGATAACATTGTACATACAACAACGATCTTCGGTATCTGTGCAATCTCAGACTTCCAAAAAGAAATACAGATTCTTCAGTTATTCCCAACTTTTCTCATTTCCAGTCTTTCTAGTCAAGAAGACCTTGTGCACTTACGACATATTGACGTCATCCTTGGACGCAAAACAATGGAACACGTGGCCGCATGCAGAGAATTCGTCTACACGTGTAGCAGAATATGTGCCTATTGCACTCGTTGACAAATCCACTCTCTGCATTTGTCGGTGTTGGTTAGTTTTTGCCCCCAAAGAAAGATGTACTCTATGCAATTGTGACATCACGTGCACAAGGTCTACACAAGCTCCATATTTTGAAAACTTTGCTGAAAGAAAGAAAGAAAATCGGAAAATTCGGGTGCTTGCCCCAGCCGCCCTGAAAAAAGGTCTAGCTACGCCTGTGCTCAATAATTTTCTTTTCACTAGAATTCAGAATCTCTTTCCCCTTGAAAGGCAATCAGACAACTTTTAATGTTCTATACTTTTTACGATATACCTTTCTACGTTTTTAAGAAATACGCTTGAATCAGTTGGTGTGATATCACGTTAGAAAACCCGGAAGGGGCCGAAATTTTCTTTGTACGCTCAGCGCCAACTGATGGTGTCGGTTACCCGGTTACCTCGGTTTCTTCAGCCCCTTGAAGGCTTGGGGATATGACTGAATAAGGAATATGTCCCACAGTCTGCTACGTAGGCAAGGTGGTGGTTCGCTTAGATAGTGACACCGACTGTATACCCCACTTTCAAGTACCGATCGCCTCCCGTTCACGTATATTACTCCTCGGACGAGGTGGTAACTCCATGCTTGAATACTCACTCCGGGGCAATAAGCTGAGATAGTGTCTGGATGAGGATAAGTTTTGCACAGTTGTGGGAGGGACATAAAAGTTTGGTGCGATACTTGTAGGCTGGACACAACATTGTTTTTTATCTTATTACAATTAAGGGCAATTATAAGAAATTTGCTGAAAAATCCCCAATATGGCATACGATAGGAACTTTCACTCTCAAACTTACAAACATACTACATCAGATTTCGGCTTTCCTGTGAACTCACCTTAACGCAATAAATCGTTCGAAGCGATCAGTGATTTCGCAGTCTAAATTGACCACGCCACTGCTATAGAAACTAGATAAAGCACATTCAAATGGACAAAGGTAGCATACTTAAAGTCTTACGTGCCAAGCTTGAAACTTAAAGGGCAAGAACCGCCCGGCCCTTTTTTCAAAGCAGCTCTTATATCTCACAATTTTCTCTTATTTCTCTTCAAAATATCTTTTAAAATATTTGAAAACTTCAATATTACATATCCAAGGTAAACCAAGCAGTCGCTCCTGATAAATTTCACAGTTGAGGAGGAAAAATATTGTCACATGACTCTCAAAGGCCAATCATGAAAAAGTACCCCCTACACAACTACAAGTTGGCGGCTGGTAATGCCCTTTAAAATATAGAATGGTGGTGCTGTGAAGTGCTATTAATCTTGACAAATGAAAAGGAAACCCTTAGACACACTCTAAAAATATCGGGGTTAAATTCAACAAATTCTGGTTACAATAACTAGGATTGGAGTAAGCTTAAGCAGGATTCGCGTTAAAATTTAACCAGGGTTATGTTGAAGTGAACAGAAAGCCGATCCTAGCTAAATCTACCGCCGGTGTTTTAAGAATGCACTTTCGATTTTTAACCTTTATTATAGCAAACCGTTGATATCAATCTATTATGAAGCTTTTCAAGACTCCAACAGGTTTCAAGTTTCGAGGAAACACTTCAGATTTTGAAAGCAGTTTGTAAATATTATCTCCAAAGCGAAATATCTTTACACGGTTGTCCACTTGAAATCCACGAGAAATGCTTGGTAGCTCTTGCGATTCCTTGAAACTTCTTGCGACTTGAAGATGATAGCAGATATCGGTAGAACGTTTGTTCGCACACCATGGTTGTAAAAGTTCGCTTCGTATTTGGTAGTAGCTCGCAAAGCATGATGAATACGATAACGCCTGAATTTCAACTAAGTTTGAAAATATGCGACCTCTTCCGAGTAGTTGCTATCTGGCGTTTTTCACTAGGTGAGCTTCCTAAGGTCGCAGGAGATCGCAAGGAATGACAGAAGTTTGCAAACGACGTTCGCTATAAGTGAACAACTGGCTCTAGTGATGCACTAAGATGGTTATTTCCAATGGGCTATGGCAGTAGTTATTTAATAAATGAGTCCAGCCATCAAGTTATACTTAGATTTGTCGACCAGTTGTGTGGTTCATCTTCTCATTTCTTTAGCCTTATTGTACCATGGATAGTTCAGTTGTATTCCCTTTAACCTGAATTTAATCTGATTTTTGTTTGTTTGTTTTGTATGATCCATCATTGTGAGAACTCGAGAACACCCCAAACTGCCAAATAGGGGTAATACCGCGAAGCCGGCAATGCCAGTTATGGGTTATAGAGCTGTTTGAAGCCATCCGGGATATTTTTAGATAAAATTATTACTAAAATTAGAGGGTCGGCCCTATAGTCCCTCGTCTCATTGGTCCTCTGTCTCATTTGTCCCCCGTGTTAGGATTAGGGTCTAGGGTTAGGGTTTGGAATTAGGGTTAGGGTTTAGAATTAGGTTTAAGAATTAGGGTAAGGGTTAGGGGCCAATAAGACGGGAGACTATTGAGACAGGGCACTATCGAGACGGGGGACTATGGGCATTATCCCAAAATTAGGACCCCAGCAACTTCTCACCATTACTTGACTGTCGGATTTGTCCATAGGTTCAGAGTCTATATCATTGATTAACTGACACTGCGTGAGTACCAAAGTGTTATATTGTAAGCTTAGATTTATTTTCTGTGAACTAAGAAACACGTTTGGCCAAAGAAAACTCATTCAGTCCAAGGAAATGTCTTAATTTTTCTACAAAACTATGCAAGATGAGAAAGGTCCGGGGTTCTCCATAATCGGCCATTGCATCTAATGGCCTAATGCAGAATAAGATACAAAGAAATATAAACAAAAAATGTAGAAAATTATGCAGAATGCTTCAAGCATGGATAAGATGACCAATCTTAAGCCGCGGCCAGACTACAACGCATTCGGACTGAATTCTGATTTTGGTAAGTTTTTCCTAAAATTTTCTTGAATTACTAATGTGAAAGAATCCAAAATTTGCCAACATGTGAAATATATAATTTGTACCGCAGGACTATGATTAAATTTATTCCTTTTATTTCGTAACGTCAAATCCACAGACAGATTTTATCGGACTGACTCTGTCCGATAAAAACTGTCTGCTTGTGTGACGTCACGAGAAAAAAAACAGGTATCATTTTATTTTTATAGATATCAGATGCAAAAAATATATTTACAATCATGATTAAAACAGTTTTATTTCTTTCTGATCAGAGATGGAGAAGATTTTAAAAAACCCTCAAAAATCGAATCGGAATTCGATCCGAATTCGTTGTATTGAGACCGAGACTTTACCCTTTCCCTCGCCTCCTTAAATCGTGGAGATTACGAGGGCGCAAAAACGAATTGAGAAATTTGTTGATATCAGGATTGCAGTGACCCAAGTCAAAGACGCATCCCGGCTATGTGTAATCAGGGAGCTGGTGTAACGATTTTGAGACAAATCTTTTTTGAATGCCGTTTTGCGGGACGTAAATCAACAAAAAATCTTTTTGGGGCTAAAGGGTGGAACCAGCTTTATGCCAGTACTGTTTGGGGATGTCTCAGGTCACCTTTGGGTCTTGAGTTTGGGATACCATTAGTTTAGGGGCTCTTATTGGTCCTTGTCTATGGGTCCAGACTCTCTTACAACTCCCCTGATCCTGTCACATACTGTTTAATATGCAAAGTAAATCCATTCGTAGATTTGAAACAGTCAAGAAAATAATTTATAGCAAAATTCCAAATTCGGACATAATTTAATCCTGCTTCTCCGAAATATTGACAACATACGCAAATTGTTAACAAAATACACGTCTCTACACTCTAAAAACACCGGGGTTAAATTTAACCAGGATCGGTGTTCTATTTACCCCAACATAATCCTGGTTAAATTTTAACGCAACTCCTGGTTAAACTGACTCAAATCCTAGTTATTTTTAACAAGAATTTGTGTTATTTTAACCAGAAGTTGTGTTAGATTAACCAGGATTTGTGTTAAAAGTTAACCAGGATTGTGTTGGAGTAAATAGAACACCGATCCTGGTTAAATTTAACCCCGGTGTTTTTAGAGTGTAGTTGTTACTGCAGTCAAGGATGGATTCACAACCCGCATTTCTCCAGACTGTTGCTTTGTTGATTTTATAAGTGCGGGGATTCATTTGAAAAAGGGAAGGTTATGGTTCATTCTTTATGCAAGAGCAATTACAGTGTAGATCCATCCGGGCTGCAACTGGTACGAGCCTCTCTATGTCTTTTAGAAGTCAGGCGTGTGTAAGTTTAAATATTTCAAATAAGTTCCCCTGCAGGATCTCTAATGTGACTGCATTCGGGAGGCGTGGAATTCGAGTCATAGCAAGGCCATACCAAAGACTTTAAAATGGAACCTAGGCCGCTGCCAATGTGCTTGGTGTTCGGCACAAGGACTTGAGTAGGGAAAATTTCGGTGGGCCAAAACTGAAAAAAGGGCCGTGGCCGACTCGACTTAACTTATTGTTTAGGAACTGGATAGTAAAACTCCATCTAAGTCTAATGACTGTAGTTAATTAAAGCTTGTGCCAACTCTATTGAAAGATCTTGGTTGGTTCTTGGATACCGCTCTGAATGTACCGGTGTGGATTATATCTGAACCGGCCTTTCAGTAAAAGCCAAAAATTCCTCAAAGTTGTTGAATCTACTAACTACCCGACATGAATTTATGATATATGAGAAGGGTACGCTCCTCCCAGAGTTTTGTTCTATGTGTCTATCAGCGCCTGTCAGACTACCCTCCCCGAGTCTGCTTGATGTGACACTCTAGAATCTGTTGCGCAAAATATGCTTATTTTTATGCTGCGCAAAAATAGTGAACAACGTTGTTGTGCAATTTTGCCCAACAAATGGTTACCAATTGTACCCAGCCCTTTTCGAACTTTAATCAACAATGTTCGGGGGTGGGGGGGGGGGGGTGTTTGGATTTCCATAATTAAAGATGCTGTAATTAAAAGATTTAATCAAAGCGAAGATTTCAGAAAGAATACCTGTCACCCATACCGTTTTCCTTCCAAGAATGCATTCATCACCTGTTTTTGAACGCATAGAAAGGACGATGTCAAACAGAAAGACCGCAACTCGACCTGGTAACAAAAATAAAAATATTATCTATTCTATTTATTTTACATTAAAATTGCAAAACAAATAGCACGTGGTTGGAAGTAAGCGTCCAAATCGTGCAGTTTGTGTTTCTTGTCCCTTTGATGATGTAGTAGACTACAATCTTAGACAAAACTTATTGGAACACCCCGCTTCCCCCTTCCAATGTTTACCACTGTTTTGCTGTTCACGGCAAAGAGTCATCCTTCTTGACGCAACATTGGGAGGGAGAAAGGGGGTTTTATGTTAGCCTTCTATAACTGAAATTGACGAATAATATGAAAAGTTTCCCAATAGTTTTGTCCAAGATTGTCTGAGAATCTTGGACAAAACTGTTGGGAAACTTTTCATATTATTCGTCAATTTCAATCTACTACATTATCAATGGGACCAGATTGTAGTTTTTGCGTTCTGATTTGACTGCTATTATACAGCTAACTTTTAATATACCACATACAATGTTATAAAAACAGATCTTAACAGAAAAAACTTTTATTAAATTATCCAAACTTATGAAAAAAGGTCTTAATAAAAAAAAATGTTTAAGTATTTTTTTCTGTAAACTTAAAAAAAACTTACCTTGTATTAAGTATCTTATTGGTCAGTTACAACTTTTTTTTGCCAACAATATTTTACCCAAATACTAGATGCTAAATACATCTTCCTCCCCCCTGTGGGCTGGGGGTTGTAGAATATGCCCACGGTATTTCCCGCTTGTCGTAAGGGGCGACTAAAGGGAAACCAAATTTGAACTTGAATCATAATTGAAAATAAATTTCATCTTAAAACTTTTAATTTAGTTGACTAACACTGTACAACAAATTCGTGTTGGTGTGTCGTTAAATCTCACCTAACTATATAAGTAACTCACAACACCTTTCACCAACATTTGGGTCGTACCCAACCTTAAATTACCCACCATTATGGATACATTGTTTGGCAATATGGTGTACAATAACTTACCCATTTGGAGTACGGTACTTTAAATTTTTCTTAATGTTTTTTACCCTAACTCTTTTAAAGTGAAGGGAGCATTGCTATACTCTCAACCACTTCGGGCCATTAGCTAAGCCAGGAAATTTCAAACGTTGGAAAGAAAGTTGTTATAGTTGCAAATAATCTCAATGAATGAAATAGCATGGGTCTATATTATAAGAATATGATCGTGCAGGTAAAATTCATTTGAATTAAAGTTGTATGGAATAAAATGTTCACTTGCCTAGCAAGACTTGTCGCCACATACAATTCTGCAATCACTCCTGCACTCAAATTTCTTTTTTTTTAAAGTCCTCCCGACCCTCTGGCAAAGGACCGCTAGGCGAAACCAAACTTTAAACTTCCCAAAGTAGCTATATGTTACCTGAAGGACAGTACTTGACGAAACTCACGGCCCTAAGATCATTTATATCATTAGTCCCAAATCAAACTTTTAACTGCTTCCCGATTTGGCTGTTACGTCCACTCAGGGGGCCGCAACAATTCCCCGGTCCACTGAAGGACAACACTGTACCAACCTCACGGCCATGGGGCATTTACATCATGAGTCCCGCTCAAACTCACATGAGCATCCTATTCCATGCAGTTAGCAGCGACGAGCATGGAGCAAACCGTTGCGTCCTCTAGCCATATTTTATCCCCTCCCTAAATAAATTTACTTGATAAAGATATAAGCCACAAATTATTTGTGAATGTGATACAAGGTGTAAACTAACAGTGAGACAAATTCAATTCCCAAAATGCTTGGAAATGCCCTTAACCATAAAATTATGGCAGAGTACCTAATCACCTGAAGAAACATGTTTACTTGACCAGCTTCAACAAACTACTACACTGTTTTTAAATAAAATACTAAAAACTCTGAAAGCCCCAAAACTCCTAAACCTTTGAACGAGAGCTTCGAAAAGCTAAAAGAGATCCGTAAATGAGTGATGAAGTATAGCGAGAAATAGTCGAGGCGTTCACCGCTTGACCAGTGGACGACTAAATTTGCTTGACCAATAGACGAAGAAATTTTCTAATCCAACTGTCGTCACGGTGAAGGCAGCTTTTACTTTGTTTTGTATTGTACGAGACGGGAGTTAATTTGTTCACACCTCCTCGTTTGAAAAACCGAACAATTGAACAAATTTTACGGAACATATGGAATTGATACCTATGAAAGATGTTAGGGTATACTCCATCGCAGTACAAGTGTTTATAATTAGCATACTCCGTCAAATTGTACATCTTGAATTCATATGATTGGTTGTGTGTGTAATATGAACATTAAAATACTACCTCGTATAAATTGGCATGATTTCAAAAAAATTGCTGGTCACACTTTTGAAATCTGAAGTTGAAACGTTAATTTATCACTTTTAAAAACATTTATTTGTATGCATCACGTGGGGATTGTCTAGGTGAAACCATTTACCATTAGTATGTGAAGGAAATTTTACCTGTTTACGAGTTTGGCAAAATAGTGAATTTCACAAAACAAGTTAATTTACGGCTCTAATGTAAGGGTCAATCAACTGACCGCTATACGCTATCAATTTTCAAATTGTAGCTCAACCAGTCGGAAGCTGGCTGAAGCAGAGAATACCGGCAGCCTAAAGCCTCACCTTCTAAAACAGCTTAGGCTGAATGTTCAGCTGAATCTGAGACCTCGAGGTTCGAGACTCGGCCTCAGTCTAACATTCAAATTCTGATTGTGATGACGAATAACAGATTTTAACCATCGAATATACCATTTGGGGACTGTGTATTAAAGGCCCAGTTCTCTCACACCAAACAGTACCAATTCTACTAACCTTCTTACTGAGGCACCTCCCACATTTTTCTAAAGTTCATCCTCATCCAGATACAATCTCAGTTTATTGCTTCAAGGTGAGTATACAAAAACTCAATTTATATAATCAAAACACTCTCAGTACCTTTCATGCTGTGTAATATAAGCTTTGGTACTCTGCATTGTTTGAATTAGCTGTCAATTGAAGAGCTGAGCCAATTGGGAATTTTGGCACCCCCGTACCAAAATTGTAGCTTTGGGTGAGAGGCTTGGCCCTTTAAAACAATGGATTGGTGACGTCAGCGCCATTGTGATAGGCATTCTCCCAGTTTCCATGATTCCATACAGATGCATTTAGCAATAAACTGTCAACTGATACCTGATGTGTGAGCTCCAGTGAGACTCTGAAACTATAACACAGAAATCAACATCATACCAGAAACTCGAATGTGAGACTGAACCCTCCATTCAGCCCTTGTTTCCGAATGTGAGGCCGAATTTGCAGCTGAATCCCATGTCAGCTTCATACTGGCGGTGGTGCATTGGATGAATAGGACTTTACATCAAGAATACTTGGATGAATACCTTGTCCGATATATAGCACTGTAGGCTACACAAAATGGAATGGATGGAGAACGAGATGTCACGTACAGAATAGACAAATAAATTGCGTGCACCAAAGATGATGAAGGAGTGTAATATTCACCAACTGGTGTGAAGTAAAAGCATCTTTTCATTTACAAGCATCTAAAGTAGGGTCAATAGCATCCGTATACTATTAAAATAGTGTGACCTTGGCGCTTTGGACAGAAAAGAATAAACAAAAATGGCATCCAATTAGATATCGTGACAGTTTTCTATATTTAGACGTTGAAACCCTGTATGATATAACCCACTGAAGAACGCGGAATGCCTCATATTTAATATAGAAAAGAAAAAAAAGACAATCTTCTGTGGGAAATGTTTCATTCTGCTGAAGGTAGTTTGAAAATGAAGGTCGTGGCGTTATAATTAAACTGTCTAGTGTAATGTCATGCTAGAGGTATTTGAATTAAACGTAGTTTGACATGTTACAAGGTTTTGCTGTTATTAATAATAAATTGTTGCACAAGCCATATCATTACATCATTATGAACGAATGCTATTTCATGTGAAGGTATCAATATTTTTTGATGTACAGCTCAGCTGGGATATAGCTCAGGCGGGCTTCCTACGGGTTTTTCCAAGAATGGATAGTTTTAACTTATATTTTTGAAATTTTTTTAAAAAGATACAAAAACCAAATTAAACTTCTCTACCGAAGATGAAGTGTAACATCTCGAACGAAACAAACTCGAGTCTATTTTCATTACTGGGAAATCATGCAGCTTCACGCATAAATGAGTGTTTAGCAATGAAACATCACCAATTTGCCCTTTTTGTGAAATCATTTCATTGCTAAACATGTTTAGCTATTAAACACTAAATATTTTGCAATTAAACGTGTGTAAAAGCGAGAAGTAGCAAGTACATATGCCTAACCTATAGGGCTACTCGAAAACGGCATTTAGGAGTAGACGTTTTTCTAAACGTTTTCCCCGTTTTAAATGAAGGCTTGGGGTATGAGTGGAGCAAAGTTCTAAACAAAGACCTGAACTGTGAGAAAGAAATACAAAAAAGTATTTACAATAGCTATTTACAATACAACAAAGCAACGACAACAACTATTTACAAGGGCGGGCAGGGTGACGGTGACCCCCCCCCCCCCCCCCCGAGCGCTCGAGGAAACCCTTATTTCCCCGTGCACTTGGTGACCATGTCTAGATGTTAAATACACATGTCTAATTCCTACGCATTTCGTTTTATAACACGTTAAAATGCTAAACGTGCACAATTTGAAAAAATGTCTAGTAACGAATTTTTGAAAACCAAATTGAACCGTTGCGTACTTACACATTAAAACAGCTATTTGTTTGTAGGATATGGGGAGTGTCTTAGATTGACCATTTGTCATTGGTATCTGAAGAAAATATAACGGGTTTGGAAAAATTTTGTGGAATATCATGAACCAACTCAATTTGCCGCTTTTACAGAACGATTTATAATCACATCAAGTTTCGATATGTTAGAGGGGTACTTATTCTTAGCATTTGGGTAAAATTTGCATTGAAATCCCATGTGTGATTGTCAAGATATGAGCAGGTAAAGCTATCCCATTTTCAACAAACAGTTAACTTGAGGCAAGGACATATGGCATCATATCCTCACATTCATCGAAAGTCTTTTGCTTATCTTTGAAAGTTGTTACAAAATGTCTCTTTCAATACACCCATGTTATAATAATGTGATTGCGTAATTGGCACGAGAACTTTACGACATTTGCATTCCCCACATGGCGGTCCTATCCCTTCAAAGGCCAACACAACAGTTTGAAAACAATGGGAAACAAAGCATTCCTTGTCAATGTGAAGAAATGTATGACCTCTGCTGCCCTCAGAATCATTTTAGAACCTAAATATAGGGCCTTTATTTGCTGATATCTCGAGAAATACATGCCCAATTCGAATGGAATTAGTTTCACCACTCTTTCTAGATTTGGTTTCTCTTTTATATACCAAAATTAAGTTTCAACGTTAATTTTTCCTTAATAAAAAGAGTGAACCAATTCACTCTGTCACTCACTAACAGAATTCACTCCATTGAGGAGATAGTTTACTCAAAAATAGTCAAATTCACTTCAAAAAGAGTAAGTGAAAGTCACGTAGAAAGAGAGTTACTTTACTCTTTATGGAGTGGACGCTACAGGGGCCACTGTTCTAAAAGTGGGTTAATTGCAGGAACTCCCTAAAGAGTGAATTTTCACTCTTTTGGAGTAACTTTCACTCTTCTCAAGAAACGAGAAGACAAGAAAGACAAGAAATGTCTAAATTCTTGAAGTCATTAACTCTCCAATGAAGCGAATTTATTTTTTGTACTCTATTAGAGAGCGTGACTAAGTTCAGTATTTTTGATTTCACATTATTTTTTCAAACGTGGTAGCCTAAGGAATGAATATTTATTTCAGAGACTCGATTTGACATTGTTCAAACAACACCGTTACAAAGACTTTCAAGAAATTACATTTTGTGGTTTTGTAAAATTTACATCTTTATATTCTAAAATTGATGTCATCTTTTGCTTCAATGGAAAAATAGTTGAAATATGTCTACCGGGTTGTCAGATTGTGCAACGTAAGGAGAAATTTGTGCAAACTGATGTTTTTTATAAATACTTCTGTGGATAAAAAATGTCACAACTGCAGAAGAGAAAATATCACACAGTCCAAAGACTTATTTTTGCAAGAAATATCTTTGTTCTGCTTCACACACATCATGATTGTGAAAAATATTCTGATAATTGCATTTTCATACTTCAAACAAAGTTAAAATAGTACACTAGTGCAACGGGGACTTGCCTTTTTCATGAAATAGCAGAAGGGTGACATTTATGGGGAGTGAATGCAACACATTTGCAAATTTTTGTCAATAATCAAACCAATAAAGCTTTTGGCCCATGATCTGGCAATATTTTGTTGAAAAAGAATATAGGAATCAGAATTCAGAGCAATTATGAAAAAGTGGTGCCAGCATTAAAGTTGATACGATCCACCTTATAAAATTGTCATTACAAAATCTCAATTTGAACATGAAATCCAAGCTTGCAATAGCTATGAAGGAAAAAGGCAAAGAGCCCTTATACACAATGCCCTGGCTATGAAGGATAAAGGCAAACAACCCTCATACACAATTCACTTAAATGATTTAACTGAACATACAGCTGGCACTGGCTACGGAGGGTAAAGGCAAGAGACCCTCATAGACAAAGTATGTCAATAAACAACCTTTGGATTACAAAAAAAAATAAATATAGGACTAGGTATGAAGGATAAAGGCAAATGACCCTCATGGATAAAGCAAAGAAATTCTGTATTCAAATTGCACACAAAACTGATGAATATTTAGCCACTAGCTACAAATTACAACTGGCACTAGCTATGAAGGATAAAGGCAAACAACCCTCATACAAAATGCCCTGGCTATGAAGGGTAAAGGCAAGCAACCTTCATAGACAAAGTATGTAAATAAAATTTGGACTACAAATATTTATATATATATATATATACACAGTAGGATTTGCTATAAAGGATAAAGGCAAATAACCCTCATACACAATTCACTTAAATGATCTTACTGAATAACAGATAACAGCTGGCAATGGCTATGGAGGGTAAAGGCAAACAACCCTCATACGCAATGCCCTGGCTATGAAGGGTAAAGGCAAGCAACCTTCATAAACAAAGTATGTAAATAAATAAAATTTGGACTACACATATATATATATACAGTAGGATTTGCTATGAAGGATAAAGGCAAATAACCCTCATACACAATTCACTTAAATGATCTTACTGAATAACAGATAACAGCTGGCAATGGCTATGGAGGGTAAAGGCAAACAACCCTCATACGCAATGCCCTGGCTATGAAGGATAAAGGCAAGCAACCTTCACAGACAAAGTATGTAAATAAATAAAATTTGGACTACGCATATATATATATATATATATATACAGTAGGATTTGCTATGAAGGATAAAGGCAAATAACCCTCATACACAATTCACTTAAATGATCTTACTGAATAACAGATAACAGCTGGCAATGGCTATTGAGGGTAAAGGCAAACAACCCTCATACGCAATGCCCTGGCTATGAAGGATAAAGGCAAGCAACCTTCATAGACAAAGTATGTAAATAAATAAAATTTGGACTACGCATATATATATATATACAGTAGGATTTGCTATGAAGGATAAAGGCAAATAACCCTCATACACAATTCACTTAAATGATCTTACTGAATAACAGATAACAGCTGGCAATGGCTATGGAGGGTAAAGGCAAACAACCCTCATACACAATGCAAAGAAATGATCAAATTTAACACAAAACTGATGAATATTTAGCACCGGCTGTGAAGGATAAAGGCAAATAACCTTCATACAAAATGCCCTGGCTATGAAGGATAAAGGCAAACAACCCTCATGCACAATGCCCTGGCTATGAAGGATAAAGGCAAACAACCCTTATGCACAATGCCCTAAGCTATGAAGGGTAAAGGCAAACAACCCTCATGCACAATGCCCTGGCTATGAAGGATAAAGGCAAACAACCCTCATGCACAATGCCCTGGCTATGAAGGATAAAGGCAAACAACTCTCATGCACAATGCCCTGGCTATGAAGGGTAAAGGCAAGCAACCCTCATAGACAAAGTATGTAAATAAATAAAATTTGGACTACAAAAATATATAGGACTTTCTTTGAGGGGTAATGGCAAAGCAAAGAACCCTCATAGACAAAGCAAAGAAATGATCGAATTGAACACGAAACTGATGAACATTAGCTCTAGCTCTGAAGGATAGAGGCAGACAACCCTCATACACAATGCACTTAAATGATCTAATGGAACCAACAGATTACAGCTGGCACTGGCTATGGAGGGTAAAGGCAAAGAACCCTCATAAACACTGTACGTAAATAAATGGTCTTTTGGTCTATGTACAATTTAATGTAGGGCTTGCTATGAAGGGTAAAGGAAAACCACCTTCACAGCTAAAGAAATGATTAAACTGAACACATAATTGACGAATATTTGGCACCAGCTATGAAGTATAAAGGCAAAAACGCTTGTACACAATTCACTTAAATGATGTAACAGTACTAAAGATGACATCTGGTACTTGCTATGAAGGGTAAAGGCAAAGAACCCTCATAGACAAAGTATGTAAATAAATAAACTTTGGATTACAAAAGAAATATAGGACTTGCTATGGGGGGTAAAGGCAAAGAACCCTCAAAGGCAAAACTAAGAAATGATCAAATTGAACACAAAAGTAATTTGCATTAGCTCTTACACTATCCTAACGTGTTTATATGGAGATACATTGAGCCTCACTTTGTCTTGTACAGATATTTGTGTGAAAGTTTGCTTTGAGAAATTTTTGTGTATCACAATACATGCTACACTACACTACAATGGGGTTCCATTAGCACTGTGGTTGAAAGATTCTTTTGACGCATACAAACACGTCTTATATTGACATAAGCCTTGTACAGAATGATGTGGGTGTGCATACGCATCCCTTTACACCAGTATTAGAGCTAGCTTTCAGAATTAGGGAGAGAAATTTCCTCCTTTAAAAAATTTCAAGAGGGATTTCCCTCTTTTGCTGTATGGTGTACATACGTCGGCACTGTGAGGCCAATACAACATTCTGCATTGACAGTGTGTGGAGAGACCTAAGCGGAGGGGTGTTCCTCTCGACTAAGGAAAAGATTCTCAAAAAAAAATTCACCCCTGTGAGCTGAGGGTTCTAGAATATGTCCACAGTATTTCCATACAATCATTTTTTTCCCTTTTTCATCAAGTTGTAACTTAGATGCATACTTACTTTAATATATACCTGCCATTTTGTGAAACAATTTCTTTGAATACCAACCAACAAGTTCAACAATACCTAGCAATTCTTTGCCGGCGCATCAAGTTCTTCATATTTTCCTTTCAATTCTACAACTGTCTTTGCTTTAAGTCTCCCTTTTGAAGTTAGAGAAAAATCCCAAAGGATCAACGATTTAACAGGAATGAGAGAGGTGTAATTTCGTTTCTTTACAACCCAGTGACGCCAGATGCCTTTCCATGAGCCTTTCAACCACTGTACTTTAACATCTCCACCATCATTCTTCTCCACAACCTCACCAATGAAAGGTCTTCCTTCCTTTTCTTCACAATGAACGGCTACCAACATACCAGGTTTTACAGATGAGTAGTCATCCATAAAAGTGACATGACCAGGGGTAGTTCTTCCTTGCCTGCCAATGAATACCTGTGGAGTAACAAAACATTTCTGTTGACTAAAAAGAATGTAACACTAGAGTACAGGTAATTTAAAGGTGGTATCACATCATAAGGCTTACTACTGCTTTTCCAAATAAGTACAAAATAATACCGATGCACTTTAAAATGCGTCCTGTTTCTCTGCTAAATAGCCAAAAGGTCAATAGGGTTGATACTAATCACATGACATCTGCCACTGAACCACATATCCTCTTTGCAACAAGGGGTAATGACACCGATGGAATGATACAATGAGTTAACTTTTAGAGGTATATACAGTATAGCACATAAAATCAATTTGCCACAAAGCACATTCAAGCACACCACCATGACTACTTAGCATGTTGTTATCACAAAACTGACTCAGGCCTGTAGCCAAAGAGGGGGGGGGGGGGAAGCCCCCTGAAAAGAATACTGTATCTAGACTGAAATGACAAGAATATATATTGCAGAGGTTAACTTCATGTTACGAACTTCATTCCATTAACTTCATAGGTCTAACTAGCATCTCTATAGCTCACTCAGCTGAAGAGAAAAAAAATGAAATTTATAATGGTTATTTCAAAGGTAAATTATGTGATAATTTGTAATTTCCTCATTATACCATCACAAATTATTGTGCTCTGCACCATTTTCACCAGTGAGATTCTTTTTCCAACTACTGCAAAATGTTTTAATACTTCTTAACATTAAGGTACATTTGAACTGCACTTGCCCACCCCCTTCCTTACATTTGGACACTCCATTTCAATGCAAGCTTCTAGTCCTTGTAAGCCCTCCATTTCCACCACCTCCCTGTCACAACCTCTCCTTCCATCTTCAAGCTGTTCAAGGGATGAATGCTGGGCATCTGGAACCTTTATTAAAAATGAAAGAAAGGATACAGACATGAGAGCAGTTTAATGAGTTACTTTTCATTAAAGTTATTAACACATATCTTCATTTTTGACAGCAGAAACTTGCCTTTTACCAAATTCAGTCAGGGCTAAAAAGTGATATTGTCTCTATAAAGATGTTGAACTTCATTTTCACTTTGGGCTGATGCTCAAAGGGTGGGTGCAAGATGATTGGACAGGTCGCTATTTCTGTGACTGCCAAAACACTTTTCCACATTTAAAAACAGACCATGACCACCTTTTTTAAAGCTTCATTTTTATTTTTAGAAAGTATACATGTGTTAACAAATGAAAATCTCACCATTTGGTAATTCTTTGGGAGCTCGTTGATGAAGTTCTCCCACCATTCTCTAGCAGCAGGAGGCAATCTCTTATTGTATGCAAAAGGCAGCTCTCTGGCAAGCTTGTCACAGTCCACTTTTTCCAAAGAAGTTTCCACCCATGGGATTGTCTGTGTGAGATCTGGTAATTCCTGTAATATCACAAGGACAAAATAAGTTTCATGAGAAAACTTGAATACTTTATTTCCACTGATTTCTAGTCCTGGGTGGATCGGCCCCCTACCCACATAATCCACTCAACTGAACAAATGAACTCTGCCACAAGGCTTTCAAAGAGAAGTGTGGAAGCTATTTGAGCAGATATTTGTAGATGTGCAGGAGAATACCCTGAGTCCTGGCCGTTTCTGTTTGGTTAATATGGCAGAGTTACAATGTCTTTGCAGTCTCCCTATACAGCAAATCAGTTGACTCTCTTATCAAACAAGGCTATTGAACGGTCTAGATCAAAAATGAAATGAGAGTTGACAAACTGGCCAACAAACAATGTTGTCATAAAGCAAATTAATATCTGCAACACACTAATCATCTGACAGCCTGTCTTGAGAAGCATCTATCATTGTGCACCATATACTGTACATATTTTGTAACTATAATGGCATTTAACCCTTACAAAAATCTTTCACATATTGCATGAAATATGTCCCAATGGTTGCATACTTTTTCATATCAACGAAGAGCAAGAATAGATACTTTTTCTACAAGGTTGCTGCTGTGATGGAATTTCAGGAGACTGACAAGATATGACAAAAAGCCTGGTACCTTCAAACATGCAAGTCCATGAGGATACTCTGAATCTGTTGTTGGTCTCCACTCATCGGTCACCCACATCCTGTAGTGCATATGGCATTTTCCATCAGCATTTCTAAAACGAAACCATAGTGGCTTGCTGTGGTTGCCATAGGATCCTGCCATAGCCTCTTGCACCACGGTTTTGAAGTCTTGCACAAATTTTACTGGCAGTACTGTCACTGGTGGGCTGTAACTTTTTCTAGTTTCCAATTCTAAATCTGCATAAAAATAAATGAAATAGACAAGGACTTCAAGAAAAATTTGAATATAGGGAGAAAGGGGAAGAAGAAAAAACCTACTTGCTACTTTGGTACTTAGCTGTGTTGGCACATATATAGCTATAAAATTACGCCTTTTTTCTAACCTTTAACCTTTAAATTAAAAGACAAACGTGGCTTAAGTATGCAGTATACAAACACCGATTGGGGCTTGTAGGGGGTTGTTTTTTGACCCCAATTACCCCTTGTTTTTTGCCCCATTTTACTATACCTTGTCTCTTACGGACCAGTATATCATATTTTTTTTTTCATTCAGTGAGTCTTTCTAATTGGCTTCACTTTTTTCTTTTAAGGAGCTCAGGCTGAAAAGGAAGGAAGTACAGATAGAACATTAGGCCAAGAAAAAAATATGTTTCTTGTCTGGTTTTTTGCAAAATGTGGAGGAAGCAGGCTTCTCATTTATGTTTTGTTTTCTGTTTTTCCAAGATCACGAGGCAATCCAGTGCATCATAACTCATGAAGCTGTTTGCACAGCACATGCACGCATACATTGACTTGACAGTGTAGATTCCGATTGCCATTTCAAAGATAGATTGTAGCCACTGGGATTTGTTTCAAAAATTTTCAGCATCCAAGATTTAAGGGTTCAGTGTAGTGATCAGCACATGTATTACTTACTCTCTGGCAACATCACTCAACTCTATCCCCAAGATTTTTGTGTAAACGGACATACCTGCTAAAGTGAAGGCATTGTTGCTGCGAAGATGTCTTGAGATACAGGAAAAAAGCTGGTCCACATCTTCATGTGTATGACCAACTGGTAAAAAGTGGACAATCACCTGAGAAGAAATATCAAAATGCAGCATTGATATGACAGACACAATAACAGTAACTAAATCTTTCCAAATACTGGTAACCCTAGTTCAATGATTCCATCAACTTTTTTAGGGACCAATGGAACTTTCTTGATCTGGCATTCTTCAGCTGCCCAACCAAGGGGTGTGTATAGAAATTTCTGTCATAAGGGGTACAGCATTTAATATAATGGAGTAATTGCCATCCTGGGGTAGAGGCCAGAGTTTTTACGAAAGGAAGTTTGCCACTGACCTTGTGACTGTAGTCTAAATTTAAGAAATGACAAAATGCAAAGGTCAAACAGAGACATTGGCAACAACTTTCATTCTAGCTTTTTATGAACACATTTTGCAAGTTACACATTCATTGCAAGACTCCTTGACTCCTGCCACCCCCAGCTGGGCTCAGGACTCATCAGTTCTTTGGAGTGACCCTATTTTGGGTTGTGACCCACTATTTGGGGAATCAAGGCGTTTATTGATTAACTTGATTATGGTGAAAATGAGGTACCCCTGACCTTCCAGTTTCACAAGCCTCAACTAACAGTCTACTTGAATCCCATGCAACGAAAATAATTGAATTTTACAAAATTGCATATGCATTTTCAAGGTGATATTTTTCCCTGAATAATCCCTCCATGCTTTGGTAATACAATATACATACGTGCACTGTGAGATAACATACATAATGGTTATAAAAGGACAGTAATGAAAGGTCAAATTAACTCACCACAAACAGTATAAGTAAAAACCATATCCCAATTTACAAATAGCTCTTTTCAATCATATGGCAACATATTGAACCAAGGTTGTGTATTATGGAGTAAAATACCATGAAAGGTTTATGCATTAAGGCAAGATTTGTAAAGATCAGCTGATACTTCATAGTAACTGCTTGTGGAATTTGGGGCAGCTGCCTATTCCCTTGAATACATCCCCTGGCCATAGCAACCATTGCATCTGTCAATTTTGACTTACCTCTTTAAAAATCTTCATCTCCACTAGCATTGCCAGAAAGGAAAAAACAAATCTGTTTTTATTTTCTCTGAAGCAATTGTCCAGCTGTATGAAGATGACTTTGCCCAGATGATGTTTCGTACGAAGCAGAGCCTCAGTTAAGCAATGAATCGTTAAGTTACTGTCATGAGGTATATGTTTTATATCGTAGAATATAAATGGGATCCTTCCATCAGCTGTATCTGTATGCACCAAGACTCCTGAAAATATTAAATGGAAATAAAGGTATATTAAACACACTCTGATCATTTGCACTTGAACAACTTACATGATTGCATCCCCTCACCAGTCCTTTGAGATGTTTTGTGGTTAGTCCAAAACACAATGTAGGCAGCCCAAAATACAAGGGATGGCCTTAGAGATGAAAAAGAAAAGGCCAATAATAAAAAGGCACAAGTCATATGCAGGAACGCTGCACAAAGTACTATAAAGGACTTAGCTGGAGGCAAGATTTTTCTATCTCGTACGCTATATAGGTCTCACCTGAACCATATGCCTTTCAAAAGGCTTTGCACTCACACTGTGATGTTTCATATGAGACTCCCTAAATCAAATCCTGGCTCAAAACCTTTAAAGAGTCAGGGATTTTTTTTTTTAAAGGGTAGTTACTTTAGGTCATCCTATTTTTCATGCTGATGTATTTATAATGTGGTTGTACTGTAACTTTTGTAGATGTACTGTACCTGTTGGCCTACTCACCTGTGAAATGAACTGGTAACTGGGCCAAATGAGCATTATCCTTGTCCTGAACAATGAAGTGGGGCACATTTGTTTTTGTCTGGTCCATACCATCTATTATGATGGTTGTCATTTCATTTGCTTCTCTTCTTGCGGTATTCCTTGCATTATGGTAGGCTCTTCGCTCCAGTCTGAGAAGAGTCAGAAGACAGAATGACTCGGGTATAATTTGGTATTATAACTCAAAAGTATTGTAGCATTCAGCACCCCAGTGATAATTCTAGTCCACAAACACTTGTTTATACTTAATAATCCAATTTATACAATTTGAAATGTGCCAATATGGCAGTTATGATGTCATGGTACCTGTCTCCAAAAGCTCACATGTACTGTATACTAAACATTCACAGCTGTCTTACTACTGTACGTGGGCATACATGTATGCATAGAGTACAGTATACATGTAATGCATAGAATATAGTATACATGTAATGCATAATGTACAGTATGTCGGAGGCATGGATTGGATGTAGCAATGGAGGTCAGTGCTCAGTGGGCGGCTCTAGTCAGCACTCATAACTGCTGACACTTCTGCAAAAAAATACAAGCATTCCATGCTTCTCACATGCTTTCACCCAGTTCCCTACAGTATTTACCACATGCATAGCAGTATCAACTGAACTTGGTGGTAACGATACTGACAGTAAAATGAATTAAGCATGGTCAGGTTTTTTATTCAAGTATATACATCATTTACAAAAGATTACAGACAAAAATTAAAATTTGTGGAAACCCAGTTGCCTTCAAATAAGAAAAATATTGCACCATTCAGTATTTTATATACTGCATTAACTATTCCAAAAGTTTTTCAAACCTCTGTCACAGTAGGCCTATATCCCAGTGTTCACCATTAGAGATTCTGTTGGCTTGAAACCTGGACATTTACACTTGACCTTGGTTTCCAATTCCAGCAGTGTAGTGACAAGTTCTTGTGGTTAACCTCGAGGCACTGGTCATTCCCCTTCGATATATTTTTAAGGAGCGATTTGTACAGTATTTCCACATGTCATATGGCTATAATGGGATTCAGTGGCTAAATCAGTTAACATATGAACTTTAAACCATGAGATCCATTCAGATTTAGTAAAGTTATGCAAGGAAAAACTATCAAATAGGTACGGTACTGTACATGTTCCGCAATTAACAAATAGCGTGCTTGTAATTGCAGACGAGCATTATTTCTTCGTATGTTTAGCAATGAGGTACACCTTCAGTCTTTGCTCAGGCTGTGAACAGCTGGTAGAAATACCAAGCCCAGTTTATTGTTTGTGGTTTTTTGTTGGTATAAAACTGGCCAAGTGGTGACCTTTAGATGATGATGCACAGTCTCAAGGGGCAGAATTTTCTTATGACATACCTTAAAATAAATTTCTCTCACGTTGGAAAGTCTGAACATCCCCTCCCCAAAATATTGTACCACTCACCCAGGCAGTGCAAATTAAACAACCACCACTTCAGAAAATATAACCACCACTCACAATTTTTGAGCTAAACCCTTGTGTATAACTCACAATTTGGTAGCTAAAATGCTGGCTAGAGGTACTGTTGTAATAATCATACTGTACTTACTCAACCTGTTTGTCATGAGCTTCTCTCAGTTTAATGATCTTGCAGCGTACTTCTTCTGAACATGCATCTTGATATTGATCATCCAACTGAGTACAGGTGGAACACTTTGTAAAATCTGATGACTATAAAAAGAGAAAAAAAACTGACCTTATCACAGAGGTCTTGAAGAGGAAAGTGTCACTTCAATGGATCCAAGTCAATCAATCGACATCATAAGTGTAGGCCTACAGTACATACTGTACACTTTGAAAGATAGGTACATTTTACTGCAAGCAATCCATGCCATACCTCAATAGTACACAAACTGAATCCCCTAATTTTTATGCCACATTGCTTTGAACAGACCAGCTAGTTCTGAAACCTTGGGAACGTCTCCACACCAGGGGCAGGTTCTTGCTTTTAAGAGGTTAATTCGACAGGTACAACTACACGTAGTGCTCATTACTGAGGCTTCCTAAAAATACTACATTTTGTATGAAGCCAGCAGTAAATTTGGAACCTGTGGTATGATCTATCACTTTTACTTCACTAGGCATGAGACATCATCGCATATACTGCAGTACCCACTTGGACTAACACTGTCTTGCAGAAAGATCAATACAGGACCTAATGTTATGCTACAGTGTACGTACAGTACAGTAATTCTTGATTACAGTCACCCCAATCTGAATTAGTGTAGCATTATCAAATGGCTCATGAGAATCATGTGACAAATTTTTCTACCTGAGTCAGACATTTATATGGAGAATTCTTCTGCTTTACCTTGAATATGCAATATTTAAGTCCTGACATATAAGGTGCAGTAAAAAATAAATTTGTTTCCCCTTCCAGCCCGCTTCTTTTTTGGGGTCACATGGAATTATTTTTTTATATTGTATCTAAATGGATAAGATACTGTAAGTAAAAAAAAAAAAATGAAGAATTCATGTCTACTTGAAAATATTTACTTGCAAACTAATTGCTAAATGCAGTAAGGGTTTTATCATCACTTCTTGCAAGGCATGTGTAAAGCTAGAAAAGGTACAGTATGAGCTCCCCATACTACATTACTACAGCCTTAGGGCTCCTTCTTTGTGGCACGATGAATACTGTTACAGTCAGGACTGTAGCTTTCAGTACTATTAACCTGATATTACATCATGATCTAGCCTACAGTATATATAGCCTAATAGCAATGAAATATAATCTAATAAAACCTGATATTTTATCTATGACAACAGCAATGTAGTTTTGCATGTCAGTTGTTTCATGTTCCCATGACAGTCTCACTACATGGAGAGAAAACCATGGTACAGTGAGCCTACGTAGAAAATGTATAGGGACCAAAACTTTGACAGTGACGTTCGTGGCATTTTTAATGACTTCACATCAGGCTTGGGGTAATCGTAATCAGTAATCGTAATCGATTGCAATCGATAACATATTCTGAAGTAGTTGTAATCGCAATCGATTACTTTTGTAAAAATCGCAAAGTAATTGCAATCGCAATTGATTACAATGGCAAAGTAATCGCAATCGTGGTTTCATTTCTGATTACACTGAAGCTGAATTGAACATAGAAGTAAAGTTACTAACTTTGTCTAGGTACATCATTCTCTAGAGCCTAGAGGTATACTTTTTGCAAAAGAAAATGTTAGAAACAAAATGTATTTAGTTAGATTGGGTTTTATGCCTCAACCTGTATCCTTCCAGGCTTATCTATTGCAATGTCCATGGCCCTTTTCCAGTTGTGGGCACTGGGTTGTTTTGCCTACTACATTGTGTATATGGAAACAAAATGTAATCACGATTGCAATCACGATTACATTGCAATGTAATCACAATCGTAATCAATTACTTTCAATTTTAGCTGTAATCGTAATCATAATCGCAATCGTAAAATATGAAGTAATCGCAATCGTAATCGATTACATTAAGATGTAATCGCCCCAAGCCTGCTTCACATGTGGAAATTTTTGAAAACATTATTTAACACACTATAACAAGGTTATCTGTTTAGTTCCACATCCTCCTTTTTTGGCATATACTGGATGTGAAACATATAGCCTTTTTTTAATTGGCCAAATAAAACATAATTGGAAGAGATAGCCTAAGAAGAAATAATATAATTACAGTACTAATTAGCTGTTGCTTCAAAATAGGTTTGGGGGGACTGCTCTTGCCTAATGAAAAGGAATTATAAAATTCTGTAGTCAACAACACTAAACTTACCTTCGAGATTACAAACTGTGACAAATGTTCTCTCCAAATCCGTGTAAAATGCACGTATGATATTACATCACCTCCACATTGCTGTAACTCTTGCCTCATCCTCTCATACAGGTAACGCTTAGTCCAAGTATGAGGTAGATGAACAACATCTTTATGCGGCATGTAGTCGCCCATTCGCTTAAACAGACAGGTCATCCATGCAAGGCTACTGTTTGTTTTTTCTTGCTTAACTGACAGCATTTTTTTATTTCCATGGACTACCTTCATTTTGTTCATCTTAAAAGCCCTGAGGACTTGACTGAACCTCCAGTCACTTACATTGTGTGCTTGACACCATCCCTTTGGACAAACATTGTTTCCATTTATAACAAAATTTGATGTAACTACTTCCTTGCCCCCTATGGTGCTAACAAAACTATGTGTCTTTATGGCATCCATTATGAACTGCTTTTGCTGTGCCTCATTTCTGCTGCTCATTTCTCTCTGACATTCCAAAATATTCACATAGCGTAACTGATGTAGGCAATTATCATTACAACATTTCTTTGATAATACTTCCACAGGATTTGGTATGTGCTTGGATTTTCTGGCTTTGTGGGAAGAGCACAGCAAAGACTGTAGTCCAACAGTCCCTGTAGAAGGATGAATTTGTGTTAATCTTTCACATTTTGATACATCATCTGACACTTCGCTCTCTGACAGTGAAAGGTACAAATTTAGGTTATCATCTAAATTGTCTACAGGCATACCACTGTGTTCGCCTTGGTTTGTGAAAGATGATACATTTTGACACAGAGCAGCTGAGATGTCCACATCGTCTGTTAGTCCACTCAAATTCTCAATATTAAAACAATGCGTAGGATGAATGTTTAACCCATGAGGCTTTTTTACAGGAGTACTACTTGATATAGACTTGTGACTGGACAGGGATAATTCAAATTCATCAAAACTGTCCAGAGTTACATTGATGCTAGTGTTACCTGCAAATATTGTATCAAGAGTATCATCCCTGTCCTTAAATATAGTTCCCTTGGTATCATCATTAGAAATGGTTTCTTCCAAGTCAAATACTGTTTCACGAGTGTCATCCATGTTCAGAGAACATACGTTTTCACGGATTAGTTTAGGCTATGCTAGCTGCTATCATATATAGGCTAATACTAATAGCCTAGGTCTAATATATATATAAATATATATAATACTAGGCTACTTAGTTGCCCTTATGTCTGTGGTAGGCTACATACTGTAGCCTAGGCCAAGTCATTACACAACCGTAACGGCTGGTCCGCCTTCGTTGCTTTAGCCTGGCCTACTCAACGTCTAGATAACACCCCCTTGCGGCATCCAGAAAGGATTGCATTCGCGGAATTCGTACTCTGTTTTAGGAGAAAATAACTCAGCGTCATTGCCTCAACATCTCTTTCCGTATAACCTCCTATCACGACAGTCTCAAAATCAAACACAAAGATTTTCAAACGTCCGCGCGCCGCCAGCTGAAACGCGTCGACGCAATGTTTCCACAATCTTTATGCATCCTCCTGGAATGCACCAAAAAGTTCCTTGTTACATGCATTTACCCAAACCTCCTGTAGCAACAGTCTCAAATCCAAAGAATTCCAAAATTCTGCTTAGATATGGTCCCATATGATTTATAATTATAAGGTCACGTCTCTTTTTGTAAACTTGGGGAGTAAACTTGCGACCCGGCTGCTGATATTTTTTCCCAGGATGGAAGAGGCCAAGTCTCATTTACACTAATTTAAAAATAGATTCAAAATCATGGTTAGGGCTCAACTGCTAGGTAAAAGATACGTCTTGCAAAGGGATTCAGGTGCCGCCGATCCCATGATGGTGAAAAAAGTAAGGAAAATGTCAAGAGAATACTTTTTCAAAACATATCACATGACCGCAAGTGGAAGTTTTTGATTGGCCATTGGCCTTAGCTACCCTGGGAAAAAAAATTGCGTCCAGTTCGGGTCATTATCAGACCCAGTTCAGACCGTAGAGCAGGATATCTTTCTCTATAGTTCAGACATTATAGAAATGATACACCAGTCGTTTCATGAAACGGTTGTTTTCCAGTTAACTGCAACGTTGGAGTGCAGACGGTTTGTAGTAGACCTATTTCCAAATAGCAATTACAATGACTTGTGGGGTAGAGTTTTGGGTGTACGTCAATTTTCCCCACAGTAAAATGCCTTTGACAAAAATGACAAACACCAAAACTCTGTCCCATAATCCTTTGTAAATTGTAATTGCTATTTGGAAATAGGTCAATGACTTCCCCGCTTCGCCGTGAACTTTTCTAGGTTGTTAGTTAGTTAGATGGGATATAAAAACACACCAACACGATTGTGTTATATAGTGTCAGCTAGATAAAAAGGGAAAAGTTTGGATAAAGATACCTATAAACACATTTTTCTAGGAACTCTCCAATCCCCATGTTTTGAGGTATAGGGAAAGAGCGAGGCCTCAGAATCATTTCTGCAGTTGCTGATAGCTTCCTTCATTCCGTCTTTTAAGTAACATGAACGGATTTAAGCCTGGTGGGGAGGGGGTCGCTCGGCGCGTGTCCTCCATTCAGAAACATTCGGAGTTAACGGGTCGTTAACCCCCCCCCCCCCAAAAAAAAAAAAAGAAACTTCCAAAACATGTCGCCCTTCTTGGATATTTTCAAGGATTATATATATTAAGCCTTTACTGAGGTGAGGGGCCCGTGCTCATGTTTTTCCCCGTTCCCGGATCTGCTCCGGCTCATTGGCTCTGTGTAGAAAGGACGGGCATGGTTATTTGCATTTCTGCAGTTGTTAATAGCTTGTGATTTCCTTTTTTTGTACAACTGACTCAAGGGGCGGGGGGGGGGGGGCTCGGGTAAGATGTTCACAAGTTATTTGCGGCTCGAGAAGCGCTCCTGGCAGTTTTTTGCCTCTACTAAAATATTTGAAAATATGAAGCTTATAATTTGAGGAAGAGTTCGGATTTATTAGAAGGGTTGATCTTTGTAAGGAGAAATTTGAAAAATTCAGGCTTTTTTGAAGAATCTGCCTTAAGTTTCTTATAAAACTGAACTTGAAACTTGTAGTATAGAAGGCTGAGAACATGCAGTCTCCCAACTAGTGTGAGTCCATTCCTGTCAAACTCCAACAACCATGCACAACTCTCCAACTGCACGTATATGGACATGCATGTGAGATCTCTCTGTCTCTTAGTCAATAAGTTAATTAACCCTCCAATTTCCCGACTTAATGATTTCCCAAACTGATCTCCAGAGCCGGGGATGGGAGGGTGAGGGGACAACGTGTCCTGTCCACCTTTAAGCACACTAATGCCGTGTTAATGCTTGCAGCATGACTCGTAGCACAAATGGTCAAAAGAAATCACAGACCTTTTTATAGGTTCTTTGGTAAAATCCCACGACCAAATCTACAGATATGCAAACCAAGGCATACCCAATCCAAGACCACATAATATAGACTGGAATAAAAATATCTTAATGTTTACTCAGAGGTAGACGCAAAAGTGTTAAAGTTAACAAAACAGAGGATACCTGCCCTTTGTGTACTAGTTTTATTAAAATTCGTAACAGCCTTTTTGGGTTGCGGTAATGCCTTTCTGTGTAGGAAATGATACTCCCCAGTTCATTTTTTAAACTGCATCCATACAGTTTTGGTATTGAAAACTTGCATTGTACAAAATTCCCAACCAAAATATACTTAGAGGGATGACTGCCTGTCTTTAAGAGCAAATTAAACCAGGACGCCGGACGACTCAGTGGTAGCTTGGGACAAATCTTCAACCTACCCTGAAACTGGCAGTAAGCTTATGGTCAGAGATGCCAATCATGATCATTCAGGCTACCTAGCAGCCCTATATATGATGATGGTTTGGGGCACCCGATGAAATTTCTTCTCCGAGAGTTGACACTGAACAACTTCCCCCTTTCCCTAAGCAGACTATCACTAGCAACGAAACGCAAAAATATTGGGGAAGGGGGGCTAAGTGCTAGCAAGATTACTTAGGCGGAGCGCCATCATCAGCTGGCGTAAACCGTATAGTCAAGAAAAATTGAGGCTTTTCAAGCCCTCCGGATGATGGCTGCAAGCGGAACTTTCCGATAGTTGAATCATCATATTGGAGCATGAGCATCGATCCTGGGGGGGCAAGGGGACATGCCCCTCCACTTCTTGATCCGGGGACGTAATGCAAAATGCCTCCCACTTTTCCCTGCCAGGCTTTCACTTAAGACATAATCATGGCCGCAGGAGTTCAATTTGATTTGGGGGGCTGTTACGGCTTGCCCGAAAAATGTACTTACTAAAATTTTTTCGGGTGTCCCAATTCCCTTTGAAAAGTTTTGAATATTTGAGAGACCTTAGATGCATTTTGGTGGAATGTTTGAGGAAATATTATGGTAAAACCTGCCAAAGTTTTGACATATTCTAGAGACTGAGGGAGTTAAAGGCAGTAGTATCATTAATCGGCTAGCTATGGTTTTCTTGATGGCGGGGTGACTGAGCGAGGGCTACATATTTGGGGGTGCTTGAATTTTTTGCTTGATCGGTGTGCATTATGTAACAACTGAGTGCTACCATCGGTCCAAGTGGCGCGGAATTCGTAACAGCATTTTTGGGTTGCGGTAATGCCTTTCTGTGTAGGAAATGATACTCCCCAGTTCATTTTTTAAACTGCATCCATACAGTTTTGGTATTGAAAACTTGCATTGTACAAAATTCCCTTTCCAGTGATGGCAATTCAAAGATCATTCAACGAGTGATTGAATTTTTTTTCTCCCAACCAAAATATACTTAGAGGGATGACTGCCTGTCTTTAAGAGCAAATTAAACCAGGACGCCGGACGACTCAGTGGTAGCTTGGGACAAATCTTCAACCTACCCTGAAACTGGCAGTAAGCTTATGGTCAGAGATGCCAATCATGATCATTCAGGCTACCTAGCAGCCCTATATATGATGATGGTTTGGGGCACCCGATGAAATTTCTTCTCCGAGAGTTGACACTGAACAACTTCCCCCTTTCCCCTAAGCAGACTATCACTAGCAACGAAACGCAAAAATATTGGGGAAGGGGGGCTAAGTGCTAGCAAGATTACTTAGGCGGAGCGCCATCATCAGCTGGCGTAAACCGTATAGTCAAGAAAAATTGAGGCTTTTCAAGCCCTCCGGATGATGGCTGCAAGCGGAACTTTCCGATAGTTGAATCATCATATTGGAGCATGAGCATCGATCCTGGGGGGGGGGGGGGCAAGGGGACATGCCCCTCCACTTCTTGATCCGGGGACGTAATGCAAAATGCCTCCCACTTTTCCCTGCCAGGCTTTCACTTAAGACATAATCATGGCCGCAGGAGTTCAATTTGATTTGGGGGGCTGTTACGGCTTGCCCGAAAAATGTACTTACTAAAATTTTTTCGGGTGTCCCAATTCCCTTTGAAAAGTTTTGAATATTTGAGAGACCTTAGATGCATTTTGGTGGAATGTTTGAGGAAATATTATGGTAAAACCTGCCAAAGTTTTGACATATTCTAGAGACTGAGGGAGTTAAAGGCAGTACAGTATCATTAATCGGCTATCAGGTAAGAGGCTGAATCTGATGCTCATTAATATGCCCTGAATACCAAAGGCGGCTAGTGGGCTGAAATCAACCCAAGCACCGTTAGTCTTTACGATCTCACAAAAATTGACATAGGGCCGGTAGTAATGTAAGATTACAACATACTCAAGTAAAATATCAGTGGAAAGTTACAAAAGAACCTAGATGAAGTAGCGCAACAAGAAGAATTCGACAGAACTTGCCTATTTGTAGGAATTAAAAAAATTGGCATCACTGAGGGGCCTTGCAGAGGCAATCCTTCCCCTTTGAAAATTTTTGAAAAATTGGGTGTCCTTATATGCAATCTGGTACTACATATGCTATCGTTTGAAGTACAAACCTCCAAGTCACCATCATGAATTGACACAAAGCATGCGAAAATTTCAGCCCCAAATGCCTCCCAGATCCGTCGCCGGAAATGGCATTTCTAAAGCCTATTAAAGAAAGCCGCATAGAAACTTGGAAACACGTTTTGTTCGGGTCTTTGCTTTGATTTTTATACTTTTTTTTTAATTTTTGATTTTCCAAGGGGGGGGGGACATACCTGCGGACGCCCATGTCAGTGAGGGGGAGCATGGCCCAATGGCCCCCTTCGTACGCCACTGAAAGGTGGTCTAATAGTGGCTCGATCACACAGGATATCCTGTTAGAACAGCAGTCTGTTAAGCCTCTGGTAAGCCTCCAAAGGATTAGGCTGAGTAACAAAATATAAGTATGCTTATGGATCCCGTTCTTTCTAATTTCTAGACTAACGTTAAGTTTATCGTTGGCCATGGATTGTTTCAGCCCCATTCATCGCTATGTACACAGAGTAAAATCGGTAGTGTAAATCCCTCCCCCTACTAGCTCGTAGGACAATATAACCTCGGGGGCCTACGTTAGTGACTTGTCAGTTTTCACTTTTACTGAATTCCCAACGTGTGCAACGCAGAGACTGTGTACAAGGGGATAAGTTCGGGCTTACAGCCTTTCAGTGTTAGTTGTACTGCATCAGCTGTTGTTAAATTCTACATAGCCTATTCCATTCATTTCGGAATTCCATGAGATTGCGTGGTTGGATAGCCAAGATCAGTGCTTGTTTGGATTTGAAGAGGACGGACGTATTTTGCGGTCGTCTCTTCAAATTAGCCAAGCCGGGGTTATGTATGTGCTATAACCTGCATATCCCCTCCTAAGACTACTATAAGACTGTGCCACTTCATAGTTTAAGAGTTTATGAATCTTCTTGAAATAATGGTAAATCAGTAACACCAGTCCGCTCCGCGGGCAAACTGGCAATCGGAATCTACACGGTCAAGTCAATGTATGCGTGCATGTGCTGTGCAAACAGCTTCATGAGTTATGATCTGCACTGGATCTCGCGATCTTGGAAAAACAGAAAACAAAACATAAATGAGAAGCCCGCCTCCTCCACATTTTGCAAAAAACCGGACAAGAAACATATTTTTTTCTTGGCCTTATGTTCTATCTGTACTTCCTTCCTTTGCAGCCTGAGCTTCTTAAAAGAATAGTCCGAAGCCAATTTATGATATGTTAAAGAGGGACATATTCTAAGCATTCTGGTGAAATTTTGATTTATTTCCCATGTACGGTTATTGAGATATTAGCAATTGAATATAAAAAAAATCTCCTACATAGAATGAACTTGAAGCAAGCAAGCGTGGATTCACATTGTTGGCCAATGTTATTTTATTCACAACTTACCACCAATTTTATGCACTGTTTTGGTATATTGATACCATGGGCACATCCCGAGCAATAAAATTTTGAAAACTTTATAGCTTCCCTAATCAATTCAAAGTCAAACTAATAGGATAAAAATTAAAGAAAAACTAAGCAATGGCCAACAATGTGAATCCAGGACATCACATACCTGTTTGCTTCAAGTTCACTTCTATTCTTCTAAGAAATAGTTATCTCATACAAAAGATTACGTTTTAAACAGGTGACCTTTAGTGTGAAATGAATGCCACTGGCATCGAGCTCACGGTAGTCTAACTAAAGGGCGGATTCTGAAACGTTGCATTCGAAGCCTGTGGCTCCCCCAACTGGTCATTCATGGGTGTGACTACCGACTACAAACATAATCCTTCTTCGGTTCCCCTTGTGCAGTGCAGATAGATAGTGCCAGAGAATGACCCCACACCATTGTCACTAAGTCATGTTATGGGCTCCTCAATAAGTATTCTACATCTACAAGCTCGTTGAAGTTTGTGCCCTGCGGGAGGTTCCCGATGGGGTGTGCTGAGAGAGACGGAAATGGGTCCAGGAAATAGTGACCGGAATGTTTAGAGTAGACCTACCGTACCAGAAGTATTTTATAACTAAACAGTACAGGCGCTCATCTTTTTACGGTCATACTCCCATTATTTAGCGCCCCAAACCCAAAACCCGACGTCCAGCCGGGCATGTGCCCCTCAGTTCCCCCAACAATATATTTTCCTTAAATTATAAAACTTTTTAGTGTGCTGCTTTCTAGTGCACTGCGGCAATTAAGACACCTCAATTTGACAATGGTGGTATAGTTCCTTATAGCCTTCATCGTGCAGCATCTCAATTATTTCATGATCGTAACAGTTTCAATCAAACCATCCTGTAAGTTTTTTGTGATTTCCTAATCTTACTCTAAAATTTTGCTGAACAAAAAGTGTAGCGAAGATAATGAATAAATAGTAGGCATAGGCAATATGCACAACCAAAGAGGTTCTACAAGGAGAACACCTTGGCACAACTCTATATTGTAGTTCCTTGTAGAACCTCCTTGGCACAACTCTTTATGTTCAACACAACACCGACTTTCCGAGAAAAGTATCGTTGGTTCCTTGCATACGTATGGCTTTAATCCTATTGCCACTACTCCGGTTTCACAAATAGACCCTTTCTTTTGTCCAGGCAGTGACCATTCCATACAATTCTCAAACATTCATTCAAGTCCACGGCTCCCGGTCAATAATTGATGAACATCCATTCACGTGTTGCGTCACGACGCAGCGGTACTAAATAATGGAATCAAAGACTTTGTTTGGTTTGTGTGTATCTAGCTTAACGTCTATGGGCCAACTTGCTCAGGCTTATCACTTTAAAAACACCCTTTGTGCAGGATGAATATACTTACATGTTGCAAGCTACGGGTGTGTTGGAGTGGATGGGGGGCGGGGGTCACGGTGTCAAGGATGTGGGGTGACTTTTTACGTGATGACCCTTTGATAAATTGTTGGTACGTTGTCTATCAAGTATGGTGTCGGTACATTGCCGGATTAGGCTATATTCATCACTGCCCTTCGATATTTCCCCTTAATCCCAATCTATTGCCCCAGTTACGCTACTGGTGACATGAGGACCTTGTGAAGGAGTCGCTGGCCTAAGTACATGCATGTATCGGCTAAAACAGGCGTTGTTGAACCGCCTACCAATAAGAAGATAATAGTTTCAACGCCAAAAGGAAACCCAGTGAGCACTGCACAAAATCTAGCTAGTAATGTACATGCCTAATATAGTAGATTTTAACGCATGGATTGATTTATAAGTTAGTTTCACAAAAAAGAACTGCAGTAGCCTATGTCTTGGTAAGACTCTTAAGAGGCGAGGGAACTACATACCGTAGTTTATAAATTGCAGTGGACTTCGATAAATGCAAACCGGCAAATTCGGATGATGGGACAAGACCTGATGTAAACATTTCTAGTTATACTAACTTTGGTAGTTCAGCCCCTCTAATTGTCGCCTAGCTTCTTCAACCAATTGCTCAACATTTAAAACTGAACTTAACATTGCACGCGATTTAATATGGTAGTGGTCACGTATGGATAGTTACACATTTTTGTAGTCACTCCTTACTGTAATAAAATATGTCCTTACTAAGGGCGGATGTACCTTTACAGGGACCATGGGTAAGATAAATTTGGGCCGGGACCCCTTCAACTATAATTTTCAAGAAAACTTAAGTGGTGCACTAAGTCACGAAAGGAGGGCAAAGGTTGTCGAAATGACCTCCAAAGGCATCCATGTAGCCTACGTACTAAGTACATGCAGGGACAGCGGCTCCGGGGTATTTCGATAGGGGGCAAATCATGAGGTGAATGATCACCGTCCTGGGTAATGGGTCTAAAGGAAGGGTACCCATCCCCTTTGAAAGATTAGTTTAAGTTTAGGTAGCATGTAGATGCGAAATGGTGTTGTTCAAGATCACGGTTCCCGATCAATACGGTAATTGATGAACATCCATTCAGGTCTTACGTCACGACGCTGCGGTGCTAAATAATGGAATCAAAGACTTTGTTTGGTTTGTGTGTTTCGAGCTTAACGTCTATGGGCCACCTTGCTCAGGCTAAACAACACGTTAAAAACATCCTTTGTGCAGGATGACGGCATATACTTACGTGGCAAGCTACGGGTCTGTTGGAGTGAATGGGGTGAGGGGGAGGGTCACGGTGTAAAGGATGTGGGGGTTACTTTTTACGTGATGACCCTTTGACAAATTGTTGGTACGTTGTCTATCAAGTATGGTGTCGGTACATTGCCGGATTAGGCTCTATTCATCACTGCCCCCACCTTAATTCAGATCTATTGCCCAGTTACCAGTGGCGTAGCTACTGGGGGGCAGGGGGGAAAGTTGCAAAATTTTGGGGAAATTTCATACCTTTGCGCCCCCCTCGAAAAAATCCTAGCTACGCCACTGGCAGTTACGCTACTGGTGACATGAGGAACTTGTGAAGGAGTCGCTGGCTTAAGTACATGCATGTATCGGCTAAAACGGGCGCTGCTGAACCGCTTACCAATTAGAATATAAAAGTTTCAACGCCAAAAATTAGCACTGCGCAAAATCTAGCTAGAACTGTGCATTCATAATGTATAGCAGGAGATAGGAACTACATACCGTAGTTAATAAATTGCAATGGACTTGCGTAAATGCAAACCGGCCAATTCGGATGATGGGACAAGACCTGATGTTAGTAATACTAACTTTGGTTTCAGCCCCCTCTAATTTTCGGAGTTAATATAATACATTATTAATATATTAAGATAATATGGAGTTCATTAAGTTCGACTGAACTTAACATCGCACGCGCTTTAATATTGTAGCGGTCACGTATGGATAGTTACACATTTTTGTAACTCCTTACCGTTATAAAATATATCCTTACCAAGGGCCGATGTACCTTTACAGGGACCATGGGTAAGATAAATTTGGGCCGGGACCCTTCAACTATAATTTTCAATAAAACTTAAGTGGTTCAAGTCATGAAAGGAGCTAGGGCAAAGGCTGTCGAAATGAACTCCATAGGCATCCATGTAGCCTACGTACTAAGTGCATGCAGGGACGGCGGCTCTGGGGTATTTTGATAGTCGCAAATCATGAGGTGAGTGATCGCCGTCCTGGGGATTGGATCCAAAGGAAGGAGTACCCATCGCCTTTGAAAATTTTTAGTTAAGTTTCAAAAATCATGGTTAGGGCTAGAAATAAGGTTAGGGTGATGTCTGGATCTTCATTCCCGGTAAACCCTGTAGTGGAAACTTCAGGCTTCAGACTGAAGACTCGTGCATTTGATGGCAAATTGGCTATGTGGGCAGATTGTATTAAATTTTTGAAGCCGGCACCATAACACGGGGCCTCACCATTTATTAGGGGTATCCGGCTCAGCTAATTGGTAAAGGGATGACTGGACTCTCTCTGATCTTTCTATTGATATTGCCGCACCATGGGCTATTCAGGGTTTTGTCAACTGGCGAACCCTAATGAATGGAGACAGAAAATTCGCATGCCTATTTTGGCTAGCGGAACAGCCGGACGCTAAGCCTCAATTTGTATCATAGACTTCTTTTGTCCGCGAGACTAAACCAAACACAATGGAGTGGTACTCTCTACGCTCTCATTGGGTGTCCATTGACTTGTTGGTTTGATGAAAATGTCAGAAGGATAGTGGGAACCCCTTTATAAACGATTTGATTTGTTACACTTCTGTCAAAGTCACCGAAACTCGAAGTCCGAACTAGTTCGAATTAACGTTCCAAGCATCCTATAGTTTCATGATGACGCAGGGCAGAAAGTGGTGGTTCGAAAAATCTGCCTCCAATACAGTTTATGTATTCTTGGATGGCAAGCCTGGCCAGAATGGTCCCGAAAAACTGAGTCACAACCAAGGTCGGCATCGTCCATACAGCGACGTGAAAAGTTCATGCGTGTACGAGAAAGATCCTAAGTTCTTGAAGGTAAGAGAAAGAGTAGGCTTTACAGTAGGCCTACCTCTAATTAATTTAATTTTTTGTTTTCTGTCCCACCAGATAAAAAATTGAAACAACCAGTAAACTGGGAATTAGAAGGGAAAAGTACTCATGTATGCCCCACCGTAAAAAACAACCCCCTCAAACAAAAAAAAAAAAACAACAAATGTTGAGTTGATGTGATTTTCGGCCGATAAGTGTGCGTGAGTGGGTTGTCAACTCCATTTCAGTTCAATGCTTGGGGTTGACAACCCAAAATTGTTGTCATGAACATGTGGCGTACTTACGGTGACACGAGATTCAATTTACCGACGCGTGTACACCGCCGTTATGAGTTTAGTGAGTTTATACTATAGGGAACCAAATTTACCAACTTAAAAGGACTTGTTATGGGAACAAACTTCTCAGAACGATGAATGTAATGGCAAAGAACATTAACGTTAGTGAGAAGTTTCGTGACAAAAGGTAACGTTTTGGGGCTCATGAGCTAACTAGACCTAGGCTAGGCCTAGTACTAGCCTAACGTTAGGCCTACTGTACTGAGATAGCCTAGGCCTAGGCTAGTACTAGCCTAGCCTGCACTGCAGTAAGTTAGGCCAAACTGAGTAATCAGAATGAAGTTTTTGTTAGTTTCCGCCCGTTACTTTCCGCCCCAAGATTTTTAGGGGCGGAAAGTAACGGGCGGAAACTACCGAGAGCGGAAACTAACGGACCCTTATTTAGGAGGCGAACTGGTACAGTGGTACTGGTAGGCCTACTGGTAGGGGAAAACTGGCAAGGGGAAAAACGACCGACTACCCTCGGCAACAAAGATATCTCGGCCCCGGCCACCTTTGAATAAGCACTACCCTGGCCTTATTAAAGCACCGGCTTTCGCCTTAACATTTCGAAAGAATAACTGATTAGGCTTACCTTTAATTAAAACAATTTAGAAATTTTGATGTAAAATAGGCAAATGGTCTTTTTGTACAAAACTATGTTTTAAGAAAAATAGAATTATGAAGAAAAAGTTTCAATATTTACGTCTCATTTTTTCGTCAAACTCTCTTTCAACTTATATTTGAAGACTTCACTATTGTATAGGCCTAGGCTATATCAGTTGTTTTAATGGTAAATGTTGTGTTGCTATCAGAACAACCCATTTCGAATTATATTTCAACATGTGTTAAAGAAGGTTGTAACTTTATTTTGAGAATGACTCTCATTATACCCTTACAAACATAAGCTAAAATGAGAACTTTATTTCCTAGAAAATAATGGAACAACCTCTTAAGTTCTAACTGGCAAAATCTGGGTCAAGATCCAAAAAATCTATAAAAATCAATGAAAATTGACTGTAATATATTTTAATATTTTGCAATATGTCTCCCTCTTCATGCTTTATTTTGAAGAAAAAGGGATTTAAAACAACATAGCAAAATGACTGCCTATTGTAGTTATCTGCTTCACTGCATACAGTCAGTACAGTATACTTCCAATTTGAACACCATGCATGTGCATGCTGATGGTCCATACTGTAGGTATGAGTGTGTGAGAGTGGGGGGGGGGAGGGTTAGATTTAGATTGTGGGGAAATGGGTTTGGTTTGCCTTTCTTATTGTACCATCTGTGAGGGACAAGATGACAGTCCAGGCTCTCACAATGTTTTCATGGACTATGCCTACTGTACAACGGTGATTTGTGTCTACATGGGGTCTGTTAGTTTCCGCCCTCGATAGTTTCCGCCCGTTACTTTCCGCCCCTAAAAATCTTGGGGCGGAAAGTAATATTTTGTTAGTAGGACAGAAAAAGAAACCACCTATAAGCTTAATACTACAGTAGTTCCAAATTAAACCATACAGGCCTAGATATTCTTAGCTAGTACTGTGAGAAATAGTAGCATCACCACAGTTTAATGTTGTTAAAGATCCATTGCAATTGATTACGATTACTGATTACGATTACCTCAAGTCTGTTCATAAAACAAACAAATAAAATCCCATTAACTACCAGATTTAAGGAAAGTTTTTCTAATAATGGTACAGAGTGATCTCTTTCCTATCCAAATTCTTATTTAGAACTTCATGCAAATATGACACACTAATCCCCGTTTTAAGTAATTTTAGCAAATTTCGGGTTCATACTTTTGTCGAAACTTGGAAATCTTGCCTTGATTAACATTTTTGCTTTAAACTTCAAAAATATGATGACAAATAATTGGTTTTGATGTTTTTTGAAGACTATGCATCAAAGGTTATTTTAAAGTGGCAATGTTGCATTGGCGATTTGAAGGCAACTGATGGACTCATGATAGTGATTGACTCATGATAACTTGCTAATACTACTACATATTTCACATAGTGGTGTCTAGAAACAATCATCACATCAGTACTGCTTAGAAATATAATTAAACAAGCAAGGCAATTTCTTCCAGTAAGTATCCAATCTACTTGAGGTTACTACATCATCTGGTAAGGTATTCCAATGATCAATCAAATGCTGAGTAAAGAATTTTTGCTGCAACATAGTTTTAAACCTGGATTTAACAATCTTATATGTGTGCCCCTTGTAACAGGACCTACTGGTGCTAATTCAAACAGCCTGTGGTCAGAAATAATCAGTCCATTGAAAAACTTATGCATAAAAACTTATCACCTCTCAGGGGCCTACTGTATGAGTAAGTGAAAACAAATTCAAAATTGAATTTTATCAACCAACTCAATAAGCAGCTTTAAGGAAATCTGGAATCGTTTGGGGTGAGAGGATAAGGCCTTTAAATTGGGAAAATTCTCCTCACAGCAAGCCCAATGTACATAATCCATAGTGTCCTAATGAATGAACATATCAGCTGGATGTACCACCTGACAGAGCTGCTTAACTGTTCTTTTTTACAAGCCCTTTCCAAACACGCCTATGAATTTGGATATCCCTAATCACTAAATCAGTTTCACTGCTTTGAGTCATGCTGTTTTGATTGCGGTAAAAGTTGATTTTCTAACCTCAGTAATCTATTGTTCAACTGAGGTATATCAAGTTTCGAAACCCACTGCTGGAGGTCTATTATTATCACTTCACCGAGCTTCTAGTCCACTTAGGTTGCAAAAAATTACACGGTACTTTGGGCAGGATTGTAATCAAAACCCCTTCTGCGTGCTCTGCATACTGTGACTAGGGTTTCTTGACTTGGATTGAATGTCTTTGCATGGAGTATTACTATCTGTCAATCATCAAATTGTGTAATTGGGCAAGGAATGAAATCAAGTTTATATTTTTACCGTGACCATTTCCTCATGGTCCTCCTGAACAGCTCCTCTTTTAACCTTTGATATTCCAACTGCTCCCATTTTGTTTGATCATTACCAATTTGCACATTACCTAAACTGCCATAATAAATTATTTGCTCATTTTCTTGTTTTGCAGATTTTTTCCAGTCAGACAATGCACGTGCATTCAATGTTGAGAATTTTCTGTGGAATGCTTCAGATTTCAGTCTTCAGCTGAAGCTGTTGGTAAAGGATGTCTCAGAATTTTCCAGAAAACTTAACTCACTCCTTGGTGCACCTCCTTTACATGAGGTTTCAGTTGAAGTTCACAATGCAGATGAAAATTCTGACCCCGTTACACAGTCTCCAGTTTCCATTTATGAGTGGGAATTATCAGGAAGTAGTGTGCCAGTTGTTCAACAAACACCAGGTGCTAGACACAGGTATGTACTGTTAATTGGCTTTATAGGAGTCAACTGTCCCTTAATTTACATGTCCCTACTGTATGTTTAACTTTATACCGGTTTTAAATATTTGCTAATTTTTCATAAATAAAAATGATTTGTTAATTGACAAAATTTGATAGGTTATGGGAATGGGGCTGGGAAGTATGCACAAGATTACTGGTACTGGTGGCACTGGGAATAAAAATAACAAAACGTTTGTTATGCCCAATACCAGTTCTTGATAAAATTACTGGTTCCTCACTTTCATCCTGAACAAAAATATACAAAGGATCCCTGTTTCCGGTCAGGTTTCATTATTTTCAGTTGGAAGAGACTTGTGACTAGTGTTTGCATGGGTACTAAAAAATAGGACCCAGGTAACCAGTCACTGTAGGGTGTTACAGTGACTAAAAGAAAAGAACATTTTGTTAGGCATGCTCCTTAAGACGTGCATGATGATATTTACAGCTGTTTTGGAGAGGTAACGATCAAATTTCCAAGTTCAAAAACATTTGATTTGTCCCAAGGTTTTATCCTCTCGTTTTGTTTCAAAGCAAAATGACAAGTAAAAGAAACGTAACAGAAAACAGTCAAATGAGAAAATAACTTCTTAAGGCCTATATCAATTTGATACTGAATTTTGGGGCGCTTTCCTGCGCTTTTCTTTTTTTGTAGATTTGGAACTGGGTAATACAATGGTGGGCGGGATCCAGGTAGCTGGGTAACCTGTGCAAACACTACTTGTGACCTCAGTAAAACTGGCCAATGCATTGTGCGTTTCAATTGGGGAAATTTTTCATTTTTAGTGGAAAATCTTTTTTGACTGGTCAGTGAAATCTGTATAACAATAGCATGTTGTATCATGATGGTATTTATATTGAAAGAAAAAAAAGAATATCTTAAATGAGGAATTTTGTAATGTCAACAGATTGATGGAATGGATGCGTGCACATTTTTTTTGCTTCATGGGTACTTTCATTTCTTTCAGTACTCCTGCAAGGCCAAGAAGTCGTAAAAGGACTGCTGCTACAGAGGATGTACCAGTTCTTTACAAAAAAAAAAATAATTCCATGGATGCTGAGGCTGTCATCATAGAAGAAGTTAAGAAAGCCTTCTTGGGTGAGCATCAAATCAAAGTTTGATACATGAATGAGAATTACTGTTTTTGAAGTACCTACCTGTACTGTGTGAAAGATATGGCTGTTGTGTCTCCTTCCTAACAGCGCCCTGGTTTGAAGTTGTTTGAGCTTTTTTATTGAAGGCGAAGTAGACCTTTCATAAGGGAAGTGTTTGAGGGGGGGGAGGCAATGTCAGGGTGTTGACAATTTTCACTCAGGGTTGTAGCCTGCTTTTTTAGCTCACACATGTACACTGTACATGTGTGAGGTTATCAAATGGGGCAGATGGCGTCAACTTTTTAACAAAAGTCTTCTTCTTCCTCATTTTTGGAGATATGGGACTAAAATTTTGGTGTATGATTGTTTTGGACGAAAGCATTCATACTTACCTACAGGTATTTGGGTTCTAATGTAGAAAATTTAAGTTATGTTTTAAAGCTACACCGTTTATTTAGGACTGAGTTCATTTTGTCTGCTGAGCAGGTAGTTGTTTATTTATTGCACTAATAGCAGTGTGCTTGGTTGTGTGTTCAGTTCTTATCTGACACATACATGCAGGCTATTTAACCTGGTCTTGATGATGCAGCTGGTTGAACAAAGTGCATGCATTTACAGTACTGGCACTGTATGCTTGTGGAAGTGGTCTCATCAGCAATCAGGAGGTGTTAAATAACACCTCCCTGGTCTCATAATCAGCTGGTCAGCTAGTGTGGTGAGAATTAGGCTGTGAGGATGGAGTTACAACAGACCCTGTTGCAACTTACCCATTGTGGAGATGTCTTTCTTTCTGTTCTGTTCAATTTATCATGAATTGGCTAAGCCAAGTAATAACAAACTGTTTGAGTTCAATTAACACAGTGCAGTAGGAACATCTTGAGTCTCTGTGTTTTATTATAATCAGTAAAGAGCCATGCAGTGTTTACTTGTTGATTTGTAGGTGCAACTAAATGTAATTTGCAATGCTTGAAGAGTTTACAGGTACACCATATATATAATTTATTAATTTTATCTTTCTGCCTAATGTCTAGAAGAATATACAGTCCACACTTTCATGATATGAGAATATGCAGTGATATTTAAATCTACCATAAAACTATATCAGATGTAGATTTACATGCAAAATCACAAAGGTTTAGCCATCTTTACTTCCTTGCATTTAATTTTGTAATGTAAGGAGGTTTAGGAAACAGATAACTGATACAATTTGGTTGAACTTTGAGTTCCTCTGTAACAGACAAAACAAGTCGTGTGAGCCTCACAACAGCATTGCTGTTCTAGTTATATGATGGAAGAAGTATATACTGCTGACTGAACAATTCTTTCAACTTTTTCCATCATACAATTTCAGACTTCAATTGTTTTTCTCTTACGAAAATCATATCTTTTTATTTTTCGAAAGTGATTATAGGTAAACACAATTACTGTTTTGTACTGTAATTGTGTGCAAAATTTTTTGGACAACCAAATTATGTTTAGGACAACTAAAAATACTGAATTGGTTGTCAGAAGTACAACCACAAATTTGGAGGCCTGCCCCTCTGGGACAACACTAAACTTGCAAGTGTGAAAGTTTTTAGAAACCGTAGTCCCCCAAATGTCATTGTACTATGCCATCTTTCTGCCACCTTTGATATCTTGTGGATGTGCAAAAAATTGTTTGAGTAACAATTCAGATATTTGATGCAGGAGTTCACAGAATGTAAAGGTTACATGCATGTGCTTTTATCTTTTTTATCTTGAAGGCTCAGCAAAGTCCTTAATGGGAACCTACATCTCGGTCCCCAGCTGAGAGAGCTGAATGAGTCTTTTGTGGAGAACTTAATGCAGCAGATGAAAGCATTTCCAGGTCACTTTTATCAGCCACTCTGTGTAATAATTGAAGCAAGAGATGTGTTGTGTTTCAGAGAAAGTAATGTGAGTATATTCTCAAATGTTCAGATCATATAACATTCACATTATTTCCTTAGGGAATGGGGGGGGGATTTTCCCAACTAACCCCATAAATGGCAACAGGTGATGCAATTTATGAAGATGAGACTTAGAGGTCTATCAGACCTGGGGCCGTTCCACAAAGAGTTACGCACAATCTTAAGTTTGATTCACCATACCTAAGCCAACAGTAAATCATACTTAAGATCGTGCGTAACTCTTTGTGGAACGGGCCTCTGCTTCCAATGAGGTTCCTAAGGTAAGGTATCCTAAGGTATGAACAGCAACAATTTACCAATTATGTGTCCTCCACCTTGCTGGATAGTACTAGCTGTACTTTCGCCATATGAGTCTTATGTATAGTTATATGAGTATGGCAGTTGTTCCCTTGCATATTGGTATACCTATTGTTTGCATGGCAGTTGTTCCCTTGCATATTGGTGTATACCTATTGTTTTTCACCAACATCTTTGTGGTAAATATCTGTAAGATTGCGGGAGTTGGGCCTGCTATGACTTTCTGCACCTTGGTCTATGTGTAGCCCCCCCCCCCCCCCCTTCTTCGTCTAGCTGTTTTGGCACTTGGACAAAAAATGTGCTTCATGTTGCTGGGTAGTACTAGCTGCACCTTTACTAGATGAAAGTCTTTGTACTGTTAGTAGATCTGTTGGCATTGGTCTGAAGTTGTCCACTCTCCCTTGTGTTGAGATGTATAGTAATATGGGTATAGCAGTCTGCCTTTTAAAGTTGTTCCCTGGCATATTGGTATACCTATTGCTTTCACCAACATCTCTGTGGTAAATATTTGTAAGATTGCAGGAGTTGGTCGTGCTAGGACTTTGTGCACTTTGGTCTATGTGTAGCTAAAGATACCATCAGTTTCAAGCACATTGCTCTTATTTGTTGTTCATTTCATATGGAGAGAAGTCTCATTTTGTTATTGCTACCATGAGGAAATTTACAGTTCACTGTTCTTTTATGTTTTCTACAGGCTAATGCATTTCACTACAAAGTGATTGGCGGTTGTCACAATCTAACAGCTGCTAAAAGACTTGAAGAAACAATACCAGATGAACATGTGTTCCAGTCAAGAATGTGTTGTGTGTACAAGGACACACTGAGTGAAGAGGCCATCTTATGGTTGGCAAATCTTCACAACAAGTTTGGGGAATACAGACATTCAATGGTTCTTAAAGATAAGGTACGTATGTGTGTTTATGTTGATTGTGTAATGTTTGGCAAATGTAGATGATGGGCAAATTCACTGAATCACAAAAAGCATCAAATTTCTACTTGATTCTGATGCTTGGTCCTTCAGCAGATGGAGTGTTTACTTGTTACAATTTGGGGAAGTGACATCACTTCTACTTGATGCAAGTTCAAGTTCGGCTTTATAAAAGTGGGAACTATCTTTGCACATGGTGTGATCCGCAGATTGGATTCTAAATTAACTTCTTGTATTTATTAATTTCAGATCTTCATTTTTATACTCTTATGTAGCAAATGTCTTTAAGTGAAAGAGGTCATTTTTCTTTTGGCTGCTGGCAAGCAATTTCTGTGCACTTTATAGGAAGACTCTTTTGTCTGCCAATGTGTGGATCTCAGAATCTCAGACATCTGTAACTGTTCTTGGTGTCGTCTGTGTACTTCACATACCATGGATGGCACCAAATGATGCTCCATAACTTGTTACTTTTGCTCATTCATTGTGAAATATTTCTTGGAGGGCAGCATTATATTTGAGGGGCAGCTGTTTCCACTTGTAGGGTGGGCCACCCTCTATACCACATGTGGAGAACACTTTGTCATGCATGTGTTCATCGAGTGTAGTGACTTACAGTTCTAAGCTTTCACATTGTATTGTGGAATGCTCAAATAGCAGGATCATTTCTTGATTGTATCATTAATGCTTAGCAAAACCTAGCCATTACCTATTTTGTTTTCATATTCAGATAGAACCATTCATTAGGTGTACTCATTTTTCTAGATCCAGTTGTGTCGCAACCTGTATCTGTCAGCAGGAAGTGATGAAGAAAGTTCAGAGAAGTGGAAGAACACTGCACGATTGGTCATTGGTGATGTATGTACCAAATTTACTCCATCAACATGTTCTAAGGCTGGTAAAATATTGTCAGATGGTTATTACGGTCACAAATGGGTAGAACCTTGCATAATTTTTTTGAAAATATGGAAACTGAATCTATGCGATTGTGATTACAACACTCTATCTCAAGGAGGGTTACTGTGACTGACCTCACACTTGGTGTGTGGGTAGCTCATATTGAGTTGATGTTCCCTATTGTTTTTGAGGTCAAAGGTCATGTGGGCTTACCAGAAGTCAAAACCTTGAAAACAGTTGAGTGCAGTACATCTGGAAGTCAAGGAATGAATTCCTAAGCCTTTTGGCTTTGGGGTTCAATTTTCACAACACAAAAGTGATGGTTTTTAAGATTCAAAGCAGCCCTACTGCAGTTAGACTATATGCTTACTGTCAGACCTGGTCGTGTATGTGCCATGTTATTCTAGCATGATGCAATGTGACATTCATAGATTTGCAAGTTGACAGTTGGATAACAACTACTTCACTGCAATGTTGGTACTATGGTGCACTATTGCGTTACTCCCATACTCAATTTACAATTAAAACTGAAAATAAGTAAAGAATGGCAAAGGGAGATGTTGAAATGTATTGCATTTCTTTACATAATTTTAAGAGATTTTGTACCTAATAATTTCTCTTTGTTTTTGCAGGGCCATTCCAAAGCTGTTATGAAAATAATTTTCAAGTTGGCCACCATGGAATCTAACACATACATGAACCTTATGACCATGTTAACTATGTTTGGCAATGGACAACTAAAAAACCAAAAACTTAAGCCTAGTGAAATAATCAATGGCCCAAACATGAAGCCCTTTACCTTGTCAGACCTGCCAAACCTTCCTGTGGAAGCTGCAAATATCCTTCTGCAAGATCTAATTGGACAAGTTTCCACATTATCAGACTTTCAAAAGGAAGCTAGGAACTTATACAAACTGCAAATCATCCAGAAAATGTTCATTGACTTGACAGGATCCAAAACATGGGGGGATGCCTGTGAAAGATTTCCAGAAGAAACTAGAAGATCATGTTTGGAACAGTTTTTAGGGAACCCTTTGCGCTCAGTTCCAGGGGAACTCCGGTCATTTTGCAAAAGTTTATTACAGGAACCTGTGGGCCATTTTAGAGGATTGTTGCACTCATCTGGGACCTTTATCTCAAGCACTGAGATGCAAATTGAGGAAGACATTATCAGGGAGAGAGTGCCTCAGTTTTCAGGAGTTGATTTGGTCCTACTAGACAAACCAGAGGTGAGACCTAAGTTTACATAAATTCTGGTGTCAATGAGGCAGCCATGGAACTAAGGTGTAGCAGTATTGCCAATATAAGATATATATATATATATATATCATTCTGAAAGTATTGATAATATCGATATTTTTGCGAAATGGTTACACTCACTATAAACAAAAATATAGCTTCCTTTGATATTCATAAGCCTTGTGATAAGCAAAATGTGTTTCTGAGTAAGTAGTAGAATGTCAATATTAGTTCTATATATAAGGAAAGATGGAAAACAGTGTGCGTATAGATCCAATGAATGATTTATTGAACCAGAAATTTTCGCCACCTCCTGGGGCTTTGTCAACTGGCTGAAAATTTCTGTTTCAATAAATCATTCGTTGGATCTATATACACACTCTGTTTTCCATCTTTCCTTACTTATTATGTCCAACACACAGAATTAATTAATGCTATCCTTTGGACCACTTCTATATGTAGATATTTTTAAATACGCATATCGATCATATTACTAAGGTGCAAAAACCAACTAATATCAATAATATAGAAATAACACCACACCTTGCTTGGAACTACGGTTTCCAAGGTGGGAGCACCAGCAAACATCACAGGGGATACTTGTCATTCTAAGCACTACCCACACTTCAGGACTCGTAACATCTTTTTACAGCGTGGTATAAATAGATATAAGGATGAGATTTCAGTCTTCTTTGTCTCTGAGAAGAGGTAGCGTAAAAAATTGGGGGGGTATAGGGAGTCCAAAAAGCTTGATTCTTGATCCTTGATTCTGTAGATTTTGTATCTTTAAACAGGTGTCTTTTGCTATCAGTTGAAAAGAGATCTTGTTTATGACAAAGAAATGCTACTCATTGTTTTCCAGGCATGGGGAGAGAGCGAAATCAGAATGTGCCTGGCTACTTTAACTGGCATCAACCTGAACCATGGTCATGAGGATTTCTCTGTGGCTGTTTTAAGTCCGACAGGTGATATGGCAATGGTGGCAGCTGCTATACGGGAGACTCGCCATTTCCAGGCTCCAATGGAGGCATTCTATTTGGTGCCCAGTGCAGTCAAGAGTAAGCACTAGTTAATTGTTCAAGACTTTGCATAAGTTGTAATGCCATTGTATAACAAACTGATCTGCTTTTCTTCATGTTGATTTTGTAATTATTCCAACTTCTCACATCATTAGGACTTCCTGTGAGTCATTGAGTTTCCCAGTACAGAGCTTCCCAAGTGGCTGATTTTTCTGCAGCACTTCTAATACTGGTCGTTTGTAAGAATCTTTATTTAAATGAATTAAATTTGATAGAACAATTAATCTAGTGTGGTTCTAGTCCAAGTGTGCTGCTGTTAATAAAACCAGAAGTAAATGTAAAGTTTTTGTCAATAAATTTTATTTCAGGTATTACCAGATAGCCTGTAATTACATCTTATTACTAATAAATTATTCAAAAAGGAAAGGAACAGGCTTGTGGTAATTGTAATCAGTAATCGTAATTGATTACAACCTGTCACATTTATTGAAGTAATCTTAATAGCAATCAATTACCTCTGTGAAAATTGCAAAGTCTCACAAAAATAGTGGAAGACTTTGCTAGTGGCAAACACCAGAGATCTGCTCCCAAAAAAAAATTAATGGATCAGTGTGAAGTGCACTTTTTCACGTGAGAAACTTGACTTGTGATGTAAACTTTAAAAATTTTTTTCTTCCTTTCAAAGGCTCTACACTTACAGGTTGTGTGTTTGGCTTAACAATTGCCAGGAGCATTGGGTTCTCACTTAACCAGTCTCTGATCTGGTCCAGTGGATGCAGCCAGAACTTTGTGCAGGTTCCACCTGTTGACTACTACAGGCATGATGATGAGGTAGTGGACAGACAGCAAAAGCCAGTAGGCATCTATACAGAACTGGTTAAAGCATTGTCATCACCAGGGCAGTTGGTCTTTGACATATTCTGTGGCACAGGTATGTATTAGACAGTACTTTCAATGCCTCTTTTGGTTATTAGAGTGCAATTTCAAGTAAAGGAAAAATTGTTTCAGTGAATGTTTGTGCTAAAAACTTAACGATTGTAAAGGACAGAGAATTCTAGCTCATTACTGCTTTACTTAATAGTAAATAGTTGGTGCTAGCAACTCGAACTGTGTGTTTGTGTGGCTCAATCCATTTAACCTGTACAGCCTGTCTCCAATTTGGGGATCTTTGCACATTCAAGGGTCGGCAGCGCAGTGCTTTGGCTGAATGTTCTGGTTGCAAGTTCCAGGTGAAAGTTTCAAGATGTGCAAGCCTCATGCTCTCCACCTGTGCACCTGAGCCAGTAAGCAGTATTAGGAAAAACTTTTTTGGTTCCTTGCTTCAGCAAAAGGAACCAATGTAGTGGGGTTGACGTGTGTGTTTGTCCGTGAGGCTAGCTTGGATACGCTGGAACTCAACAAGGGAAAGTTGGATTAAATTGAAACTTGGTATATAGAACCGCCATAGTATGAAGGTGTGCCCTATTGGTTTGGTGGAGGTCAAAGGTTATTTTGGGTCACTGTGGCCAAACACTGAAAACTTTATAAACAAGTTATCTCAAGGTAGGAAGCTTGAATTGGATTTCAAACTTTGTATTTGGATGCATTATGATCCATGCAAAGATAAATCCTGTCATGTTTGGTAGAGGTCAAAGGTCATTTGTGGTTGCCAGGGTTCAAACACTGTAAACCTTTTAAACACAATATCTCAAGGTATGAGGCTTTCATATAATATGCAGACGGGAACCACAGCGCACATTGGACTATTGTTTGGAGAGTACAATTTTGTTTCCTGTAGGTGCTTTTTCCTGTTGGTCATACTTTTCACCATTTACAGTAAAACTGCATATTTCTTTCAAAGCCTGATCTGTTGCATAGTCCCAATTAAAGCATCTCATGGGTTTGCATTTGTGATATGAATCTCATTCGGTATTTCTAAGCAAATTAGACAGCATACTGCATCAAGTTTCCAAATTGGTATGTACATTTATAAAAAGGAAATGTTTGGTTACATATAACAAAATTAGAATAGCATATGCAGTGTGTGATTTTGGTGGGACTAGTATAGTATTGAAAATATTATCATTATTGAAAATTTGATATTGCGACTAATCTATTGTCTCATTATTGTTGTTGGTTGTGACAGGAACAGGGTTGGTTGCATCACTGCGTGAAGGCAGAAATGTGGTTGGGTTTGATGTGGATGACGAGTTGGTAGCTCACATCAAAATGAGAGTCACAAAAGAAGTTGGTATATCACAGACAGAGCCCAGGGGAGGGGAAGAAGAAGCAGTGATGACAGAAGATTTTTTGGAGGATGGACAGGATGTACCAAGTGAAGAGGTGGATGAGGATGAGGAAGCGTTAGAATGACAAGACAATCAGCACAAAATGACCACACGCCACAACCCCGATTCATTGTTCATGTTCCCATCAGACCCATTAAGTTGCGGGATTGCTTGATAGTCGCAAACATGTTTAATGCCCTGCCTGTTTTCTTTTTTTGGGGCCGCATAGGATTATTTTTTATTTTTTGTCTATGGACAAAATGAGAGAAAAACGAAAATAATGAATTTATATGTACTAAAAAAAACTATTTACTCGCCAACTCCTGGCACTGATCCAGGATCTTAAGAAAGGAGGGGCACATACAGTGTCAGCTGAAGGAAGATGAGCCGCAGGGGGTTTTGGGGTCCTCCCGGAAGAAAATTTTAATTGTAGCATAACCCTGATATTATATAATCTATGATATATAATCTAGTAGTTTTGCAGGTTAGACATTTTATGTTTTTGTGAAAATCGCATTGCATGTAGAGACATGAAAAATTAAACTAGAATCACACTTTCATGTTCAACAAGGTGTTTGTGTGCACCAGCATAACTTACATAGTTGCTGTCGTCAGATAAGCTGTTGAACCCTGGTTTATCATAAAGTGTCAACGAGGCCAAAACTTTGACAGTTGTTTGTCAAATGTTTGATAAGTTCATATGTGATAATTTTTAAAAAAACTGTGTGACACACTTAAGTATGGTTGTGTTATAGTTTTGTGTGTCTGTGAGTTATATTTACACATACACTTTAAAATAAATGTATTGAAAATTGCTGGAAACCTATTGCAGCCTTCTTTGAAAAATAGAAAATAAAAAATTGAATGGCCCTAATCTTCTTCAAAAATCTGATGCAAATCATGTTGTTTTTAACTTGGTCTAAATGGGGGGGGGGGTTTCCCCATGGTTCAATTCCTTAGTGCAAACACTGGTATGAGGGCTCTTTGCCTTCATCCTTCCTAGCCAGTACATTGTGTTTGAGGGTTGTCTGCCATTTTCCTTCATAGCTAGTGCTAGTTATTCATCAGTTTCATGTTTAATTAGATCATTTCTTTGCTTTATCTATGAGGGATGTTTGCCTTTATCCTTCATAGCAAGTGCCAGTTGTAATCTGTATGTTCCATTAGATCATTTAAGTGAATTGTTTACGAAGGTTCTTTGCCTTTACCCTTCATAGCAAGTCCTATATATTTTTTTTGTAATACAAAGTTTATTTATTGACATACTTTGGCTATGAGGGTTATTTGCCTTTACCCTTCATAGCAAGTCCTATATATTTTTTTTGTAATACAAAGTTTATTTATTGACATACTTTGGCTATGAGGGTTATTTGCCTTTACCCTTCATAGCTAGTGCCAGGTGTAATCTGTATGCTCCATTAGATAATTTAAGTGAGTTGTGTATGAGGGTTATTTGCCTTCCCCCTTCATAGCAAGTCCTATATATATATTTTTGTAATCCAAAGTTTATTTATGGACATACTTTGGCTATGAGGGTTATTTGCCTTTACCCTTCATAGCTAGTGCCAGTTGTTATCTTTATGTTCCATTAGACCGTTTAAGTGAGTTGTTTATGAGGGTTATTTGCCTTTACCCTTCATAGCAAGTGCCAGTTGTAATCTGTATGTTCCATTAGATCATTTAAGTGAATTGTTTATGAAGGTTCTTTGCCTTTACCCTTCATAGCTACTGCTATATATTCATCAGTTTTGTGTGCAATTTGAATACAGTATTTCTTTGCTTTATCCATGAGGGTTCTTTGCCTTTATCCTTCATAGCAAGACCTATTTTTATATTTTCATAATCTAAAGGTTATTTAATCATATACTTTGGCTATGAGGGTTATTTGCCTTTACCCTCCATAGCCAGTACCAGCTGTAATCTGTATGTTCAATGAGATAATTTAAGTGAATTGTTTATGAGGGTTATTTGCCTTTACCCTTCATAGCAAGTGCCAGTTGTAATCTGTATGTTCCATTAGATCATTTAAGTGAATTGTTTATGAAGGTTCTTTGCCTTTACCCTTCATAGCTACTGCTATATATTCATCAGTTTTGTGTGCAATTTGAATACAGTATTTCTTTGCTTTATCCATGAGGGTTCTTTGCCTTTATCCTTCATAGCAAGACCTGTTTTTATATTTTCATAATCTAAAGGTTATTTAATCATATACTTTGGCTATGAGGGTTGTTTGCCTTTACCCTCCATAGCCAGTACCAGCTGTAATCTGTATGTTCAATGAGATAATTTAAGTGAATTGTTTATGAGGGTTATTTGCCTTTACCCTTCATAGCAAGTGCCAGTTGTAATCTGTATATTCATCAGTTTTGTGTGCAATTTGAATACAGTATTTCTTTGCTTTATCCATGAGGGTTCTTTGCCTTTATCCTTCATAGCAAGACCTATTTTTATATTTTCGTATTCTAAAGGTTATTTAATCATATACTTTGGCTATGAGGGTTGTTTGCCTTTACCCTCCATAGCCAGTGCCAGCTGTAATCTGTATGTTCAATGAGTTAAGGGAATTGTGTATGAGGGTTGTTTGTCTTTATCCTTCATAACTGGTGCTAAATATTCATCCCTTTTGTGTTCAGTTTGATCATTTCATTGCTTAAGCTATCCCTGACTTTATATGTACACATTTTGGTTGTTAGGTTCTTTTAATTTCAAGTAGTGATATTTTTTGGTGATATACCTCTCCATAGAGGTCATTTAGAATTTCATGTAGTCTGATGTAAAATTACTTTGTCTTGCCCATAATACAGTGATTTGTCCACAGATATTACTTTTTTGGCTCATTTTTTGTTTCTTGTTTTGTTCTGGTTACAATGTCCCGTTATTTCTCCCTGTCCTTTTCAAAATGCTAAGGAGTACTTTGCAAGGACAGTATCTCTTAACTATTTTAGGCACTATTGACAGAAGAAAGGTATTAGTAGCAACGTTTTCATTTTCATGGAAAATTGATGAGGCATGTTCTAGTTTACATTTTAAAGTGGACATTAAATTTTTCACATTAGCAACATGTAACTTTTTGAAAATCTTTGTAACGGTGTTAAACATAAATTTGGCTCTGGACTATTCTTTCAACACTGTTTGGAATCGAAATGAGTAACGGTAACCTTATCTAAATTACTTAAAAGATTTTCAGCTATACTAATGATATCATCAAATAAAGTACTTAAAAGATTCCAAACTACTAATGATATCATCGAATTATAAAATTAACACTTTCCCCTGAATTTGTTCAATGCCTCTCTTGAACTAAAAATTTATTTATTCAGCCTAAATTCCTAATTCAATAATCAGCTTCCTGTAAAACAGAGGAAAACATGTACCTCGACAAAACATTACACGACGCGACTCTCTATTTGATATTATAAGACAGACTATTACCAATTACGAAAGAATGTTTAGAAATACGATATCGAGTGGAATCTGTCGATGACTTAAGGACAAAAATTGTCGATTGGAATCGACTGAGGAGCGCGTATCGCTACAGGCTGGATGGCTCCAGAATCCAACAAATCTCTGAAGAGAAGTTGGTTCTTAATGGCTGCGATTTCCGGCATTTACCAACAGTTTAAAAACCATATCGCCTTACTAACGATTCCGTCAACTTTTCCCCGAAGAGGAGAATATCGATTTTGTTTGAAGCCAATCTAGCGCCTAAGTCGTTATTATAGATTTGCCTGCAAGCGGACAAATCCCCGCGGCAAGTGTATGAAATGTTAAACAGGGCCCATTTTTAACGCCGGTTTTCATTTCGTCATCAAAAATGCAAAGATTGAGTAGAATGGTTGTTCTTCAATTGATCGACTGTCCGTGATTGACTGAAATAAAGCCCAGAGCAAAGACGGGGTACACACTCGAGAAGTTGAAATTGATTCAGTAAGACGAATAAGCGACCGCTCTCCCTTTCTCTCTCTCTTTCTAGTAATATTTGATTCCCAACCTTTTCGGTCATTATTCCCGATGTATCCTACTAGGCCAGAGGCCCTTATCATCATCCATTTGAAGTTGTACCAAAGCCTCCTTGAAAAGATATTGTATAATCCACCACAAGATAGGCGATATGAGAGTCAAGTGCTTGATTGTTTGTCAATCAAAGCTTACAGAGTGACTTCGAGATGATATGGTAATCACTTGCTTTTTAAAGAGATCTTGAAGAAACATGCTCGGCTGATTGTCAGCGCGATTTAGGGTCGATGTAAAGAAAAGAGTCAAAAGAATTAATTTAGATATTTCAATTCGGATAAGACTGATATCAAATCAAGAATCACTCTTCACGTCGCGGTACATAATCGTTTCTTAATGTAAATCCCACTTGAGGCAAGTAACGAGAGAACCATTCACTAGGAACGCCAAGAATGTCACAATTATTATTTTTACTTTTTTATTTATTTATTTATTTGCTTTTTTCGTTGTATTTAATTTACTGTCCTGTCTTCTCTTTTCAAAAATGATAGAACGGAACTCAATGAAAATAATGTTCACATTTTGAAGACTTTTTCAATACGGAAAGAAACTATCAAAAGAATCATGTATACAGTGTGTATAGAATATGTCAAAAATGATTATTAAAGTAAATAGTTGAAGATCTTTTTCAAAATATAACTACGATTTGGTCTTGTTCACAACATAACGCACATGATAACATTATTTGACAAATATGTAGAAGAGTAAAACTTCTTAAATACAAGTTATGATGTTGACTTGGTTTATTTAAAACGCCCCATTGATTTGGTTGGTAAAATTCAATAAATTTGTCTAGACCTGTTAAATTTTCTCTACATACCATGACAAATTTTCAAACTTAGGCAATCCCCATTTCCTACATACCAATCACTGTTTTATGAGTGAGTAGGATCAATTCGGTTTTCAAAAAAATCGTGACCAGACACATTTTCAACTTATACAAAAACCGTTACGAGTCAGGACACTACAAAATTCAAAATTTTGACTTTTTCCTTAACTATTAGATATGAAACTTGACTAATCATGCTCCGTAATGTTAACTATAAGCATTATCATATGGTAGTGACCCTTTAACAATCTCAATAAGTTATCGATATCAACTCAATGAATATGAAATAAAAGTGTAATAACGAACCAAATTTGAAGAAAGAAATCTGAAGGAACGTTTTTCGTTTAACTTCTATAAAAAATGTCTTTGTTGTATTCTCTCAGATCTTTCTATTTTGATATTGTTAAAATTGGAAATGGTTACGAATATTTTAACTTAAAATTGTAGAGGGTTTCTACTGTAAATAAAAACCGTCTTTCATAAATTATTTCAAATACAAAATATTAGGATATCTTTGGGAAACTTGATTCTTGATTAATTTTGTAAAATGTGCCATGACACTTTCGCCATCTAAATTCGTTTCAGAGTTTGATTGGCATGTGGCTTTGAGGTCAAAAATCTGGAATAAATGATTGGTTATAATGAATTCAAAACCAAACACCTTTTCACCACGTTTACCAGCTGTGGTATACCAACATTTACCATACGTTTGCTCTTTCCCAGAAATTTTTCAAATTGTTTATTTTCATCCCATAATCTGTATAAATTATGCCAAGATATGACATTTATTCGATCCAAACGAAAAATTGACAAAAAGTCAAAGTGATTTCTAGTTAAACTCAGCTTTTTTACACAATGAAAAGCTTTACATGCTTAAGTAATTCTGACGCACGTTCATGGGGAGAAGCCGGAAGCGTGAAGCGCAAGAAAAATCGAAAAAGTGTGGAGTTTGGGAGGTACTGGTTGCCGCGCTCGATTCCTCGCCGGAAAACGAGAGTGAACGCCGTGAGGTGTGGCATGAGAGACTAAAGGGAAATATTTGGCTTATTTTGCTGGAGGTATAGTTTCATATTTCAAGAAGAACAGTCTTGCTGTCTCTCTACCTGTATGAAGTTCTACACAACTAAGGGTATTCCTTCGGGGTATTGAACGGAACAGCAGTTTACGCAGTGCGTGAGTACAAATCGAAATCTAAAGCTGTGTTAACCAACATTTATCCTGGGGAGTCTATCAGTGTATTTACATGCCGCAAATGGTATATTAAAATGTCCATAGGGGATGCACCATTTCCGTTTTTATTTTTTATTAACGGATAAAGATAATCTTCTTGTAAAGTTGGTAATGGACGGAAATTATGGAATACTAACACAGCTCTTAAGTGCCACTCGTTTCACCATTATACGCCTCTTGGGGTTACATTGGACGTGAACATGCTATGAAAAAAAAAAAAACAATCAGAATACGAACTTTCAACTTTGTCCTACTGCAGTATTATGATAATCATAAATTTCCTCATAGCTACCGAATCTGGCGCAGACAAGTAAATATGTTTGGGTTATAATACGAAGAATAATAAATTAAAATTGAGAACTTCTCTTTCAAAACCGTATGATACGGTTATCCGAGTAAAAATGGCCGTTTCATTATTTTATTGTTGACCACACAACTGCACAGAGAGTAAGAGGAAAATCTAAGAGAAAGAAAGCTTACGATACTTTATAGCCTATTGATAAAGACATGTTTCTCGTAATAATGTTGTCTGTACCGTAAATGTCTGGTCTCATTCCTTGATTGATGAGAATCATGAAAAATACTTGCAGCCCCAAAATTGCATTTTTTCGAAAAAAAAAAAATCCAATGTGAAACATCTTTAGTCCCCTCAGTGAGGTAGAAGAGTGGGAAATTGCAATTTCATTATTTTTTGAACAGAATAAATTTAAAGTTACAACCAGGGTTTGTTTTTTACAAATTTTCCATTATTTTGATTCTGCACCGCAACCATACATCGAGTAAACACTAACAAAAATGACCTGTCATCATTGTCTGATGTTGTGATTGGTCACAGCATGGATGAGGCTGCCTGGTCTTGCATCTAGTTGGGATTTTGTTACCCGAACAAAATTAAAAAATTCCAATTCCAGTAGTTGACACAAAACGAACGTTTCTACTTACTTGAAAGACATCTTCAGTGTCTGTCCATTCAGCTAAATAATCAATTCAGAAAAGGAAATTCGAAGTGCTGAAACAAAAGGTTATTGTTCGCTGCCAAACTCTGACTGCTCGTTTAATATATATAAATATATATATTTTAAATATGTAAAGAGTAACTAAACTAAATGCACATTTCTGTCAATCAATTTCATCAAGAATATTTATCTTGAATTTTTAGAGAGTGGATGAACCTTTCATTCGATCAGGATATCTTATTGTCTTTTATTGTCTTCCAATAGAATTGTTATCTACTAATGAGAAACGGTCAGAGGCATGCTAAGTCGAAAATATCAGGGCGTGGCTTGCTGTTTTGAACAGTATGTATAAATGTCTATCATTGAGAAAGGTGATTGGGGAAGGCGTGATTAGTTTTACTTATAAACTTTAGTAAATCCTACAAAATTATATATCAAATATTCTTTACCCTTACTTTGATCAGAACAATGTAACGTCAGACAAAGGGTTTAATTTTTTATTTTTTTTTAATTCGCAAGAACGATAGTTACCAAAAAAGTCAAATTGTTTTGTATCAAGCAAGTCTCCGGTTTTTTATTTTTTATTTATTTATTTATTTATTTATTTTTTGTTTGTTTGGTTTGGTTTCTCATTTTGAACTCCCTTTTCAAATAAACAGAAATTACAAAGGAGTTACCCAATTTGCGCGATAGAAAATGCATTCTTTCTAGCTTAGTTCCTTTTAACATGATGCATTGAATGATTCCCAGAGGTACATATCACGATACATTTTGTCTAACGCGAATGAATCTGTCAGTCGTGCGCATAAAGTGTCGGAGCAGGGTGGTGTTATAAGCACCTCCCTGGTCCGAGTGAATCATTGAGTTTTACTTAAAAGCGTCCATCGCAGACTTTATTCAATGATAAATACACCTTAGGGAATCAAGGTAACTGTGAATATGAACAATAGCTCTGACGTCACTGCTCTATTGTTTATGCTCAAAGTTCCCATAGAACCTTTTCCAAAAAGCAATTACAAAGGATTATGGGGGACGGAATGCTGGTTTACATCATCTTTTGTTACAGTAAAATGCCATTTGCAAATATGACTCACACCAAAGCCTACCCCACAATCCTTTGCAACTTTTTTGTTAGAAAATGGTCTATGATTCTGTATTTAGGAAAATTAAAGTCAGGGTGTTATTGAACAAAACAATGAGCACCAAACCCCACCAAATAATTCTTTGTAATTATGATTTGGAGAGACTCTACAGCGAAGAAATCCAAATACATTTGTTTAATCCCAACCCTATTTTGATTTAAACTTGAATTTTTGTAGACATAAGTTGTACAAGACCTGCACAAAAACACTAAACAAATTAATTCAAGAAAATGCATAAAGATCTTTACCAGAAGAAAAAAAAAGATCGAAAACAATTTGCTCAACGTTTTAAAGGTGCGCATATTTTCCAGACGGCTCGTGGTTTACCTATCTTACGAAGGTTTCTAACATTGGAGCAGCATTCATTAGAGGTGACTTGTGAAATAAAACAGATCACTATTAATTTTATCACAATAGTCCTATGAATAGCCACGAATATAGGGCCCTAACATGATTAGCAAATGTAAAGATAGTGAGAACATGAAGTAAAGTTTTAGTCTTATATTTCCATTAAACAAAAGGAAACACACCAGAGACAGCCAAACAGGACATAGAGTCAACAACTAAAATTCGTTATCATTTTGATACCAAAGAGATGTTAAGCATATGTCAAGCATTTAATATTTCAGAAGTGTGGAGAACATATGGTATTACTGCTGCGAAGACAGAGATCTTCCCTAGACGAAATTTATTTTACAGGGAACATTAGTTTATGACACATACGTTCGTGACGTCACGGCAATTATTTACATAAGCTGTACATATTGGTTTAACATAGCTAATTCATCATAATACAATGAGATACGGTTAGCATAAGCCCGTTTGTCTTTGACAAAACGACCTTTTAGGTACACCATCCATAACACCGGTCGGAAAGGTTAAATGAATAGCAAATTACTTCTATGCGTCAATCAGTTGTGATGATTTACGACGGTGCGTCTTTATTGCATCTATTTGACCACGTAGTCGCACTAGCTTAGACTTAATTCAAGAACTTTAAGTAGAGCCAGTAAAAACTTCAAAACTAATGATTAGTAATCTCTAAATAAAAAATATACTGACGTTTAGTACAAGAGTATTAAATTGTTACTTCACCACCCAGGCTGCCACGTGGGAGTCCTTTCGAGGGTTCCTAAAATTACAGAGAAGCGTGTAGTTTCTGCTTTTTTATACATAGACTGATTGCGCGACATATTGCAATCAGTGAGTAAACTTAACCAAAGTTTGAGATCATAAAGATTTTTATTACAAATAAATCTTGCAGGAGGAACATGCCCGGAAGAGAACGCCTTTTTGCCTTACTTGCCTTATTGCTTTCTAGTTTAGAAAAATTTGAAAAGGTTTGCATACCACTTTTTTTTATTCAAAGAAACTTATAAAGTTCCCTCTAGAGATAATTGAAATCCTTTTCTATCTTTAGACCCTTTAAAGGGTATCTATTGGGTCACATTTTGACAGCTTATATGGACGAAGTAAGCCTTTATAATTCAAAGTATGGATTTGGCACAAAAATGAATATCTCGGCTAGAGACCTTACGCATACGATGTCACAATGCAGAAAGTGCTTAATCTAATGGAGCCATGTGCGTATTCTTGCAACTTGCACAAGGTACAGACAGCTGATCTGTGCACTGCTATAGGATGCCGCGCGCATGCAATCTTTCACACAGGTGTGCGAAGAAATTATGCATGCAAATTACTTTATTATGTTGCCTTCGAATTGAGGTCATGTAAGGTCAATGCAAAGGGTCCCTTTGGACAAGGGATAGACCGCGACCATTTTTATTGAAGGCCTCAGAACACATGTACGGGAATTACATTCTCTGACGGTTAAAAGAGATCATTTCAAAATAGTTAATTTCTCTCCAACATATCTTGTATTCGATTTCTCTGGAATATCTGGCAATTATTATAAAAAGATTTAAGGTAATTTTAAGATTTCTTAGAGTGTGAAAGAATTTCAATGATGTTAGTTAAGAAATTTTCGTCTTTTACGATTTTCAGACGTTCCACTTTTCCAGAAACAATCATTCCCAACTAGGATTTTACACTTTGGGAGAACCATATAAAACTTCAACTAGTCGGTTGCGAGCAGAGTATTGGCGTTTGGAAGAACATGCCAAAACCCTTTCTTCTCTTTTAAAACAAACAGTTTTCTTCTTGTAAATCTCAGAGTAATTGTCAACCATCTTCTCATTTTCGTTTGAAAAGCACTTTAAATCAAGGACCCGCTTCACCAAGACACGTTTTCTCTTTTGTTTTACTTTGCAGGTTAAAATTTGCTCGCGTCAAACGTAGTTTCGTAAAGTAATACAATAAACGTCGAGGTTGCTCTGGAGTGCGACAGATATCCGTTGGATCTTGAACTGCGAAGAAATGATCTCTCTGAGCTTCTGTTATTAAATTGCAACACGAGAACGCTGGTCAAACAGAGGACGAACAAACTTGACTGAGAAGAATCCGAGACAAGCCTTAAAACACTACCTCCTTCAGTTTTTCCCCATCTCGTTTTATCAAGAGGAGAAACAAAGATGAAGACAGTTTGTGACAATATCATATCAAACAGGTTTACTTCATCACATCAAAGATGGATTAGTCGATCAACACGGGAATGATATGGGCCTATATCGTAGACGAGTAGTCGTGTTTAAACGACAAATTTGTCTGATGAATGAGCTAACAGATACTTGAGGTACCAGTCATAAAAAAATAATGGAATCGAAAGGCACGTGGGTCATCTGCCTCTTATTTTTCGTGTCTCCATTTCAAAATCAAATTATTTTAGAAAACATGGAAATTTTTGAGAACGCAAAATTGTCGATGATTGATCACCAACGGCAAGTAATCCAATAAAGAGATGACTTTTTTACCATTTAGGGGAATAAAGTATTAGATATAGCCACAAAGTTTCACCATAAACCGTCTTTTTAAAATTAATACAGTCGAAATTGACTTCCGTCCGTCGGATTCATTCGATATAACATGCACATTTTTACGAACAATGGCAAAGTTCGCGAGGGCATATGCATTTGGTAGGATTGAGATTCTGTTTCGTACAAAAATTGGATCGGATTGTGGGGGAAGAACGGTTTCGCCGGACCGATCAACCGAATCAGTACGGTCTACTATCAGAACATTTTGAGAGGACTTCCGCCTAACAACCCTATACACTGCGGCAGCATTACTCTTAAAAACGGTACTTTGTTACACATTAAAAACTTTAAAAAATCGTTAACTTACAGTAAGGAGCTAATAATACTTTGCCAAAGTATTAGTACCATGCTTACAGAGGCGCAATGGAGTTAGGAAAACAAGCCAGTGAGCCACAACTGCAAAAAAGGCCGTGGTCGGCTCGACTTGAACCAATAGGTTGGAAACTGGGCGGTAAAACTCTAACTCACTACAGAGGCGTATCCAGGCGCGTTAACCCTTTATTGGTCATCAGGTGTGTCAAATATGTTTGAAAACGTGTCACATATAGCTCTTTGGAACACCGATATGATTGCTCCCTTCTTCCGTCTTTTCCTGGATACTCCATTGTAGCGCATACAGTAAAGATACAGAAAATGTGACGTACCTTACATAAATTAGCAGTTACAATGATAAATTGGACTCCATAGTTTACAATTTCAAAGAGCTTTACATTTTATACCTAGTGAGTCCGGAGATGAACGCAAGACACTGCTTACATGACCTATGGAGAAAACATAACAATGCTTTTTGAGCGATTGTTGGGAAAGTTCATTTTTAAAAAGTGTTCGTTCAAAGCAACATAATTACACTTTATGATTCAAAAACAACAAACTTTAAATAGTAGAATCAGTCCCAGATGGTGAGTGATGATAGCCTACCTTTTCCTTTTTGTTTTTAATAGACACTTTTACCAAAAGTTTCCATGATGAAGTTGACGTCAGATAACAATGGTATGTCGTTTTTCAAATCGTTTTCTCGGTGTCGTATTTCAATGGCTTCTGTCTTTTAATGTATAGTCTGGTAATAGCCTGCCTTGCAGCACGCATTACATTTGTCTTCACAATATGGAACCAATCACATCAAGAAAAAACAGATAACGTTGGCGCCATATATGACTGAATGTGCTCCTAGTCCCCTAAATCACTGTGAGCGCGGGAAAAACAAGGGATCATGGGAAGTAAATCATTTCATTTCAGAAAGACAGAAGCTTTTGTCAAATCCCAATGTCTTGTTGACCGAACGTCATAGAAAGCCACTTTTCTTTAACAATCTTCAAAAGACGACATTTCAGAATTTAAAATTCTTCTGGTTTCCTGAGCATTATTTTCAAATTTTTCTCATCTGGATGTAACCTCTCTTGAGTCAAGAAATTTATCCACGCTAAGCGTTTTGACAAGGCTTGAAAAACAGTTTGATTGCTTTTGATAAGTGAATGGTATTAGCAAGAAAAAAGTCAAAATATTCTTCAAAGCTGCAATCTTATAGCAATCCCAATCTGCAATCTAACCGGTGTATGTGTATGAGGTAAGGTCGGGGTAGCAAATATTTGGAACCGGGTGCCGGGTACCCGTTCTCAGTACCCGGTAAGGTAAAGGGCAATCTGAGCTTGATAACAATTCCTAAAGGCACAGTTGTCCGTGGGAGTTGTGCTTTGATGTACACTCTAAAATTGTGTTTAGCAAGTAAACACTTATTTTGCTCCCACTTCGTGAACACGTTCAAATTCTAAACATGTTTAGTTATTAAACACTAGATGTTTTCAATTAAACTTGTTTAAAAGCGGTATGTTTAGGAATTCGACACGTGGTTTTACTATCAAGACGTGTTTGCAAATACGTGTGACAATAAAGTGCTCAGAAAAACATTTAATACCGAAGCACCTTTTAAAAAAAAAACAACAACAACAAGTGAATGGGAAATGGTAAGGAAACGCCCTGGTCTAGTTCCATATACGTGCTTCGTTATTTTCTTAACGGATGGGTTCCCCTGTACTCCTTAGATTTCCAAATTTTAGATTCGAAGACCAGTCGACTCTGGCCCCCCATGCAAGATGAAGGCCTAACAGGCAAATAATGAAAGCACAGATACGGTATGTTATGTTGTCCTACAAAATCATTTGAATTTTTTTATTATTTTGTTTTAATTTTTAACTTTTCGCGATTTTTACACAAAAGGTACTTTCTTAAAGTTTTCTCATAATTGGATGGTCGTCACTCACTTTCAATTTGTTCTCTTTCTGGCTTGATGTGTGGAACTTTACAATATAATATCAGCAATGCATACCTCTGACGCATTAATGACGTAGATAAGGAATGTTTTACGATGGAACATGTGTGTTATATTGCATGTCAGTTGATATGATTGTCTGCTCTATCTCCAAATGAAATATTGCCTTTGTTTACAGAAAAAAATCATTACTTTAAAACCAGTATTTGTGTAAAAAAAAACATGATGGAATATTCAAAATTAGGCAGTAAATATAGCATTTTTTTCCAGAAGTAAATTTTTCACGAATTAAAATTTAAATCATTTTTGTTCAAAATTAATTTGTCCAACCAAACCTTCAAAATTCAAATGATTGACGTTCAGTATCTCTTCTAATACATAATATTTTGATAAAATAAAGGTATTTATTGAATTAAATTTTAATAATAAGACTGAATGGTTTAATAATAACTTCAACTTTTCAAAGTATGCCATGTAAGTGTATTTCGAACACAATATTTACTTCAAAGGGATATCTAAACAACAACCAATAAATCTCGAAAATTCATTCACATGTTTCAACAAATGAGAGTTTTTCACGACCGGAGTTTGGTTTTGTGGAAGAGTTTAAATCATAATTTGATATGTTGTATTTGTTTGTCACAATTACTATCTCAATTTAATCAATTTGATATCAAAACATTCCTGCAACATCAAAACTTCGTTAAAAACCGAAATAGAAGGAGAGCAACTGTCTCGAGAAAATAAGCTGAGAACATGCCGTTGCTAAAACATGTGTGCGAAGAATTTGCACATGCTGTCAAAAAGCAAACAAAACAGAATTGAGCACGCACTGGGTACACCAAAATAGACTTGGAAAGTAAATAACACGTTGATTGGATCTTAAAATTTGCATTGCATTGTAATTATATCTTCGTTACAACTTATGGCTAAAGGGAAAGGTAGTCACCCCAACCTAAATTAGTACACTCTAAAATCAATGATAATTCACTCCAAGAAGAGTGAAATTCCTCTAAACGAGCAAAGTTTCACTCTTGATGGAGTTCCTATAACGATCACTCTTAAAAAGCAAAGCGTGATCATTGTGCATGGGCATTCGTGGAAGAGTGAATTTTAACTGTAGTAAATTTCACCCTTTTTGGATTGAATTTCACTCTTCTTGGAGTGAATTATCACTCTAGTTGAGTGAGTTCACATTTTTCACTTTATCAAAGAGTGACTAAGTTCACTCTTTTGATTTTAGATTGTATAGTAGACTATCCTGTTCCACGATTGGCTCTAGATAATCACGTGACGATATTTTCCTTCTCAACTGCTAGGAGTAACTGATTGGATATGCAATATTAAATCCCCTGAATATTATGAAATATACGTTTAGATGAAATGAGAAAAAAGAGAAATTTCGCTGCCATGGTGACTGCTCTTGCCCTTTAAAGGTGTGTTACAGTCAACCTAACTTGAAGTAGTGTAGTACACTGTTCTGTTTCATGATTGGTTCTTCAGAGTCACGGGACAGTATTTTCCTCCTCGAATGTGAAAGTTACGATGAGTTACTGCTTGGTTACTTTGAATAAATGCAAAATTGAAAAGCTAAATATTATGAAAGATACGACACACTAGAGTGGATTTCATTCTTTTTGGAGTGAGTTTCACTATTCTTGGAGTGAGTGAACATTCTAATGGAATGAAATTTACACTTTTAACTCCACTAAAGAGTGACTAAATTCCCTTTGGTTTTGGAGTGTATGGAGAGAAGTGAATGGAAAATTGTGAGGTTTGGGCGCTGCCTCAAAACAAATTTGGGGTGACTCTTCTTGCCCCCTTTAAATGTGCCGTCACATGAACTTAATCACAATAACATTGTAAAACATGAAAAGTTTTCACCTAGTCTGATCAATTGAAGCATCTTTTTTAATTCTTTATTAAAAGGCTCATGGGGAGGGCCAAGCGCACGTGATCAAACAGTCATCACTCTAACAAGGACCACCGGAGGCGGTGAGCGCGCTGTGGGGAATCTCCGAAAAGTTGTCTCCTCAAATAAAACTACCTGACATCGACGGCAGGTGCACCTCAGCTGTTGGTACCTTTGAGAGGACGGGAAAATATTTCCACCGATCCCTTTACAATTTTTCTATTGGACATATTTTGAGGAAAACACCGACACCCCGGGGAGGAGACGAACCCCAAACTACGAACATTTTGATTCTCGTCACTTATTGGAATTCGGCCCTTAAGCAGGCCAATAGAATACAACGCGAAAGGTGACCTTTGACCTTAAAATTCATTGGATATTATTGATAGTTCCCCAAGCTAGAACACAAGATGTTTAAAGATTTCAAGACATGACTGAAAATAACCGATCAAATAACAACGAAAGTTCAAGAGACAAAGGCTAAATTTCAAATCACAAAATAGCAAGGCGCGAATGAACGAAGAAAAAAGCTACAATAAATGTCATTTGTATGTGACCCCTGAAGGAATAACGATTGCGAATTAATGAGCCACCCGGATACATTTCAGATTTAATACTATGCACGAGTAATAATGACTCCAAAATCACGCTAACCACTCTATACGGATATTAAGTTTCCTCCGCTGTGAGTTTTAACATCACTAATTGTCGAAAACGAATTTACATCCAGTGTGTCATGATTTGACCTGTCAGAAACGTGTTTCACATGATCAATTAAACCTCTTTCATTTGCTACAATCTTCGTGGCCCCAGTTTGCTTAAATGTACTTAATTTCGGCAAAATTTTTTTGTTTGGAATATGTTATTAATGTTCACTTGGTTAGAGAGACTTGGCTTGGCGATTAGTCAAAAAACGCAAAATTAAGAGTTATTGTTTGTTCGAGATAAGCTACCATCCAAGTGAAAATTTAAATTTTTTCTTTTATCTGTTTATGAAAGGTTCATGTCATTATTATTGCTTCTTACATTTGTCTACATAACCATCGACCAATCAAAACGGTGAAAAGACTATCGAAACTAACTATTGTTTAGGAGGTTGTCAACTACTACATTTTTCTCTAAAATGGTTTTGACAAAACCCAGAACCACCAAAACTCAAATAAATCAAGGTTTTTTGTTTCGTGCACAAGACCTTTGTTCTCATAGCTTTATAATAGTTTCATGCTGATATTTTGTGTACCTCAAAGGCAATAACTACTAAATCATGACTCACAGAGGGTTTTCATTGAACAATAGAAATGAACAATAAAATATTTTCGGCAGTTTTCTCATTTCTCTCACCTTTTATGCCAAAAAATGATTTTCATTAATACAAATCACTTTTATGATAAAAATGAATTTTAATACAGATTTTATTTCCTAAAGTTTTTAAAAGTTTAAAATTGAATTAGCTTTAACGATTTTTTTTTACTGTGAACAGCCGAACTTAATTCTGCAACAATTAAAAAAGATTTTTCGGCTTTTTTTTTTTTTTTTTGGCTTCTTCAAATTATTTGAACATAGTTAAAGTTATATTTCAATATTTTCATTCATTGACTGCGCCGTCAATTGATGCCATTACCACCATAATGAATACATATGATTTAGTCATAACATGTTATTAACATAAAGTTTCTAACCCAATGAAAGCCCAAAAAGGGTGATTTTAAAAGGTACCCCGAAGATTTTACGAAATATTTAGTGATTTTAGTCAGATTTACACACATTAATCAACGCGTTAATATAAAAGCCTAATCCAATAATTTCTAATACAACGGAAGACTTTGAAATAAATTCACATGCTAAAAATTGGTTCTTTACCAATGATCAATTTGCGCCAAACAAAAAGGCAGCTATTTCAAAAAAGTTGCACTTTCTGTGCATAATTCATGCTATGTTTCGTCTACTTAGGGAGAAATTTCAGGGTCAACACTTTCCATTCCAGCAGTGACATGTTATACCCTGTAACCACATAACTTGGATCTCATCAAGCCCTCTTTCATGATTCTAATAAGATTGAAATTAGGAATTAGTTAGTTGCCGTTTCCAACCACCCCTTCTCATCATACAGTAAGAATATCCGATTTGAAAACAAGTTCTGACAGTAACTGGCTTACACAGGAGCTCAGCTTTCCTAACCAAAGTGCCATCCTCAACTTGAAGAGAAACACTCACGGGTACCAGCTCCGGACCATACGCACATATTGCGAAGGGACTGTCACCGGTAATTGGCGTGTTTCAACTCACTTATCCCGCACGTGTACATCTGTGGGAGCTCGTCATACCAACCCTTTCATTAGGACAAAACTTTTATCAAGTTACCGTAATTTTTTCCCTCCAAACCGAAGTCGCTTTGTTTTTGTTGTGTTTAGCATACGCGATTTGACAAGTGTAAGGATCTTTCACCAGAATTTTTTTTCGTTTGGTAAATGAATCCTACCTTTAATGGGTGTGTCTTTTCTTCAATAATATTTATCAAACTCAGCCATAACGTGGTATTTGTATCAGTTTACAAACCACAAATCATCTTTAAAAGGTTATATTTCCTAAATATAATAAATTTGGTTATCTTGCATCGTTTGTTTCATTTGAAACATTATGGATAACGAATTTAAGAGAAGAATTCACAAATGTGAAATGAAATAAGACTTGAAGTCTAAATCATAGCGAATTTCTACCTTTATTTTAAGTCTACAGTATGTTTTGGTACCAGTTTAAGTTTTCTCTATAAAATCCATGATCGAAAGGACAAGGTTTGGGGAACTACCGAATGTTATTGATGTAGGCAAAGTGAGAACGCATTATATCAAATATATAATTCTTTGTGACTCCTTCTGTAACTACATAAATACAATAACCTTGTATATGAGACTATCGCCCACAGAGACACCTTACTTCTAAATTGTTTTAAAAATGACGGAGAAGTCAGTGGATAAGGTTGATATAAGTAAACTCTCAGTCGATAAAAATATATCACTGACGTGATTAATGGACGACCAGCTTATTAAATGTAGTCAATCTTCACCCAATTAACAAAACGACTGTCTTATATAGACAAACCGATTCAAATTTAGTGGATGATATCGTTGAACTGTATATATACCTTTATATTTATGCGTCTGATGAAAGTAGTTTAACAAGAATGAACACAAATTTATTAACAAGACTACACAACAAGCGACTTAGGGCTGAAGATGTAATCTGTGAAATGGTTACAAGTTTATACTATTTGCTGCAAATAAAAAGTAATTCAAAATGTCACACATAGGCAACCGCCTATCACACTTCATTGATAATGCATGTAATCTTTCTGCCTGGGTGGGTATATACGTCATATTGTAGCCTACTCATGTCTGTTGCCCATCACGGTAGTCGGCAACTCTCTCATATCTAACAAAATTGTAACAAAAACAACATAACATTCTGTAAACGAGGAGACGGGTCATTTGTTACTTTTCATTCCGAAGTTTAAGGAAAGGTCACGTGACAGTATCACATTTCTTAACAAAATTCAAATATATTACACATTTCAACGGTGAAATCGTCGCACAAAATTCCAAAGTATGTATAGCTTGTGGGTAAAGATTCATGTGAGCTCATTCACCAAAACAATAAAAAGAGAACAAACAGAATGATTTGCATGTCAGTACGTGCCGTCCCATAACCCCTGCCGTCCCTTTGCCTAAAGTGTAATTTTCAATCTCCTCCTCTTGGTCACGTTTTAGCAATCAAATCACACTTCTTCAACTCCAAACTGGAATGATTCATTTTATCATTGATGCATCGCTACTCAATAATACTCCGTCTCATTCCCCGCCAGCTTCTGGCCGGCGGAACGTGCAAAAAGGGTCAACAAATGGCTTCCCCGCCTGAAATGTACACCGACACCCCCGTTAAGATGAACGTGATGTTAGCCCTATCGCAGGCACGATGAACCGGTAAATATTAAGAGAATCTACAAACTTCTTATTTCCTTTCTACAAGGGTGACATAGCTTGTTCAAATAATCATTTAAAAATCTTTGGTTTTCGATGAATGAATTAGTACCAAAATTGACACGAACAAAGTAATAGAACAGGTTACGCCTTGTAAAGGTTATAACATGACTAGGAACTCGCTCAGTTAAGTTGGATTTTTAAATGGGTTTAAATGGATTACTTCACCTGTTTTACCGTATCGTGAGTATTTATACGTGTTACATGCGGTATGTATCATAACTTTTGTTTTACCACGTAAAGACTATGATTTTGAAATTGTATTGTACATTTACTGTAGAAAGACTAAAAGAAACGCAAAATTTAGAACCATAGCGAAACCCGTTGTCGTTTATTTACAAAAAAAAACGTATATAAGATGTAAATAAGAAACAGTTACTTTTATAAATCTTGCTTCACCGATTAGCATAACTCAACTCCAAGAAGAACTTAATCATCATGCCATCTTAGAATCAACTACTTAAATTCTGAAGAAACTAAAAAGATACTCCCTATTTTATTTTCATGAAAGACCTTCTAAAAATGCTGTGTACATTTTATTAAAAAATGTTTTAGCATCATGTTTCTAAATAATTGTGAGAACCTCAAATTGCATTCATGTACATTTTAATAACCTGTTAAGTTCAAAAAAGTTTTGTTCTATTAAATCATACTTATAAATGAAATTAACATAGAGTTTTGAGGTAACGTTCCATGAGTCAAAATGAAAAATTATTTCTCATTTAAGGCTCCATTCATTCATATTTATCTGTAACTAAGAAATGTTTTTTTTTGTAACCAAGGACTTGTAACAGCTTTATTGCTATATCTTAAAAAATAAATATCAAATGTAAATTAACTAAACTTAAACACATTTACTTTGTAGTCGTTTGAAATAAAAAATTTGCAATTTTCTTTACGTTCATTTAATGTACCTTGACGTCCTCTGGCATGTCTGGTTAGCTGAAAACCATCACAAAACTCAAGTTTCTTCAATACTTAGCAATAACGTTTTTCTTAACTTAGAGAACATATTTAGGGAAACAACGCCCATGGATGTAAATTAGGATTAAGAAATAAATACATCAAGAAACCAATTGTTACAAAACAAAGAAAAGTTATGTCTAGTCTTTTGTCAACAAAACATTCAACATTTTCTTCAAATCATTTGTTATTTTTTTGAATAATTCATTTCCCAGATTTCATAGGCTGTGAATTACTTTTGCGCTCAATGCCATATTATATTTCTCGACGCTTGCATACAATTTTGTATAAAGAATGGTAATAATATTAAAAAATAGTATTTCAAGAAATAATAGTTTTAAAGTCATTGTTCTTTAACTTGACCAAGTTGCAATCAACATATCGACACAGAAAAAGTTGGACTCAGTTATAAAATACGTCATGAGGTCTTATCACAAACGGTTGACTAATGATTATTTTCTCCCATTTTTTCATTAAGTTACGCGTTACAACTTGAACGTTTTGACTTTTGTCATCATACAAACGGTCATCAATGTAAAAAAAATTACCTTCAATACATCACATTTATTTCACGAACATTATTTGGCCTTAGATATTGGGTATTTGTGCAATAAAAATGCAATGTCTTTAAATTTTACCACGCCAAGTTACCATATTCAAGAAAATATTGACAGAAATAAATTCTATGGGATTAGATAACAGAATGCTAACATGATGTTGTGATCAGAAAAAAAAATGATGTTCGTTTTGCGTTTTTAAGACCGATTGTTCTAGTTACATACAATACGAATGGTTGTTATTTTTCACTTGTGGAACCTCTTCCACAGGCATTCAATTCATGAGTCATGCAGATGTATAAGTATGTTATTGGTTACAATAAAGCACACAAAACTACAAACATTTAAACTTAAACACAAATGATTCATTGACAACCCTACACCTTAAAAAATCCTCTTAAAATCTTTGGAATGAAATACACTCTCTAAAAATAAAATTAAGAACCAAACTAACTTTGGAGTAAAAATCCTTCAATTGAAAAGAGACATTATTATTATTATTCAGTATTCAGTCTTAAATTTAAATTTGTCCCTAATTTCACTCTTTTTTGGATTTTAGGAGTACTTAAAGAAAAAACGTACTCCTTTTACATCCGATCACCACTGGTTGCTTGAATTGAATATGACGTGTGTACATAAACAATCCGAACGAATCGTCAGTCAATGTTATGGATCTCAAGGGATCTAAAGTTTCCTACAAACTAAACTGATTAGTTCATTCATGTTTGATTATCCTGTATATCCAATGATAATATTCTTCAAGGAACCAAGAAAAATATAGCCAATTGTCCGTTTCCTTGCAATGGTTTTAAATTGGCCCTGAATTTATTAGGGATCGTAAAGGTAACGAATACATAATTCTGTAGGTCTTCATAGGAACCATTTTTTCTTCCATTTTTATATCATAGTTAAGCACTTACAGTTCATAAATATATGCACGTACAAAGATTTTGTGGCCGTTAAGTCTACAGTTCTTCTGTACAGTAATTGGTAAAAATTAATTGCATTTATAGCTACGTAATAACAATTACATAAGTCAAAAGAGTACTACAAAAATTTAATGTGATTCTTAAAGATTTAAATGTAGTCATTTGATGAGTACTTGCAAGAAGGAAAACGCTTTTCTACCCAAAGTAAAAATTTGAAATTATGAAAAATCAACACAATCAGGCATATCTTTTGACATTCTTCTCCGATAAATGTAACATTTTATATTAAAGATGAGGAAATTGTAATGATAATTTTGACAAAAACTACCCAATAATAAATCCTGCTTAGAAAGGGAGAACCGTACAGGGAGATCCGCCTATAGGAAATATAGAGATTTGCATATGAACTAAAGATTTTAAGATTACAAATTATGATGGTCATTGCTGTAAATATAGTAAAAAGTCTAAATTATGTTTTTGTACTTCATTTAAAAATCTGCGTAATAGTTTACAAACGTTTTTACCATAAAACAAATAGTTACATTTTAGTATTGTAAAATGACCCTTGCAAACCAACGAATTTCACTACGTCAGAGTTTCCGAAACTTTTAAACAATCGATTACTTGACTTATGGGAATGAATATTTCAAAAAAATTGTTTAGTTCTTATTAAGGAGTTAACTTTGAAAATTGTTCAATGAAATTTTTAAAAAGAATGGGTTCTTCGTGAATTATTATTTTTATTTTTTTATTTTAAATATGTCATCACGGATTGGTTCAACTAAACAAGTGAAATAAGATCTTCCTTTATTTTGTAAACGAAACAAATTTCTTTTTATGTCCCATTCAGAAAGAAACTTCAAAAAAAAAAATCTATCAGTAATTGGAAGACTGTATTTGAGGTATGGCGCTTTGTGCATGTCTCATGGTCCTAATAGACTCATTTTTCCAAAAATCAAGTACAAAGGACTGTGGGACAGATTTTTGGTACGCGTCGTTTTCGTCAATGTCATTTTACCGTGGCTCCCAACGACGCACACCAAAAACGCTGTCCCACAATCCTTTGTAATTTGCTTATTTGGAAAGGAAGTTTTTGAATATACACAGTGCTTGTTGCTATGGCGCAATATGTGTAAATGGATGTTGCAGTGACTTTATGAATAAAAACATTTGAAATGAGGCTTATACGACAAAACATGGATACATTGTGAGGTGTTGTATATTGTGGATTAGACATTGTGGTAAGCGATAAGTACATTAGCTTAAACATTATAAATAGATCAGAATATGTTTTTTTTCTTTCTTTTCAAGTACTGCCCACGACGTTAACTCAATTCGACTCAATCACTTCGCTACGTCACTGGAAACAGTGGTATA